>JAZKLR010000434.1:0-1200000 GCA_037103525.1 Ganaspis brasiliensis
CTTTCTTTAAAATCGTTGGGGGGGGGGGGTCCTATAACTTTACACCTTTTCCGATTTCTAAATATGAATATTTATTTGATTAATACTTGATACAGTTCTTAGTATTTGTCTAATATTAAACGATTAAATCTGCCACTTTCTTTAAAATCGTTGGGGGGGTTCCTATATCTTCACACCTTTTCCGATTTCTAAATATTAATGTTTATTTGATTAATATTTGATACAATTCTTGGTATTTGTCTAATATTAAACGATTAAATCTGCCACTTACTTTAAAATGTTTGGGGGGGGGGGGTTCCTATAACTTCACACCATTTCCGATTTCTAAATATTAGTGTTTATTTGAATAATACTTGATGCAGTTATTGGTATTTGTTTAATATTAAACGATTAAATCTGCCACTTTCTTTAAAATTGTTGGGGGGGTCCTATATCTTCACAGCTTTTCTGATTTCTAAATATTAATGTTTATTTGATTAATATTTGATACAGTTCTTGGTATTTGTCTAATATTAAACGATTAAATCTGTCACTTTCTTTAAAATCGTTAGGGGGGTGGGGTTCCTATAACTTTACACCATTTCCGGTTTCTAAATATGAATATTTATTTGATTAATATTTGATACAGTCCTTGGTATTTGTCTAATATTAAACGATTAAATCTGCAACTTTCTTTAAAGTCGTTGGGGGGGGGGGGGTCCTATAACTTCACACCATTTCCGATTTCTGAATATTAATGTTTATTTGAATAATAGTTGATGCAGTTATTGGTATTTGTTTAATATTAAACGATTAAATCTGCCACTTTCTTTAAAATTGTTGGGGGGGTCCTATAACTTCACACCATTTCGGGTTTCTAAATATAAATATTTATTTGATTAATATTTGATACAGATCTTGGTATTTGTCTAATATTAAACGATTAAATCTGCCACTTACTTTAAAATGTTTGGGGGGGGGGGGGGTTCCTATAACTTCACACCATTTCCGATTTCTAAATATTAATGTTTATTTGAATAATACTTGATGCAGTTATTGGTATTTGTCTAATATTAAACTATTAAATCTGCCACTTTCTTTAAAATCGTTGGGGGGGGGGGGGTCCTATAACTTTACACCTTTTCCGATTTCTAAATATGAATATTTATTTGATTAATACTTGATACAGTTCTTAGTATTTGTCTAATATTAAACGATTAAATCTGCCACTTTCTTTAAAATCGTTGGGGGGGTTCCTATATCTTCACACCTTTTCCGATTTCTAAATATTAATGTTTATTTGATTAATATTTGATACAATTCTTGGTATTTGTCTAATATTAAACGATTAAATCTGCCACTTACTTTAAAATGTTTGGGGGGGGGGGGTTCCTATAACTTCACACCATTTCCGATTTCTAAATATTAGTGTTTATTTGAATAATACTTGATGCAGTTATTGGTATTTGTTTAATATTAAACGATTAAATCTGCCACTTTCTTTAAAATTGTTGGGGGGGTCCTATATCTTCACAGCTTTTCTGATTTCTAAATATTAATGTTTATTTGATTAATATTTGATACAGTTCTTGGTATTTGTCTAATATTAAACGATTAAATCTGTCACTTTCTTTAAAATCGTTAGGGGGGTGGGGTTCCTATAACTTTACACCATTTCCGGTTTCTAAATATGAATATTTATTTGATTAATATTTGATACAGTCCTTGGTATTTGTCTAATATTAAACGATTAAATCTGCAACTTTCTTTAAAGTCGTTGGGGGGGGGGGGGTCCTATAACTTCACACCATTTCCGATTTCTGAATATTAATGTTTATTTGAATAATAGTTGATGCAGTTATTGGTATTTGTCTAATATTGAACGATTAAATCTGCCACTTTCTTTAAAATTGTTGGGGAGGTCCTATATCTTCATAAATTTTCCGATTTCTAAATATTTATGTTTATTTGATTAATATTTGATACAATTCTTGGTATTTGTCTAATATTAAACGATTAAATCTGACACTTACTTTAAAATGTTTGGGGGGGGGGGGTTCCTATAACTTCACACCATTTCCGATTTCTAAATATTAGTGTTTATTTGAATAATACTTGATGCAGTTATTGGTATTTGTTTAATATTAAACGATTAAATCTGCCACTTTCTTTAAAATTGTTGGGGGGGTCCTATAACTTCACACCATTTCGGGTTTCTAAATATAAATATTTATTTGATTAATATTTGATACAGATCTTGGTATTTGTCTAATATTAAAAGATTAAATCTGCCACTTTCTTTACAATCGTTGGGGGGGGGGGGGGCGTCCTATAACTTCACATCATTTCCGGTTTCTAAATATGAATATTTATTTGATTAGTATTTGATACAGTTCTTGGTATTTGTCTAATTTTAAAAGATTAAATCTGCCACTTTCTTTAAAATCGTTGGGGGGGGGGGGTCCTATAACTTTACACCCTTTTTTATTTCTAAATATTAATGTTTATTTGATTAATATTTCATAAAATTTTAAGCATTTGTCAGGGTTGATCGGTTTAAGTCGAGTGGATTGTGTTATAATTCTTAACAGATTTATTCCATTATTAATATAAAAAAGCTGATAAACACTTGTTTTTTTTAAGAATGTTGCAACACAATTATACACATAAACTGGCTGTGTTCTTTTCCCGTTTTCCTAACTTTTCAACGGAATCAGAAATCTGACCGTTTCTTTAACTCGATCTCATCATAAAATGTGACATCTGATGCAAAACATGTGTTGTTTAAATGCCCTACTCGCCAAGGGTCCAAAGAATGTCAAAACTCGTTTTATGAGTTTTTGTCCATTGGCTTGGATTTACACATTGCATAATAATAATAACATGTACTTCTATTGGAGCAACATGTTAGGAAGCCTCTTCATGGGCAATTCTATAAGATTCTTAGGGAGATGGAGTTGTCTAAGGATCTGTCTTTTAGATTTCTGAAATCTGCTGGTTTAAGATCGGAGACTGAGGGATTTTTATTTGCTTGCCAAGATGGTGTTATCAATACCTTATATTATCGCAGTAAGGTCATGCAGATACCTGTCGACAATTACAACTGTCGAGCATGTAAACAATATCCGGAAACACTTACTCACATTCTAAGTGCGTGTCCGACGTATGCATGTTCCAGGTATATTGAAAGACACAATGCTGGACTTAAGGTATTGTATTACCATCTTCGACACCAATATGGTGTAGATAAGGAACCTGTCTTGCCATACGCCCAAGAGGATCAGGAGGCTGTTGTGGAGAATGAGAATTGCAGAATCTACTGGAATTTTTCGTTTTCTACCACTCATCGTATCAGTGCTACTAAGCCTGATATAGTACTCCAGGATCATAAAGGTAAGATCATCTGCGTGATTGAGTTTTCGGCTCCTGCCGAGGGCAATATCGCTCAGAAGGAGGATGAGAAACGGCAAAAGTATCAAGACCTGCTGTTCGAATTGAGGAGAATACACAGAGGCTATAAAGTCCATTTAGTTGTCCTTATTCTCGGCTGTCTAGGGGGGATGAGAGCTTCATTTGTTAGCCAGCTTCAAAGAGTTCCAACCTGCGAGCGTCAGACGCATTGGCTGGTCGAATGCAGAAGGCAGTTCTGCTGAGCTCTCTTCATCTGGTCAGGCAGCACTGTTCTTCATAATATAACATCACGAAGGTAGCTCTAAAAAAGCATCCAATAGCGTTTCTGGCCACCGGCGTAAGAACAACAGCGGCAACGGACAGGAACACCTACAGAACAGTGAACTGAAAACACCCTCGAGCAAAGGAATCGCGCTATTTCTTACCTTTCAGGACGGAAGGAGCAAAAGCGGATAAGAATACGTAAGGCAAGAATGGGAGAGGTTGTTTTAGTGAGGTATTACCACAGCATGTGGTCGAGTCCCACACGAACAAGTGCGTAAATGCATTTTTTTTCCTCTCCTAAACTTGTTTTGTAAAAAAAAAAAAAAAAAAAAAATTATTATTATTATTACGGCTGCTTAGGAGGGATAAAGGCTTCCATTTGTGAGCCAACTGAAGAAGAGTCCAACCTGCGAACGTCAAGCCAATTTGTTATCAGGTAGAATGCAGAAAGCAGTTCTTTTGAACTCTCTTCTTCTGGTCCGACAGCACTGTTCTTTGTAAAAAAACATCTTTAAAGGTAGCTCTAAAAAAGCATCCCACAATTTAATGTTGGGCGCATTTTAGTGCGGTATTGCCACAGGATGTGGTTGAGTCCCACACGAACAAGTGCGTAAATGCATTTTTTCCTCTCCTAAACTTGTTTTGTAAAAAAAAAAAAAATAATAATAATAATAATAATATTATTATTATTTCTATATGGACGATCTTAAGCTCTATGCATCCAGTAAGGATGCGCTTAGAATTTTAGTGTTTGCAGTGGCCGAGTATTCCAGAGCCATAGGAATGGAATTTGGATTTGATAAATATGCCGTCATCCATCTGATTAAAGAAAGACATGAAACATCTGAAATTCCGACGGACTCTGAGGATATTCAACTCATTGGTGGCAACACCATTCAGCATCTTGGTGGTGGAGAGAGTTATACATATCTTGGAGTTCCACAGTCGGAGACTCAAGATTTGTGTGAGCTTAAAGGTCGTCTCCAAACAAAGTATTGTGGGCTTCTCAGAAAAATTTGGTCTTCCGAATTGTCTGGGAAGAACAAAATACAGGCCACAAATATATTAGCCATTCCTTTACTTCTCTATACCTTTGGAGCTGTTAAGTGGAATGTGAATGAGTTGAAAATACTAGATAGAGAAACCCGCAAGATGATGTCAATCCATCGTAGTCATCATCCAAGACCTTCCGTGCAAAGAATTTATCTTCCACGAGATCGGGGAGGAAGAGGTCTATTGGGTTTAGAGTGTCTTCATCGAAGAATTGTATTGGCTGCAGCTTGTTCAGTGATGAACAGTAGAGATCCTCTTATGCAATTTGTCCACCATCATGAAATTGCAAATGTTGGGGCGTTCTTATATCGTGCGGCAGAAAGAGCAGCAGATGAACTTAGTCTCCCATTTGAAACCAGTGATATGGAGCAAGGGTTAGCATCGTTAACACCATTGATGCTTAAAAAGTGTGTCAAGGAGGCAGAACAAGCGCTTTTGTTACAGGTACATAAAAGCAAACCTGTTCACGGGCAATTCTTTAATCTCATAAGTGAAATAGGATTGTCTCAAGGCTTGACATTTGCTTTCCTTAAATCTGCTGGTTTGAGATCGGAGACTGAAGGATTTTTGTTCGCTTGTCAGGATGGTGTAATTAATACTCTGGTGTACCGCAGTCGTGTGATGCATATACCTGTCGACAATAACAACTGTCGAGCATGTAAGCTATACCCGGAAACACTTGGTCACATTCTAAGTGCGTGTCCGAAGTATGCATGTTACAGGTATGTAGAAAGACACAATGCTGCTCTCAAGGTGCTGTATTAACACCTTCGACACCAGTATGCTATTGATAAGGAGCCCATCTTGCCGTATGTCCAAGGGGATCAGGAGTCCGTTGTGGAAAATGAACAGTGTAAGATCTACTGGAATTTTTCTTTTTCTACAACTCATCGTATCAGTGCTACTAAGCCTGACATTGTACTCCAGGATCGTAAAGCAAGATCATTTGCGTGATAGAGTTTTCGGCTCCTGCTGAGGGCAACATCATTCAAAAGGAGGATGAGAAACGGACGAAATATCAACATCTTATGTTCGAACTGAGTCGAATGTATCCAGGTTATAAAATCCGATTGATTGTTCTCATACTAGGCTGTTTGGGAGGGATTAAAGCTTCATTTGTAAGCCAATTGAAAAAGATACCGAATTGCGAACGTCACGCTGAAGCATTGACGGTTCGTATGCAAAAGGCTGTTCTTCTAAGTTCACTCAATCTGGTCCGACAGCACTGTTCTTCATAATATAATATCACGAAGGTAGCTCCAAAAAAGCATCCAATAGCGTTTCTGGCCACCGCGTAAAAACAACAGCGGCAAGGGACAGGAACACCTAAAGAACAGTGAACTTATAACATCTTGAGACAAAAGAATCGCGCTTTTGCTTACCTTTCAGGACGGAAGGAGCAAAAGCGGATAAGAATACGTAAGGCAAGAATGGGAGAGGTTGTTTTAGTGACCACAGCACGTGGTCGAGTCCCACACGAACAAGTGCGTAAATGCATTTTTTCCTCTTCTAAACTTGTTTTGTAAAAAAAAAAAAAATTAATATTAAAAATATTATAACAGTTTTGCTCCCTTGTTTCATTTCCATTCAAGTGCAGTTCTGTGTTACGAGTTCTGTTTCTGTTCGTGTGTCATAATAATAATAATAATAATAACAAAATGTAATAGTAAAATGCATCCATGATATAGAGTCCATTTGATTGTTTTAATTATCGGCTGCTTAGGAGGGATGAAGGCTTTATTTGTGAGCCAACTGAAGAAGATCCCAACCTGCGAACGTCAAGCCAATTTGTTAGCAGGTAGAATGCAAAAAGCAGTTCTTTTGAATTCTCTTTTTGTGGTCCGACAGCACTGTTCCTTGTAAAAAAAACATCTTTAAAGGTAGCTCTAAAAAAGCATCCAACAATTTTATGTCGGCCGCATAAGAACATCGGCGGCAATGGACATGAAGACCCAAAGAACAGAATGCTGAAACTGTACAGAGTAAAAAAAAAGAAACTTTTGCTTACCTTCCAGGACGGAAGGAGCAAAAGTTGATAAGAGTATGTAAAGCAAGAATTGGGAGAGGTTGTTTTAGTGCGGTATTGCCACAGGATGTGGTCGAGTCCCACACGAACAAGTGCGTAAATGCATTTTTTCCTCTCCTAAACTTGTTTTGTAAAAAAAAAAAAAATAAAAAATAAATAATAATAACAATATTAATAACAACAGTTTCTTTTCCTTGTGTCTTTTTAATTAAAGTGCAGTTTTGTGTTGCGAATTGTCTTTCTGTTCGTGTACAATAATAACAATAATAATAATCACAACAAACAAACAATATTAATAGTATTAAAAATATTGATAATAACAGTTAATTTTTTTGGTCATTTTAATTAAAGTGCAGTTTTGTGTTGCAAATTGTGTTTCTGCCCACGTATAATAATAATAATAATAATAATAATAATAACAACACCAACGCTTTCTTGTGTCATTTCAATTAAAGTGCAGTTTCGTGTTGGGAATAGTGTTCCTGTCCGTGTATTTTCAATTAAAGTGCAGTTTGTTTTATGAATTGTGGTTCTATACGCGTGTATAATACTGATAAAAAATCATATCATTTACCAAAAAAAAAAAAAAATATATATATATATATATATATATATATTTATACAAATTATAGTTTATTTGCATGATAATTTATTTTAAGTTGTAAATACGCTTCTATACATATTATTTCCTACATTCTTATTTTTTAACTATTAACTTATTTGCACTGAAGAGGGCCCACATTTGTGGCCGAAACGTTTGCTCGCTAAAATTCATGTTACTTTTCTTTTAGATTAACGACCCCAAAGCCAATATAATTTGCGCTTTTGTAATAATTTATAAGGGTCAATTAAACAAACCTGACATACAAAATTATGTCTCAAATATACCACACTGAGAAAAAAGGTTTAGTTTTACCAACAATATTTTTTAGTTGACCATTGTTGGTTGTAACAGCAATATCTTGATTGGTATAACAAAACGATTTGGTTGGCGTAACTCACCAAGTTGTTTGGCACAACCATATTATTTTGTTGCTCTTATTTGCTTGAACCAAACATAATTTAGTTGTGACAACCAAACATAATTTGGTTGTGACAACCAAACAATTATTAAAAAAAATTGGTGATTAGTTTGTAAGTAAGCTGCCGATAATCTATATTAATAAAATCAGACTTTTGTCTGTACATTGCTTAGAACTTTAAATTTCATGCATAATTTTTCGTTTTGAGCATCAAGGATTTCAAATATACCAAAAAAAAATTTCGTGTCTGTATGTATGTATGTATGTTTGTCTGTATGTCACAAAACCTTTGTTTGCGCATCACATCTAAACGGCTTAACCGCTTGAAACTAAATTTGTCAGAGTCTTAGGTCTTGACCTAAGTAAGGTTTATAAATTTATAGATTTGAAAAATATTGATAAGAACGGGAGATATACCATTTTTTTCAAAAACTGAAAATATCTAAAATTTTCAAATTTTACATATTTTTTGATGGACTGCTTTCAAACATTCAATTATTTTGGGACCAAATTTGGCAGAGTATTAGATCTTGACCCAAGTTAGGTTTATAAATTTCTAGACTTTACAAATATTAATAAGAATGGGAGATATTCCATTTTTTTGAAAAATGAAAAAAACGAAAATTTTCAAATTTTACATATTTTTTGATGGACTGCTTTCAAACATTCAAATATTTTGGGACCAAATTTGGCAGAGTATTAGATCTTGACCTAAGTTAAGTTTATAAATTTACAGATTTTAAAAATATTAATAAGAATGGGAGATTTACGAGTTTTTCGAAAAATTAGCAAATTTAATATTTTCAAATTTTACATTTTTTGATGGACTACTTTTAAACTTTTTATAATCAAGCATTACATGTTATTTCATTACATTTTAGAATAAGTTTGTAGAAAATATTGTCTTATTACCGAGATATATAAGTATGTATAAAATTGTTTTATATAAAAAAAAAATCGAAAAAATTATAATCTTAATTCAGTGATATCTATATTAATAAAATCAGAATTTTGTCTGTACATTGCTTATAACTTTAAATTTCATGCATAATTTTTCGTTTTAAGCATCAAGGAATTCAAATATACCCATACAAAATTTCATGTCTGTATGTATGTATGTATGTATGTATGTATGTATGTATGTATGTATGTATGTATGTATGTCACAGAACCTTTGTTCGCGCATCACTTAGAAACAGCTGAACCGTTTGAAACCAAATTTGTCAGAACGTTAGGTCTTGACCCAAGTTAGGTTTATAAACTTACATACTTAAAAAATATTGATAAGAAAGGAAGATATACATTTTTTTTTCAAAAAATTCAAAAAATCGAAAATTTTTAAATTATGCATTTTTTTATTAACTGCTGATAAACTTTCTATAATTGAGTATTACCTGTTATTTCGTCATATTTTAGAATAATTTTACAAAAAATATCGTATAACTGAGATATATAAGTATAAAATTGGTTTCTGGATCAAAAAAATTGAAAAACCTACATTTTTTTTATATTACTGACTTTATGTTAGATGGCTTTTAATCTTTTTGAATTAATTTTGTTATGTTCCCTACAACACATTTTGCAATAAATTTAAAGAAATACATTAATAAAAATAATTTTAGATGACACAATGCAAAAAAAATGTTGAATCGGAATTTTTTGGGGTAAAAAAATAAAAACCAGAAAATCTAATAGATTAAATTTAAATCCTATTTAACCTAAATCCCATTTAACCTAAAAAGCATTCTGCCTAAAACCCATTAAACATAATAAATATTATTTAACTTAATTTTCATGTAGCCTAAATCCCATTAAACCTAAAATGCATTAAGCCTAAATCCTATTTAACCTAAATCTCATTCAACCTAAAATGCATTTAAACTATAACCCATTAAATCCAAAAAGGCATTCAGCCTAAAACTATTTGTCCTAAATCCCGTTTAGCCTAAATTTCACATTATAAATTTCGTTCAATGGGATTTAGGCCAAATTTTTTTAAGCCTAATGCATTTTAGGTAAAAAAGAATTTAGGCTGATTGCATTTTGGGTTAAATTGGATTTAGGCGGAATGCATTTTTGGTGAAATGGGATTTAGGCTGAATGCATTTTAGATTAAATGGGGTGTAGGTTGAATGCATTTAAGGTTAAATGGGATTTAAGTTTAATGGGATTAAGGTTAAATGGGATTTAGGATGAATGCATTTGAGATTAAATAGAATTTGGGCTAAATGCATTTTAGGTTAAAGGGTTTTAGAATAAAAGCAATTTTGTTTAGATGGGATTTAGGCTGATGCATTTTAGGTTAAATGGGGTTTATAATGGTTCCATGTTAGGTTAAATGAGATTGAGGATGAATGCATATGAGGTTAAAAGGGATTTAGGTTAAATACAATTGAATTTAAATAGGAATTAGTTTAAATAAGAGTTAGGTTAAATGGTATTCAGGTTAAATATGATTTAGGTTAAATGGGATTTATACTGAATTCATTTTAGGTTAAATGAGATGTAGGATAAATGCTTCTGGGGATAAATGGGATTTAGGCTAAATGCATTTTAGGATACATGGGTTTTAATCTGTGAATGCATTTTAGGTTAAATGGGATTTAGGATGTATGCATTTTAGGTTTAATGGGATTGAAGTCAAATGGGTTTTAAGCTGAATGCATTTTAGTTTAAGTGGGATTTAGGCTGAATGCAATTTAGGTTAAATGGGTTTCTTGCTAAATGTATTTTAGATTAAAGGGGATTTAGGCTTAATACAATTTAGGGTAAATAGGATTTGGCTGAATGCATTTTCGGCAAGATGGTTTTAGGCTGAATGGGATTCAGGCTAATTTGGTTCTAGGTTTTTCTCGAAAAATACTTATTTTGATAAAAAAAAATTTTACAACATGACATGCGTATTTTTATCAGATCAACAACTTGGCAAGGTTGAGGCAAAGTAGAAATGCCTTGCCTCAACCTTGCTAATATTGCTGGAACATCCGGTGCTGTTTGGGTATGTGCTAATGGGAAGTATATCTAATAAAATATATTAGAATTTAATCATTTTTGGAAGAGAATTATGTTGCTTTTAGAAAATTCTTTTTTAAATAATTTCTGTCAGAAAATACTTATTGGCAAATATACTTTCTGTCAGAAAATCATTTTTGTCAAAAAATACTATCTGTAAGGAAATACCTTTTAAAAAAAAATTCTTTCTGTCAAAAAATACTTTTTGTAAAAAAATACTGTTGATGGCACGCCACTAGATTTCGTGCCCGCCAAAGGCGGGCTCGAAAGCTAGTAATATAAATAAAATCTAATTAAAAACCAATACCAAACGGTCGGCCGAACCTGGGTCTGATAGTTGAGCCAACGGTGTCTGTTACTGAACTGTCTAGCTATAAGGTTTATTCCTTATTGATCATTCATATCTCTCATGGGCTGGTGGTTAGCCTACTGGACTGGCAGCTGGAAAACCCGATTTCGAATCTTCATGACTAATGACATTTTTCTGTTACAGGTTTTCATTAATATTAAATTTCTACATTCTCATCTGATTATATTTGTGTAATTAAATTTATAACATGTGAATTATGTAATTATATGTGTTGACCGACCGAAAATTCGCACCTGGGTTAGTTAGCTCTTAAATAAAAATTTTTTTTATGACAACCAAAATTTTTGTTATCTTGAATAAAAATATATAGTTGTGACAACCAAAAGTTTTTGTTATGCCAACAAACAACACTGAACCAAATAATTTAGTTGTCTCAAACAAAAAGTTTGGTTGATTAAATAACAACCAAATAATTTGGTTGGCTCAACCAAATTTTCGTTGCTATGACTCAACATTTCTCTCAGTGCAAGGTGCGTAAAATTGTGCATCGGTTCGAATAATGATCTTTTATCTTCTATCTCGAGACTGACGCAAAAAAACAATATCATTCCATGAAACTTGAATATCCAACAGTTATTAAAATAAATATTAGAATACCAATAACCTTATATGTGTCAAATAATAATGTATCAAAATCTCAGTCAAAAACATACTTTTGGCAATTTTTTTTGGACATACATCAAATATACCCCAAAAACTTTCCTCAGCTGGAAATAGTGTATCAGAAAAGTAATAAAGCCATACCAGTCAAAAATTTCTGTACAGGAACCTTAAAGGAACGTTAAAGGATCCTGAAATGTTCTTGTACAAGATCCTTTAACGATGCTTTCAATAATGAGTTACTTAATTAACCCTTTTAAAAAAGCAGCATTTTTAAAACTATTCCCCTTAATAAAAATAATCACATTAAAAAATTTGAAAATGAATTAGAAACTCTTTTAGTTTACAGAAGTTTAAAGAAATTTAATTAAATTGAATATAATGTTAGGTAGGTTTAAAATTAAAACTTGAAACAATTATGTATTTATATTTTACCGTTTTAGAACGTGTAGGTCTTTAAAATGCAAATAATAAAAAAAAAATAGAAAATAGTATTAAAATTTGTTTATAAATTCAAAAAATTGTTAAAGTATTAAACAAATGTTAATTTAAATTTTGTAAGAAAAAAACACCAATTTTCAAGAATAACAATAATTAAAAATCATTATTCAGAACAATAATAATATGGATATGTAAAGAAAATTTAGGTTTCCTTAAATTAAAAAATCTGATTTAGTTGAAATAATTCTTAAATCAATTTTAAAAATTGTTATTATATTAAAAATAATATTAACTTTAAATCACGTCAAATATTTATTTATTTTTTAATTTTTCAAAAAGAAATTATTTTTTAAATGAAAAATAATTCAGGGGAACAAAAATTGGCTCAGAAAAAAATTAAACTTTGCTTGTATATTAAACAGAAAAATACATTTTAAAATAAAAAATAAATTAACAATTAAAAAACATTAAACAAGAATTTAATTTTATTAAAATTTAAATTTAAATCACATAAATACAAATAATCATGTAAGTATTGAAATTTTAAATTCACATTAAAAACTGTTTAAATTAAAAGTAAAATTTAACAAATTGTAAAGTATGATAGTTTATAATGATTTACCTAATTTAATTTTTTATTCCTTCAGTTTCTCACATGCGCAAAAATAAAAATATTTTTGGCTGAAACTTGGAAATACATTCCCTAAATTTGAATATAAACTAAAAATGAAAAAAAATTTCGTATATACATATGTAAACAATTTTTAAGTTTGAATCATTTAACTAAATTATTTTTTTATACAAAATACTATCTTTCTTAATATAACTATACAGAATATATCAAAAATATGGACATGGAAACATTAAAATTACAGAATCCCATGCAGGATCCTGTACAGTAAATGTTCCTGTACAAGAACCTGTACAAGTAGTTGATTCCAATTTCCGTTAGGGGTTCATATACAAGATCCTTCAACGATCCTTTAAGGATCCTTCAAGGATCGTTAAAGGAACTTGTACAAAAACATTCCAGGATCCTTTAACGTTCCTTTAAGGTTCCTGTACAGTAATTTTTAACTGGGACGTTCTTCAAAATTTTCAAAAGATCATAGCTTTTGAAAAATCGACTTTGTTTCAACTCGCCTCTGTTTCAACTCACTTCGGTCTCTCCTAAAATTCAAGTAAAAATAACTACTTAAAGTAGTAACATAAAATTGTTTAACTGCTATTTATTGTTATTATTATTAAGATACATTTTTTCATTCTCTCCAACACTACTTTTGTTTACTGTCACCCTATATTATTTAATTATTATATTTCTAACAGAAAAAAATTCCTAAACGCTGGAGATTGAACGCTTGACCCTAACATTCGTAATCCGGTATCTTAACCATTTAACCACGCACGCAATTGACGCCAATGTAACGATACTTATTGTTAACTACACAAAAGTAGTAAAATTTAATATACTTAAAAAGATTTCATTAATAAAAAATGTAGTCCTTCTTACTACTTTCTATTTAACTACAAACCCGTAGTAAAATTTGCTATTCATATAATGTTGACAGAACTATCGGCTTACAAGTTGCTTTTACTGTTTTACTGTAGTTAGTTCTAAAACTTATTACCTGTTAGTTACGGTTCAACTAGATATTTACAAAAATTCAACCACTAATTTTTAACGACATGAAAGCACTCAAATTAATTACATAAAGTTGGTAAGACCAACTAAAAGAGTAGTTACTTTTACTACTTTCCGGTAAACTACCCAGGGGTCGTCGAATTTCTCAGCTACATTTTTTTCAGTGCATATTAGTGTTGCCGCGATACGAGACGAGGCGATAATTTTAACTATCTCGTCTCGTCTCAGAATTACTAAATGCATTAGCGTCTCAACTCGGAATTAATGAATGCATTACACTGAGAAAATAAGTTGACTAAATATAACCAATTTTTGATTAAATTTAGCAGTGAGAGGTTGATATAACACCTGCAAAGCTCTTTGGTTATTATTAGCAGATTAAATGCTACTGTTAACCTTGGAAGTATAGTTGCCATCGCCGGTATCTTGTGTCTTTTGTTCAGAGTAGGTTTAAACAAAAATACTTTAAATTTTATAGTATCTACTGTTATGTCAACTAAAAATTTTTGAATAGGTTCAAAGGCTGATACTTTTAATCCATATTAATATATTAAACAGAATCAAAGAACGCTGATTTTGATATTATAATTTGTATATTCTTTTATCGAAATTTACAAAGAAATTAGAGAATTATTTAATTAAAAGGACATTAAAAATATTACAAAAAAAATATAAGTTTAAATTTTAACTTTGACTCAGCACTAAAAAAAATACTTGAATGATGTTTGTAAAGTTGGTTTATAATCAAATCAACAAAATTATACTATTGAGTCAAATATTTTTACTGTTAAAACAATCAGAATTTACTTTTAATTTGTTTAAGTATACTATTGGATTTTCAGTGTTTGTAATTGAAAGAATAAAATCATCCTATTAAATTAAACAATTTTACTTTGTAAACAATATGAATATTGTTGAAGTAAAAGCATATACTACAAAATTTATAGTGCGAAATTTAATAGTACATATTTCTAAAATGATAGTAAATATGTTTGAACGAGGGCGAAGACGCCGTTTAAAGTGTCCAACCAAAATACTATGGATTCAAGAGCACTTTTTTTCTCAGTGTGGTTAAGATCCGGAACACATGTGAAATATTTGGCTAAAGAGCACCGAAAATGCTCGAGGTTTGAGTTTTGTTTCTGGGTCCGTTCTTGTCGTGGGACATTTTATTGTGCCCTTAGAGATGTAACTTATTTAAAAATATTGGTTAGTTAGGCTGAAAAAAACAAGAGTTCAAAAGGTGACAGAATGTCGCCACCACTGGATTTTCATATTAAGTTAATTTGAAACCAGTAGATATTATTTCAATGTAAACCTTCCAGTTAAGCAACCAAGATAAGAAAACAATGTGAATTTCGACTTGTTTTAGTTTTTACCTAGGCGAGAGCAACGCTAGTTTCTTCGATTCAGTTTAACACCTCAATGTCACCGTCATTTGATCGGTATAATACCATCGTATTGTCGGTGACGTCACTGTCGTAAGTAACAATGAAGTCGTCGTTTTGTAGACGGGAGGCCTGAATCGAAATTCTGCGATATTGACCGTTTCTAGGAAGGAGAAGAATTATTGTTCTACAAAGAGCTTTGTGACTGACGGAACAATCCACTGAGTGCAGTTTGCAGATCAAAAATAAGGAGTTCAAGTTTTGTAAAAAAAAAAAATTTTAATTGCAATGGATAGGGTGTTGTCGGGTGATATGCAGCTTTTTTTCGTTGCTCGTAAAACATGTTCAATAATCAAATTCTTAAATATTTCATGATTGAATAATGTAGAGGAAAAAATACTACTTTCCTTCATTAATAGATTTTAAAAATTTTAATTTGTCCAAAAAAAATTTGCATTTTTAAAAACATCCGTTTTGGCATTTCAAAAAAAAATTAAAATTAAAAGAAATAATAGTTCTCTTATGGTTTCGCGAGCTAAATACGGATTAAAAACTCCACTTTGGTTACTGACTATTGTAAAACTGTGGTAACGTTCAAGAACTATGATCCGCTGCTTGACGAAAAGATAGTTAATTAACGTTCGTTTAATAAAGTTTTTTAATTATTCTTAAACCATTACAAGAACTGAATTCGCTACTACTGCTGCGTATTCTGACAGTCAAGCCACTGAACTTTTAGAAAACTTGCGATCCGCTGCACGGCGTAAAGGCAGTTTAATCAAAGTACTAGCTCGTTTACTGATAATTGTAAAATAATAATAAACGTTAAAGACTTGCGATCCGCCGCTCGGTGCAAAGGCAATTATTTAACGTTGATGAAAATTTTCAATTATCTTTAAAATACCTGTCAATTGAATTTACTACTGCTGCTGTGTAATCTGACAGACAAGCCATCGAACTTTTAGAAAACTTGTAATCCGCCGCACGGCGTAAAGGCAGTTTAATCAAAGTACCAGCTCGTTTACTGATAATTGTAAAATAATAATAAACTTTAAAGACTTGCAATCCGCCGCTCGGCACAAAGGCAATTAATTAACGTCAATAAAAATTTTCAATTATTCTTAAAATACCTGTCAGATTCCAAAGGGAATAACACGTTCACTACAAAATTCAAAAATTCAATTACAAATTGCAAAAGAGAAGAGGAGATAACCGCAAAAGGGTAAACACCCACCACTGCCACCACAACTGTGACGATTCAGATAAAATATTAAAAATAAAATATTGCCCAATGATTTCTAATTTAGAAAGAAACTCAAAGAAAGAATTTGGTTCAAAGTGTGTCGAGAGAAATCACAAACAAGATGATAACATTTATTCCTCCTTTTCGGATCCAGTTGACACGAGTGTCGTCCACTCGTGTTTTATTATTTTGGCGAAATTCGTCCCTTTCTGATCTTTTGGATTGGTTTCCGGAAGGTTTAATTATATTAATTAGTAGCAAAAATTAAAACACAAATACTGGGTTCAAATATTTGTCAATATATTCTATAACTTCCCGGTTTTCTTTCCATACAACAGCCTTTACAAGTTTTGACTTCTAAAAGCTAGACCATAATAAATTATACTAGGTTCACTTACTCATACAATGCCTTAATGCTAAGTTCTAATTCTACGACCTTAAAATAGGTCTGGAGTGATCCTTCATCCTGGATGGGCGGGGCGAAATTGTAGAGTTACAATTTTGCCAGTGGACCTTTACTTGTTCACTGTGAAATTTCTTCCGAATAGTTTTTCCTTTTATTTATCTATCCCGGATTTTCACTAAGGAAGGGAACGCTTTATACTACTTGGAACGACAAAAAAATAGTTTCCGTCACGACTTCTGTTGGTGACCACACCCAAATTAATTTAACAAGGGAGGGAACGCTTTACACTACTGAGAACGACAAGAAAAATTATTTTTTTAGTCACTAAATCCTTTGGTGACCACCACTCGATTAACAAAAATGGTTGGGAAAAGAATTTAACAGAATCTTCAAAAAATTGTCTTGAGGGTTTACGTCTACACCGTCATTAAGGGAGGGAACGCTTTATACTACTTGGAACGACAGAAATAAAATTTAAGTCACTAATCCTTTGGTGACCACACCCAAAATTTAAGTGTCGCTGGATGAGCGAGAGCCACACACGTCGTTTTAAGAATCGCGATGGATGGAAATTGCATTTAATTACTTGTGCGATTCCTTTCTATATTTTCTCAAAGCTATAGAAAAGGTAGCGACGTGAGGTCTGGCAATTTTGAAAGAGGGTTAGGGGAGGTGAGGAGTGATTGAATTTAGCAACATTTTATTTTACTGTTGCAGAGCAGTCGCCGAATTTGCACAGGCCAGCACTTTGGCAATTCCTCGCTCTATATTTCCACAGAAATATTAATTTATTGCTTCATCGTACCAATGAACTTTTAATATTAACAGCTAAAGAATGTTTTATTTTTCTTAGTTGTTATCGATTACAGCAACAATCTTTTATTTTTTTCAAATCTATAATTGACTGGTGCGAGATATGCTTTGTTTTGGTTGCGCTAGGCCATGTGGTTAGTCCTGTCAGAAAATACATAGATGTTTTCTCTGTTGCTCTTTAGAATTTTAGAAAAGGAAAAAGGAAGGAGAAATGCATGATGACTGTCAGGGATACGGAGGGCCGTGCGTAAGAATGTGTGCGTGGCTACCTCTCGCACGGCGAGCGACACTCGAGTTGGTGTGCGTATACACCTATATGCGATTCTTTTATTGGCGGTGCAAGCGTAAACAGAAAAATCATTCATTTTATTCGAACTTTGTTCGTTTAAAATAAATTTAAGTTTCGTATCTACAATTTACATTCTTTTCCCTTAGGTTTTAGCATGGTTTACTCCGTTGTAATATCCTAACGCGGCTTTAAGATCCACAAATTCAACTTCCTATTTTCCGAAGTTAATACTCATATTATTACCAAATTATCTCAGCTACAAGTACAGTTAAAATAATAAAATAATTAATTAATAATAATAAAGAAAGAAGGTGTTGACTTCAGAATTTCTACTTCATTGCAATGAAGTAGAAAAATAAAAAATATAAAGATCTACTGTTAGGCTGGGCGTTACACTTTTTTACTCTACTTTTGAAGAGATACAATTTTTCTATTGGACTTTTGTTGTATCTAGTAAAGAAGTTTAAAAAAACTTTGAGTTTTCTTTTATTAAAAAGAAAAAGGTTTTTTATTCTTCCCCACGAAGCTGGACTCCAATAAATTCTTGTAAACAATAATTATTATACTTCCAGAAAGTAGTAAAAAAATCGAGAGAAAAAAAAACGGTTGGGTTTTTAAGAAAATTTTATTTATATTTTTTTCGAAAAAACGCCGCCATTTTGATAAATTTGAAAATATTTTGTTACACTATAAACTTCAATAATTAAAATCTATTGTATTTTTCTATTATTTTAAAGAAAATAAAACAGAAATCTTGACAAAGGAAGAACGTCTCCTTTAACTTAGTTAAATTCATGCTTTTTTTAAGGTTGCCAAGGCAACAAATTTGTTACAAAACAAATTATTAAAAAGAGTTCTGCAGTTTTTGACAGACCGCCATCCTAAGCGGACTTAATTGGAAATATCTTCCATAACCGGGTTCATTAAATAATAATTTCTGCCCCACATTGAGTAAATTATTTAATAAATAAATAAATATAAATTAATAAATATGTGTTTGTTTTTTTGAATTTTTAAATTGTGGTTATGTTCTTTTTTCATCGGATGTCAAGAATCTACATCTACCTCTTAAGAAAACCGTCAACAGTCTTCAACAAGATTTGAATTAGTTTGCACAGGAAGTTACCTATTCACCTTTTCTTACTTTTTTTACTCTCGTTTCACAATCCTCTTCGCAGGATCGAAAACACATCTTTTCTTATTCCTACCTTATATACTCTTGCTTTACGATTCTCTCTGCAGGATCGGAAACTACTTTTCTTCTTTTGTTTCTCTTTTTTTTGCTCAAGTTTTACGATCATCTTCGCAGGATCGGAAATTCCTTTTTCCTTATTTTCACTTTATCTACTTAGGTTTACGATTCTCTTCGCAGGATCGGAACCCTTTCTCTTCTACTTAATCATTTTCTAATTTTCTCGATCCACTTTGTAGGATCGGAAATAGTCCAGAAAAATTAGTCAGAAATTAGGGTAAATTCAGTTTTAACTTCGAACTGAAGTTTTATTCGTCTAAAACCTTTATTTTTTGTGTACCGTTTTTGACTCAACTATTTTTCGAAAAAGTCGTCTACAGAAAAGTTAAAGCCCACTAAATTTTAAATAATTTAAAAAAAACCAATGTCGTAACCCTAATAGTGTCCAAAATACAACTTGTCAAAGTTGACCACTTTTCTGAATAAATGTGAGCAGGCCTATTTTTTTCGTATAAATAATCTTTTTTTATCTTTGAAATGTTGACGTACAAGAAGATTGAGTTAAGGTTATTAAATTGTGCGTTAAGCATAAACACACCAAACTTGTCCCACGATCTATTCGGAGTTTAATGTGAGTTTTAAAATCAGTCTGCCACTTGGATCGTGTAATCTTAACAATCTGCTGGGAGAGGGGCATGTCATTTTTAACATATGTGAATCGACTTACTTTAAAACATTCCAAACTTAGGATGTGGTCAATTTGGAGTTTAATAAGAGCTTTAAAATCAGTCTGCCGCTTGCTTCGTGTGATCCCCCCCCTCCAAACTTCCAGGGGGGGCAGTAACTAACTACATATGAATTGACGTATTTCAAAACACTTCATTCATGGTATCTGGTCAGTTTTGAGTGTAATAAGAGCTTTGAAACCAGTCTGACGCTTAGATCGTGTGACCCCCCCCCCAGTTTTCCGAAGGGAGGCCATGTAATTTCCTACATATGAATTGACTTATTTCAAAACACTTGAAACTTGGTATTTGGTTAGTTCGGAGAGTAATAACAGCTTTGAAACCAATCTGCTGCTTTGATCGTGGGCCCTTAGTCTTAGGGGGGGGGGGTATGTTTTGAAGTAAGTTGATTCACATATGTTAAAAATGACATGCCCCCCAGCAGATTGTGAAAATTATACGATCCAAGTGGCAGACTGATTTTAAAACTCACATTAAACTCCGAATAGATCGTGGAACAAGTTTGGTGTGTTTTGAAATAAGTCAATATGCATGTTATTAAGAACTACCTACACATTATGGGGTTCCCCCATCTCTCCGGTCACGCCA
The DNA here is from genome assembly GCA_037103525.1 of Ganaspis brasiliensis. Lineage (NCBI taxonomy): Eukaryota > Metazoa > Arthropoda > Insecta > Hymenoptera > Figitidae > Ganaspis > Ganaspis brasiliensis. Next base: position 20,486 of record JAZKLR010000434.1, read on the forward strand.
TCTGATTGGCAGACTTATAAAGTCATTTTATCATCATATTCAACTATTCATTTAGGCATGTAAGAAATGTTTTCACGGTGACCTTGAAATAATTTAAATGGCTTTAACACACCTCTTCCAAATCTTGAAAAAAACGTTTCTGCAGTATCTACTGAGTTGATATCAACTGGAATTAAAATCGCGTATTGGGACGATTTTTTTAAAACAGTATTTTTTTTAATTAAAAAAAGATTGGGAAATTATTTTTCGAAAAAAAAAAATTATTTCTTTTGTCGTTAAATTTGCTCAAAATAGAATGTTAGCAAATTTAATCAGTTAGAAATTTCCAATAGAATTTACTTTTTTCTCTAATTGATCAAAAAATGATCATAAAAGCTATTAAAATATTTTAAAAACGAAAAAATTGTGCGCAATATTTCCAAAGTAAGTAAGTTTATTGTATAACTTAATTTCTTGTATTATAATTTTTACATGAAGATTAATTGAAGCATTTTAAGATTTTTATTACACATGTAAACTATTATATACACAAACAGCGTTAAAAAAGGATGTGGAATACGTCTCAGCTTGATGTTCAACTTTGTATTTAATCCATGTATTATTATTGAATCCACGACCAATTTTAATTTTCATAAACTTTCTACGTACTTTAGGCATCCCAAATTACATTTTGTTTGCAAAATGTCAACATTTTTTAGTAATTTTGAGCAGCTATTGCTAACAAAAGGTGGAGTTCCCCATAAGTAGCTTGTCTTGACACCCACAGGATTTGGCCCAATCTAAAGCAACGGTTTCAAACTCCATCATTGTGTCAAATATTAAATTTACTGTTCCAAGTAGCAAGTAACACCTTTTTTATAGTTCTTGGCAGATCATTTCTAAAATGCAATTAGAACAAAAATGTAGTAATCGTATCATAGCAAATATCTCGCAAAATTTCGAAAATTTTAAACAAAATTGTTTTGTTAAAAAGTTTGCCAAGAACTATAAAAATTGTGTCAATTATCCTGTTTTTCAAGACGCTTTTAATAAAATTGAGCAAATCATAAACATCATACCTCCTCCTAAGTTGCACTTGCTACTTGGAACAGTAAATATAATATTTGACACAATGATGAAAGAGTTTGAAACCGATGATTTAGAATGAGTCAAATCCTGCGGGGTGTCAAGACAAGCTACTTATGGGGGAACTCCAGCTTTTGTTGGCAATAGCTGCTAAAAATTACTAAAAAATGTAGACATTTTGCGATCAAAATGTAATTTGGGATTCCTAAAGTACGTAGAAATCTTATGAAAATTAAAATTGGTCATGGATTCGAGTTTCTCTGAAGATTTGAAGCCAAATTTTGAGGATTATATAAAAAGTTTTCGTGCTTCTTACTTAGCTGCCGAATTAAGAATAATTCCTAAAACCCAAATTCACTTCAAACACGCTGCGGAATTTTGTACTGAGACACAACGAAGCTTGGGATATTATTCTGAACAATCAGTAGAATCTATTCATGATCTATTGGAAACTTCGAACTGAATAAATTTTCTAACATTCTATTTTGAGAAAAATTTAACGACAAGAGAAATAATTTTTTATTTTTCGACAAAAAATTTCACCATCTTTTTTTAATTAAAGAAAAAATACAGTTTTAAAAAAATCGGCCCAATGGGCGATTTGAATTTCAGTTGAAATGAACTCAGTAGATACTGCAGAAACGTTTTTTTCAACATTTGGGAGAGGTGTGAGTCAGAGCCATTTAAATTATTTTAAGATCAGCGTAGAGCATATTTGACAATTATGACACACTACTACACTTAATTGTGTAAGTGCCTAAGTTATATTAACCCTGACGACCCCGCCGCGCCGGACACTTTTGGTACGGATAAACGTACAAAAAGCGTACCAAAAGCGTACTTTTGAAAATTCGTAATTAAAATAATTATAAACTTGAACAACTTTAATTAGAAATGTTAGAGGGAACCTTAATGAACTTTTAGATAACATTATTGTTAAAATATTGATAGTTAATATTTATAAAAATGTGTAAAAAGCTATGACAGATTGGTTACAAAGTAAGGAACAACTAGAGCTAGTTCAATTTAAGATGTAATGTTGTTCAAGAAAAGAGAATTTATTTATTTATACATATACGGGTTACGAAGAACCCATTTCATATTACATATATAATCAAAATACAATGTAAGGCCACTTTATTGTTCCTTATACAAAACCTTTCTAAACGAGTAGACGAAAACAGCAATACTACCACTAAAAAAATCAAGACTGTCGCAGTAATAATTCGCTTTAGTACAAAGCCTAAGCGAACTTGAGTTCTTAGCAAAATTTGTCTTACATTTAGGAATTCTAAAAGGCAACACAGTTCGCAAACGTCTTTGTGGAGCAGAAAAGTTGATGGATGACAGAACCGCCGGACATTTAATAATATTATTAATGATTTTAAATAAAAATAAAAGATCCATGTAATGATATCTGAATTCCAATTTAGGTATGTTAAATTGAGTCCTTAGGATTGAGTAATCATGAGAGAAAAAATCAAATTCAAAACCCAGCTGCCTGGCTGCAAACCGCAAAAAACAGTTCTGAACACGCTCAAGTCTAAGTGTATTTACACTGTGATATGAGCACCATATCACAGAGCCACACTCCAAGACAGAACGCACAAAAAAAAAATAAAGTACTCTTAATGCAGTTAAATTCTTGAAATTGGTTGTATTACGCTTAATAAATCCTAAGGATCTGAGTGCCTTATTTACCGTAGCTGCGATGTGTTCAGTAAAAGAAAAATCATGACAAAGAACAATTCCGAGATCCCGAATTTGACTGACACGAGCCAATTTAACATCATTAATTGCATAATTATGACTAACAATCAGCGACTTTCTGGAAAATGAAATACATGAGCATTTTTAAATATTTAACAAAAGTCCATTAGAATTACACCAGTTGCAAATGTTCGTCAAGTCTGTCTGAAGGACTGAGCAATCAACAAGATTGTATATTACCCGATATATCTTAAGATCGTCAGCATATAGTAAAAAAGACACAAATTCAATTACATACTTAATGTCATTTATAAATAATAAAAATAAAAGAGGACCCAGACTAGAGCCCTGTGGCACACCTGAAGATGGAAAAAATATGTCAGAACGAGAATTAGCAACTTTAACGGATAGTGATCTGTTAGACAGATAACTAGCGAACCAGCTGACCAAACCTTCAACAATTCCCAGCAGCTTGAGCTTGGCAAGCAGGACCCCATGGTTGACACTGTCAAAAGCTTTAGCAAAGTCAGTATAAACTGCATCAACCTGAGCCCCAGCCGACAAAGCAGAAACAACCTCCGTGGCAAAGACAAATAAATTAGTGTTAACTGATCTACCCCTGATAAATCCATGCTGCTCTTCAATTAAAATATTCTTGGAAGCAAGATATACATGATCAACAATTATGGATTCGAAAATTTTTGCAAAAACATTTAAAATCGCAATTGGTCTGTAATTTTTTACATTATTTTTACTGTCTTTTTTATGAATAGGAATAATTGTTGTATTTTTCCACACATTAGGAAATGTACTCTGAGCAATAGATAAATTTAATAATATAAAAAGAGGTAGAATTAGAGATGAGCAGCAGGACCGTACAAAGGCAGGTGGAATACCGTCAGGGCCAGGCCCAGTATTCACGTCCAGTGCGTTAATTTTAACCCTGATCTACTCCTGAGTAATTTGAATACTCTTAAGTTCAATAGTATTGGGTCCCACATTTACAGAACTAATGTCATAAGTAGAATGATCAAAAACAGAGTCAAAGTAGGTTGCAAATAATTGAGCAATTTCAAAACTATCATCAGCGGTTCTATCATCCAGAAACATCACGTTCGGAATTCTCGATTTATTTCGCAATTTATTAATGAATGACCAAAAATAACTAGGATTGGAAATTATCAAAGACTCACCTCTACGAACATAATCATTATAGCATTGAGTCGAGAGTATTTTACATTTTTTACGTAGAGATGAAAAATAACTATAATTTACTGAAGATGGAGAACTTTTATAATTGATGTGAGCAACTTTATTTGCTTGAATTAAACATCTGAGATCATTATTAAACCAGGGAGGATAACGAGACAACCGTGTTGCCTTTATCGGAACAAATAAATTGAATGCGTTAGTCAAATAAAAGTAAAAAACATCTATAGCATCATTGACATTCAAAGACGACAATTCATGTTCCCAATCTATAGATGAAAGATAGACAATTATAGCCGATAAGTTCGCTTTTTGAAAATCAAAGCAGCAGCAACTAAACACTACACTTTTGACACGATTATTATTGCTAATAGTAGGTGTAAGCTCCAAAAATAGTGGGGGATGAAAAACATCAATCGGAAGTAGTTCGTCAGTAGCCTCAAATAGGTCAAAATTATCAAAATTCACAAAGATGAGATCCAGTAAAGATTCTCTCTCATTGAATATATTATTAACTTGACGCAAATTTAAAACATCTAAAGTATCGCATAAAATATCAACAATAAGACGCTTTGATAACACAGTACCGGGTGCATAGGTACAAGAAACAGTTGCGTTTAAGTCATTGTTCCAAACAGCGTACGGTAAATTAAAATCACCAAAAATAATGAAACGAGAATTTGTATATAAATTGTTCACATATTCTAAAATTTGGCAAATATTATAGTACGTTTGAATTGGGCTGTTTGGACGAATATAAAAAGCACCTATTATAATTCGTTGTGAGAAGAAATTGGAGCTAACAATCACATGCTCCACAGAGTTATTCAGAGTATTAATTCTTACACAACGCAAGGATTCCAAAGAAGCTATTAGAACCCCGCCGCCAATGGAGCAATTACTTGTGTTATTATTTCTATCAGATCTAAAGACATCATAATTATTAAAGCACAATTCAGATGTGCCAATACCCTCGTGTAGCCACGTTTCAGTCAAAATAAATAGGCTATAAAAAAGCAGTGGCAAAGTTGCACGCAATAAATTTAATTTAGTACGCATACCTCGAACGTTTTGGTAGTATATGGACAGAACACGCTCCCTAATAGAACTAATACTACTTGGTTGCCGAGCACGTGGACCCGTGAAGTCAGAGCTGGTGTGATACGGAGTAGAAGGGGAAGAGTACACACTCTCAGTCACACACGCACTCTGTCCGTCTCTCTCACTATGACAGGGCCGTAGTGACGATGCACTATCTTTATTCCCACCTCTCCCTCTCGAAGACGACGATTCAATTCCAGTTTCAGCTCCTCTAATTCTTTTAATTGTGTCCTTGTCATGTCGTACTTTATCCAGCATGCCTGTATCTCCGAGTTCCTGGAGTTCTTCTTCATTACAATGAATTCCCGATGGAAAGCACGAGCCATCTGTTGATTGTCGAACGCAATCCGTATTGGGCGTGGTTTCTGACGTATCTGTGAAGGAGAGCCGATTTTAGTTATCTTAGTATTTGTGAGAATGTCTGGTGGTAAATCACAAACAAGACGACTCACATGGACAAACAGATCAGGCTCAGGGGCGTCAGTGGACGACATATGTTCTTGAATACCAAAAAGAACGACATTGTTCCTTCTTGAAATTCTTTCCTCCACCTCCGCAAAACAATTACGTGCAAGAACATTCGAATTTTTCAATTTAGTGATTTCAGAATTAATTTCAATTAAATTACCTTCTACAGTGAGAACTCTGTCAGAGACAGAAATCAGCTGATGTTCAGCAGCCTCAATCCTGGCAGATACAGCATCTAGTTTTGTTGACAAGGTTGCTGTAAATACCGTCATCATGTTGGTCATGCTAATCAGATGCTGAGCTAAAGAATCATCTATTATCTTTTTTACATCGATGTTGTTGGACAACTCAGGGGACTGTAGACTTTCTTGAGATCCAGCAGCAGCATTCACAAATGGATTCAATGTGCTTAAAGAGTTCGACTGGTCACTGCCGATTACATTCACTTCAGGTTGGGTACCAATATTAATAAGGGGAGCCGAGGCGTTCTTAGTAACACGTGTACGTGAACAACACTTGGAATAACCTCCGTTTTCCAAAACCACCGTACGACCAGCACAGCCAGCATGATAGGTGGATTTACATTTAGGACACTGAACTACACTTTTAACCGCCGGTTTACCACATCCTGTACATACACTGTCATTTTTAGCGGGATCGATCCTAGGATCACCCTTAGGATCAATCTTAGGATCATTCCTAGGATCGATTTTAGGTGGCATAATTTTATATACACGTGGAACTTATAGGTTAGAATCGACAAGTTTCAAAACGAACGATTTACAGTCATAAAAATGCGAAAAATGTCACAACCATCAATAATACAGACACCCGACACTGCTCCACATATAAATAAAGTGCATTTCACGTCCAAAACACAACTGAGCAGATAAAAATTAACAAAAAATGCACAGAACAAATCGACACGTGTTTTTAAGTGGCCATCTAGCGGCAATGAGCGAATGTTTGAAATAAATTTTATTAGGCAGCAGAAATGTACATATTCTATTTAACAAACAATTTTTAAATTGTTTAAACAATCTTGGTTAACAAATACATAACTTTAAAAGTTTATATTACTTTGATTTTGTTTTTTTTTGTAAAATAAACAAATCACTATTAGGTTAAAGTTACAATACAGTTCAAAATGTATATAAACAATTTATAAATTGTTTAAACAATCTTAGTTAACAAATAAATAACATCAAATGTTTTCGTTACTTTGATTTCGTTTCTTTTGTAAAATCAACTAATTACTATTGGTCTAAAGTAAAAATTTAGTTCAAAATGTATATAAACAATTTTTATATTGTTTAAACAATCTCAGTTAACTAATAAATAACTACAAAGCTTTTCTCTATTTTAACTTCGTTTCTTCAGTGAAATTATATATAATTTCAATTGGTCTAAAGTAAAAATACAGTTTAAAATGTATACAAATAATTTTTAGATTGTTTAAACAATCTTAGTTAACAAATAAATAACATGAAAAGTTTTACTTACTTTGATTCCGTTTTTTTTTTTGTGAAATCTATTAATTACTATTGGCCTAGAGTTAAATACAGTTCAAAATGTATATAAACAATTTTTAAATTGTTTAAACAATCTTAGGTTGCAAATAAATAAAATCAAATGTTTTCGTTATTTTTATTTCCTTTCTTTTGTGAAATCAATTAATTACTATTGGCCTACACTGAGAAAAAGAAACTGTTGAATTAATAGTGCCGATGCTATTGAATTCAATTCTTTTTAATCAATAATATCTGTAATAAATTATACTAATACATATTAAAATATAACAATTCATACTTTTAAATTAAAATCATGATGTTTTTAATAGAATTATTTAAAGTAGTTATAAGATAGAGAGAAATAGTTAATTTTAAGTTATTTTACATGGTTTCAAATAAATATAACTTGTTATATCAATAAATATTATTTACAGTTTGTACAAATATATATTTCAGATGATGCAATATGCTTTTGAATCAATAGCACCTGCTTTTGTTATTATAAACGGCATATTCACATACGTTCAAATGCAGATGCTATAAAATTGAAAGTACATTTAATAGATCGGTAAAACTATTTATTGAATTGTATTATATAAAAAATAGAAATAATAAAATGCATTGTTGCATTTTTTAATTTAAAACCTAGGAACTTTATAAATAAATAAAAAATAAATAAAATAAAACAAAGTACATTATGTGACCGCGTCTGAGAAAATGGTACTTATGACCAAAAAAATCGATTTTTGGTTTTTGACGGTTTTGTGTACTTCTAGGTCTTAAAAATGTAATGCGATCAGTTCTGATCGAAAACAAACTTTTTTTTTTACTTTTTCAAGCAAATTTAAAAAAAAATGTTTACTCCGACAAAATTTTTAACTTTTACTACTCAACTCTGACAAAATTCTTTTATGAAAATATAGGTCTTTTTAAAAGAAAAATGATTCTTGGTATTTTTGATTAAAATCAATAGTTAAAAGGTTATGAATTTTTTAAAATTGTAAAATTGTTATTTTTTTGGAAATTTTTGATACAATTATTCCTGCTTTAAACAAATAATTATTGCATTGAATCTTAAATATGAATATCAAAACTATCTGAGAAAAATTAAATCTTAACTCTCGGAGACGAGTTAAGATGTATACCCGTCATTAGCGACCTAGTTAAATAGATCAATAATAAATTGTTAATTATGGTATTGTTGTTAGTTCTGAATGTGCATATAAATTTTCAGATCTCTAGATCAATTAGAAATTGTTTAAATTCGATTTGAAATTTTAAGCATTTGATTTTTGCAACATAATTTGTTTATAACAATAACAGCAATGTTTAAACAATTATTTTATTACGAAAATCGTATTTGGCGGAAAAAATTACATAAAAAACATCTATCTGGGTAATTATTAATATGCAACATTCCCAGTAATCGAGTATATTTTAATGAAAAACCTTAAACTCATTTTACTCGAAAGGCGCGGTCACATATATTCAAAAATACAATTTTTTAAAGGATCTTTAGAGAAAACGATAACTTGACGAATGAAGGGGCATTTTCATAAACTATTATAATTATTAAGAAAATCTTGAGGACATGATAAAATAATATTCTGAAATCGTTAGCTTATATTAAAGATAAAAAAGAATTATTTCAATCCTCAATACCAGGTTCCGGAGCGGCTCTGGCCTCGCGATCACGAAAGTTAAGCAAAGTCAAGCGTGGTTACTGGTTAGAGAATATATGGGTGACCGTCTCCGTGATATTGCTACAGCTAGATATTTTTCACTAAAATTAAAAATATTCTGAAATAAAAAAAAATATCTACGGCGAAATTAGGTAGTGTACAACAGTTCAAGACTGAGGGAGGGGTTAAACCGGTGTAAAATAAAGCTGAATAAGAAAAAGACCGATATTTTTTTTTATTTTACAGTTATCTTTTGCTTTTGGTTCAATAAATTAATTTTCTTAAATGAAAGGACTAAACTATTTCTTTTTAATGTAACAGTGAATAAAACTTAAAATGCAGCAACATTCATTTTATAGCATCATGCATATAAGCAATAGTATATGCTATAGTTTTAATAATATTAAAAATGAAAGTACGCACTATTGAAACCATTACATATTTGTTCGAACGATATTGAATATGCCATTTGTTAGATCAAACCAATATGTAATTGATTTAATAGCATTTTTTTCTCAGTGTAGAGTTACAATACATTTTAAAATGTATACAATCAATTTTAAAATTCTTTAAACAAGTATAACTTGAGTATCTCAATATGGGTTGGTCGGAAGAGATATTTGTTAATGATCATCAATAATCATCACTCCAGGGTGTCCCACTGACATTATCCAAACCGTGGTCGAGTGTTAAAAAAATCTTGTTGCTAGTCAATCTAAGCCAAGGTGGTATACCTTGAGTATCTCAATATGGGTTGGTCGGAAAGGGTTATTTGTTGATGATCATCAATAATCATCACTCTAGGGTGTCCACTGACATGATACATACCATAGTCGAGTTTTAAAAAAATCTTTGGGCTAGTCAACGTGAGCCAAGATTGGTGCAAGTACGAAAATGTCTGCTTGTGAGGCAATGTTTATCCCGAAAATTGCCTGAAAATTGCAATGCAATGTTCAGGAAATATTAAAAAAAAAAGATTCCTACAATATTCAGGCAATAATTAAAAAAACGTTCAAAATTTTTTTTTATATGCAGCCAATCAGAATTTTGTGACATATATGACATCCGCAGATGTCTAGGAGGTTGGAAATTGCCTGAATATTACAATGAAATTTTCTCTCAAGTTTCGTGTCAATATTACCTCACAAGCGGACATTTTACTACTTGCACCAATGTTGCCTGAAAATTCATTGGAATATTCCGAAACTTGGAGCGTAAGGGCCAGGCAAGTTTCAGAAAATATCTTGTGCTGTGTGGGATCCGATCAATTTTTATTTAAGTTATTCTTCATATTGGATTTGCCATTTTGAATTTTTAAACTTTGACTTCAGATTCGTAATCAGCGATCCCGAAAACTCCCAAGTAACAATTTCAAAGCCAATCCGATCAATTTTTATTTATAAAAATCCACCATATTGAATTTTAAAAATCTGACTTCAGCTTCGTAATTAGCCATCCCGAAAACTCCCGAGTAACAATTTTGAAGCCAATACAATCAATTCTTAATTATGCTATCTACCATATTCATTGGAATATTCATTGGAATATTCCGAAACTTGGAGCGTAAGGGCCAGGCAAGTTTCAGAAAATATCTTGTGCTGTGTGGGATCCGATCAATTTTTATTTAAGTTATCCTTCATATTGGATTTGCCATTTTGAATTTTTAAACTTTGACTTCAGATTTGTAATCAGCGATCCCAAAAACCCCCAAGTAACAATTTCAAAGCCAATCCGATCAATTTTTATTTATAAAAATCCACCATATTGGATCTGCCATTTCGAATTTTAAAAATCTGACTTCAGATTTGTAATCAGCGACCTCAAAAACTCTTAAGACTACTTCAGCTATTCATGAAAATGTTCTCAGTCCTGTTTGAAAGAGGAGTGATGCAGTATGATATTTATAACCTTATTTATTCAAAACCAAATAATTTTGAATTGATTGCTATAATAGGCTTGAATTAATTGGCTCAAAAACTACTTAGAAAAAGGTTTATTAAAAGAAACTCAATTTCTAAACGTGCAGAATTATGGATAACAGAAATTTTTTACTAAAGTTATGTCTTTTCCATGCAGAGTTATACGATTTTGGTACAAAAATAGACCAAATCACCCAGTGTGTTGGCATCAGTAGGTGAAAACTTAACGACAGTCGACTATAACGTGCAAACACAGTCGGTGAAAATTTGAGATAGACATTTTAAAAATAAATTGAAACAAATGATTTTCTAGATCGCACACACACACATATCATTCCTCCCCATCTCGTCACTTTCACATATTATATGGAAACAGATTTACAGAATTTCTATGTTATCCTAATATAAACACAAAATTTAATTTAATAACGCAAAATCTTGAAACCGGGTTTTCTACCGCGGGGTCTATCGCACAACGATGCTTGACCCGGTTGTAAATCCGTGTACAAGATCATCTACTAAACTTGTACATGATTCTGGATAAAATCGTGCACAGGTGCATTGACTTGCTTTGTGCATGAACTTGCGAATGGTCAACACATGAATTTGGAGCAACGAACGTGCAAAGGAACACGCACATGTTCATGAACGCTTCTAAAGGCAAATAATTTCATGTGCATGAACATGCACACGAACATGCACATGAATCTGTACACGAAAATGGATAATTATTTATTTAACTTTAAACGTTGCGCATTAGTTATCTATGGGAGTGAAGGCTGCGCAGTAGATTTTAATGGCTATAAAAGGTAGAGGACCACTATAAAACAAGTAACATTTGTTAATAATATTTAAAGTATGGAAAATTATGTGCATGAACATTTGCACGTTCATGCACATGTTCTTGTATCAGATTTTATTGTGCGTGCATGAAAATGTACACGTTCGTTGTTCCAAATTCATGTGTTGACCATCCACAAGTTCATGCACAAGACAAGTCAATGCACCTGTGCATGATTTTATCCAGAATCATGTACAAGTTCAGTAGATGATCTTGTACGCGGATTTACAACCGGGGAGACTACGGCTTTACGCATACCGCAGCCATTCAAGACTACGCAAGAGTATCTTTCTTACTTATTAACCAATAATTTTTCACTCTGTTTTACTACATCAGGATTTAAGTTTCATCGAGACTGCTTGATGATTCTTTCTATTGTGCTCCTATAGTGCTCATGAATAAGTATGCAATCATATTTCAAGCTTTATGAAAATGGCTCTATGTCATCGTTTTCATCGACTTTTAAATCACTTTTAATAAATACATTTTTTCCGTGCAAGTTAATACTTATATATTTTTTTTTTGCAATAAATAGAATAAATCAGAGTTGTGTAAAGAGGTTAGTGACTTTAATAGTGCTGAAATTCACTAACTATCATAACAATTATAATGTGATAATTGTATATTATTAATTTTAATTAAAATAATTTTTCAAAATAATTTGCGATGGTCTCTGACAAAAGGTAACATTAGAAGCAAAAAATTGATTTTTGAATCATGATTTATTTAAGTTCATTAAAGGGTTATTTTTCATTATCTGAAAGCAGAAAATGTTATTATTGAATATTTTTCCAGTTATGACAATTCAAACGTTAACTGTTTGTACAGACTACCTTGCGCTTGTCTTTTCTATTCGCTCTCCTGTAAAATTATAATTTTGCTTCTAAGGTACCTTTCTATTGAATACAATTAAATGTTATTCTTCATTAACTAATTTATTAATATTTCAATTTATAGCCGGACTCGACTGTACTGTCTTAAATAATTTAGAAGTGTTGTTTTTATGATACTTTATATACATAAATCTAAGTCACTTGTTCATAACATAACAACGACGTTTTTATATAATAATGTTGAATTATCGTTCTTGAAATGTACTCCGAAAACCAGTCTTTTCATAGTTTTGAAGATCATACGTCCGTGCACAATTCTATACATGATTTGATTATTGGCACTAAATTAAAAGTAATTTAACAAATATTAACTTATGTAAAATGCGGATTCCATAATTGATGTCAGAGATTTAGGCGTAAGCAATGTGATAGAAAAAGGCTGACAATATTTATGTCCTTTCCTATCACATTGCTTACAATTGCATTTATGCATACGTCGATCCATTGTGGAGTGGTAATAAAAATTATGCGAAAAACATGTGATGTCATTCATGAAAACAGCGTAAATGATATTTGTATTAAAAATATTATAAAGATTTTTGAATTTATTGGTATTACAAAGAAATAATCACTATTCTACTTTCTACTCATAAAAGTCAAATGTTTAAAACCCGAAGCTTAATAAGAAATTTTTACTGTTTCAAAACAATGCTGAAGGAGGACGTTCGTGTTGGCTGAAGAAAAACAAATTTTTGAGGTCTCTATCGGTTAATCAGTTTATGACAAGTCTCCGCAGTTGTCTATTACAATTTTTTTTGATGTCTTGCCACTTTGTGAACCCAAAGCTTCTAACTAAAACAATAAGAAATTAAGTGTAATAACATAATATTAATATATAAAACAGTATTTATAGCTACACTGAAAAAAATTCCTCAGTGATTTGACTATACGACTAGTCACGACAGGAACCCACCAGGATTCGGAGTCACTTTAACTAGGAATCCTAATTATTTTGACTATTGCATTGCTATATTAACTAGGGAGTCTGTTTAACTTAACAAAGAATTCTTGGTAGGTTCCTCCCGTGACTATTTGCGTTTGGAAATTTTTTTTCAGTGTATTAAGAGGGAAACCTCATTTACACGGTCGAAAAATACGTCATTTTTACGATCTTTTTTCTTGGACAAAATAACTTGAAACTTTTTACAATTTTTATATGTTATACATATTAGAAGAGTATGCAAGAATTTTTTCAAAAAAAGAGTATTTACTACATAAACGGACGCCGCGTTTATATCGCTTAATCTATAGAGTGTCTCCTCGTGTACAATCTAGCGTTCTTAATTTTGGTCTGATACAAAAAAATCAAAATTGTTTTTAAACTTTATGATAGTAGCTTGTATATGACATTTAGATTTTTTAAAGAAAATGTCTAAATTGCATGTTTTTATACAGTTTTAAATTAAAAGTGATTTTTCGACTTTAAAATACCAAAAAAATATGAAATAGTATATTACGTTGTAAGGACAGAAATTTCGAAATTCAATATGCCCCAACTTAGTCTCAGGTATATTGTCGCGCAGTTCAGGGCTTTAGAAATAGGTAGAGAGCCGACCACTAAAAACCGAGCTCATAAGGGAAATAATGCGAAAGACAATTTTAAGCTAGGTTTTTGTGAGATAACAGATCGGTATGGTTGCCTAGGTAAAGCGTTGCAATAGACAAAGGGCATGTGATTGAACATGTAAATTTTTTCGAGTCACTTACCCCATAAGGGAAATTCTGCACGATGGTGCCAATTTATTCAGTTTGAGACACTGATTAAAAAAAAAATTGGTTGCCAGGTCTCAGATGTGTATAACACTAGGCAACCTATTTTTTTTATAATTAATTTTTTTAGAGTTACTTACCTCATAAGGGAAATTCTGCACGATAGTGCCAATTCATTCACTTTGAGCCACTGACAACAACAAAAATTGGTTGCCAGGTCTGAGATGTATATAACATTAGGCAACCTATTTTTTTAAAATTAATTTTTTCGAGTTACTAACCTCATAAGGAAAATTGTGCACGATAGTGCCAATTTATTCAGTTTGATCCACTGATTAAAAAAAAAAATTGGTTGCCTGGTCTCAGATGTGTATAATACTAGGCAACCTGTTTTTTAAATAAATTTAACGCTGCACGCCGAAAAAGACCTTACCACAACAGCAGCTAAGGTCCCTTTCACTATGCAACGGCACAAGTAGTAAGACGGACTAGATTGTAATGTCAGAGCAATGCCATACTACAGCGCGGAGTCTACAAAAAGTCTATTTAAATGGACTGAATCGGTAATTGAATGACATGTAGTTGCCCGAGCAGGGTAATCCATCGGCAAGAGCTTCGGCGCGAGCTTGGGACCGCGAGCTTCGATATTGGGGATTTACATTGGGCCAATGTTTCTCCCAATATTGGACTGTCACTTTGGTCCGAGTCTCAAAATTAATCTATGCCCAATATTGGTACTTCAATATAAGCCCAATATTAAAACCTTTAATCTACCCAATTATGCGTACATTATACACAAAAACAAAAAATCCTAAAAATATTTCGATACACGGTTTCTGAAGCATATATTCTGAGATTATACCCATTATAATCTTTTTTTGTCATTTATATATTTATTATAATTTATATAATCGCTTACCTAAGAGAAAAATTCCCTTCCGCTGGGAATCGAACGCACGACCCTATCACTAACAGTCCGCAACCCTAACCAACTATCTACGCAACGCACGCTACACTGGTTTATAAGAAAGTTGAAGACATTCGTACTACATATTACACACAGAGTAACACTGTTAAATGTAGATAATTAATTCATAATATGTTCTACTTATAAATTGCATTTAGTAAAATGGTGTTGTCTCCCAATAATAAACATAATTATTTTTAGTTTAGATAAAAATGAGTCAAATATTTTTGCTATACGGTTCAAAATATTATTTATAACGCAAAATAAATAGTACAAAAATAAAAAGATCTTATATGATCGTGGGCTGTATACTCTGGCAAATAAAAAAAAATTGTTTTATATTTAAATGTTTTTAGGCTAAGTTATAGACTATTATTTCATTTCTTTTTTTATAAATAAGTTTAATAACTGTTTTACAATTACAGTTTTTAATCACAAAACTGAAGTATTTTAAAAAACCCAAACAAAATTTGTAATACACTGAAAAACTTTATAGATCATTATTTGCTTAACTCACAATTAAATTTTAGTAAACTGACTATCAAAGTGGGGAAAAGTGGTCACTAGATAAAATATTTTATTTAATATAAGCTTATTAACAATATATGATTTCTTTTTTATTAAAATTTAGTAGTCAGTCGATCAAAGCTGCACGCATGCAAATGAACATTGCTCGTACATGTAAGAACTGTTAAATTCAAGAAAAAAATTTATTACCAAAGAGTTTTCAATTTAAAAAAAACTTGTACTTACCCAAGATGATTTAAAATTTTTATTTTTTTCCTAGAATAAATTACAAAAACCTTTTAATTACTTTATTACTATAAACTTTAATTAAAAATAAATCTCCTTAAGTGCAAAAAACATTCGTATATAAATAATTTCATATATTTTTTATCAAATGTACTATCATCTTCAAAAGAGATTCTACTTGAATGAAAATCAATTATGTTCCTTCGAAAATTTGACCTGATTAATAATATTCAATCTGACATATTTTGAAACTTTTGGGTGTGTGTTAGAAACAATTTTTCATTCGAAAATACTAATCTCACAAGTGGTAAGGAAATTATTGGATACATTACGTCGGTTAAATCGAATGTTATTTTATCTGTATTTTAGGTTAAGATATATGTTGTAACATAAGTTATATTATGTAATTTTTAATTCTACTTTAATACATTCAATAATATATTATTGAAGGTAGCATTGAGGTTAGGTTAGCTGTCATATGGCGATTCGACGAAGTGTTGTGTTTCCGCTCTATACTTTTTCTTCCTTTTGGGATAAAATTTTAATCAACAGACTACTAAAAATTGAATGTTCTTTTAGTCAAACCATGAATTTTACATTTTAATAGTCAAACTGTGAAATAATAATAGTGTTCCAGTTTTTTCCTGGTATGATAGTTAATTTACTAAAATTAAATTGCGAGTTTAGTAAATATTGATCTACAAAGTTTTTCAGTGTATAAAACTAAAGTATACGTTATTATAAAGGGTCGTTATGATTTTATTGTTCATATTTTAAAGAATCTATTTTCCATATTAAGTGCCAAAAAATATTTTATTTCTGATTGTTTATTTCTGCGAAATATATCTGTTTGAATTTAACCTTAAATTTTACTGGACAACATGATATCTAGAGATTTTACCACCTATTATGATAAAAAAATAACAAAATCCTTAAATAATGTCGGATAGTAAAATTGAGGGTTAACTTCAAGCTAATATTTTGCAGCAATAAACAATTAAAAATAAAAATTATTTTTTAGTACTTTTAAATATGAATTCTTATGTATAAAAAGACTGCATGTGTTGTAAAAATATATTTAAATATGAAAAATAAATTCTTGAAGATATGAAAATAAGCCCATACTGACCTCTTAATTACAACATGGTAGTATTTTATATTCAACAATATTTTTGGTTATGTGTGTATGATCGACTTAGGCCGAACATTGCCCTTTTGTCTCATAACCAACATTGGCACAAGTTACATAAGCCCCAGAATCGGCAGAATGTGAGGCCCCCAACCTAAGACAGTCAATATTGGCACAAACATTGGCCTTTACTCGTGAATCCAATGTTGGCAATACGATAATCGGCCGAAGTTACAGCCAATGTTGAAAGCCCGAGTATCAATAGACTACATAGAGCCAAGCAACGGCCACGTTGGCTAGCTCGGCAAACCCTGCTCGGGTGTTCTATAGTTCACTTAAAGTAAAAATTATTTAAATAAATAGTTATTAAAAATAATTTAACAATCAAATTATTTTTATTTTATTTTAAATATACTACGCATTTTTTGTTAATGATGTTTTTTGCAAATGAGATCCTCCGATGAACATTATAAATAATTAATTTTAAAAATAGCAACAATGTTTATAAATTATTTATACAAAAGTTTATAACGAACTCAATTAAGAATTTCAAAGCTAGCACATTTCATTTAAGATGATCGGTTATTGATCATCATAAATTTGTTATACATTTTAAGCAATGTGATGTCTACATAAATAAACAACTTTTATAAACCAATTACCCTTTAATTATAAGTATTATGAATTTTGTACAAATATTTCTTTTTATTCTTGAAAACTTGAGGTTGGAGACATGTACATTACATTAATTCTTTAACTTTTGTCTTTTTATTTTGTTTATAACTTTTTTATTAATGTCTTCATGAAAAAATGTTCAAAATAAAAGATGAACATTTAATTGTTGATATAGAATAATATCCAAATATTTATTGCTGATGAATACATGATTAAAATAATTAGTGATGCATTCAAGCGAGAATAGGCAAGAGAATTTCAATATCGAGAATTTGTATCGTCTGTCAAGACAAAATATTGATCTTGTATTGTTTTAACCAAAATTCTTGAAAAAATTCGTGTTAGTATGATTTTGACGCAAAACATTTTTGAAGATTGTTATATTATACAAATTAGGTAAAACATTATCTTGTACAATTGATAAAATTAAAAAGATTTAGACTTTAATTAATTAAATTAATCAGTTAAATTGATATTACCTTTTCAATTTATTTATTTAAACCAAATATTTATATAATTATTATACCCTAAAGATCTTATATTTTAGCAATTGTACAAAATATCATTTTATTTAATTTGTACAATATAACAATCTTCAAAAAAGTTTTGCTTTAAGGTAGAATATTTTCCTTTGTAGCAAATAATTCCTAATATTTAAAGCTTATTAATGAATTTTTATATTCTGCTTATATTTATTTTAAAATATTACAACACAACCTGAAATTTATAAAAAAATAAAAATTGTCCTAACCCCACATGATAGTTAAGTGATTTGTAAACAATTAATTGCCAAGTTGCTAGCTTGGTGGGTTATGTCAATCTTTATTTTCTTAATACCAATTATTGGAAAGAAATTTTATATAAAAAATGAACTCTTTTTTGAGATTAATTATTTTCTTTTATATCAAGTTTTTTCAAATTGAGACGCTTTTCCTAAAATATAATCCAAATTGTAACGATCGATTGAAAATCTTTTTATTAAAATTTGTTATATATTTTCTTTCAGTAAATTTGTATTTTAAATATTAATCAGCAGCAACTAACTTTATTTTTCAACATACTTATTTAAATATAAATACTACTCTTAACAGTAAAAATTAAGCTAAAATAATTTTTTTTTAATTAAAAATTTTTTTTTGAAATTTTTTTCCAAGCCAATCGGTTTTTATTCGAATCTAAAAATGGATGTAACTTGACGAAAAATTCTTTCCGAATTATTCCGAACTAATCCGTTTTATTCCGAAGCTAAATTTTAATCCGTTTAAATCACGTTATTTCATTCCGAATCAATTCGTTTCATATTCGAATAAACCCGAATAAAATTGGAATTGATTGATTCGTAAAGAAATAACGGGATTAAAAAACGGATTAAAATTTAGCTTTAAAATAAAACGGATTATTTCATAATGATTCGGAAAGAATTTTTCGTCAAGTTACATCCATTTTTAGATTCGAATAAAAACTGATTGGCTCAGAAACAAATTTCGGAACGCCTCGGAAGAATACTGATTAAAACTTATTGAAAATGACTGGAATTCAATCTGATACTTAAGCTAGAGCAGATATATATATATACATTCGTTTATCCTAATTTTTTCGTAATTGAACATGCTTTGTGCTTTTGATACTATTTACATTTGCACGGAAAGAAATCTTGTGGCATAATGTAATATTTTGACGTTCATTTTTATGATGTTTAGTTACACTTTAGGAAAATGGAGGATGCTATGAACTACCGTTATCATTTTTAACCCGGCGAGCGTAAGGTGAAACTTCGTAACACGGAGCGTAAGGTAGGGTATTTTTTACCCTGTAAAGATTTTCTATTTGTATATTAAAAAAAAGCTTGAAATCTTGGAAATTTTGTAACATATTTGTTTTATATTGCCTATCAATGTCATTCATTAATGTTATAATAAATCATTCATTTGTTTAAACAATTTATTATTGCTGGATTGTAACAATGACAAAACTAATATAGAGAAAAGTGAATTCCTATAAATTTGTTTAAACAATTGAAAACTTAATCGTAACAATAGTAAAATACATTATTAGCCTTTAGTAAACAATTACAATGTTTAAACCTAATGATTTAAACTTTCTTTTACAATATACAAAGAAAAAAACTCTTGGTGTGTTTTATAGTCAGCGTATATGAGTTTACAATTGTTATAAATAAACAATAAGAAAAGTAAAAAAAAATTTTTTTTAATCGTTATTGCTTTGTTACCGTGACACGTGCAGCTATTAAAAATTACAGAGAAATTCATCATGTCAAAATCAAATTATTGAGGAATAAGTATTTCACAGGGTAAATTTTACCCTACCTTACGCTCGCCGGGTTAAGAAAATCTGTAAAATTAAAATTATATTGTTTCACATTTAACGAAACAAAAATTAATATAAAGCTTCGAAAAGTTGAAATTTTATTATGAAAACATTAAATGTTAAATTGTAGTAAGAATTTTTTAAGTTTCGTAATATAATAATATTTGTTTTTTGGTAGTTCGAATTAGGTTTACTATTTAAATCATTTTATAAATTGGTATAAAAAATTTTGAAATGAAATGTTAAAAAAGTATTTATATTCTTTATATTCAAGAAGACCGAAAATCGTAAACGGCTCAAACATAAAATGAAAATAAAATACCAATTCTGGCGGAAGCTGTCGAAGCTAGCCAAAGATGGTCGAGCAATCTGACGAACAGCAATGACGCAGCGCGCCGGCGCGGCGCCTTAATTTCAAATTTTGGATTTTCAATAAATACTTAGATAATTATATTTTCTATGACGAATATGCTTTTCTACCTTCAATTAAGAACAAATCATTGGATTTTTACTAAATTAACTGATTTTACTGAACATATAATTTAAAGAAATTTATATCATTATAATATAATTAAAAAATTATAAATATTATCGAGCTTTTATACATTTAAAAACATTGTTTTTAGTAGAAATAAATTATTAATAAATTTAAATTTCTAAAATTTAGTCTGTTTATTCAATTTAAAATCTAATTAACCACCAATCTTTAATAAAATGTTTAAAAAGTTAAGTATTTGCTAAATAACTTAAAAAGAGTTTACAGCTTTTCAGAGCTTACAAAACAATAATAATAATTTAATAATTTTTATTATTTTAAAATCTCAATAAAATATTGTAATTTAAAATTATTTTTTGAATGATAGAAAGATTTTTTGTATCGCATGTATTATTATAAATAATTTATTATCAAGTCTTAATTTGGGGAGTAACTCTATGACCAGTCTGCTTCGTCCAGTCTGTGAGAGATGCGTTATCTTCCAAGGTCCTCGTCCTATTCCCCGGGCAACGTGGTCGTCGCATCAATGTCCCTGTGGCAATGCAATAACGACTGCGGCTAATGGAAGCTTAGGCCTCAGGTCCCCCCTGCCAAGGTGGTAGTACCTGATTCTAGCTCCTGTTTGGGATTACAAACAAAGTTTCCTTAAATGATGTTTGTCACACCACCAGGAAAAACCAACGCTGGGGACGGAGCCTCGGCACCGGCGAGTAGTGGAGGCGAGAAAGCGGGCCTCGACTGGTCGTTATCATGCGACCACAATGCAATGGAGGTGGATTACTTGGCTTCCTTTGCATCTAATATTTCAAGTGGAAAGACTCTAAAGGAAGTACGCCTGCTGGTAAAACAGGCAAGCGTACACAGACTAACGCTCCGGCTGGAGGCAACGAACCGCGCGAGAAGATTTCCGGAAAAACGAACGACTTTACAGAACTCCACTTGCAAGTCCTTCTCTGACCGAGAGTGTTGGAATCAGAAAATTTCTGATGCACACGCAAGACAGTCCATTTGGATATACAGGCAAGCTCACCCCTAAGGAGGACGGAAGGGTTCTTGAGAGTGCCTACTGTGCGATAGCTGAAAAAGCTAAAGCACTCGAGAACTATGTCAAAAACGGCTACAAGATCAGCACAGAAGTCTGCAACATAAGCAGCTCCCTCACTCTGCAAGTGGAAAGAATCCAGACGTCACGGGAAAACTTGGCAACCAAGGCGCAGAAGTCCTCCCATGAAAGATTAGGACATCAGTCGACGAGCCTAAGCACAGATCTCCTAAAGATGAAAAAGGTCGAGGAGGACCTTAGAAGAGAGAATGACCTCATGCGCAGCAGGATCCACACACTGGAAAAGTTAAACACCAAAACAGCAGAAAGGGAGAAACGTCTGCAGGAACAAATTGAGAATAAATCTACTGCGGTAGAAGACCAGTGCGAGGAATGCCAGAAAACGCAGCTTCTACGAATACAATGGAAACAACTTAGAAAGGAAGAATCGCTGGAATACTTCCAAAATATAGGAGAGGAACACTGGGCTGCCGGAATTTTCGGTGTAGTAAAGGTTAACTCGCGGCCGATCTGGGACCCCGTTGAAGATTCTGCAATAATACTGCCCTGTTATATAGAAATATCATCTGATAACAAAGGCATTAAACGAGCAATAGAAAAATTTGGTGGGAAAAATGGACTAAGAGAGCAGATAAAGAGAGAAGGTGACCTAGCTGCAATGGTCCAATCACTAGGCTTCCCGGACCAAGAGGGAAAATTAAAACAAACGTCCAGATACATATACTACTCAATTCAAGGGGAAATCGATGCCCGTACAGATGAAGGAGATAAATTTCTCTTCAAAAACCTAGAAAAAATAAAAAGGCATTTGCTGGAGACTGGCTGTAAAAAGGTAGCAGTCCCGAGAACTGATGAAGTATCAGGCGTCGTGTTGCAACGCATGCTACAGTTCCTACTCACAGATACGGAGATATGCATAGAGTGCTATCAAGACAGAGCTGTCACTTTGGAAAAAACGGCAGAGAAGAGAAATGGAAAGAGCATCAATGCTAGGAAAAACCCGAATAAGCCGGATGCCTTAAGGAATAATCCTGGCGCTATAAGAAGAGCAGAAAACAATGCTTTGGTGGTACAGATTGAAGGGAAAAAGTATGCAGAAGTCCTTAGGTCTGTCAAGCAAGTAGTAAACCCGGCAGAACTGGGGGTAACCATCAAACAAATAAGATAGACCAAGGATGGTAATGTTCTCCTATCAGTTAAAAACGGTGCCGCTGAGATTAAAGCGCTAAAGACGAAGATCGTCGAAAGCCTACCGAGTGCAAAGACATCGATCCTAGTTAGGAAAACAATCCTCCATATCAAGGGAATGGACAAGGTGACTACAATAGAAGAGATAAAGGAGGCGGTCGAAAAAGCCACCAATGTTAAGACGGAAGAATTCGAGGTAAGAGCTTTACGCCCTACTGGAATAGGCAAAATGTGACCGTCATAATGCGCCACCTGTGTGGTATAGGCCCGTACGGGTGGGAATCGCACATAAAATCATGGACGCGCCTGTCATAATGCGCCAAGCAGATGCGGTGCAATTGCTACAGGAAGGGAAAATTACCATTGGGTGGATGAGGTGTAGGGTCCTGGAGCGTCAAAAGGAAGTCAGGTGCCAACAGTGCTGGGAGATAGGCCACGAAAAAACGGCTTGTGAAGGACCGAATAGAGTAAACATCTGCAAAAAGTGCGGAAAGGAATGCCATAAAGCTAGAGCGTGCGAAAGTGTTGCTTTCTGTTTAAAGTGTATGAAGGAGGGACACCAAACCACAAACCACGAGAGGAATACTGGGAAAAATCTGAGAGACAACCTAGAAAGCAAAATTCGAGATGAGGATACTACAAATTAACGTAAATAGCAGACGCGTGGCCCAGAATATGGCTCTTGCAATAGTAATAAAACTCGCGGCGGAGATTGTAGTCGTGAGAGAACCCATCAAAAAAATGCTGCAAGAGGACGGAAACTGGATCTACGATAATGCTTGTGACACAGCTATCAAAGTACTAGATCCCAATATCGTTGTAATGAAACAAGGAAATGGAACAAGCTTCTCGTATATAACCACTAAACATTTCTCTATTTTCAGTTGCTATGCATCTCCAAATAAACCTATAACAAATCTTGAGGAAATCCTTCAGGAAATTGAGGAAACTTTACGCGAAATCAAGGGAGAAGCAATAATCACAGGAGATTTTAATGCAAAGTCGACTCAATGGGGCATACGAAAGCCTGATGCTAGAGGAGACACCGTCGTAGAGTGGGTAGCCAATCTTGACCTTGTGATCGAGAACATTGGGAAAACACCAACCTTCACGAGAAAGGAATATGGGTCGGTTCTAGATCTGACTATAGCGACTTCGCAAATCAGCAGTAGGATCTCGAACTGGAAGGTATTGAGTGTTGAATCGCTGAGCGATCACAAATACATAACTTTCACGGTCAAGGTCAAGACGAAAGAAAACAACCAAAATGGCAGGACACAAAGGGGCTGGAGCATGAAAGGCGTGGATAAAAACCAAATCTGTGAGACTATAACTAGTCTCACAGAATTGCAGTATCCGCCGACAGCAGAAGGCCTTACAGGACTCCTATATGAAATATGGCATGCATGTCTTAAAGAAAAACGACTTACACGAGAGTGGCAAAAAAGAAGGACGAAGCTGCAAAAGAAGCCCTGTGGAATAACTACCTGAAACAGAAGAAGGCATTGCAAAAGGACATTCCTTTCAGGACATTCCTTTGGCTGATCCTGATCCGTTTAGTGATACGGAAATTGATTTTATAATCGGAGCGGATAAGCTGGGTGCTTGTTTACAACCGGGTATTAGGTTTAATGTTGCTGGTAAATTAATCGCGCAAAATACTATTTTTGTGTGGATACTCTCAGGTCCAGTTTTTAATCAAATAAAAAAACCTGCTAACTCTATTAATCATTGTGTGACTCCCGAAGTTTTGCATGATGATCTTGTACACTTCTGGCAATGGGAAGAAATTCAAAAAAAAAATTTTTTAATTAAAAAGGAAATTCGTTGTGAGAACTATTTTATTACTTCTTATTCTCGTTTACCTTCAGGTCAATATATGATTAGATTGCCTTTTAGATTTGATCCTCCCATAGCAATTGGTAGCTCCTTTTTGAGAGCTTAAATTATTTTGAGCAAGGTAGTTGAGCGTTTAAATAAAAATCCTGAACATTTACGGTTATATCAGGAATTTATGGCTGAATATATTCTATTGGGTCATATGCAAAAGGTAGAGGGAGACACTTTGAAGGACGAATCTTAAGTGGTTTATCTGCCTTATCATCCCGTCATTCGAGAGAGTAGTTCTACTACTCGTTTACGGGTTGTTTTTAATGCATCCAGCCTGACGTCAAATAAAACTTTCTTAAATACCCATCTTCTAATTGGTCCTAAAATTCTAAATGATTTAATTTCTATAATTTTACATTGGAGAAAGTATCGCTATGTCTATATGGCCGATATTGAAAAATGTTTAGGCAGATATTGGTCGATTCGAGAGATATTGATTATTAACGTATTGTGTGGTTTTCGGAAGATAATAAGATTCAAGCGTATCAGCACAAGACCGTTACGTACGGTACTGCTTGTGCTCCTTATTTTGCTAATAAGGTAATTAAACAATTGGCTCAGGATGAGGGTGATAAATTTCCCCTTGCAAAACCTATTTTAGAAAAAAGCATTTATATAGACGATTGTTTGTTTGGAGCAGACAGCCTGTCTGAAGCAAAGATTACGAAAAATCAAGTTTTGAGTTTAATGCAATTAGGTGGCTTTCATTTGCGAAAATGGGCGAGTAACAATGCTGTTTTACTTAATGATTGCCCGATTGGTGATCACGAGCGTGCAATTGAAAGTTCATTTGATCAGGATCAATGTTTGAAAGTTTTGGGACTTAAATGGGATCCTGCTTTGTACGTTTTTGAGTTCAAAGTTTTTTCAGAGGAAGTTTCCAGTCCAACGAAGAGAATTGTATTATCTATAATAGCTAAATTATATGATCCTTTTGGTTGATTGTCTCCGGTTATAGTAGTAGCTAAACTGTTAATCCAGGAATTATGGTAACGTAAACTTGACTGGGATAAAAAATTACCAGAGGATCTGTTAGTTCAATGGAATGATTATTATTCCTCATTAGTTAAGTTAGAGAGTCTAAAATTTCCTCGGTGGACTGGGCAAACTAATTCCAATTTTGAATTTGAGTTGCATGGCTTTGCTGATGCTTCATCTAAGGCTTATGCAGCAAATATTTATTTGCGCATTTTAAACAAGTCTGAAGAGCCTGGGGTTACACTGATTTTCGCTAAGTCTAAGGTAGCTCCTATAACACCTGTTAGTATGCCTCGTTTAGAGCTTTGTGCTGCTGTTTTGTTGGACAAAATTATGCATTTTGTTATGATTGAATTGAGTTTTGAAAGAATTCCTATTTATTGTCATACGGACTCTACTGTGGTTTGAGCATGGCTAAGTAAGCACCCGTCCACTTGGAAAACTTTTGTTGCTAATCGGGTAGCTCAAATTCATGAACAGATTCCAGAAGGTAAATGGAGACATATTTCCACCAATGAGAATCCTGCGGATTGCGCTTCTCGTGGGCTTAGCCCGACAGAATTGTTGAATCACTCTCTTTGGTGGAGTGGACAATCTATTCTCACTAAAAATTCTGTGTCATTGCCAGAAGCAATACCTTTTGTTCCTACTGAAGAAGTGGAAAAAAGATCAATTCATCTTAATGTCTGTGAAACTGTAGAGTCTTCTTTTGACCTTGAGACTAGATTTTCATCATGGCCTAAATTACTGCGGGTAACGGCCTATTGTAAAAGATTTATTTTCAAATTAATAAATATTATTCCAAATTACGAATCCTTTTCTTTTGGAGTTTGGGAAAATTTTGAGCGTCCGAGAAATAAATCAAGCTAGATTATTTTGGCTTAGAAAAATTCAGGCGGAATTTTTTAGTATGGAAATTAAAGAAATCAAGTCCGGAAAATTAAGTTCCAAATCTATACTTAAGAAGTTGACTTCTTTTTTAGATGCTGACGGTCTTATTTGCGTTGGAAGTAGACTTAGGCATGCTCCCATAAGTTATGATGAAAAATATTCTATTATTTTACCTAATCATTATCTGAGTGAAATAATTGCTTCGCATGCCCATTTAAGATCGCTTCATGGAGGTCTACAACTAACTTTGCATGTTATCAGACAAAACTTTTTTATATTGCTCTTTTTGTTTGTTGTAGTACTCGCGCAGTTCATTTGGAACTTGTAACTGATTATACTTCTTCCGCTTTCTTAGCTACCTTTCAAAGATTTATTTCTCGTAGGGGGCGACCTTCTCACCTCTATAGCGATAATGCAAAAAATTATGTAGTAGCAAGTAATGATTTAAAGAAGTGTCTGTGCAATTTGCAAAAAGACAATGAATTGCGAAATCAATTTGCTTCAGAGAATACTGACTGTCATTTCACTCCTCCTAATGCTCCGCATTTTGGGGGGCTTTGGGAGGCTGGTGTTAAGAGTGTTAAACACCACTTACATCGGATAGTGGGTGCGCATAAATTGACCTATGAGGAGTTTTATACATTGCTTACCAAAATTGAAGCTTTATTAAATTCGCGTTCGATTGCTCCATTGCCCGATGATATTGAGGATTTTTCGTATTTAACTCCGGAACATTTTTTAACTGGGACTTCGCTTTTGAATATGCCAGAGCCTTTGTTTGAGTTTGTTTCTGAAAATCGATTAAAACGCTGGGAATTGGTCCATAAGCTTTTTGAAACCTTTTGGCGAAGGTGGTCAATTGATTATTTATATACTTTGCAAAAAAGATATAAGTGGACTGATAAAAATCCTAACGTAGAGATTGGAGATTTGGTTTTAATAAGGAATGACAATTTTCCGCCTTCAAAATGGTTGCTTGGACGGATTTTAAAATGTTACCCGGGAGAGGATAAGTTGATCCGTGCAGTTCGAGTCAAAACAGCTGAATCAGAGTTTGACAGACCAATTGCTAAATTGTGTCTTTTACCTGTTAAATCAAAAATTGTAAATGACTTTTGCGAAGCTAATTCTTAAAAAAGTTGATTTGTTATTTATTTTGGTAACTTTAGTCAATTTTTTTGTTTCACAATTTTTGTACAGTTTGGTATAACAATTTTCAAATAGAAATTTTTCTAAAAATTATTCGTTATGGCGGGCGGCTAAGATTACATTTTTAAAATTAAATTCTTTTCATTTTTTTAATTTGTCGTGTTTATTTTACACCAGGCAAGCGGTATGTTTGAAAATGCATGAAAATAAGTTTGATTCTGAAGCCTACTGATAGGCAATTTCCGTTACTCATCTGAAATTGGTAGCGTAATAGAATATGATAGGAGAATTCTTAGAAATGTTCTTCGTTTTCAAGAGAATTTAAGTTAGTGGTTGCAAGAATGTGAGGAAAGCAAGTTGAAAGACAAAGGTCTTCTCTTTTAATAAATTAACTACATTTAATTATTTAACGATTTTAACTCTAATAAAAAAGTGAGTAATCTTAGCCGCACTAATATTTGGTTGCTTTAAATATTAAATAAACTGTGAGCAGGTTTTAAAGTGAAAATTAAAGACTCTATTCATTGACTTTATCCTGAACTTTGCTACCTTCTGAAAGAACTTTTTTTAATTAATTTAATGTGAATTTAAACAGGCACTATCGTGCAGAATTTCCGTTATGAGGTAAGTAACTCGAAAAAATTTACATGTTTAATCACATGCCCTTTGTCTATTGCAACGCTTTACCTAGGCAACCATACCGATTTGTAATCTTCTCACAAAAACCTATCTTAAAATTGTCTTTCGCATTATTTCTCTTATGAGCTCGGTTTTTAGCGGTCAACGCTTGGACTAAAATTTCTGCCCGTGTAGTGTATACTATTTTTTTTCACATCCGCTGGAAAGAACGTTTTAAAATTCACTTTGAATTATAAAAGCAATTCAACCACGTCCCAGTGCGTCCCAACCCTATTGAAAAAACTCATATGAGATCACATATGAGATCATATGTGGTTTCCTATATAGAAACTCATATGAAAACTCATGTTCATATAGGAATTCATATGTGATCTCATATGAAATCGCATGTAAAATCGTGTATGAAATTGAGACATGATTTGATATATGAATTCATATGGGAAATAGTTATGTGTTTTTGACAAGAGATCTCAAATAAGAGCTTACATGAGATCTCATTTAAGATCACATATGAGATCTCATATAAGATCACACATGAGATCTCATATAAGATCACACATGAGATCTCATATAAGATCACACATGAGATCGTACATGAGATTCTACTTTCTATATAGAATGAACAACAAATATAAATGTTTTCGTCTAATACTTATCTGACAAGTATTATTGGTCTGCAAAGAGTTTGTTTTTCCATGATTTGGGCATCTATGTTCTAGTTCTTCTTATATATCTTTTTCTTTTCATGTCGATAGTGAGAGACGTTGAACATACAGCCACCTTGGGACGATTGTCTTAACTATGACCTACATGAGATTCCACATGAGATGCTACATGAGATCTCATATAAGTTCTCATGTAAGTCTTAGTTAAGACAACTGTCACAAGGTGGCTGTATGTTTAACCTCTCTCACTGTCAACATGAAGAGGAAAATATACATAAGAAGAACTAGAACATAGAGACCCAAATCATGGAAAAACAAACTCTTTGCAGAGGAATAATACTTGTCAGATAAGTATATGACGAAAACATTTATATCTGTTGTTTATTAAGGGCTTTTGAGATTTAATATGGGATTCGATATGAGATTTGATATAAGATTTGACATAAGAATTCACATACGAAATCGAATAGGAATCCACATGAGTTTCTATATATCATATAAAATCTCATGTGAGATCTCATATGAAATCTCATATGAAATCTCATGTGAGATCTCATGTGTGATCTGATATGAGATCTCATATGTGATCTTATATGAGATCTCATATGTGATCTTATATGAGATCTCATTTGAGATCTTATTTGAGATCTCTTGTCAAAAACACATAACTATTTCCCATATGAATTCACATATCAAATCGTGTCTCAATTTCATATACGATTTCACATGTGATCTCATATGAGATCACATATGAATTCCTATAATTTTTTCTTTCTTATCTTCCCAGTTAAAAATTTCTTTACAGGAACTCTAAAGGATCGTGTCATGAACCTTTAAGGAACTTTAATTGTTCCTTTAAGGTTCCTCACAGGGCTTTTAAGGATCCTCAAAGGTCCTGCAATAATTCCTTGAAGGATCCTAACACGATTCCTTGACGGAATTTGGAACAACGATCCTTAACAGGTTTCCATGTGTACCTGTACGGGATCCTAAGATGTATTATGGTCCTACGAGGGACTCGTTAAAGGAACATAAGTAAGTTTCAATGTAGAAACATGTGTAGTTTTTCAAAGAACTCAATACATGATGCGCACTGGTCGAACTTGGTTTCTATGATACTTACGACTGCGCAGTAGTTTTTAATTTCCTAGAATCCTACGTCAAATATAACATAATTTTGATCAATTACCAGATCAAAAAAAAAAAAAATTATCCAGAAACATATTATTAAAGGATACTGCTCGGAAACCTGCATGAGAACATTTACATTATGTGCGTTTCTTTGCGGGAACCTGTGAAGGATCTTTGTTCAAAATTCTGTCAGGGGATCGTGTCAGGATCCTCCAAGGAATTATTGCAGGACTTTTAAGCATACTTAAAGGACCTGTCAGGATCAGGGTTGTGCAGTGACGCATCTCTCGAGGTTCTTTACGTAATTTACAGGTATTTTACATAAGTAAAATACCGTATATTACCCCCCCCCCCCCCACTCACTAAAAATACATTATGTAAAATATTATTGAGGTAATTTACTAGGTATTTTACCGTAAAGTACCACGTAATTTATCTAAGGTATTTTACTAGCACAACCCTGGTCAGGATCCTTAAAGGAACATTTAAATTTTCTAAAAGATTCATGACACGATCCTTAGAAGTCCCTTTAAAGGAATTTTTAACTGGGTTATACTCCAGCTCAAAGCCTCGTACGATTTTTGGACTACTCAAAGCACTTTGCATAAGTTTTTATCAAGTATTCTTTTATTTTTTGGAGTTTCTAAGATTTTGAATAACAATTTTTTACAACAAATAATTCTAAAAAATGATTTAAACTATAACTATCAGATGCAGTTTTTTTCAACGAATCCATTGATACCAAAAACTTATTTTTCGTCATAATGGTGCTTTTCTAAGCTTACCGAAATGTCGATTTTATATTTTTTAATAAAAACTGCAACTTACAGGTTAGTTTGTTAAATCTCCCGCACGAGCTAAAATCTTTAGTGTGTATAGCTGATTATCACATTGTATTTGCTGTTAATAAGGTAGAACAGCTTTTGCTCCCGCTGTTCTAGAGGGCGCGTGTGTGCCTCCGTCAATGCACAAATATCAGGCTTTCTGATTCGAAATCGATACCGAACGTTCGTACTTTGGACCAGGGTGTTAAGAAATTTTTTCTTTAAAACACAATTAATGTCGCATAGAAGAGAATTTAATTATCTATAAAATAAGTCGTTAGAAAGCCCGATCGGTTCAGTACAGATTTTTCAATCGTGTACACAAACTCGAAAAAAGGTGTTTTGAGAAAAATGCGTTTAAAGTTTTGGATATATAAAAAAACTACATAATTACAACTTTCGGCAGTTTCACTTTTATCAGCGATTTCAGCTTCATAAAGCAGCCCATCCGCTGCTATTGACAAACAATATACTCTCCGACCTCAGGTACAAATCCACACCGGCGGTTGCTAGACCCGCTCGAACACGTCGCGTCACTCGGCCCGGCCCGTCCGGTTAAAAATCATGTAACTTCGTAAATACTGCAGACATCGACTTGCAATTTGAAAAAAATATTCTTGATTACTTTAACAATTGTTTAAAACTATTTAAAAGAAAACGATTTTTTAACCCGATAAATGAGGTTTCTCCCTTAAGAACATTTGTTTTTACATAATATATTAAAACAGTAATGCACTAAAATCTCGCTATAACGACCTTCGCTATTACGAGCGCTCTCTATAACGAGCTGATAAAATCTTTTTATTACAAGCTAAACAACTTCACATTTATTACCACTACTTACTTTTTTATTGAAAGAGTGCTGTCTTTTATTTTGATATCTGTTGTCATTTTTCGTGCACACTTAACCACGAATTTGGTTATTTGCTATTATTATATGTAAGTAAAATTTATTTGTGTAATTGGAGAAAGTTTTGACTTAGATTTTTGGATTTCAAAAAAAAAAAAAAAATTTAAATAATAGTTTGAACTTAAACAATCTATTTATTTTTTGTACTATTGTTTAGGGGAATGTCTTAATGAGAAGGCCACCTTTTGATAGAAGTACATAAAGTTTGATAAAAAAAAGAGTTAAAAGAATTTATATATTATGTTATTTAACTGAAGGTGTTAGCTAACTACTATAGGTGGGCAGACCTTTTTATAACTTTACTGGAAAAACTTGTGAACGATTTTCGAAAACGCTTTTTTAACCCCAAAAAATGTTGTATCAATGCGTGGACCACTTAAAAAAACCTATAAAAACCTAGAAAGAAATGCAGGCACAGTTTTTTAATCAAACTGCAAATCAAATTAAATTTATTGACTAACAAGCGGTGAAACATGAGAAGTAAATTGATGGAGAATAGTTATTAACACATTATCGGTTATATTAGAAATATTCGGTATTGTGTTATCAAGTTTCTCAATGTATCTTGATAACCTTGTTCTTAGTATCCTATAATTCTTTGCAGTATCTCTAATTCCTTTTCCTTTTAATTTAATTTCTTTTATAGCTTTAACAATTTTATCGATATAAAAATCACTCATTTTGCGATCTGTATTTTAACTTTTTGGTTACAACATCTTTAAACAAAACAAAATTGTAACCAAAAAAATGTTAAAATAAAAGACGAAAAGGAAAAAGAAGCAACTTCATTGACTATAAAAAATTCTATTGATAAATATAAAATGACAAGCACGGAGTCCCACTCATTGATAAAAATAGTGGTTCTCTTATTGAAAATAAGATCTTTTTTAATTATTACACAAATTTTTAATTAACACCGAAATACTTGTCTGTCCCTTTTGTATCATAAATATTAATCTCTGAAGTTAACGGTACAAAAAAACCACCTTAAAAGTCGATTGTTAACCATTCTTTTTTAATTTTTGAAAATTCCACAAAAATACTTTTTCGATTGTTTACAAGTCGTTTATTTTTCTATCCGCCCACCTGACAACAAATAAGCAAGTTTTTTATGAAGAATGTTATTAAAAACTGTTTTGTGATAATATCAAAAAGCCAAGAGCAACATTTTACCATTTCGGTTTTGATATTATAAAAATACAGGAGGTGGCCCATTCATTAACATGGCCTGCTCATTAAAACATTCCCATACACAAAAATGCCTTTGAAGGTTAAAAGTTAACGTTTAATAAAACAAGCAAAAAACAGGTCTTGTGGTGGGATCTCCACTAGCGCTCGTTATAGTAAAAGTTCAATTATAGCGATATAACGAGTTTCTCGTGATATCAAGATTCGAGTGTATGATAAAATGTGTCGCCGCAGAAAAAATGTACCTATCGTTTGCGTCTGTTAATTAGGGTAGAGGTTTTTTTGTACTGGGTTCACACAGGTCTATAGGACGTTTGCGGCTGGGTATGCTCAGATTAGGGTAATAAAATGGGACGATAGTGGTTGGATGCAATGAAAGTTACGTTCTCATAATTGTAAATTTCCGCGGAAATTTTTTAAGAAAAAATTGAGATGATTGATTTGTCAATCCAAAAATAAAATATAAAAAAATACATATATATGTATTTCTGCAAAGTTCTCATATTTCGACGAGCAATAAAGATAAGAGGACCAGGATTAGAAAAAGAGTTTTAGAGAAATTGATATCTTTGTACAAGGAAAAGGTATTGTCTGTATACGATTTCATCAAAGCTGCTTCGAGACAACATATATCCATTACAGAACTAATATCTACATACACGGAAAGAAAAAGTGTTAAAAATATTTTAATACTGTCTCAAGAAATAATACTAGTTTACTAATTCCTGGACTAATTTGTTAAAATATTTAAATTCATTTTAAGATTTTTGACTTGCTTTAATAAGTATAGAAATTTATTTTATTCTTATTGAAAAAGTCTCAAAAAATCTTAAAATCAACTTAAAGATTCTAACAAATATTGATAATTAGTAAACTGGTATTATTTTTTAGAACATTATTAAAATATTTCTAACACTTTTTCTTTTCGTGTAGAAACTTTTTCAATTTCAGCAGAAATTTCCAGTCGAGGAAATTTTTCCATTAATGTGCCTGTTTTGAACCCAGTAGCTAACGTCCTATAATTTTAATGATCTTTACCTATCAGCCGCAAACGGGGAGCCGCTGCACAAAAAGTAAATAATAGGAACAATTTCTGATTTTTTCAAATGAAAGAGCGACTAAAAAGCTACCGGTGATATAAAAACAAAAATTGATTTTTTTTTGCTATAGGTTCCTATATCAATTTTTGCGCGGCGTCACATATAGTGAAATTGATAAATTTTTTGCAAGCAACAATTTAATAAACTCCATTAATTTAAGTTCGCAGTTAATAACTAAGACAGGAACTTTAAGCTTGAGCATAAAAGCTTAAATTTCAAAAATGTTCTATATTGTTAAAATTTGCATTAAAAAGTATTTTCTCATAAAAAAGTTGCAATTTGCGAAAGCATTAATTTAGTCAGATTTATAGAGAAATGGACCATCTCTCCTAGAAACTTGAAAAAAGTAACATGCGCAAAATATTGAAATAAGTTTGAAAATATTCACCTTGCAATAAAAGATAAACTTCGACGTACGTATTACTTTTCTAACAAATCATAATAACTAAACGGAAACGTGTTATTTTTAACAAATGACAAAAATCTCGGACTGTTTTTTGAGCGGACAAGAAATGATTGTCCTATTGCTTCTTAAATCAACTTAGTGATGACAAGACTCATCAAACTTTTTAGTCCATAGGAAATAGAAAAAAATTAAGAAGTAAAAGCAGCAGCTGTGTCACCTATCAGGAATTGTAGATTTTGACATACAAAATTAAAATTTAATAGTGCGCAATAATAAAAATCAGACAGACACGAGTTACACACATACTAAAACCTAGGGTTCCGTACACGAATCAAAAATATTTAGTATATTAACTAACAGAGAGCTCCAATTTGATACAAAAATGTATTTTCTACACATGCAGATTACAGGAAAATTACAGAGAACATGTTAAGAGGTGTTGATCATAACTTTGTCAAAGTAATACCAAGATTTTTTTAGCACAAATACGTTAATACGTTTATGATGTATTTTTATGTGAAGATTACAGAAAAATTATAGCGTACGTGATCTGAATTGATAGTCATAACAATGTTAAGAAATTTTAATTAATGAAATGTTTAGAATCAGTTGTTCGATTTTGCTACTTGGTATAAATATTTTCTGATACCTAGACTGCGGAGAGTCATAAATTAAATTACTTAATTCTTTATCAGAAATCAGAAAAAAATTCGTAAAATCGTGAAAATCAAGCTGAAATTTGTCAATGCTCTCAAACTTCTGTTCAGATCTCCGTAAGTTTAAAAGTGTTTCGAAAAGTATTAATGATAATTATTGACAATTTAGTTGTGATAATGTATACGCGATACGCTAACTTTATATTGTAGATTTTAAGAACAATGTGTAAAAAATTGAAAAACCAAGATTTCATGAGTTATTTTGTGCATTCTTTAAAATCAAGTTATTTTACAAAAATTTGTTTTGTAGTTGGTAAAAATACTCTACATGGAGAAAAAAATCTAGCTTTTATAGTAAGGAACAGTCACTGAATTTACAGCAGGAGTATGTCCTTGCATTAACAACATGGAAGTCACAGAATAAAAGCATGTTCCCATGGTATTTTAGCGTTACGGGGGTCCTTAAAAAATACACATAAAGACTGCGAATTTTCAGGGATAAGAAGTTGCAACAGAGATATTTGGCCACGCCTAACTCCCACTAAACGACTACCACGAGAAGTGTTAGTGCTTATACGCACCAACATTTAGGCGTGACCAAATAGCTCTGTTGCAACTTCTTATCCCTGAAAATTCGTGGTCTCTATGCGTATTTTTCAAGGAAAACTATCACGCTAAAATACCATGGGAACATGCTTTTATTCTGTGACTTCCATGCTGTTCATGCAAGGACAAACTCTTGCTGTAAATTCAGTGACTGTTCTTTACTATAAAAGCTAGATTTTTTTCTCCGTGTAGTGTTACGTTTTAAAACCTTTTTGTCTTAGTTTTGTTACAAAAGACGAGAAATAATCATTAAATTGCAATTTTACACGCGCTGCTATAAACACCTCTAAAAAGTAACATTATATTAATTACCCCGTGGGAAAGAAACTATTGGCGCATTAATGGGCCAATAATGGTTTCCAATGATGCTATTAATGGCTGCCTAATATTATGCCAACATTGGATCATGAATGTCTGAGTCTTGGGTTGATGACGCTCTTGCCAATTATTGGTTGCCATTAATGGCCAAGTTTTGGCCGCCAAGACAAATTTCGGATTCTAAAAGGATTGGCTACTCATTGGCTACCAATAGTGGGCCAATAACACCGGCACACAAAAAAAATTAATTTGGAGTGCCAAAGACCAGACTAGTCAATTCTTCCGTATTTTAGATAGCTGAATCCAAAACCGGGGTCGGTTTTTTAAAAGTTAGCTTTAACCGTGCAAGCATTTTTTCCTTAAAAGTCAAACAAATCGTGACTTAACCTGAAAATTATGGTTTTTCAGGAAAATATGCTTTAGCGTTTTGACTCATATCTCGGGAACTACTGAATATTTTTTAAGTTTTCTGGACTTAAATTAAAGGCGATACTTCACAGTTTACAATAGTTTGAGATTCATATTTTTTCAACAGCTTTTATGCATACAACAACAGGTTAAACTTAAATTTGTGGTTTTTTGAGGTTAGAAAACAAATGAGAGCTAACTTTTGGAAACCGACCCCGGTTTCGGATTCAGCGATCCGAAATACGTAAGAATTGACTAGTCTGGTATTTAGCACTTCAAATGAATTTTTTTTGTGTGCCGGTGTAATGAGAACCAATAAAAAAAAATTTTGATTTTAAATACATTTTTTTATTATAATTTCTTTTTATAAAATATTTTACTTTATTTTTTTTTAAATTTTTTAAACTAGTTATTAATTCATGACAAAAGCATTGGCATTAAATTGGTTTTCAATATTGGTTCATTATTGGTAGCCATTGAATAACCAACAAATTGATAACCAAGAGTTGACTACGAAGATGTCACATGGTAGACACTCTGACATATGTGAATCTGAATCAAACTGTATTTCGGTAAAGGATCGGATCTTATATAACGGAGCCAGAGCAACTCATTCATGCGGAAGGCTGACGACGCGCGCCCTGCAGCCACTTGTAGAAACTATATCATCCTTAAAGTAGCGTCCTGAAGTTAAAAATTATTGTTCTAAATTTACTGCAAATGATTTCATTTTCCAGAAATTGTAATTAAATTATAGGTAAATCAAAAAGAATTTAAAATTATAAAAAAAGAATCTTTAATATTAAACATAATATTAAATTCGGATTCTACCTTCAATAAACATTTACTTAAATTACTCGTTTTAAAAATCTACTTTATAAAGAATGACTATTAAAAATTCTTTTAGTTTACATAAATTTAAAGGAAATTAATTACATTTAAGATGATATTAAATTTGAGTCGTAAACTATCAAACTGAACATTACGAAAAATAAAACATTAACAGAAAAAAATCTAAGTTTGCTTTTAAAACAAAAAATAAAAGTGAAAGTATTAAAAGTCGTTATTTAAAAAGTAGGTATTAATCAATTATAAAAAAAGTCTAAATTAAATCAAATTAATTATTTAATTCTTTTTAAAATCTGTTTTTAAAATGATTTTCTCAAAACAATAAAAATATGAGAAGTAAGAAAAATAATTTTTTTTTAATTAATGAACAAATTCTCTACATTTGAAAAAAAAAATTAAAAAATTAAAAAGTAGATATTAAATTGATTTTAAAAATTCACAAATTAAATCATTTACATTTTTTTGAATTTTGACTATTTATTTAAATTGTTGATTTTAAAAAATTACTCTATTCACAAACAACTATACGGTATAAATGAAAATATGCACATAAAAAAATTAGAATTTTGTTTTTAAAAATAGAAAATAAAATTTTTAAAGTTTAAAGTTATATTAAAAAAAAGTGTATTTCAATTTTAATAATGTTATCACATCTGAAGATCAAAATAAAATAATTATAAAATCGTTATAAAATCAATCTAAGATCAGTTTCGCATATGCTCAAGATAATCATTTAATTTCGCAATAAAATCAAAGTTCTTATCAAAGAATATTTCGGTTTTGACCTTCAAAGCAGAAAACATTTGATTGATGTGATAAGTTGCACAATAAATTGGGGTTGTTGATTCACTCAAGGAACTGCAAATTGGTAAAACAAAAGGTTTATAGTGCCTACTTTCAATCCTCGGTAGATTGAACAAAAGTCGAAGAAGAAGATGAGGTGCAACAATTTGCGATGTAATAATTTTAAATATAAATAAAACAGAAGAAAAAAGCCTTCGCTCTTTGAGTGTATGAACACCAAATCACTGACACAAAAACACATAATCAGCACTACGGGGTGGTTACACACCGTCGACCTTAAATACAAGACTCTTAAGGAATTTTTTTTGAACTTTTTCAATTTGCGTCTCAAATTTTAAATAACACGGGTTCCACACAACGGCAGCAAATTCTAACCGCGATCTAACAAACGCATTATATAGCAAGCACAAAGTATTTACATTTGAAAAATATTTAGAATTCATCAACAGAAAACCCAAAGCTCTAGAAGCAGACGCAACCACCCTCGTCACATGATCGCCGAAGAACAATCCCTCGTTAAACACAACTCCAAGATCAGTCAGGGAAGTTACTTTTATTAGATTTATATTATTTATTGTATATTGATTATAAATCCTGTTATTGGTCCTCACAAAAGTCATGAACTTACATTTGACTATGTTCAACGCAAGCTTATTCCTCAACGACCATTGATAGATAATAATTAAATCATTTTACACTTTCGACATCCATCAAAGTTTGAATAATTCGATATATTTTTATATTCTCAGCAAAAATCAACACGAAGGACTCAATGGAGCTCACGATATCGTTAACGTAAATAATAAAAAGAGAACATCCCAAAGATGATCCTTGGGGATCATCTTTGTGTACCCCTCGTAGGTACACACGCGTCAGAAAAATAATGTCCAATTGTAACTTTGTGAAATCTGTCTTGCAAATAGTTGATTATAAGAAGACTAAGATCAGACGGCAGACCCATCTCACTTAATTTGTCAGATAATATTTTATGTCTAATTGAGTCAAAAGCCTTGGGAAAATCCAGGTAAATGACATCAACCTGACATTTATTTTTAAAAGCAAAATTAACATATTCAGTAAAGGTTGCTGAGTGATAATCGATCTACCCTTGATACATCCGTGTTGCGGATCACATACAATTGACGACACATAGGCTTGTATAGTATCAAGAATCGAACGTTCAAAGTCCTAAGCGAAATTTTGCAACAATGCAATTGGTCTATAATTGCTAATCTGTGCCCCTTCTCCACTTTTAATAATAGGTCTAATTTTAGCATCTTTCCAAACCTTGGGAAATTTTCCAGTTTTAAGTGCTAAATTAAAAATGTAAGTCAGGGGACATTCAAGCACAGAAGCGCAATATTTGACGATAAAACTGGAAATACCGTCCGGACCTGAAGTGAAACTGGGCTTCAACGACTTCGCAGCCTTTAAGACTTGTTCTACAGTCAAAATCATTTTGGAATCACAGAAAAATCTCATTACATCATTGGATGGCTGGTGTACATTAACATCATCCCCAAGACAACATACACTGAATTAATGCAAAAAATAATTATTTGATACAAATAAATATTTATTTGATAATAGTCAAGTAATTGGTTATTTGAATCAAATATATTAGTACAGTCAACAGGTACTTTTAGACAGTAATAACTCGGAAGGTCGATGTTTTTGGCTTAAACCCTTTATTTTGGCATACAATTAAAGACCCTAAGTTTTCGGCAGGCGTGGCGACAGGGAACCCAGTTAAATTTTTCAAAAAGGTGCAAAAAATCGCGTTTTCTGAAATTTTCGGTTTTTTGTGCATTTTACGTGAAACATATATTACATAAAAGAAAAAGTATATAAAATTTTGAGTTTATTAAAAAAAAGATGAACTTAATTGGCCAAATAGTTCCCGAGTTATGCCTTTTCAAAGTTTACTAATTTTTCATCATTTTTGCCCGAAAAAACCTTGTTTTCAAAAAATAATGCCGAACTTTTTTTTACTTAATCGGATAAAAAAAATAATGTACATAAAATTTGTAGTAGACTATATTAGCTTTAAATTCCCGTTTAGAAAATTAAATTCGGCCCACTAGTTACCGAGCTATGACCTCCTAAAGCATACCAGTTTTCACGTTTTTTCACATAGTTGCAAATTTTTTTGTTCGGATCGATTGCTTTTGTATTTTATTATTGTTAAGTACATTATACAAGTTTGTTTCTATAAATTTTTGCATTATTTGAAAAATTCAAAATGGCGGATCCAATATGGCAGACTATATTTTTTAAAAATTGGCTAATTTTTGTGACACTTGGTATCTTAGAGTTTTTGGGGTTTCTGATTACGAATTTTCAATTCGATTTCAAGAATTGAAAATGTCGGATACAATATGGCGGACGATATTTAAAATTTTGTTAATTTTCAAGGTGCATCCAATATGGCAGACAATATTTTTAAAAAATTGGTTGATTTTCATAGGACATTGAATCCAAGGGCTTCTAGGGTCGCTGATTACGAATCCATAATTATATTTTAAAAATTCAAAATGGTAGATTCAATATGGCGGACCATATTTCTTAAAAATTGGTTTATTTTCGTGAAATTTGGTATCTAGGAGAGTTTGGGGTCGTTGATTACTAATTTGCAATTAGATTTTAAAAATTCAATATGGCGGATCCAATATGGCGGGCGATATTTTTTAAACCTTTGTTAATTTTGTGAGACTTGGTATCTAGGCGGTTTAGGTGTCGCTGATTATGAATATGCAGAAAGCTTTTATTAATTCAAAATGTCGGATTATCAATTACTGCCAATCAGTGCCTCCTTTTCATCCCAAAAAATTAAAAATAAAAGGTAAAAAATAGAGGAACTAAATGTTTACCATGTCCACGTCGTGAGTGCCGAGTAATGTTAAAAGTAAAATAGACTTGGCTGATAATATTTTTTATTATCGATATTTCCAGAACTTAAGAAACCAAGGCTCACGAATAAAAGTCAGTTTTTAAAAAAACATCGTCCGCCATATTAAATTTTTAAAATCTAATTGCAATTCGTAATCAACGACCCCAAAAACTCCTAGATACCAAGTTTCACGAGAATCAGACAATTTTTAAGAAATATCGTCCGCCATATTGGATCCACCATTCAGAATTTTTCAAAAAATGCAAAAATTTATAGAGACAAACTTGTATTATGTACTTAACAATAATAAAATACAAAAGCAATCGATCCGAACAAAAAAATTTGCAACTATGTGAAAAAACGTGAAAACTGGTATGCTTTAGGAGGTCATAGCTCGGTAACTAGTGGGCCGAATTTAATTTTCTAAACGGGAATTTAAAGCTAATATAGTCTACTACAAATTTTATGTACATTATTTTTTTTATCCGATTAAGTAAAAAAAAGTTCGGCATTATTTTTTGAAAACAAGGTTTTTTCGGGCAAAAATGATGAAAAATTAGTAAACTTTGAAAAGGCATAACTCGGGAACTATTTGGCCAATTAAGTTCATCTTTTTTTTAATAAACTCAAAATTTTATATACTTTTTCTTTTATGTAATATATGTTTCACGTAAAATGCACAAAAAACCGAAAATTTCAGAAAACGCGATTAGTCCAGTCATCTGGTCAGAAAAAAGGGTGTATGACGGAAAAGTCCCTTACTTCTCAGTTTTTTTGCTTAAACCCTTTATTTTTGCACCCAAAAAAAGATTTTAAATTTGCTACATCAATTTCGCTCGGGAACCCCAAAAATTTTTTTGAAAAAGGTGTAAAATTTCAAAAAATTGGGTATACAAGTTTTCCAGTGGGTTTGATGAAAAAAATTGTTCAGAGTGAAAATAAAGTGTATAAAATTTCCATTAATTTAAAAAAAAATTAAACGTCCTACGTTAGTTAGGTAAAAAGTTATAGCCGTTCAAAAAAACCCGATTTTTTTCGATTTTTCACTAAAAAAACGTACTTTTTAGTTTTTTACCAATTGTGCGGTTCCCAGTTATTTTAAGCAAAAGTGATCAACAGATGAGTTAAAGTAGACTAAAATACCTTTCATTTACGATAAAGAAGAACGTTATAACTTAATTAGGTCCAAAGTTATGATCTTCCAAACATACCCTGTTTTTGACTATTTTTGCCATTTTGACAGTTTTTTAAAAATAACTTATTTTTTTGGTATTTTTTATCACACTAACATCAAATGTTAGACTTTACAGGTTGTTTGGAAGCCTTTAAGAACTGATTTTTTTTCCTAGACCGTAATGTAAATCTGATTTACTGATGTCGCAATCTGATTGGCTGACGCCGGTCTGCAGACCTCTACATTATGGTGCAGCAGTCAGAGCATCACAGAGTTACCTATTTAAATGTTTCGCACATATTTCTTTTTAAATATGGGTTTCTTTGGCTGAAAGGTTTAACAAAAATCCAGTTGTGGTTTATGGGGGTACGGGAGACATGCCCCCAGGTGGGAGGGGGAGAGGAGGATAAAATTTAAACCAAAAAATTAAAAAAATTATTTTTGTAGAAAAATACAGCAACTAAAACTGATATACGAGAGCATGACAAGCACTTTAAGATTTTATGCCCCTGGGGGTAAAATGCCTCTGGAGATAAAATACCCCCGGGGTCAACTTGCTCCGAGGGGAAATAAAAATAGAAAAAACTAATTATTTTCAACAACAATCCTGCCTAAGGGTAATGTTTAAATACCCCCATCAAATGGGGTGACTTTCCCCTGGGGGGGGGGGACAAAATTCATAAAATCTTTTTGGTTAAAAAATAATGCCCCCTAAGAATGACGCCCTCAGGAGGTTCTCACCATCCCTCCATCTGGAGCATAACCTTCCCCACTTGGGGGGGGGG
Source organism: Ganaspis brasiliensis (assembly GCA_037103525.1). NCBI lineage: Eukaryota > Metazoa > Arthropoda > Insecta > Hymenoptera > Figitidae > Ganaspis > Ganaspis brasiliensis. Next base: position 63,455 of record JAZKLR010000434.1, read on the forward strand.
GGGATTAAATTGAATATGGGATCAGTTATAATGTTCATAAATCTTATGAGTAGACATTAGATGGAACAGAATTAGACGACAGTATTCTTCATTTCTTATGAAGTCAAAATGAGTAAGAAATTAAAACTTTTTATATAATTTCAGTTTTAGTCCCCCCACGTGGGAAAGGTTATGCCCCAGGTGGAGGGATAGTGAGAACCTCCTGGGGGCGTCATCCTTAGGGGGCATTATTTTTCAACCAAAAAGATTTGATGAATTTTGTCCCCCCCCCCAGGGGAAAGACACCCCATTTGATGGGGGTGATGGGGGTTTTTCCACAAAAATAATTTTTTTAATTTTTTGGTTTAAATTTTATCCTCCTCTCCCCCCCCCCCACCTGGGGGCATGTCTCCCGTACCCCCATAAACCACAACTGGATTTTTGTTAAACCTTTCAGCCAAAGAAACCCATATTTAAAAAGAAATATGTGTGATGCTCTGACTGCTGTACCATAATGTAGAGGTCTGCAGACTGGCGTTAGCCAATCAGATTGCGACATCAGTAAATCAGATTTATATTTCGGCCTAGGCAAAAAAATCAGTTCTTAAAGGCTTCCAAACAACCTGTAAAGTCTAACATTTGATGTTAGTGTGATAGAAAATACCAAAAAAATAAGTTATGTTTAAAAAACTGTCAAAATGGCAAAAATAGTCAAAAACAGGGTATATTTGGAAGATCATAACTTTGGACCTAATTAAGTTATAACGTTCTCCTTCATCGTAAATGAAAGGTATTTTAGTCTACTTTAACTCATCTGTTGATCACTTTTGCTTAAAATAACTGGGAACCGCACAATTGGTAAAAAACTAAAAAGTACGTTTTTTTAGTGAAAAATCGAAAAAAATCGGGTTTTTTTGAACGGCTATAACTTTTTACCTAACTAACGTAGGGCGTTTAATTTTTTTTTAAATAAATGGAAATTTTATACACTTTATTTTCACTCTGAACAATTTTTTTCATCAAACGCATTGGAAAACTTGTATACCTAATTTTTTGAAATTTTACACCTTTTTCAAAAAAATTTTTGGGGTTCCCGAGCAAAATTGATGTAGCAAATTTAAAGTCTTTTTTTGGGTTCAAAAATAAAGGGTTTAAGCAAAAAAACCGAGAAGTAAGGAACTTTTCCGTCTAAAAGTACCAGATGACTGGACTAGATTGTTTGCACCTTTTTTGAAAAATTTACTTGGGTTCCCGGTCGCCACGCTTGCCGAAAACTTAGGGTCTTTAATTGTATGCCAAAATAAAGGGTTTAAGCCAAAAACATCGACCTTCTGAGTTATTACCGTATAATACGTTTTTTCCCGACGTATTGACTGGACTTTATAGTTATGCATTCAAGCGAGAATAAACAAGAGAATTTCAAGATCGAGAATTTGTATCGTCTGTCAAGATAAAATATTGATCTTGTATTGTTTTAACCAAGATTCTTGAAAAAATTCGTGTCAATATGATTTTGACGCAAAAAATTTTTTAAGTTTGTTATATTATACAAATTAGGTAAAACATTATCTTGTATAATTGATAAAATTAAAAAAATTTGGACTTAAATTAATTAAATTAATCAGTTAAATTGATAATAACTTTTTAATTTATTTATTTAAACCAAATATTTATATATAATATAACCTAAAAATCTTTAATTTTACATTGTACAAAGTTTAATTGTACAAAATAACATTTTACTTAATTTATACAATATCCCCCTCGTAGTGTCACCTTGTCGTGGTGAGGGGGCTTAGGACCGGCCAGGCGCTTGTCCTTCGGACGTCATCACGGGACGAGCTGTTCAGCTCTTCCCAGAACTCATCGACTCCCAATGTCTGGCGAGTTTGGGCACAGGGGAATGAACGAGACCCCGTTAATTCGGATAGCCGCCGTTTTTCGAACCTGTGCACTAGCTATCCTGTGCGGATGATGTTAATTCGGATTCCAAATGGGGGCTAACCATCCTCGTCAGCTGTGGACTACATGGGTTCTGGGAGGAATAGGACACTCCTGCCTTCTTGATTTTTTCTAAGTTGGTGTGGAGTAGCCTCGATCCAGGGTTGACGCCCGATGGACCGGTTGTCTGTTCGGTCTGACCAACGACACTAGCCGATCGGCACCCTACAGGCAGTACACTGGGAGTGATAAGTCCTGTCACGGCGTTTCCAACCGTGACATGTACGAGTCTGATGTGAGCGTAGCTCTGCCGAGGTGGACCTGCGGTAGGGTGTCAGGAGCCAGCCCCTTCGGGATTGATCGGCGAGTGCGTAATGGATGTAAGGGATCGGAACCTGCATTGTTACTGGCGAGTCCGTTCCGTCCGTGTATTCCGGGAACGGCTAAGCAGCTGATTGGGCCTCAGGGATCTGGGGTAGGATCGCAGTATCCGAGGGTGTACCCGTTCCTAATCAAGGCGGCCCGCCACTTTACGCACGAGGCGCTGGTAAACTTAAAAGCATGGAGAATACAATTGGACAATTCTTTAAGAACTTAGAAATGGAAGTAGAGCTCTGCCCTATCGAGTCAGAGTCGTCTACAACCGAAACCGCAGTGGTCAAAACGGCCACCCCTCCAGAGGATCTTGACCTGGACGATAGAGTCGAGCAAGTTTTTTCAAACTTGACAAGACCTCTTGGTAGAAATATCAGGTATGCCGTTAAGGGAGTCCTTCGGACTCACAAGAGGGTTGCAAAGGACCAATTCGAGGCAAACGTCGCCTTGCAACTGGCATTGGTCTCAAAAATCTTGAGCGTCATGCGCACTGCCTGTTCGAGGCAAAAAAACATCAGCGTTGACGTTCAGGACGGTCTCTGCGTATTGGAGGCGGCCTTTGAAGTCATCCGCACAAACGTGCGGTACTTAGAACCAAAAGGGTCGAAAACCCAAAGCAGAGAAAAAGAGAACGAAGTGGGTAGCCCGGCGACTAGCCAGGAAAATCCCACAAGGAAGACGGAGAAAAGGCGCGCTGCCGAAACGCCTCCTGAAAAAGTCCTGAAAAAAGGGAAGAGCTCGGAGTCGCCAGTGCAGCAAAAACGGCAAACTCCGAGACCAGAAAAACCGAAAAGCCATCAGTCTACAAAGACGATGGCAGAGATCGTGGCTAGCGGTACAAGCGCTGCCGGTCCATTACAAATCGCCGCCCCTGTAGAAAGGGGAAGCACCGAGGCAGTCAGGATTTCGGCAACGGACCCGAATTCGTACAGCGAAATCCTGAAGGGCCTCCAAAAGTCCTTGAAGCCCGAAGATTCGGGCACGGAGGTAATCAGGACGAGGAGAACTTTAAACAATGAAGTTCTCCTTGTCGTGAAAAAAGGGGGTGACACCTCCAAGTTTGCGGGAGCTTTAACAGCTGCCTTAAAAGATAGCGCTACTGTTACAGCTCTCGTAAACAAAAGAGTTCTTGAAATCAGAGACCTCGATGAAACCGCTTCGAAAGAAGACGTCATCGAGGCTCTGAATGAAAAGCTCGGGTCATCCAATCCGGAGAGAACGGTCAGCGTCGTTCCCCGTTTTTGAGGAACGAAGTTAGCGCTGGTACACCTGCCAGAAACAGAGTATTTTACTCTAATCAAGGCAGGAAAGATCCGGATTGGATGGATAAATGCATCCATCCGAGAACACTTAGAGGTTCCCAGGTGCCAAAGGTGCTTCGGTTTTGGGCACGCAACTCGCCTATGCAAAGGCCCCGACAGAATAAAAAACTGTCGGAGATGCGGCAAGGCGGGTCATATGGCGAAAAGTTGTGAGGTCACTGTCCCTAGCTGCATTACATGCAGTGATTTGGGTAAACAGGACCTCAAACACTGGGCCGGCAGTAACGCCTGCCCAATATACAAGAACGCACTGCAGAAACTTAAAAAGGCAAAGGCCTAAAGTTTCTGCAGATCAATCTGCATAAGTGCGTGGAGGCCCAAGACCTCCTAATGCAAACAGCCGGGGAGAAGAAGATCGATGTCTTGTTCTGCACAGAACAGAACAGAAAGAACGATCTCACTCCATGGTATCAGGATAAATCGGGAAGAGCAGCCATTCAGATCTGCAATTCCGAGTTGCGGGCAGATAAGTTCCTGGAGACGAACAGTGGATCGATAATTGACTTGTCGATCACAACGGCCCTCCTAAATAAACGTATTAAAGATTGGCGCGTCCTGGAGGATTATACCCATAGTGACCACCAGTATATCGAGTTTTTAGTCTCAAGGGGAGACACGCTGTGGGCCAGGAACCACGGAGTTCTCCGCGAAAATGGCCCAAAGTGGAACATTAAGAAAATCGACAAGGAGAAGTTCGGCCGGTCCCTGGAAGAATCCCGCCTCATAGAGGATCTGGGATGGGTGAAGAGGCCGAATAACCTTGAAGGGGAGGTGCGGACGGTGAAAAATATGATTGTCACCGCATGCGACGCGTCTATGCCGCGTTGTAGAAGCACAACCACAAGAAGAAGAAATGTATACCGGTGGTCAGAGGAATTGGCCTCTTTGCGAAAGGCATGCCTCAATGCAAGAAGGAGATATGACCGTTCAAACGGAGATCCTCTGATGAAGGAGGCATATACAGAGGCCAAGAGAATCCTCAGGAAGGAGATACGCGCTGCAAAAAGAAAGAGCTGGAAGAACCTAATCGGTGACGTCAAAAATGACCCATGGGGTCTGGCTTATAAAATCGTTAACAAGAAATTGTTATCGAGGCAAAAGATCCCCGGTCTAGACAATCCTGATTGGGTCCAGCAAATCATAAAGGCTTTGTTTCCTCCAGCAGAACCATGGCCTAGGATCGACTGGAGTAACTGTCATGTCGGTGAGGAAGAACTCTTCACTCTTACAGAATTACAAAAAGCAGGCAGTAGGTTAAAGTCAGGTAAAGCGCCGGGATTAGATGGGATAAGCAACGAGATCCTTAAAGAAGTGATCGTTGCGTCACCCCAGATTCTCCTAGACTGCTATAACAACTGCCTGAAGAGAGGAGAGTTTTTCCGCGACTGGAAATGACAGAGGCTGGTCCTCCTAAGGAAAGGAGACAAACCTCTAGATAAAGTCTCATCCTACAGGCCTATATGCCTGTTAGATACGATGGGTAAGCTTCTAGAGGACATGGTTCTGCAGAGAATGCAATCTCACTTGACCGGAGAGAATAGTCTGTCTGACAACCAATTTGGTTTCCGCAAAGGCCTGTCCACAGTAGACGCCATTCAGAAGGCGGTGGACCTAGCCAGAGAAGGAAAAGCCAAATTGGGACCAGGGAAGAAAAAGGGCTTCTGCGCGTTTGTAGCCATTGACATACGTAACGCGTTTAATACCGCGCGATGGATGACTTCTTGCGAATGGGTCTACCTAAAGGCGCAGTGATCATCGGCTTCGCGGACGACGCGTTGATCGTATGCACTGCCGAAACTGTAGAGGCCCTGGGCGTATTGGTGAACGAATGTCTGAGACGGGCAAAGCGCTGGCTGGAGGCCAGAGGCCTGCAAATGGCTCTGGAAAAGACCGAAGCGCTGCTAGTCACAGACAGACGTGGTTATACGGCCCCTGGTATTCAGATAGACGGATTCGAGGTCCAATGGAGGAATTATATTAAATATTTAGGTGTCGAACTCGACAAATTTTTTAATTTGAAACACCATATAACCGTAGCATGTCAGAAGGCCGAACAGTGTTCGGCAAGTTTAGCTCGTCTAATGCCGAACATTGGTGGGCCTTCTGAAGCAAAGAGGAGACTGATGGCGAGTGTTGCCCTTTCAAAGCTGCTATACGCAGCACCTGTATGGGCTCCGACCCTGCGAAATGACAGAAGCAAGACCATCTGTAGAAGGGTGCTGTCCGCGCAGAGAACTATTACGAAACGTATTATTTCGGCCTATTGGACAGTACCGACGTGTGCTGCTCAGGTCCTTGCCAGCGTCCCGCCGGCAGATCTTTTGGCACAAGAAAGGGAGGAAGTTTTCCTCCTTTTCAAGAAGAGAAATTCTTCCGCATATACGGAAGATAATAGACCCAGCAAGGACCAAATTCGCCGAGATGCAAGAAGCAGACTCGTCGACAGATGGCAAGAACGTTGGAGCGGGGAGGAGACAGGCCGATGGACGTATCGGCTGATACCTACACTCGCCACCTGGATAAGTAGGAAGCACGGAGTGGTTTCCTACTATTTAACCCAAGCTCTCACAGGGCACGGGTGTTTCGGCTCCTATCTGGAGCGATTTAAAAAAGTCGTTAGCTCGGAGTGTGTGTACTGCAAGTTCCCAGTGGACGACCCAGAGCACACACTCTTCAGCTGTAAGCATTGGGACGCGGAGAGGCAGGTTATGTTTACCGGTGTTAATCGCAAGGTTACACCGGAGAACATGATCTCGCTTATGACTCACTCTCCCGAGGATTGGCGAACCATCGAGACCTTCATACATTACGTTATGAGGGTAAAAGACCTCGATGGTCGCCAAAGAATGGAGGTCCCGTAGAATAAGGGAGAAAGTCGTTTTGGCGACAGAGGAAGGGATATAAGACTACTCCCGATGGCGATACGCGCGAAAAGTGCTAGCCGGGAGTGGTCCTAAGGTCCCCAAATAAGGGTGTGTTTTTAGCGGGTCGGCAGAACATCGCCACCCCCGCATAACCCTGTAGTACGGGCTACAGGGTACCTGAAGGCAGGTTTTCACACCCTACGCAAAAAAAAAAAAAAATTTGTACAATATAACAATCTTCAAAAAAGTTTTGCTTTAAAATTGTGCTGACTCAAAAATTTCTTTTGAGTATAGATTTATTTTAGATTTATTTATTTAGCTTAATTTTTAGATTTTATAAGGTAGCATATTTTCCTTTGTAGCAAATAATACCTAATATTTAAAGCTTATAAATGAATTTTTATATTCTGCTTATATTTATTTTAAAATATTACAACACAACCTGAAATTTATAAAAAAATAAAAATTGTCCTAACCCCACATGATAGTTAAATGATTTGTAAACAATTAATTGCCAAGTTGCTAGCTTCGTGGGTTATGTCAATCTTTATTTTCTTAATACCAATTATTGTAAAGAAATTTTATATAAATAATATCGGGCAAGTACGAGTTACACTCGTACCAAGTCGAAGGGTTCCGTACCGCTCTAATTTTTTTTAATTATATGAGTCAGAGATTATATGAATAATAATTTAAATAATGATAAATTAAAATAATTTTTTTTATTTTTAAGGAGGAACCGGACAAACAATCGGAACAAAAGTTAGTCCAAATGAATAATTTTGATTTTTGATATAGAAGACACATAAGTTAATGTAATTTTTTTCAGGAAAAGTGTGGACACTTGTAGTTTTTACAAAATGAGCCGTTAAAAATTGCAATTTGATGAAAATTAAAAAAAATTGACGTTGGAAACGATTATTCAATTTCTGTTAATTTGATCCTCAAATTGAATAATCGTTTCCAACGTCAATTTTTTCTAATTTTCATCAAATTGCAATTTTTAACGGCTCATTTTGTAAAAACTACAAATGTCTACACTTTCCCTGAAAAAAATTACATTAACTTATGTGTCTTCTATATCAAAAATCAAAATTATTCATTTGGACTAACTTTTGTTCCGATTGTTTGTCTGATTCCTCCTTAAAGAAATTTAAGTATAAGCTTAATGATAGAACGTCCAACGTCCTTAAGGCAGGACAAAAAAGCCTTCTGCGAGTACGTGCGAAATCGCGTTATAAAATTAACATGGATTCAGATAAACAAAAAGTAGTATATATCGTTGGAAAGGTAAAGAATCAAGCTTTCAGCGCATGTAAACATGGAACTTGTAAATTCAAACCCCGAAGCTTGGTAGCTAAAAGAAGTTAAATTTTCAAAAAATTCACATAATTTTTAGTCACAAAAAGACGACGCGCGGTACTGCCGGCAGGACGTTTTCGTTTTTTTAAAAAGACTACCTAGCCCTTGTACATAAATTTAAAAAATCGATATTTACGTCATCTGAAAGCTTGTTTCATTACCTAAAAAACCATATATTCATTTTTATATTTATCTTTTCCATATTGATTTTATAGAGAGATTTCCGAAGGACTCGCGCCTGAGCCATTTATCACCGGCCGCCATTACGTTAGTTATAACAATATTTACAAAAGCAATAATAAAATCAATTCCTTTGATGATGAAGATGATGAATTATGATGATAATGATGATGGTGATGATGATGATAATGATTATATGAAATTAAAGTATTTTTTCACAAAAATGAATTGTCCTTCCGGAAGGACGTTTACTGTGTGAAAGCGCGTCCTACCGGCAGTACGCAGCCTTGGACGTTCTATCATTGATGATTTTTATAAGATTAAAAATTTCCAATTAAATAGACTAAGCTTTTTTATATAATTTTAAATTTTAAAGCCAAAAAATTTATTTTTTTATTTTTTAACTTTTAAAGTACTTTAAACATAAACATAAACATTTTGTACAAAAAAATAATCTGAAACTATAAAATATTGTAGCTGTTTAGAAGAAAAAAATTTTTTTTTGGTAAAATTTCAGTTTTTTGGAAAAAATGTTATGATAATAAATTTAAACCACAATTTTTATGGTTTTATAAAAAATTCTGCATAAAATTACACATTTTTAACCAATTCCCAACCTTTCAGGATAAATACGCTGAGCTCTAGCATAGGGGTTTTTTGTCATTTTTCAACTTTTCATTAATAACTTTTGAAAATTAAGTCCAGCAACGTTCGCTATATTTTTCCTGTAATCTAAACGTAAAAATACCTAGGTATACCAAATTTCAAACCTCTAGGTCAAATGGTTTGGAAGATAAGGGGGGGGGACACGTTTTTTTTTAAAAAAAAGTTTTTCCTTGACAACGCTATGACCATCACCTCCAATCATGTTCTCTATATTTTTCCTGAACTCTACTCGCGAAAATACATATGTGTACCAAATTTCAATACTCTAGGTCAAATAGTTTAGGAGATAAGGGGGGGGGGGTAATAGGCATTTTAATGCATTTTTTGAAAAAAATCTTGTTATTTCCTTGACAACGCTATGAACATCACGTTCAATCATGTTCGCTATATTTTTCCTGTAATCTACACGTGAAAATACATAAGTGTACCAAATTTCAACTCTATCTCAAATAGTTTGGCCGCTAGGGGGGGGGGGGGGGGTAATGGTTTTGGGCGACGGACAAACGAATAAAAACATAAGGGTTCCGTTTGGACACTTTGTGTACGGAACCCTAAAAATGAACTCTTTTTTGAGATTAATTATTTTCTTTTATATCAAGTTTTTTCAAATTGAGATGCTTTTCCTAAAATATAATCCAAATTGTAACAATCGATTAAAAATCTTTTTATTAAAATTTGTTATATATTTTCTTTCAGTAAATTTGTATTTTAAATATTAATCATCAGCAACTAACTTTATTTTTCAACATACTTATTTAAATATAAATACTACTCTTAAAAGTAAAAATTAAGCTAAAATAATTTTTTTTTAATTAAAAAATCGTTTACAAATATTTTTAAACTACTATTTTGTTGAAATGATTAAAAATTGATGGAAACAGAAACAATAACGACTTTGGACTTTGGAAACTTCTCGATATTTTGAGATATTTGAAACAAATTCAAGATAATCTTGTCTTGAAGTGCATCACTAACTACTGACACACTGCACGTAAAAGTTTTTAGGAATAGTCTGGATAATTTTTAGTAACCTAGTTAATTTCACAAGTAGAATGAAAATCAATGTGAACAGATTCCATAGCTCGTTTACTATAATATTCTAAACTCAATCTGTTCTTTTCGTAAAATTCTTGTATATGGAAGAAAACGGCATAAACCTTTGATGTAACGTAGACTTGTAATTCTATGTCACTGCGCTTTAGATCCAAAGTACGTTTCACCCATGATCCAAGTAGATCATGGTTACACCAAAGGTTCATGCAGTTTTCTTCTTATATTGAATTTTTCAAAAAAGTTTTAATTAATAATAATTACCCAATTAATATTAATAAAAAGAATGACTGGGGTCCGCGTTAGTGAACACAAAAAGTTAAAAACCAATGTCTTTGCCATCTATAAAAACATACAAACATAACTTTAACTGGGACAATTTCTCAATAGTTGACAAAGAAACAAATGGTAATAAACTCTTAATACCTGAAATGATCCGTATTCAATATTCATTTACAAAAAAATTCAATTAATAAAAAGGATGGCATACATAAATTAAACAGTTATTACCAGTGTTATTTTCCAGTGTCCTTCAAAGGATTTAAAACTTTTTGAAAACTATATTTTTGGAAAGGAAAAATGTCTTTTATTAAAAAAAGAATTTGTAATGTTAAAAACTGTCTATTTATACACATTTATATTTAATTTCATAATAATCAAATTCAATTAAAAAAATTATATTTTTCATAATCTGTATATAAAAAACACAAGTGAACCAGATTTTAGTCGTCTAGCTCAAATAATGACAAAGTTAAAAGAAAAAACTTTTTCGAAAATTTGCAGTTTTTCTTTGACAACGCTATGATTATCAATCCAGATAATGTTCTTTATATTTTTCCTGTAATTTTTTTTTCGGTTGATTTTGTATGTATTTCAATGGTTTTTACAAATTTTTGTAACTACAAATATTGTAACGCACTCGAGTTGCTATCACTCATTCACGGTGGTGCTCAACTTGAGTTCCAAAACGGTGGGCAAGATAAATATATGTAACGTCATTCTCCATCATATGCCCTTTAATATGCCAGAATATCAATTTCACCATCATATGCCCATTAATATGCCAGAATATCAATTTCACCAACTCTTTATTCCTCCGATTTGATATGATAGAATTATTAAAACCTCGAATTTTTATTTCTTCAAAATTGCAAACGGAAAAACAGACATCCGACATCCGGACAATTGTGATTTCAGACAAATGGAAATTTGGATTTTTAAAAATTATTTTAAATAACAATTCTGTGGCTGAAATGCAGAACATCATAACTAACATTTTATAGAATTTCAGTAGCGCACAAACTCCGTGACGCAAGTGGAGCCATGTCTACCTGCAAGTACCCACCCACCCCTACATTTTTAGGAAGCAACAAAACAAAACAAAAAAGCGTTTATATATATTTATAAGAAGCCATTCATAAACTACGCCAAACAAACGGGAGAGGAATTTCCGCCCCTGTCGATAGAAAATACCTGAAAAATGACTGGTTTACGAGTTACGCTACTAATCATTTAATTGTAAGGCTTTTACCAAAAATTTTATATCGACGTAATTGTTAGAATTTACAGATTCTAAATTTCAAAAAACCAAAGTTCTAACTTAAATATTAAAACAATTTTATTTATTAAGAAATAAATTCTTTTACCAGTACATTTGTTAAATTTCTGATGTCGAAAAAAGGACAAAAGAGGTCGTGAAGCTTTGAAACATCTGAAAAGGATTAAAAATAAGAAATAAAAATTTTTCCAATTTTGTAATTAGAATTTTATAAACTGAGTATTTCCATTCTACGTGTTTTAACGATTCTAGGTATCTAAATTTTTCCTTAAAAATTTTGTTTTTAATGAAAAATATCAATATTTATAATAATTGACTGTCGTTTAATTTGATTGATTTTAAGAAAATATTTAGATATTCATAATCGTCAAAAACAAAAGATTTATAATTTTTATGTTTCCAATTTAAAATTTGCAAATTGCAAAATTTTTGAGTCATAAAACTTTTGGATTACAGAAAACATAAAAGAAAAAATATACCTACAGGCATCTTTATTTCAGTTCAACGTAGATTTATGATCCTATTGAAACTTAAATAAGTAATCGCAACATTTAAAAGGACTACCAAGCTAAGCAAAAAATGGTACCTGGTATTGTAAGAGTAAAAATTACTGAAGAATACCGAATCAGTCATTTTTGAGGTATCTTTGAGGTATTTTCTATCGACAGGGGCTGCTAAAAAATTTGGACTTATGAATTTTTTAAAAAAAAACCGGACATTTTGACAAAAGGGCTGTTTATTACCAAAGTATTTGAGATAAGGAATTTTTCAAACCATTGTTTTACTCGAACCGATGTTCCTAAGAGCGTCAAACTTATCCCCCGATTTGACATTGACAGATTTTCTGTAGAAGATGGCCGCCACACGTCACCCGATCACATGGCAGGCCGGAAGTAGCGTCAGCGTTACCATAGATTCCACTCAAGCTATGACAAGATGGACTCCGCCCTCTGTTTACTATCTGTCAATTTTGATGTCGAACGTGGAGATAATTTTCTCGATCGCGTTAAATAGTGTTTCCTAAATTCCTCATTCCCTGAACTTTGGCAAAAAATAATCTTCCTGTAAAAAAGTGTCCAGTATTTTATAAAACAAACGGCAAAGATAGTGTGAATTTGTCTCATTTTCTTCGAAAAGTGTTGACACACAGAGAAAAACGGGTGTTTTTCTTGTTTAATAATTTCATTTTTAGCCTAATTCATAAAATTCCAACAAGTTTTTTCAATCTTTCTTTTCTGAAACGAAATTCTCGTCAATGTTTTTACTTGATAAAATATTGACGTTCACAGATTTTCTGCCTCGTCTGCTATAATGTGTCAGTTTCAATGTCGAACTTGAAATTAATTTTTTCATTCATGAAAATGTCTATTCATGTAAAATTAATTTTTCACAAATCCCTAATTCTCCATACTTTGTCAAAAGAATAATCTTTCTGTAAAAAAGCGTCCAGTGTTTTATAAAACAAACGTCAAAGATCGCGTGAATTTGTGTTATTTTTATGGCCGTGACTATTCGTACAGATTTTCTGTACGATTAGCCAGACCAAGGTGGAACGGCTATTCGTACAGAAAATTGAAACACTGTCTTTGGGAGCGTAATACCTTTTGTTTTAGTTGTGAAAAATCATAATAAAATGTTGGAAATGCTAAGGGGGGTTCTTGTGTCACAAACAGTGGTCTTTTAACCAAAAGATATCCGTGTAACATTAATTTTCACAAAAAGAAAGATTTTGACAATTTTCTGTATGAATAGCTGCTCCATTGAGGTTTGGCTATTCGTACAAATTTTCTGTACGAATAGCCAGACTACATAGAACGAGCTATTCGTACTTATTGAAGCAATTTTCTGATTGGTCGAGAATTGGATTACAAATTTCTGATTGGTCGAGATTTTCTGTACGAATAGACACTCCGTATTTTTATACCACCTTTTTTTTAAAAATGTGTTCACACACAGAGAAAAACAGGTGTTTTTCTTTTTTAATAATTTCGTTATTACCCATAATTCATAAAATTCGAATAAGTTTTTATTTTTGTTTTATGAAACAATATTCTGGGAAATGTTTTCATCCAGCAGCCCCCTGACTTATCGACCACATTGCACAGCTAGCCAATATTTACCGCATAGTTCACAATTGAACCGTTCACGATCAAAAGGGCTTAAGCGTGACTTTCGATGGCCCCTCGTAGTCTACGGCTGCGCCAGGGGACCTGCGCACTCGTTCATAAGCCCTTTTGATCGCGGACAGTTCAATTTGTTCTTTTAAAATCCAGACACTTTTCCGGAAAAAAATCTTTTTATTCCCAAAGCTTTTGAAATGAGGAATTTTTTAAATGTTTCTTTTATGCGAACAGATGATCCCACGTGCGTCAAATTTATCCCCCGTTTTGACATTCTCAGATTTTTTAGTTGTCTGTTAGATGCGAAAATCTGTCAGTTTCAATGTCAAACTTAAAATTAATTTTTTTCACTCCTGAAAACATAGAAATGTTTAAAAAATAAAGAAAATAATTTAAATTTAAGGAAAATACTTGAAACTCTTAGAAAGAAATTGAAAAAAACTAAATAATGAAAAATTAAAGAAAATAATTGAAAATTGAAAAAAATGATTAAAAATTAAGATAAATATAATTTAAAATTAAAAAGAAAATTTAAATTTAAGAAAATAATTGAAAAAATTACATTATATATTTTAAATAAGGGAAAGTTGTAGAAAATTTTAGAAAAATATTTAAAACTTTCCGAAGTTAATAATTTTTGAAATTATAAAACAAAAAATTTGAAATTTTAGAAAAATTCTTAAAAATCTTAGAAAATAATTTTTGAAAATGAGAATAATAATTAACAATTATTGAGGAAATTAGTTAAAAAATTATAAAATTAATTCAAAATTGAACAAAATAATTGAAATTTCAGATAAATAATTGTAATATTGGAAATTATGTAAAAATACTGAAAATAATTATAAAAATTTAAGCAAATAATAGAAAACTTGCAGAATTTCTTTTATGGGTGATTTTCATTGAACACGTAAATTTGAGATAACTTAATTTCAAGAAAAAAAATACGGTTTTAACATTTTTTTTCATTTATATATATTATTTAGGATATAATTAGTTAATATATGTATTGGCCGAGCGTGACTATTTAATATTGAGCAGTAATTACGAATATTAAATTTGGTTTGGTTAACCTACTTGTTGTTATCAAACGTGTAATTATTTTCACGAATTAAAAGACAAATTTTTAATAATCGTATTCAATTTTCAAAATTAAAATATTTTACATAATTTTTTAATATTTACTCTTAAAATTCCTACCTTTATCAACGTATCTTTTTATTATTTGAATATGTTTACATTGCGTTCGTTGTCAAAATTTGTAGGTTCATGCTGTTATTATGTATTGCAGTTTTTTGTTTTTGATATTTTTGCTTAGAAGCAGGGGACATTACATTCCAGGGGACGTTACATGGGATAATATTTCATATTTTGTTGGACATAATATTTAACTCTTAAAATATAAGTTTGGAATCTTAAAAAGAATTTTTAGCTTCATATTTATCGCCTTTAACATCATAAAAAGAGTTAATATATTTCATGATATTGAATGCCAGGGGAATTACATTAAAAAAGGTACGAGTAACTTTTTTTTATTAAAATATCTTTTTCTTTTTAAATAAGTGTTCGTAAGTAAATTAATCACCACTAAGTTAAAGATAGAAACATTTTCTTCAAATTTTACCGAATGCAAATCATTTTTGAGTTAATATTTTTCTATATGACATTATTAATCATTGACTCTCTAAGAAAAGTGAAAAGTGTGAGACACATTTAACTGCGATTTAAATACGTTATTGGACTGTAATTAAATTTCCACAATACATTGTAATGTTCGTTTTAGAGCGTAGAATTATTTAGTAAAATTTAAAATTCTACTTTAAATATGTGCCACTCGGAATAGTAAGTTAAATGATTTAAGAACCCTTTGAAGACAGTCAGGGGACGTTACATTTCACACCTAAATCAGTATTTATAATATTATAAAATAATTATTTGTAATTCATAAAAGTGGGAATTTATACGTAAATAATCTGTAGATAGATCATATAATTACTTTTCACTGAAATCTATTTTTTATACTGAAAAATCATGTAAGACCACGATTTACACTTTCATTGAAAATCACCCTTATGCAAAAGAAAATAATTGAAATGTCGTATAATACATGGAAAATTGATTACAATAATCTAAGTTTGAGTCTAATAACTCAAATAGTTGAAAAATGATAAAATTAATTCAAAATTGAAAAAAATAATTAAAATATGCTCAAAACAATTTAAGATTGAGAAAAAAATTGAAATCTGATAAAACTAATTTAAATATAAAAACTTAAAAACAGTAAATAAAATTTAAGAAAAGTAATTAAAAAAATGTCAGAAATAATCGATAATTGATGAAGATAATTAAAATTTTAGATAAATACCTAATTGAAATTTTTTAAAATTATGCCAAATTAATGAAAATAATTAGAAATTGAAGAAAATAAAAGAAAAATTGCAAAATTTATTTTTAAGCAGAAGAAAATAATCGAAAAATCGTTCAAAACTTGAAAAATTAATGTCAGTAACCTAAATTTGAGATAATAACTGAAAATTTAGGGAATTAATTGAAAAATAATGAAAATATTAAAAAATGAAGAAAATAATTGCAAAATTATAAAAAGAAATGAAAATTCAACAAAATAAAAAACAAATCCACAAAAAACTGACACTTATTAATTGAACAAAATAATTGCAAATTCAGGTATATATTTGAATTTAAAAGTTCAGGAAAATTTATTCACAAATTATGAAAACTATTAAAAATTGAAAATAATACTTGCAAATTGACAAAAATAATGGTAAATTAAACAAATTAATTTAAAGTTCCGAACAACAATATAAAATTTATGAATAAATAATTAAAATTGAAAAATTAATTGAAAAAATATAATAAAATATTTGAAGAAAGTAAATTAAAGATTTAGAAAAGCAATTTAAAAATAATTAAAAATCGCAGAAAATAATTGGAAAATGATAAAATCTATCCAGAATTTTAAGACTCTAAAATAAAGTCCAGGCCATTGAATAAATTCTAGTTTAAATAATTGAAATCATAATAGAAAAGAATTATCAAAGGGGGGGGGGATACGACTATTTTTTGTAAAAAATCGTTTTTTTTGCTCGAAAACTCTATGATAACAGCCTGCAACAAGGTTCTCTATAGTTTTTTTGTAATCTAGATGTAAAGCTTCATACGTGTATCAAATTTCAGCACTCTAAGTATAATAATTTGGCAGATAGGGGTCAGGAATGGTACAAATTAAACGCATTTTTGCTAAAAAATGAATTTATCCTCCCTTTATCTGCCAAACTATTTGACTTAGAGAGTTCAAATTTGGTACAAAAATGTAGTATCATATGTAGTTTACAGAAAAATGATAGAGATCGTTGTGATGATAGCGCTATCAAAGAAATTGCAAAAGGTTTCAACCAAAAAAAATCAAAAATGATAAAAATCCTGTTATTTTCCTGACAACGCTATGACCAACCCTTAGAATCACATACTCTATAATTTTCCTTTAATCTACAAGTAAAAATACATATATGTACCAAGTTTGAACTTTTTAAGTCAAATAGTTTGGCGGCTAGGAGGGGGGATACGATTTTTGTCAAAGTCTTTCCAATAGGGTTCCGTGCGTACACTTGCAGTGTACGGAACCCTAAAAATAGTGAAACATCAAGAAAATTAAATAAATATGAAGTAAATGAGAAAATGTTTTTTCCTTAATTTAACAAACTGTAGAAAAATGTAAAAAGTAAAAACAATAATAAAATTTAGTTACAATTTACTAAAAAATTAGAACTAATAAAAATAAAATTAAAAAATGTAAAAATCCTTTAAAAATAAAACAGATTAGGCAAATTAAACCAAAAACATTTTTATATACCTATATATATATAATATATATTTTTAATATTTTATATTTTATTATAAAATATATTTTTTATTTTTTTGTTTTTATTTTACAAGTCCAACAATAAATTTAGTAGAGAGAAGGAAAGTAAGAGAACGCTTCCAAGCTAGGTCTATGAGAAACCTAGTTCTGGAATGCGAAAGAAAGAAAAGAAAAGTTGAGGACCGCTCTCCTCCTAAACCGACTATAAAAAAAAGGAAGCATGGTGAGGCAGCGAAGGTGAAGGCCTCAAAGAATAAAAATGGAAGGGAGGGACCGAAGGACCCTATCCCCAAAATTGCTGTAGAGCCGCACAGGCCCAAAGGGTCGTCAGTCCTTGTTCGGGTTTGTCAGGGACAGATTTTTGCGTCTGTCCTTGTCAGACTCAAGAAGGAAGTGGACCCTGGCTCATGCCAGACCAGTGTAGTGAGCGCTAGGCCCACCAAGGAAGGGAACCTCCTCTTAAAACTAGGAGGAGGTTCGGACCTAAAGAAGTTTACTGTCAAGGTCTCCGAGGCAGTAAGTGGAATGGGCACCGTCAGGCGACCGGAGGACCAGAGGGTGACCCTGGAAATCTGTGACCTTGACGGCTTGACCGAAAAGGAGGAAGTGGTCTCTGCTCTCGAGGTAGTTCTTAATACTCCTCGAGAGAGAAGACAAGTAGTGGTTCTCGGACAAAATAGGAGAGGCGACAAAATCGCCATCTTGGTCACAGACCGGGAGGAAGCGGAACGCTTAGAAAAACTCGGCAGAATAAAATTGGGCTTCTTAAGTTGTCCAATTAGAAGAAGGCTTATGGTCACAAAATGCCACAGGTGCCTTGGTTACGGCCATAAGAAAGCAGACTGCAAGGGAGTGGACAGATCCTCCGCTTGTTTTAAGTGTGGGGATGCTGGACACTCTCTTGCAGCATGTAGTAAGGAAGCGTTCTGCTTCCTCTGTGCGGCTGAGACTGGAAATGAGACGGAAACGGCTTATGTTGCAGGCTCAGGAAAGTGCGCCTGTTTTAGAAGAATCCTGGAGCAGGTGAAAAGAGAAGAGGCCCTTAAGCGAAGTCGCCAAAGGGGCACATAGGTTGCGAAAAAACGCAGATAGAGGAAGTTATCTTCCTCTTGAAGCGTTTTTTGAGCGGACTGACGGTCCATCGGGTCCCTTGGCTCAACTTGCGTGCATCAAGGACCCCAATGACCGTCAATAATAGTAGGTCCCGTTTGGAGGGATAAAGTCGCTTTGGCGACAGAGAAGGGGATATAAGACCACTCCTGATGGCGATACGCGCGGAAAGTGCTAGCCGGGAGTGGTCTTAAGGTCCCCAAATAAGGGTGTGTTTTTAGCGGGTCGGCAGGACATCGCCACCCCCGCATAACCCTGTAGTACGGGCTACAGGGTACTTAATAGCAGGTTTTCACATCCTACGCAAAAAAAAAAAATATTAAATAAAATCTAAAAATATTATTTAAAATGTTATTCCAAAATCATAAATTTCTTTACCATATGTATCCAAAAGTGGTAAATTCAACATTTCTTTTGAACAACTTTAGCACATTATTTTTTAATTTAAAAAAAAAATTTCAGTACCTCTTCCAAAAATATTAATAAATAAGTCTTTTAAAATTAATCTTTTTGTATTTATGGAGATTAGTTATAGCAGATTAAAAAGTAATTAATATTAACAAACTATTACATGAGTTTAAAATATAATTTTTTTAGCACTTTTCAAGCACTTATTTGGTGTTACAATGATTTACGTATCTTTTAACGATTTTACAGAAAATTTATCAAGATGTTTGTTTTCTCTGATTTAAAAGAAAAGCAAGTTTTGAATTTGGAACAATAAACGAATAAACTATTATTTTAAAATAAAAATCAACAAAATAATTTACAGTAGAGACTCCATTATGCGAATTTTTGATTATCTTAATATTTTTAATTTTCAGTTTTTTATAAATTTTTTCTTTATACTACAATTAAAAATCTTTAATGACATACATTTTCGCTAGTGAGTATTTCACAGTACTGGACCTAAAAAGTTATTAAAAGTGTGACAAAGAAATTGATTCTAAGAAAATTTTTATCTAAATTTGTCTTAAATATGTCTCACTAGACATTTACCTACGTTGATTTAAGGAGTTTAAATTTGTTTTCGTATTTTTTACATAAATCTATACGTCAATTATTAACCAAACATTTGATAGATAATGTTTCAAGTTACTCAAAAATTCTTGTATTATAAATTATCAAAGTTCTTATTCTGAATTTAGAATAAATACTGTGAATTTGTAAAAATTCATTCAAAAATTATTTTTTAAGTTCAGTCTGTAAATTGTTCAAAAGTTAATATTCGTTCTATATGCAGAACATTGAGAGAAACCTTTGTTGGTCATCTAAAGAATAAGCTTAAATTAATATTTGATGTAGTTGATATAAAGTAAAGATTTGAATATAATACATTGTGTTCAATTGAAACATATTGACATTATACTGGGTTTCAGTATAAAACCAGCACTAGGTCAATACCGACCAGTACACAGTGGAGCAAAAAATACAGCAGTGGAGAAATTGACTTATAGATATTGGAGTTTTTAATATTTTTGAGTAAATTTTTTTTATTAAAGGTGGATAATTTTAAAATTGGACTTTCTTCTCGGAATATAAAAAAAAAATTGTTTATTAAATATTTAATTAACAAATTTAACAAAAAAATTTTGTCCACTCTTAAATCATACTATTTTCTTGAATTTACAAAAATTTGTTCAAAAATGATTTGTATATAGTCTATGACTAATTATATAATAAATAGCACCTTATTACGCACAAATAATAATAATTTTGAGAATGTTGAAATTGATAATAACAAAATTATTTAAAAATGGTTAATTGCTTTATGAATAATTGGTAATTATTTTATAAATAATAAATCGATTTTCAAAAAACTAACTTTGAAACCTTAAATAATAATTACAATTTTGTCAAATTAAGATCCAAAAAATTTTAAAAACATTGCCGAAAACGACCAAAATGTAACTTATTATTTATTTATTAATAACAAAACCAAAAAAAAATTTTAAATAAACAATGTTGCATAAAACTATTTTTTAATAGCTGCTTAAGTAAAACAAATCATTTTTGAACAAATTTTTGTAAACTTAAAAAAATAGTAGTCTTTAAAAGTGAAAAAAAATTTTTGTTGAATTTGTTAATTAAATATTAAATAAACCATTTTTTTTTAATTCAGAGAAGAACGTTCGATGCCAAATTTATCTACCTTTAACTGCAAAAAAAATTTAGTCATAAAAATTAAAAACTGAAATCTACAAATCAATTTGTCCACGGCCGTATTTTTCGCTAGATTGTGCGGGGTCTGTGTTGGCTCTTCACGATCCGGAAGGGCATCTAAAATGTCTAAACTTTCTAATCAATTTAAAGTGCGTGTGCTGCCATCTACTAAAATTTGTCAGAAACTATTCTTATCCATTTTACAGGGAGCTGTTTTTTCCATTTGTATTTACAAAAAGAAAAAAAAATTACCTGCTTTAACTTTTTAGACCTTTAAACCATTATTTATGGCCAGCGCGAAAATAATACAAAAATACCAGAAATCCAATAATCTCATACACCAAGTTTTCTACAGGTAATCCTGTAGTATCCTATATAAGAAATCAGCTAGCTTTCAGAATGTAGTGCTGGGCTCTCTAAAGGTAAGAGAGAATAAGGTATAGAATCTACCTAGGAAAGATGAAGAAAAGAATAGCGTGCGAAACGCAAGCAGAGTTCACAGTTGTGGTTCTAAAAGCAAGAGAGAATAAGGCTACCTGGAATAGATAAAAATAACAATAGCGTGCGAAAAACAAAGGGAGTTCACAGTTGTGGTTCTAAAAGCAAGAGAGAATAAGGTTACGTGGGAAAGATAATACAACAATAGCGTTCGAAACAGAAGCAGAGTTCACAGTTTGTGGTTCTAAAAGCAAGAGAGAATAAGGCTACCTGGAATAGATAAAGACAACAATAGCGTGCGAAAAACAAGGGGAGTTCACAGTTGTGGTTCTAAAAGCAAGAGAGAATAAGGCTACCTGGGAAAAATAAAGACAACAATAGCGTGCAAAAAAAGAAAGAGGAAAATGTATAACAGGTGTCTGACGGGCACAGAATGAGAAAAAAGATTTCAAACGCTATAAAAATTGTAAGGCACCCTTGTATGAACTTGTATGAACATTTTAAAATTAATTTTCAATTGTTTACACAATTTTTTTATATTATCTATGTAAAATATTTTAAAAGCTTACAACTTTTAATTAGCAAAATGTCATTAATGTAATTTATTTGATTTAATTGCATCGATTGTTTAAACAATTGAAATGGAGTTAAAGTTATGTGGTTTTTTGTCATTTAACTTAATTAATTTTGAATTGTTTAAAGAATTTTTTTAATATTTTCTATGTGAAATATTTTAAAAGCTTACAACTTTTGTAATTTATTTAACTTAATTGGATTGATCTATTAAACAATTAAAATGGTTAAAAATCAAATTTTGATTAAATTGAGTTAAAATTATGAGGCTTGTTGTCATTGTTATGGAAGAATCATAAAGAACTTTTTATTTATAATTCGCAGTGTGTATAAAATTGTTTTAAAACATTTAATTTGTTATTAAACAATTTATATTTCTTATATTTTTGAAATTAAATACTTTTTTTAAAAACCTGTCGATTCTTTAGTAACAATTGACAGAAAAATTTTTCATTAAAAATTTATTATACCTATTTGTTTAAACAATTTAAATTGTTAAAAACAATTTTTCATTAAAATCTCTTAAAAGCATTTCGCTTTCGACTTTCTTCATTAAAGAAATATTACGAATTTTCCCGTCTTTAATTTTTAAGATCTTTCGATTGTTTAAACAATTTATATATTTTTTAATTTAAACACTTTTTTTAACAGCTGTCGATTTTTTATTAACAATTGACAGAATGAGCAGAAAATTTTTATTTTCTTTGCCCAGTTAAAAATTTCGTATGTGTTCCCGCGTGTGTTCCTGCATGGGTTACCGTACAGGATCCCTTAAAGGTTCCTACATGGGTTCCCATATGGGATCCTGTGAACCAAGGAACTTTGGCACGAACCCTGGAGGGAACACTTTAAATAGGATCCCATGTACATAGGATTTCAAATCAATTTTTGAAAACTTAACATGCTGAGCAGTAGTTTTCTATAGCACTTACGGCTGCGCAGTAGATTTTTTTGTTCTTGTAAATATGGTGTGTAACAGTTACTAACAAATGAATTATTTTCTTAACAATATTCTTTTTGTAAATTCATTTAAATTGTTTAATAGATTAAGGATTCCGTAAGGGAACACATACACATGGGATCCTATGTACAGTGTTCCCTCGAGGGTTCGTGCCAAAGTTTCGAGGCACACAGGATCCCATATGGGAACCCATGTAGGAACTTTTAAGGGATCCCAGAAACACACGTGGGAACACACACAAAAATTTGAACTGGGTGTTTCAAGAATTTAAATTGTTTAAAACAACTTATAATTAAATTCTCTTAGAAACATTTCGCTTTTGCATTTCTTCATCAAAATAATATCACGAAGTTTTCCGTTTACAAATGTTTTATAACTTTACATGAATTTTAAACTTTTTAAAAACATTCAAATGATGTTTTTAGAGAGTATCGAAAAGGGTTATGATGAGTATCACTTACACGGAAAAAAATGAGTTATCTACCGTATCTAAAAATTTAGTTGATACTTATTTAGTCACCACAGGTAAATATTAGGATAAGTCAGCTAAAATATTTGCTACGACAGCTAAAAGTTTGATGTGGTTCCTAATATTTGTAGACACCATAATTAAAAAGGTTTAGCTGTCCTTAGGACAAATAACTATGTTTAGCTATGGGATCTACACCTGTCAGCTACCACAGCGTACTTTTAGCAGACGTAGCAAATTTATTAGCTGCCTTAGCTAATATTTGGCTGTGGTGACTAAATAAGTGTCTGCTAAATTTTTTTTTGTTCTTTAGTAACGCTTGACAGAAAATTTGTTTATTAAATATTTATTGTACCTATTTGTTTTAACAATCTAAATTGTTGAAAACAATTTTTCATTAGTTAGCTGTGGATTCTAATATTTGTAGATGCCATAACTAAAAAGGTTTAGCTGTCCTTAAAATAAATAACTATGTTTAGCTATGGGATCTACACCTGTTACCTACCACAGCGTACTTTTAGCTGACGTAGCAAATTTACTAGCTGCCTTAGCTAATATTTAGCTGTGGTGACTAAATAAGTGTCTGCTAAATTTGTTGTTGTTCTTTAGTGACGATTGACAGAAAATTTGTTCATTAAATATTTATTGTATCTATTTGTTTTAACAATCTAAATTTTTGAAAACAATTTTTCATTAGTTAGTTGTGGTTTCTAATATTTGTAGATACTATAACTAAAAAGGTGTAGATGACCCAAGGACAAACAAATATGTTTAGCTCTGGGATCTACATCTGTTAGCTACTACAGCGTACTTTTAGCTGACGTAGCAAATTTGATAGCTGCCTTAGCTGACATTTAGCTGTGGGCAGTAAGTAAGTGTCGGCTACATTTGGTTGTCAGCAGCAGCTTAATAACTTTTTTCCGTGTATTAACTGTTGTTAGAAAATATAAATGTAAATAAAAAAAAATTTAGAAATTTTTTTTTATATTTATTATTATTTATTTAATTTTTTTTTTTAATTTTAAACAATTTTTTAATATTTTCTATGTTGTATTGTTTTCTTTATATTCATGGAAGAATCATAAAGAAGTTGTTCTTTCTATGTTATGTGGTTGTTTGTCATATTCATGGAAGAATCATAAAGAAGTTGTTCATGAAATGATCTTTAAAGTTCATTGAATTTGGTCAAAGTTTCAAAGAAACTGTTTTGAAAAAGAAAGTGAAATAACCGATTTGCTTATTAAATATCTTTATCAGAGCGCGTCACGTAATAACTAATAGCATTTACATTTAGAAACAGATTTATATCATACAGTATTATTATTATTATTTAGAATAGATAATATTTAATTGCTAAATAAATAAAAATATTATACGAAAAATATCGTAGTTTATGGTAAATGTTCATAAATGACAATAGTATATTATGCATCGACAGTTGGAAGGCCGTGTTGTTTTGCTAAGCACAAATGTTAGTCAGCGTCGGAGGTAAAAAAACTTCCAAACAGTAAAAAAAACTCTCGTGCGTGACGAGAGTTTCGCAAATGCGCCTGCGCGATGAGAGTTTTTTTTACTGTTTGGAAGTTTTTTTACGTCTGACACTCACTAACCTCAAAACTGCAACGCTTAACGAGAAAAAGAACATGGGTTTTTTGTGCATGTGTGGTTGAAAAAAACAAATCTGCTTGGTTGGGGGTAAGTTAGTGAAGAAAAATGAGTAAATCCTTAAAATATGCAAGAAATAAATTGTTCACACAAACATAATTTTTTTAAATCATTAAAAAATCTTGAAAATTGTTGACGGAAAAATTCATGATAATTCTTTAATAAAAAAAGGAGAAAAGGACATGCAGGAAGGAGAATTAAATGAAAAGTTGTTTTAAACAATGTAATGGCCAATTTGAAATGCGCAATCAGCGATTTTGAAATTTGTCACTTTTTGACCCCTCTCACCCCCACTTAGACACCCAAAATTTTTCTGAAATCGTCCCCTCATCTTTTAAACCATTGTTGTTTTACTTCTATAAGAATGCATTTTTACTAGATCAATGCATGTCAAGTAAAACACACTCATTAATATTTTTTTCATATGGGGTCATTCACATATTACGTGATACAAATTTTGGCTAATTTGAACCCCCTCCTCCCTCGTGATATTTTTTCTATTGTTAAAAAATTTTAATTCCATAGACCGTGATATTTTGCCTGCCCCCCTCCCTCCCCCAAATATATCACGTGATATGTGAATGACCCCTATCGTAACAATCAAATCTGTCAACAGAAATATTATGATTTTGCTCGCTCGGGTAAGTTCGGCTCACATTTGGGATTACGCGTGTTACTTCAAAAACAGAGAAATAAATAGGATAATTAACATCCATAAACATGAATTCAGCATTTACAACTAAATAGGAATAAAATATTATTTTCTTATGTCGTCTGTGTTATAATTTTTTCTACTGAACACATTAGAAGAGGGCGAGCAAGGTCGTAGCCAGGGGGGGTGTTACGGGTGCTTGAACACCCTCCCCCAAAATATTTTTGTCAGCTGTTCAAGTTTTAAAAAGAAAAGAAAATGAAGGTCATCGTCTTGACTGTTTCTTGACAAACCCCCCCCGCCCCCGAAAATTTTGTCTGTCTACGGCCTTGTGGGTGAGAGAGAGAGAAAGAGATGAAGGGAGAGATAATTAAGCTTCAGGTAGGCAAAGATACTTTCTTGAAAATATAATTTTCAAGCCATTACACTTATCGTTATTTCCGAACAAGAAGTAGCAGATGTAACAACACTGTATTCATTCAACTTTCAGTTGACATTCAGGCCTTCATAAAATCTAATTTCTGTTTTTGTTAACAATTTTATATTAAAGTATAATAAATTGATTAACGTTTATAGAGGTTAAAAAAGGTTTATTACAGAATTGGGAAACTGTACGGTAAGTAAATTTGTAGACTGGAATATTGGTAATTTGGAAAGTTAGTAAATTGAAAAATCTTTTAATTTGGAAAGTTCCTGCATTGGAAATTTGGTAAAGTGGAAAATTGGCAAAGTTGAAAATTGGCAAATTGGAAAATTGACAAATTGAAAAATTGTCAAAAAGGAAAAGTTGAAAATTAGTAAAATGGAGAATTGGTAAATTGGAATATTGATAAAATTGATAATTGATAAATTGAAAATTAGACAAATAAAAAATTGATAAATTCAAAAATTAGGCAAATGAATTATTTTTAAATTGCAACAATTTTAAATTGGTTAAGTGGTAAATTGTTTTTTAATTATCAATCACTTTTCAAACTTTCTAAAATTGGAAAATACAAATGTTAATATATCTATGACAAGTATGTCATTATTAGAAAACTATTAAATTTTCTATTTGTACTTTGAAACTACTAAACAAATTTTTCCATTTTTGTAAAATTTTAAAATATTACAATTGGCAAGTTCAATCATTTTTCTTTACAAATTCGGAAATTACAAATTTGTGACGCTTCAAAATGTATTTTTAAAATATTCTTTATTGTAAATTTCGTATTTAGATAATTAGCAAATGTCTCAATTACTCTTAACATAATTGTTTAATGGTCATTTCAAATTTGGACATTTTTAAATGCTGCATTCTAAATTTGATACATTATTAGATTTACAATCTTACAATTTGACATATTTTGAAACGATATCGTAGGAGTTTAACAGCCGAAAAAGGAATGGACGTGCGAAAATTGCAAAGAAAAAGAATGAAGCGCTATCGTGCTAAAGTAAAAGAGAAGAAGTCAATGCGAATGAATATATCAAAAGAGTTAGAGAAAGAAACATGTAATGCAAATTCTCAAATTCTTGTTTTCAATTCAATACCATTAACATCTATTCAGACACTTTCAAAATTACAAAATGTAAAAATAAATTATGAAGATTCTATCAAGGATGTTGTTTCTACATCTATTTTTCATTTGAAGGAAGTGGAAAGTAAAGAATTTCATGACTTGAAAAATGATGACATGGAAAGTTTGAAATTCATTGAAACAAATAATTTGAATGACGAAAAAGAAAAGTGTTGTAGATTAGTAAATGATGTTACTACTCATTATAATGTAAATATTTCTGAATGTCTTTCTTTAGATCTATTAAAGAAGTACAGTAAATCAAGAAAAAATAAATTACAGGGTAGTGAAGAAAGAAAAGCAAGTAAAAGAAAAATTGTTGATTCACAAGACACTGTAATTCAAGTGAACAAATTTCTTCCTACATTACATACAATAGAAAAAGTCGAAAAGAATAAATTGTCAGTGCGTCAAATGTCATTTTGTTGCACTCATTGTGATGCTAAACATTTCAAAGATGAAAAAGTTGTTACAAAAATTACGCCTTGTGATGATAAACACTTGAAAGATAACAAATTTGGTAAAAAAATTAAGTCTTACGATAATTGTTGCAGTCATGGAGGTGTTTACTTAAACGTCTTAAATTATCCTTCTTAATTAAAAGTGTTGTTAGATGGTTCACATGACAAATCAAGACATTTTCAGCAGAATATAATATGTTACAATAATGCATTTGCTTTTGCGTCATTTAATGCTAATGTCATTAACTTTAATGGTAGACGAAGAGGACCATATTGTTTTAAAATCCAAGGTCAAATATATTATCAGATGAATAAAGTTTTATATCCAGAAATCGATGATGATCCGTGTTATGGACAATTGTTTATTTATGATCCTGATGATGCAATTGAATACAGGATGAATAAAAATGATAGATTGGATAGAAATATTGTAGGAGAAATTGATAAGTTTATGAGAACACATAATATGTACAGTCAATCATTCAGAATGATGAAAGAAGTTATAGAACTAGAAGCAGCTTTGGCGACAAAAAATAATGAAGATATTCCAGAACTGAAGTTGTTATTTACTTTAAAAAAAGGAACAGATCCACGGAAATTTAATTTTCAAATAGTTAATGAAGTAGCTGCTATTTGTAATACAAATTCAGAAGGTGAAATACCTGATTCTTATGTCACTGTACACAAAAAATAAGTAAAGAATTACAATTAATTAGTTGTTTAGATCCTTGCGTAGAACCGTTCATATATCCTCTATTTTATCCTTTTGGAGAAAAAGGTTATTGTATTGACATGATTCGAAGTGATACAGATAAGAGATTAAAAAAAACATAGAATTTCAAGGGCATATTATGTAAAGTATGAAATAGCAATTAGAGATGATATATTTAATCAGTTCTTATACGATGGAAGATTATTTCAACAGTGGCTGGTTGACAATTATGTTAAAATGGAAAAAGATCGACTTTAGTATTGTGCAAATCATCAAACAGAATTGCGAAGTGAAAGTTACAGGTGGTTAATAGATCACATTAATGATACAGCACAAAGGAATGATACACCTCTAGGGAAACTGGTTGTGTTACCATCAACATTCATTGGTTCACTTCGTAATATGACGGAACTATATCTAGATTCAATGGCTATTGTGTCAAAACATGGTAAACCGAATTTGTTTATAACAATGACATGTAATCCACAGTAGAAAGAAATAGTAGAAAATTTATAATTGAATCAAACAGCAGCAGATAGATCTAAAATTATTGCGAGAGTCTTTTCTTTTAAAGTAAAGCATTTGATAGAATGTATTGTTAAGAAGAAATGTTTTGGAGATGTCAAGTCTTATGTTTATGTTATAGAGTTTCAAAAAAGGGGATTACCACACATTCATTTATTGATTATATTGACATCTGATTCAAAATTATTAACACCAGAAAGTGTTGATCGGCATATTTCAGCTGAAATATTACATTAGCTGGTTAATCCTAGATTACATGAAATTATTAATTCAAACAATATAAACGGTTCTTGTGGAGATTGATATTTCGTTGATGGAAAATGCTCGAAAAATTTTCCAAAAATTCTGCAAGAATATACTACTGTTGAAGACAATTGCTATGTATTATATAAAAGAAAAAATACAGGTAAAACGTATACAAGACCTAATGGATATATTGTCGATAATCGTTTTGCTGTGCCCTATTCTCCTAAAATTTTGCAAACATTCAATTGTCATATAAATGTTGAAGTTGTATCGAGTTTTAAGTCCGTCAAATATTTGTATAAATATATTTATAAGGGTCATGATGCTGCATCAATTATTATCACAAATAGTAATGAAGAAGCTATTATTAATCATAATGAAATCAATCATTATGAAGAAAATAGATATATTGGTCCAGTAGAAGCAGCATGGAGAACTTTAAGTAAAAATTTATCCCAAAAAAGTCATAGTATAAATCGTTTACCAATACATTTGCGAAATGAGCAAAATATTCTTATTCGGCAAACAGATGCAAATCCAGAAATATCATTTAATTTGCACAAAAATACAAAATTATTAGACTATTTTAATTTAAATGAACGTGATGCAAATGCTCGTCAGTATTTTTATACTGAGATTCCTGAATACTATTCATCGGATAAAAAAGGATGTAAATGGAGCAGGAGAGTCCGTAAGGACAAGGCAATAGGCAGAATGTACTCTGTCAGTCCATGACACACAGAATTATTTCACCTTAGATTATTCTTACTTACAACTAAGGGTAGAATTTCATACAAATCATTGAAGACTGTTAATAAGATATTACATGACACATTTACGTCAGCTTGTTTAGCATTAGGACTCCTAGAGGATGATCATGAATAAAAGGCAACGTTGGAAGAGTCAACTTAAGCTTAAGTTTGAAGCTTCCATGTCCGAAGATTATGCTAGAAATGTAGATAATATGGCAGCTGAAAAAATGGCATATATACATGTAAAAAACATGTCATCTGAAGAAGGTTATAACTTACATGATTTTCTTGGATTGATGGATGTAGAAGATGACACTGAAAATTTTCAAACTACTCATTCCGTAAATATTAAAGAGGTAAGGAAGTTAGGGAAAGAAAGGTATGATAAATTGAACGTGAAACAAAAAGATATAGTTAATTTTATATTAAATGCAGTGAATGGTAATAATAAAAATACTTGTAGGTGTGTATATGTCGATGTCCTGGAGGATCAAGAAAAACATTTATGTATGTTACATTGTGGAATTTATTAAGGAGTAAAGGTAAAACTGTTTGTAATATGGCATTCACAGGGATAGCTGCAACTTTACTTCCTATGTGTCTAATAGTTCATAAAGTATTGGGTTTACCCGTGTCATTATATGCTAATTCATCTTCAAGTATAAAAGTCCAGTCTAAAGAGGGGTTGTATTTAAAAGATATTGATGTCTTTATTTAGGATGAAGCTCCAATGTCACCAAAGTATGCTTTGGAGATTATAGACAGAACATTAAGAGTTATTATGCAAGTAGACGTTCCTTTTGGTGGTAAAACAATAATTTTAGGAGGTGATTTAAGACAAGTATTACCAATAAAACAAAATAGTACGAGATCTGAAATTATCAGTTTGTCAATTAAAAACAGCAAATTATGGAAGATATTTTCAAAATTTACATTATCTGAAAATATGCGAGCTTTGCCGGAAGAAACAAATTTTGTGGATTTCTTACTTAAAATAGGGCATGGCACACTTAACGATGTGAAAGATTGTGTACAATTACCAGACAACATTGTTGAATACGGAAATATTGATATCAGTACAGACGTATATGGAGACTTGATTAAACAGAAAAGTTTGAAGATTTGGTATTATGTGCTATTTTAGCTCCTAGAAATATTGATCTAGATGAAATTAATAATACTATTGTACAGTTATTAGACAAGAACGAAGAAAAAGTTTATACAAGTATTGACAGTGTAGATAATGGTGATAATAGTAACGATCATGAAGTCATTTTACCTGATTACTTAAACACTCTGTCAACACCTGGTTTCTCACCACATGTTTTGCATTTAAGAATAAATTCCGTAGTCATGCTCATAAGAAACCTTAGCATTAATGAAAGTTTATGCAATGGAACAAGATTATTGGTTTAATTACGTTCAGTTAGAGAAGTTTACGTAAGAAGATGTACAAGAATATACATGAAAATGGTTTTGTGAATATGATAAGAAAGTCATTTGTTTAGATTAAACAAGATTTTGATAAAAAGGAACTTAACTACAATGAAGCAAATTTAATGTTGTTAATGCCAAGTAAAAAGTTTTTAATTTTTCCTTGATGAAGTTAAGAATCTTAAAAATACATTATTCCTTAAATTTTGTGTCTAAAACACTGTTACAAAAACCTTTGTTTTATTTAATTTGTACATGTATATGAAAGACATATGCAGTACATGTATTGACAATAAAGATACATAAAGTAGTTACATTTGAGTTACATGTATATTTCTTTAATTACAAATAAGTCATTTATTTCCTTCTAATATAATCTACTCTATGTAATCATTTGTAACGTTAGATGTAAGTCCCTGCAATAGAAAAATTGGTAAATTGGTACATTGGATAATGGATACAGTGGAATGGCAAATTTAAAGATTGGGAAATTGGCAAACTGATAAATACGAAAATTAGTAAATGTCTTTATATCTCAATTGCTTATTTCATATTGACTGCAAACTGTACACTGATAAATTTGGCATTTAGAAATTTTAAAATTGTGAAATTGGTAACTGCAGTAATTGATAATAAAAAAAATACGTCGATTATAAATTTGGTAAATTGGAGAATGTCTTATTAGTAATTTATTGACTATACAGTTGTTTAACAGGCAATTGGTAAATGTGTAAATCTCTAATTGTATAATTGCAAAGTTAGTTATTGCATATTTTAATAATGGAAAATTCTTTATTACAAAATTAGTTATTACAAAATTAGTAAATTTTTATATTTAGAGTTTTATTCATTTACATGTATATGGAGTATATAAATAAAAGTTTCAATAGGAGGGAGAAAGTAGAAAGTGCTAAAAACGAAACAAACGAGCATACCTCTTTAAAATTATGTGAAAATTATAAGCATCATCATGCTGATTTAACCATTTCAATGTCTTTAATGTCATATACATCACTTTGTAATTCTAATAATACAAATTCAAGTTTACAAAAGTCTGATGTTGATAATGAAAGATGATCTCCTTCCAGATGTAATGAAATAGGACAATTAGAAAGAAATTATTTTATCGGAAAGGGAAAAGAATAACTACTATTTGTTTCTAAAAAAATTGAAGCAGAGGAAGAGTGAAGCGCAAGTTTAACAGAAGAGAAAAAAAAGATTTTATTGAATAAAAAAGACAATTAATGATATAGGGAAGTGCTATCGTGCAATAGTATGTAATAAAAAAGATTCCAAAAAGATAGAAAATAAATTGTAATGCAGATCTTGGAAATCCTAAGAAATGTAAGATCTAAAGAAGGATAAAATAAAGGAAATAAAATGAATTACGTATTTGCTGTCAGTCTAACATTAAATTGAAATTATTTAATTTTTTCATTATTATTTATTTTTAAAATGAAAATATTAAGACGATTACCAGAAAACATAACTGCGTAGAGATACCTTTCCACGCAGTTTACCCTCCTTCCTTTTCCCTAATGGAGAGGTAAATATGCTGTATTTAAATGTTAAACATAATGTGGATAAGAAGGTTTTCCGCATGTGTCATTTAAGAACAGTGATAATAGTGGTTGTACCTCACAAGAAAGGGCGTGAATGGAGCCCTTTCTTTCCTCCAAAAAAATTAGAAATTACAATTTCTTCATGCATATTAAGCACATATGCAGTATATGTATTGAAATTAAACCTACATAACAAACTGAAATTTGAGATACATGTATGTTTTTTACATTACAAATAAGAAATATTCAACATTTGATCTTCCAAAATTTGAACTCGGGTTGCGTGCACGTTTGGAACTTCATTCAGAACGTTTTATGTACTTCTTCCTTATTATTTCTTCAAAAATTGACAATGATTGTTTATCAATTTCTAAAAACATTTCTATATTTCTATTTATATAATTTCCTGCAAATATTTACTGCGCATCCCAAATCGTGAACTTTATAATCCATCACTGTAAGGGGGGATAAGTTTGACGCTCGTAGAAACATCGGTTCGAGTAAAAAAAAGATTTGAAAAATTCCTTATCTCAAATACTTTGGTAATAAAGAGCCCTTTTGTCAAAAAAGTGTCCGGTTTTTTTTAAAAAATTCATAAGTCCAAATTTTCGAGCAGCGGAGGGAAAAGTGTTTGAGAACCACTGCATTCTTTCTTCTTTCAACAGCCTTAATTTAATAAATAGTTGTAAATAAACAATAATAATTTGTTTAAATAAATTAGCAATTACATGAAACAATTTTTAAGTCTGTATTTAGGTATCCGGTCATTTTCCTAAATCGAATTTCCCGAATGCCTCTGTCCCGAATGCTTTTTTCCTGAATGCCATTTTCCCAAATCCATTTCCCGAATGCTCATTTTCCCGAATACATTTTCTAGAATGCCAGTTTCCAGAATTTTAAATACTTGATAGTTGATACACACATTGTTCTAATAAAAGAATAATGTTATCATAAAGACCGGCGCAGCTGTCATATAACTTGTTTACTTCAGTTCAGTATTTTTATATCAAATTTTTTGTGTTTTTAAACTGTACATTTTATAGGTCCGTTCAGATGGCACCTCCACAAACAATTTTTAATAATCGCTCTCTTTACAAATTTTGGGCTAATTTAGGGCTATCAAGAAACTTATCTTTTTTTAACTGAATATGACTTGGGCTCTCTAAAAATACTTAGCTCGATTTTTGGGCCCCCACCCCTGACTCAAAACTACCCCCTCATGAGACTGTACCGACCCCAACTTCTTAAAAAATTAAAAACCTTAAATTTTTTCAACTGAAAATGACTCTTCTATTTTTGACTAAAAAGAAATGGTACTTGCTTCAAAGTAGACTCCAAGCAATTACAGCCTTCTATGAGAATTATAAAAGGGAGAACAAAGTAATAGACTTCTTAAAAGCAATATCTTATAATATTGTTCTCTACAGTTGTTATATTTACAAATTTGATAATTTATGTTTCTTATACATGCATTAAATCCTTTATTACATTTCCTGTAATAAATTCAATTGAAATTGAATTTAAATTCAATTGTATTGAATTTCCAATGAAATTTATTACATTATTTATTACAAAAATACAATTAAAAAAAAAAACTTATTTTCGGGGACATAGCCATTCGGGAAAATGGCATTCAGGATAAAAGCATTCGGGAAATTGGTCATTCGGGAAATTGGTCATTCGGGCCAGAGGCATTCGGAAAATTCGATTAGGGAAAATGACCGGGAATCCTGTATTTAGGCTATTTAATAAAAATAGTGCAAAAAATTGTCAAGAAAATAGTAAGAAATATTTTTGAATGTTTTTTTTTAATTTTTTCTTTTTTGGGAGCGTTTTGAGAGGATTTATAAAAAATAGTTAATACATGAGATAGTTGGAATTAGAGTGACCTCTGAATATTTTTTAATTAAAAAAATGGGTTATTTTTTTTTATATAGAACAATCCTAGTGCTTGAGAGCATAACATTCTTCAGTCTTAAGAGGTTATACCTGTTTGGAGGCTTAAAAAGGGTGTTATTCAAGATTTTTTCATGAGTACAATTTTTAATTATCGTTGGCAACTAATATGTCATCTATTTAAGCAACTTTTAAAGAGTAAGAAAATATTTTACAATGATTTTTTTTTTTAACAAAATAGTGGCTATAGGATTTTATAAATAGGACAATGTTTTTTTGCAGTCCTCCGCGGCGAGCAGTAGAAGCCCCCTAGAACGTAATCTGGAAGCATAAAAATTTTTTTCTCATAAAATACATAAGATTATCTAGTGAAGTACACACGATCATAATTTTAGAATTTTTTTGTAGAAATACGAAACTTACAGAAAAAAGTCGCATTTTTTACCCCAAAAAATCGACCTTAAAGGCGCTTTTATACCTCGACATTACTTTTCTCTCATTCTACTATACAGCAGTGGCATAAGTTTGTCTCGTTCTCGCACTAGTTATGTACCCAGACCATCAAGGACACATAATTAGTACGAGAACGAGACAAACTTATGCCACTGCTGTGCAGAAGAATGAGACAAAAATAAAGTTCCTGGAAAAGGTATGATGAAATTCTTTGAGTTCTACTGCTCGCCGATTTGCAAAAAGTGGTTTCGAGAAAAACGCGTTTGAAGTTGAAATTTTTTACTTTTATAATTCAGCATTGCACGTACGTTACTGATTATCAATCTGGGGATGTTATATTGTATTTTAAACCAATAAAAAAAAAACTTTATTTCGAGAAAAACGCTTTTGAATTTAAAATATTCTCTTTTTACACTTCTGAATTGCTCGAGAAAAATTAATTTTCAGATCATTTCCAAGTTGTTTTCATGCAAAGACGTTATTGATTATTAATCTAGGGATGTTATAGTGTATTTTAAGCCAATAAAAAAAATAAAGAAAAATAAAAATTGCAAACATTAAAATGTATTAAAAATACCATGCAAATATAAAGCGATTTCTATGATTCTTGTATGTGCGCTCACACAGCTTACTGTGAGTACGGAATTTATCTTTGCTTTAATAAAAATAAAATTTTAATGTTAATTTCTTTAAGCATAATTTTTTATCTATTGCTGTCTGACATGGGGGCGTGGCCTAAACAAATATGGCGCACTTTGGATAACATTTTTAATGAATTTACATAGGATACAAAACAAAGTGTAAAAAAAAGTTAATTTCTATAGATAATATTTGCAAATAGAAAGGTACAAATTTTGACCAACGAAAATTTATCGAAGGTGTGCGTGTTCAAAAGTCAGACAAGTGATGAAATGTGATGAAAATTAATAAAATAGGGAAATGTCATAGCAGTGGCGTAGCTAGGTGGAATATAAGGGTGGGCAGCATGACGTTCGCGAGGCCCTTTTTATTACAAATTCTTGGGGAGCGCGAGGCCCTAGAAGGCGCAAATCTATAGGAAGTAGGCGCGAGGCCCTGGGCAGTCGCGACGCCCTCTTCGCTCACCCGTAGCTACGCCTCTGTGTCATAAGCTATGTGCTTCTAAAATTTAAAAAAACCATGACTTGGATAAATAAATATTGTAATAAAAGACAGGGAACAAGAAACAAATAAGAAAAATTAACTTACTTTCTTTCTAAGTCATAAGATAAACTAAAAACTTGACATAAGCAATATAAAAGATATTATAACCTCTAAATTTGAAAAGTTTAAAACTTATACAAAACTGAAATAATTTCTGTTAAAATGTAGTGAGAACACATTCTCATTGAAATCCTTATTCAGTTTATTTTTAAATCTATATTTGCCAGGCCTTTAATTTATCAATTTTATCAAAATCAAACGTATTTTTCGTATCAACAACATGCTGTTTCGGATTCGAAAAATTATGAAAAGTAGCAGCTACAATTTTTTTAAAAATAGAGTAATAGTGGCAACCAAGAAAATAGTTAAATAGAACAATTTTAACTTAGCAAAAATGTGAACCTATCCATTGTAAAATAAATAATGATAATAATATTACAGAAATGTAATAGAAATTTGGACAACATGTTATCCAAAACTAATTTAATTTCTTAACACCAGATGGCGTATCTGCGAATGTCGGATCCCAATAGTTTTATGAATACATACAACGGTACCATAGACTCAAAGCGCACTTGCAGAACTACTTTTAAAATTTTAAATCTGTTTTCTGCAAAATGGCTAGTTACCAGATTTTAAATCTTATGTAGTCTTACTCTGAGAATCCTCTAAAAACAAAATCTATAAGAAAATTGCAGGTGGTACGAGAAAAAAATTAAATTTGTTTAAACTCAACGTGTACACAGTGATTTGAATCTGTAATTTACTGTTGAAAAATGTCTACAGACTCTAATAATCAACCGAATTAATGGTTCTTTTTTTCAATTTAAAGCTTAATAAATTCCTAACAACTAACCGCTGTTATGGCTCAAGTGTCGATGCGCCTGGCTTCGCGGTCATGGCAGTTAAGCACTTCGAGTACGGTTAGTACTTAGTTGGGTGGCCGGCTTCTGTGATTCCCAGTTAAAAATCTCTTTAAGGGAACTTTGAAGGATCGTGTTATGAACCTTCAAGGAACTGTAATTGTTCCTTTAAGGTTCCTGACAGGTCCTTTGAGGATCCTCAAAGGTCCTGCAATAATTCCTTGGAGGATCCTAACACGATCCCTTGACGGAATTTGGAACAACGATCCTTCACAGGTTCCCGCGTGTACCTGTACAGGATCCTAAACTGTATTATGGTCCTACGAGGGACTCGATAAAGGAACATAAGTAAGTTCATATGTAGGAACATGTGTAGTTTTTCAAAGAACTGAATACAAGATGCGCACTGGTTAAACTTGATTTCTATGATATTTACGGCTGCGCAGTAGTTTTTAATTTTCTAGAATCTTACGTCAAATATAACATATAATTTTGATCAATTACCGGATAAAAAAAAATTATCCAAAAAAATTTTTACTTAAAGGATACTGCGCGGGAACCTGCATGAGAACATTTACATTATATACGTTCCTTCGCGGAAACCTGAAAGGGATCGTTATTCCAAATTCCGTCAAGGGGTCGTGTCAGGATCCTCCAAGGAATTATTGCAGGTCCTTTGAGGATCCTTAAAGGAACATTTAATCTTCCTTAAAGGTTCACTACACGATCCTTAAAAGTTTCTTTAAAGGAATTTTCAACTGGGTCCACTAGCCTGGTGATTTTTCTATGCGGTTGAGACATATTAAGCGGGAGATTAGATATCGAGGACTGGTTGTGTACCATTCGAGACTTCGAAGGTATACATCCCGACTCGATGTCAATTAATCGGCTGTACTCAGTAGGGAGTTTTCAGTAGTTTTCCTTTACTCTGATCTGAGAGGGTCAGGCAAATGCGAGTACTTCTAATAAAAGACGTCTACAGAACGCAAGGGGGGTGTTAGGTTATGGGGAATTTAAAAAAAGGGAAATATGAAGATGTGGGAAATATTTGGGGCTTAGATATGTAAAAACCCAAAAAGGGTATACATAGAGGAATAAATAAAAAATAAATAAAAATGCCTAATAACTTCGTGATCGCCGATTTTTAAAAAAAAGAATTTATTTCATTGTTATTAACCTCGAAAGTTAATAAATAAATAAAATTTGGTCTTTTTTGACCAATTTGGTGAACCTAATTTATTGGTATTTGTTCAAATTTTAATGAAATTTATGAATTTACTTTTTGTTAATGTTAATAATCCAGATTGTAAGAATAGTATATTATGCATCAAGGGAGGGAAGTCCGTGTTTTTTTGTCAAGCACAAATGTTCGAAGAACGAGTGTAGCACGAGCGTAGCGAGTGCGAAACGAGTTGCGGCGAGCCGCAATGCGCTTGCGCGATGAGAGTTTTTTTCACTGTTCGGGAGTTTTTTTACCTCTAACGTTCACTGACCTAAAAACTGTGAGTTCTGCCCCGCTTAAGGCGAACGAAAGCACGAGGTTTTCGTGCATGTGTGGTAGAAATAAATGAATTCTTAGTTTCTTTATTGTTAATAATTATAACAGTAACCTTTTTTTTTATGAATTATGTACTGCGATAAAAAGAAGCAATCAATGTTTTCCACTGTTTGATGACACAAAATTATTTATTTTATCTGAGAATACAGTATTTATTTATCAAGTATTGTCTGGTTGTCAACAATTTTTTAAACTAATTAATTTCTTTTTATTTTAAAGATGTCTAATTACATGTATATTAGTTATTAACATTCGAGGTTAATAACAATTAATCAAATTTTTTTTTAAAATCGGCTACCACAGAGTTGTTAGGAATTTATTAAGCTTTAAATTTAAAAAAAAAATTTAATTCGGTTAATTATTAGAGACTGTAGATATTTTTGAACAGTAAATTACAGATTTAGACCACTGAGTCTAAATAAGTGTGACGTATTTATGAACAGCCCATTAATCGACCATACAAAACCTTATTTATATTTAACACAGAGAGGTGGAGGTAAACGCAATGTGAAGAGTCTTTTTTTTTGTTTTTTTGTTTCTTTTTTTTGTGCTTATATTTTTTTGTACTTTTAATTAAAATTTTTTTAAAATAACAACCTACAGATACTACAAAGAAATTGTGAGTGTTGTCAAAGAAACTACAAGTTTATGATATAGATAAACATATTATAATTACTACGTTTTCAGGAAAATGGAAAAGAAATATGAAATGCTGTCAAATGAATGTGAACTTAGTGCCATTACATAGTAAATTACATAAAAATGCTGTTTTCAAAGAAGTAACAAATAAATAATGATGTCAAACTAGTGCAACATTAAAATACTTTTAATGACTTCAGAACATACAACCATGTATCTAATACTTAGCCCAAGATGACAAACTTCATGTAAATGCGATCAATATTGAAAATATCGACAGCCATATTAGATCTGACATTTTGAATTTTTCAAATATGACTTTACATTTGTTTTTGACGGACCAAAAAACCCCTAACCAACGAATTTTGAACAAATCTGATCAATGTCAAAAATATTGACAGTAATATTGCATCCATCATTTTGAATTTTGTAAATCTGACTTCAGATCTGAAATCAGCGACCCCAAAAACCCCCGAGTAGCAAGTTTCAAGTGAATCCGATCAATTTCAAAAGTTTCGACCGCCATATTGGTTCCGCCATTTTGAATTTTGGAAATATTTGAAATCAGACTTCAGATTCACAATCAGCGATCCCAAAAACCCCCAAGTAACAAGTTTCAAATAAATCCGATCAATTTCAAAAATATCGACCGCCATATTGGTTCCGCCATTTTAAATTTTGTTAATCTGACTTCAGATTCGAAATCAGCGACCCCAAAAACCTCCGAGTAGCAAGTTTCAAGTGAATCCGATCAATTTCGAAAGTTTCGACCGCCATATTGGTTCCGCCATTTTGAATTTTGAAAATTTTTGAAATCTGACTTCAGATTCACAATCAGCGACCCCAAAAACCCCCGAGTAACAAGTTTCAAATAAATCCAATCCAATTCAAAAATATTGACCGCCATATTGGATCCGCCATTTTGAATTTTTGAAATCTGACTTTAGATTCACAATCAGCGACCCCAAAAACGTTCAGGCACTCATTGTCATACAGATAACATGAGAATTAAAAGAAGCGTTCACTGGGTGTCAAATTTTTGAAAAAACAACTCTGTCATCGCCATTTTGGATCCGCCATCTTGAAATTTTTAAATGTATGGTCCATAACTTTGAAGCTTGGATATTGCGGACGCGATATTTTAAGATGAAGAATTTTTGTCATTACTGCTTAAATGAAAAAAGTGGCCATAGCTTTTGGAATTTTTTTGTTGTTGAAATTTTGATGACAGATTCTGAAAGAGCGATATAAATTACGTAAGGAAATGTTATTCCGAAAATTTTCTACGTGCTTAATAACAAAAAATATTAACGTTGAAAAAGACTGAAAAAAAGCGTCCGTCCCGGCGTTAAAGGGTTAACGGGGTCCCGTTCATTCCCCTGTGCCCAAACTCGCCAAACATCGGGAGTCGATGAGACCTAGGAAGAGCCGAACAGCTCTTTTTTAAAGGCATTGAATGGCATTTAATTTGATACATTATCAGAAAGCATTTAATGGAATTTGGATCCAATTTGTTGTGTTTCGCTTGAAGGTAAAGAAAAGCATTCAATTTTTTTCATAAAATTTGTGAGAATTCAAAATGATTAAAATGAAACAAATATCAATCAAGAAAACGTGTTAAATGGCATTAAGGACAAAAAATGAATTAGTAGGCATCTGTCATCATTGAAATGACTGTTCTTTGAAATGCCAATTTATGCGTTTTAATCAACCTTTTTTTAACGGGGTATCAAAGTGGAGCGGTCGGTCCACCTACAAAAGGGGTGGGTGAGTATCCTGGTCAGTAGGTAGTGGAGGGGGGTTGTGGAGGAGGTTTATCAGGATATAAGTAGATGACAAGATAAATGATAATCATCAGTTGAAAGTTATGCAAACATAATCTAATTAATTAGTTTCAAAGTTATCCCGAGTAGTTTTAATATGCTCATAAATATGTACATATATAGACGGGAGGCCAGCAAATTGGACACTTCGTATAAAAAATATTCTTATATTTTATCTTAACAATCTGTTATAACAAAGTGTTCATCTTCTAAAAGATAAATATAAATGCTCTCTGTGTTAAATATAAATAAGGTTTTGTATGGTCGATTAATGGGCTGTTCATAAATACGTCACACTTATTTAGACTCAGTGGTCTAAATCTGTAATTTACTGTTCAAAAATATCTACAGTCTCTAATAATTAACCGAATTAAAATTTTTTTTTAAATTTAAAGTTTAATAAATTCCTAACAACTCTGTAGTAGCCGATTTTAAAAAAAATTTTGATTAATTGTTATTAACCTCGAATGTTAATAACTAATATACATGTAATTAGACATCTTTAAAATAAAAAGAAATCAATTAGTTTAAAAAATTGTTGACAACCAGACAATACTTGATAAATAAATACTTTATTCTCAGATAAAATAAATAATTTTGTGTCATCAAACAGTGGAAAACATTGATTGCTTCTTTTTATCGCAGTACATAATTCATAAAAAAAAGGTTACTGTTATAATTATTAACAATAAAGAAACTAAGAATTCATTTATTTCTTACAATCTGGATTATTAACATTAACAAGAAGTAAATTCATAAATTTCATGAAAATTTGAACAAATACCAATAAATTAGGTTCACCAAATTGGTCAAAAAAGACCAAATTTTATTTATTTATTAACTTTCGAGGTTAATCCGAAAATTTTCTACGTGCCTAATAACAAAAAATATTAACGTTGAAAAAGACTGAAAAAAAGCGTCCGTCCCGGCGTTAAAGGGTTAATTCGGGTAGCCGCCGTTTTTCGAACCTGTGCACTAGCTATCCTGTGCGGTTGATGATAATTCAGATTCCAAATGGGGTCTAACCATCCTCGTCAGCTGTGGAGGACATGGGTTATGGGAAGAATAGGACACTCCCGCCTCCTTGGTTTTCTAAGTTGATGTGGAGTAGTCTCGATCTAGGGTTGGCGCACGATGAACCGGTTGTCTGTTTGGTCTGACCAACGACATCAACATAAACACTTACACTACTAAACACTCACACACACGCATAAGGGACAAACATATTCATATACACTCACAGACACTCCCGCGCACCCTGCCTCAAGGGTCAGTACATTGCGGGTTGGTTACCAGACACTACACTCACACACACAACACACACTCTTATGCAAGCCAAAGTCAAAATTAAGATGAAATGAGTGGTAAAAACAATGTATTACTCAGAGAAAGTAAAAATTTTACAAGGAAACCAGCATAGAAGCAGACTTGCAAACGCGCTCTTAAGTGAGTTAGTATTTGAATATAGAGTTGACGTGGTCCTCATAAGTGAACAATACACTCAAAAGGAATATTTAGGATGGTTCTCTGATGATCTCAACACAGCAGCA
Organism: Ganaspis brasiliensis; assembly: GCA_037103525.1. Classification (NCBI taxonomy): domain Eukaryota; kingdom Metazoa; phylum Arthropoda; class Insecta; order Hymenoptera; family Figitidae; genus Ganaspis; species Ganaspis brasiliensis. The sequence goes on from JAZKLR010000434.1 coordinate 105,998, forward strand.
ATCTGGACCACCAGCACAGTTAAAAGGTTGGTAGAGGGAAGAGGCGCAGGAAGGGGTTACGTGTGGATCCGACTTAGGGGTACTACCTACGTCAGTTGCTATTTTACTCGAAATGAAAGAATAAATGATTTCCAGGAGCAACTCGACGCTCTGGAAGCAGAGGTTAGAGAAATGGAAGGAAACATAATAATTGGAGGAGACTTTGATGCAAGTGCTATAGAATGGGGAATGCCAAAAACTGACTCAGGAGGCAGAAGAATACTGGAGATGTCCACGAGGCTCAGATTGATCGTTGACAATGAGGGATGTACCGCGACCTTCAGGAGATCAAGGCAGAAGGGCTCAATACCTGATATCACCCTTATAAAGGAGAATACCTTCCCAAAAATGGCAAACTGGAGAGTGATAGAAGACTTTACAGGTAGCAATCACCAATACATTGTCTTTGACATAACAGTGCAAAGAAATCAGGCTACAGGGAACAACTGGCCGCAGTGGAAGACAGAAAAGTTGCGCAAAGAAATTCTCTGCTTATCACTGGAGGAAGACAAGGATGCCATTCTGCAGTCAAAAGATGAAATGGAAGACGTCACAAAAGCTTTTACAAAGATTGTCACGCGAGCCTGCGACGCAGCAATGCCTTGCCAGAAAGGAATTGGAACCTCAAGAAAACCGGTCTACTGGTGGAATCAGGAGATTGCGCAGCTAAGAAAAGTTTGTCTTGGTTTACGGCGCAAAGCCACAAGAAGCACCCCTAAAGGAACCAAAGAATCAGTTGTAGCTCAGGCGGATTATAAAAGAGGTAAAAAAGAGCTCCGAGATGCAATAAAAAGAAGCAAACAACAGTGCTGGAAAACCTTGCAAAAAGACGTAGACAGGGACCCGTGGGGACTAGGCTATAGAATAGTGTTAAAGAAGCTGGGAAATTTGACACCTGGTCCAATCCAAGGTGTCAATTTCATGAAAATGTCCGTTGATACTTTGTTTCCAAAGCACCCACTAGAAGTTGAGGAAAATATCTGGGTCGAAACAGAGGAAGTGCCAAGATTCACGGAAGCAGAGCTGAAAAAGGCATTAGCCTCTATGAAGAGCAAAAAGGCACCCGGCCCAGATAGAATACCGGTAGAAGTTCTTAAACTAGTGGCAGAGTCCCACACGGAACTACTACTAAACCTGTACAACAGAAGCCTACTAGAAGGAGTCTTTCCTAAATCTTGGAAAGAACAGAAGCTTGTCCTAATTAGTAAGGGAAAAGGGGATCCAAACTTACCATCAGCATACAGACCGTTGTGCATGCTTAAACATCTGGGAAACTGCTTCAGCGGTTGCTGGAACCTAGGTTAACGGAAGCGATAAAAGAGGCAAGTGACTTATCTACAAGGCAATTCGGATTCAGAAAAGGTAGGTCAACAATAGTCACGGTCCAAGAGGTAGTCAAAGCTTTTGACAAAGCTCAAGAAGTGAACCATTACTCCAGGAAAGTTGTCTTACTGGTAACTTTTGATGTCCAGAATGTCTTCAACTTGATGAGATGGGCGGATATGCGGAAGGCCTTAAAAGAGGATTTCCATGTACCAAAGTACCTCTTAACAATATTTAACAGCTATCTTAAGAATAGAGTGTTAATATATAAGAAACGCCGGAGAAACATTACCGCAGGAGTAGCCCAGGGTTCGATTCTCGGTCCAGATCTCTGGAACATTACCTACGATGGCAGCCTAAAAATTGAAACTCCAGAAGACATCGAGATTGTTGGATATGCAGACGACATGGCAGCAATCATCATGGCCAGAAACATTGAGATAGCTAGGTTGAAATTAGGACAACTACTCAGGAGATTACTACCATGGATGGAAGAACATGGCTTTATTCTCGCCTTACATAAGACGGAAATTGTGCTCCTTACAAGAAAGCGGATACCACTAGAGATACCTTTTACAGTTGGAGATGCGGTGATAAACAGCTGCAAGACTGTCAAGTACCTCGGAATAAGGATCGATAGCAGAATGACCTGCTGGAATCACATTGTCGCGGTAACTGAGAAAGCGGAAAAGACCACACTTGCTCTTTGCAAGCTTATGAGCAACACAGGAGGACCTACGCAAAGCAAGAGGCGTCTTCTAATGTCGGTGACACATTCCATTCTGTTATACGGAGGGGAACTAATCGCTAAGGGATTAAAGATAAAGAAATAGAGGAAGCGCATTGCAGATGTTCAAAGAGCAGGAGCACTTAGAGTTGCTTGCTCATATTGCACCGTTTCAGAACCGGCAGTTATGGTGATAGCAGGAATTATCCCCATTGATCTAATGGCAGCAGAAAGGCAATATGTATATAAAAATAAAACCATAGAAGGACGAGAAACCGCACGAAAACTTGCTGAAAACGAAAACTGGAAGGTGTGGCAAGACAGGTGGGAAAAAGAAGATAGAGGAAGATGGATCTTCCGCCTGATTAAAAGCGTGAAAACGTGGACAAATCGCACGTCGGGAGAAGTAAATTATTACATTACCCAGCTGCTTCGTGGCCAAGGGTATTTTAAGAGCTACTCATATAAAATCGGAAAGGTAGATAGTCCTGACTGCCCGTTCGGTGACAGTGCAAAGAACGACGTCGAACATACCTTTTTCTACTGTAAAAAGTGGGAATGGGAAAGAGGCGATTTAGAAAGAGCTGTGGGTCACATAACACCAGATAATATAGTATCTGTTATGATAAATTCGGAGAAAAATTGAAACGTGGTAAGTTCTTTCGCCGAGGCGGTTCTTCGGAAAGAGAAACTAGCCTTGTAGTAAGAAAAGTTTGAAGAGATAGTAGTGGGGTATGCAAAGGAGTTGTATACTAGAAAAGCAAAACAGTAAGACAGACAAAGGAAATAAATGAAAAGGGAAAGACAGAAGAATAAAAAAGAAAGAAGTAAGGATGGAGTAAGGAGCCAAGCTGGCGAAAGAAGGGAGAAAAATGCCGAAGCACGGCAGAAATAGCCGATAACCTCAGACTCTGAAGGAATACGAAAGCAGATACCAGAGCTAGATGGTTGGCGTGACCTGGGGGGTGTTTTAGTGCGGTAAGGACGGCTGCAGAAAGCAGGATCGACTCATTGTTAGTCCCACACTATCCTGGACATAGGATGTGCATAAAGCATTTCACCTCCCCCCACAAAAAATGCCTTCAAGAAAACAATCTTGAACGTAGTCAATGCCTCAAGAAGATTAAAGCAGATTAAAAATACGTCATGTAGCTATCGTTAAGAGAAGTTGTCATTTTTGGTTGCATGCAAGACAAAATACGAAAATGACGTTAAGTGTTAAATTTAGTGCTTATATTTTATTCTTTTTTGGCCTACTATTTAGCTGAACCAACTTTAAATGACCACTTTTTTTACTTCAAATTTTTTTCTTGCATTCGATTCAGGAATGTAAAAATAGTGTGTAAAATAATTTTCAGCAAAATTTGTCGTGTTGCTTTTTAAAAAAAGTGATTTTTTGTGTTGAAAAATCAATTTTTTGAGAATTTAAATGTGGTAATCATATTATGTCGATTAATTAATCAAGAAAACAGATAGATTATTAACCCTATACAGTACAACATAGCTGGCTCATACGTAAAAGTACAACTGGGGTGGAAAACTACCCCAAAATTGTTTTATTGCTAGAAGATTCATATTTAAGGCAAAATAACTTTACTATATATAATTCTCTTCGTTTTTTATAAGGAAGAAGATAGCTGTTTTGGTTTTTTAATAGGATCAGAAATACGGTCAAAAAATTGCAGAAACCAAAATAAAAAATAAAAAATTGGCAAATTTGGCGTAATTTGAATTTTTCTGGGGTAGTTTTTTACCCCAGTTGTACTGTCTAGAGTTAAAATAATTTTTCTTAAAAATAATACAATTTTATAAAAAAAGAAGTATTGTAAATTAATTTAAAATAACAGTTTTTATTCTTTTTCTGAGAAAACTCATTACCCTAACTGACGTAAAAATGTAAGAATTCGAAATTTTTTCTCTTTTTTTGCATTATTTTAATTTAAATTAACGCAACATACGTAAATTTCAAATAAAGTCACTTTAGAAGCTTTTTGCTTCAAAAATGTTAATTTTTTCATCACATGATATATAAAATAGAAATATAAAAGGATTCCAATTTTATTTTGCCTTTAATTAAAAATTTTATAAATAATTTTACCAACACAAAATATTATATTAATCAAATTATCGAAAAACCATTTATTTAAAACATTTAATTTCTCAAAAATTGATTTTTTAACACAAAAAATCTTTTTTTTTTAAAACGGCGCGACAAATTTCGCTAAAAATTATTTTACACACTATTTTTATACTCCTGAGTCGAATGCAAGAAAAAAATTTGAAGTAAAAAAAGTTGTCATTTAAAGTTGGTTCAGGCACACCGTGAGAGAAAGCTGGGTAAAAATTTCTGAAGTGGCCCCCTGATTTGCAAACATATAATGAAATTTGAAATTAATATTATATTCCTATACTACTAAATGAGAGATAGTTTGCATATAAATAGTTTTTTTTTAATTTAAATAATGTCAAAAGTTATAAACAAATGAAAATTTTTGCATCATTTTATTTGAAAATTCATATCTTTTTTTTTTTATATTATTGAAAATTAATAAAATTTGTATGACTTGTGTACAAAAGTATAAACTTTGAGATAAAAATAATTTCGATCACGTGCATTTATTTTTTAATGCAAAATTAATGATTTTTTATAAACAATTAAAAAAAAACATGTTCTGGGCCTGCTAACACATTTTTTTAAAAACGCATTGATTCAGTATGAATTTAGGTTTATTATACAAAAATAAAAATTTGGTTAGGTTTATATTTAACAGAATGGCGTTAATTTGTTTACAACGCTCCGGAAACAATATCAAGCGGCACTGGTTCATTCGCAACTGCGCCTTCCGTAGTCCCTCCTATAATAAGACATGAAATAATTATAAAGTTAAATCAAGTCAAATGATTTAGTTGAACATAATAAAAATCACTTTTTTCATTTATTTATATAAAAAAACAATATGTAATTAATTAAATACGCAATAATGTTAAAGTACACTATCATTAATACTAATAACTAATAACGTTAATAATAAAGTTAAAAAGCTTAATTTTTTTGTACTCTATTGTCGTGGATTTTTTGTGACCTTATTAGCCTTTATTTTTGAATCCTCAGAAAATATTTTGCATATTATAGCTGATCTTTTTCAGTTGGCTGAAACGAATGGTACTGTCGTGTACAACTAACAGTTTTTGCACATGCATTTCGAGGCGCTAAATTATTTTCGTTAATCGCATGTTCCTCTTCTGTGCAAAAGCCAAATTTAATTTTGTGGAAAAATTGTGCTGCCCATTCAAACCAACTTTTTGGTGATGTAATATATTTCTAATCTACAAGTTGTAAACTTGCTATTTTAGCTTGCCTCTTTACCGTCCCACCAACCCCATCACAAGCCCCTTTGCCGTGCGAAGTGGCGAAAAAATTCCACTCTGCTGAAACTCCAAAATCATTTTCATGTTTTGTCAAATTCAAAAAATTAGTTTTGTTTTTATATTGTGAGCCAGCGCCGTCCGAAAAGTAAAATATTTTCTTTACATTTTAAGCACCAAAAGTTTCCTTCAAATGAGCAAAAAGTTTGTTTGAATGGGCAGCACAATTTTTCCACAAAATTAAATTTGGCTTTTGCACAGAAGAGGAACATGCGATTAACGAAAATAATTTAGCGCCTCGAAATGCATGTGCAAAAACTGTTAGTTGTAAACGACAGTACCATTCGTTTCAGCCAACTGAAAAAGATCAGCTATAATATGCAAAATATTTTCTGACGATTCAAAAATAAAGACTAATAAGGTCACAAAAAATCCACGACAATAGAGTACAAAAAAATTAAGCTTTTTAACTTTATTATTAACGTTATTAGTTATTAGTATTAATGATAGTGTACTTTAACATTATTGCGTATTTAATTAATTACATATTGTTTTTTTATATAAATAAATGAAAAAAGTGATTTTTATTATGTTCAACTAAATCATTTGACTTGATTTAACTTCATAATTATTTCATATCTTATTATAGGAGGGACTACGGAAGGCGCAGTTGCGAATGAACCAGTGCCGCTTGATATTGTTTCCGGAGCGTTATAAACAAATTAACGCCATTCTGTTAAATATAAACCTAACCAAATTTTTATTTTTGTATAATAAACCTAAATTCATACTGAATCAATGCGTTTTTAAAAAAATGTGTTAGCAGGCCCAGAACATGTTTTTTTTTTGATTGTTTATAAAAAATCATTAATTTTGCGTTAAAAAATAAATGCACGTGATCGAAATTATTTTTATCTTAAAGTTTATACTTTTGTACACAAGTCATACAAATTTTATTAATTTTCAATAATATAAAAAAAAGATATGAATTTTCAAATAAAATGATGCAAAAATTTTCATTTGTTTATAACTTTTGACATTATTTAAATTAAAAAAAACTATTTATATGCAAACTATCTCTCATTTAGTAGTATAGGAATATAACATTAATTTCAAATTTCATTACATGTTTGCAAATCAGGGGGCCACTTCAGAAATTTTTACCCAGCTTTGTGATCTTTAAGATTTTCGATTTTCCAAAAATAGTCTAAATCGACTTATTTTTATCTAAAAAAGCGTAAATTTTCATTCCTAAGCAAATGTCCAGATGTATGTGTGTGTGTATAGCGTTTTTTGTGTACAAGATATCTCGAGAACACTTTAACGGATTCCAATAAAATTTGGATGACTTATTAAGGTCTTGAATATCTAAATTTGGACACAGGGATTTTTGAAAAAAAAATTTTCCATGCTAAAAATACAAATTAAAGAATACAAAAATCATATTCCTTATCTCAAAACGAATCGATTGACCTATATAACTTTTATAATTGATAAAGAATTCGTAAAATAATTCATATTTTTACATTTTTTTGCATTAAAATTTTTTTTTTAACAACTTCCCTAATTAACTTATATATTATTAATTTCTTGCTTCCTCTATGAGAAAGCAAATTATTTTGCTTACTTGGAAGCGAAATGTCCATGAAATGGACATAATTCTCACCTAGTTTATTTTTTTGGTCTACATTGCCTCAAGAATATAATTCCTAAATTGCACACTAAAATTCGAAAAAATAAAAAATTTATACACATGTAAAAGTTATACATATGCACAACGGCTCATTACACACAAAACTTTAAACGCGTTTTTCTCAAAACCATCTTTTTTAAATTGGCGGATAGCATAACTCGAGTTCTTTTTAATCCATTTTAAAAAACCTTAGATCAATTTCTTCTTTATGAAATCCTTTAGTCATCCACCCTAAATCCGATTGTCTACTTTTTTTTCTTTTTTTAACGACTCAAAAATGACAAAAATAATACCCATTTTTTGTGATTTTTTTTTAAATTGGCGCCATTTTTTTATTTTTTAATATTTTTTATCGGCGTTAGGGGGGATGCCTAACCACATCTATCAGCTTTAAAACCACATTTGAATTTTTTAGATCGGATGATTTTGTGAGGCTGTAGCTTGTCCGCCGATTTATCGTTAACTTTTTTTTATCTTGACTTTGGCACCCTCCAGTGATAAAACAGGCATAGTCAAAAGAATTTATTTTTTTATTTTTGACAGATAAAAATGTTAAAAATATGTAGCAAAAACTTTCATTGCTTTAAATAAAATTATCACAGAGAAAAAATTGTTTTTTACAGTCACAGTTTTTAATACTAGCTTAACATATATTTAAACTTAAAAAGTAAAATATTGATAAAGACAATAATCCAGGCTTGTGTCCGTAAATAGTCTGATTCACTATAAAAGTAAATTCTATAGTGAAGTAGACTATTTACGGACCCAAGCCTGCAATAATCAGAGTGAAATATAACAATCACATGTTCAATTTTCCCTTGCAATATGGCTACTGATTTGTTTTTAGGCATTTAAAGGCATTCATACAAAAACAGAATCATTGAACAGCGCATTGAAACGTTTTAATGCGTTTAAATCATGTTTTTTTTACCGGGACATTGTTGTGCGCCACTGTCGAATTTGAGATATGTAATATCAGATTTGAGTTAATTTAGTAATACTTTTTCAAGTTTCATAAGGGTAAAAGGATTTAAATGTTTATTTACGTAGAAAATAATCAATAACACAACAGCATAACTACATTCAAATAGAAAAAAAGAATTGATATTCTTCTTTGAAGCGTTTATATTTTATTAAAAATTAAAACTGATAAACAGATGTGAAAACTACACTAGAAAATAGGATACAATGGCAAACACCAAAAATAATGGTTGATTTTTCGATTTTACAAAACCAAGAAAATAAACAAAACAGGTTTTTCTCAAAACAGTGAAAATGCAGTTTTGATATTCTACCTTTCAGCCACAGAATTGATGCAAATAAAATGTCAGATAAATGAAGATTTTTTGAAGTGGATATTCTAACTTTTACAGATTCGACATATTTAATTTCTACATAATAAGAATTCTGTTAAGGTATTTCTCCGGCTGTTATACTTTAAAAAATCGATTTTCTTTAAATTGTGAGTAAACGTTATTTTATATGTGCCTTTCTATCTGATTAAAATTTCAGTACCCCTTACCTTGCTAACAATTAAGATATTCAAGTTCAAATATTCCATTTTTAATCATTTTCCATATAAAATTTAAATTATGAACCTGAATATCTCAATTTTTAGCAAGGTAAGGGTTACTGAAATTTTAACCAGACAGACGCACATATAAAACAATGTTTTTACACAATTTAAAGATCATCCAAAGAAAATCGATTTTCTCAAGTATAACAGCCGGTAAAATACCTTAAATAAAAATTCCGTTAAATTTGAATTCTCTTAAACAAAAAGTATGTTAAAAAGAAATTGTGTTTTTCCAGCATTTTTTACTAAATTCCCTTACATTTCCCTGACATGTGGCAACCCTGTTTTAGGATCATCTCGGTGGTTCCTCACAAAAAATTTTAACCTCGATTTCTTTAACACCCTTTAACATTTTAACCCTCTATTGAGAAACATAACGTCAAAAATGACGTCGAAAAGTACACCGAAAAAGACTTCTCTTTTTTGGATCGAAAATGACGTCAATTTCGACGTCGTTTTCTACGACATATTTATTTTTTTTACTTTTGTTAAATTTGAATATCGAGATGTTATTTATATTAGAAACATTTTTTTATAAATTAAATTAATTTTTTTTGCAAATATAGATGACATGTTCAAATGAAAAAAGAAAAACATGTTATGTGAAAGTTATAGAGAGTTTCCATACCAAAAAGATCAAAGTTGCAAGTCAAGTTTTTGATTTTGATCAAAGTTGGTCAATTTGTAGTATTTAGGGGTAGTAATAACTAAGTCAAGTATTTTTTAAAAATTTCCAAAATTTTAGGAATTACGGCACTTTGAATAATAAGTCACAATATAATGAAAGCTTTTTATTTTATCTTTATTTTAAAATATACCTCGAGATATCGGCAAAAGAGTATTACGCTTCACGTCTTCTATCCTATGAGCATAACGATTTTTTAGTTTTATTTGTTTTTAAAAATATTGTAAATGAATAAACTACAATGATTTATTCCTGACTACTATCTATGAATATTATAAGAAATAAATAAATATTTATGAATTAATAACCAATGGTAGTGTTAAAAAATTTAAAAGTAGATTTTATTCAATTAATTTTGCAGCAAGTAAGACAGAAATTTAAAAGCAATTGAAGGTGATAAATTTGACGATCTGAATTAATAGTCTAACAATTGTGAAACAATGAAAAATGTATATTACAAATTTTTCTTTGTCGAGAGTAACACAAAAAAATGTAAGGCATGAAAATATGGATATTCGTGGCAATTTAAATTTAGCATCCACATATTGAAACTTAGTATTTAGATATTTAAACATAATACCCAGATATTTAAATTAGTATATTTTAATATCGTGGATAGTAAGTTTGAAAATCTGTTTCTGTCAGTGAGGTACGAAAAAGCGTTGCAGATTAATTTAGTCTAAATTTACTTCTAAATTCTAAGATTGGTTTCGGTAAAATGAATAATTTTTAATATATTTATAGTTATCTACTGTTGGAATGACTATCCAACATAGGGCAGTTTCCCATAAATAACTGTTAGCAGTAGACCAGAAAATTTTTAGAACTATACATTTATAACTATATACTTATTTACAAAATCATTCGACTTAATTTGGTTACCAGGACCATTTTAACGTTTTGCTTTTCAAGCAACCTTCTTTTTTAGAGCAGATTTCTGGATATCTACAGTTTTTGAATGAATGGAAGCAGAAAATTAATTGCAAAAAATTTACCAAGATACTCTGCAAACGATTTTGAAGATTCTCTGCAAACGATTTTCTGCTTTCATTGACACAAACATTGTAGATATACAGAAATCTGCTCTATAAAAGAAGTTTACTCGAAAAGCAAAACGATGAAATAGTCCCGGCAACCACATGAAGTCGAATAATCTTGTAAATATGTATATATATGTATAGTTGTAAATACGTTTTGGTCTATTTTTAACAATAATTTACGTAGTATTAATGAGCTTCAACAATAGCGAAACCAGAAAATTGTTTCAGTTTTTTCTTTTCACTTTTTTCAATTTTTAAAAATAAAATTAATAGAAATAACTACTAGGCTTAAAGTGTAAATCACAAAAAACCAATGGTTGGAGTTTAGTAGTAAAGTAAGATTAAATTAATCTGCAACGCTTTTTTATGCCTTACAGTTTTTTGAGTTACTGTCCAGGCCCGTAGCCAGAAATTTTTGTCGGGGGGGAGGGCCAAAATCCATGTCCGTAGCTCCCGCAGCAAAAAAGTTTTTCTCAGAAAAAAAAATTTTAACGAGTAAAAAAATTTTCGGGGGGGACCGGTCCCCCTGGGCCCTCCCTAGCTACGTACCTGTTACTGTCGACAAAGAAAAATTTATAATATACATTTTTCATTGTTTCACAATTGTTAGACTATTAATTCAGATCGGGAAATTTATCACCTTCAATTGCATTTAAATTTCTATCTTATTTGCGGTAAAATTAATTGAATGAAAACTACTTTTAAACTTTTTGAAACTACCATTGGTTATTAATTCATAAATATTTATTTATTTCTTATAATATTCATAGATAGTAGTCAGGAATAAATCTTTGTAGTTTATTCATTTACAATATTTTTAAAAACAAATAAAATTCAAACATCGTTATGCTCATAGGATAGAAGACGTGAAGCGTAATACCCTTTTGCCGATATCTCGAGAACTAAGAGACCCTCCATCAATTTTTTTTTTAAATAAAGATAAAATAAAAAGCTTTCATTATATTGTGACGAAAATAAAAAATATGAATTAGCACACATAGAAAAAAAGGTTTAAAATTTCTTTTTGTGTTTTTCTACATGAATTTTTGAAGTTTTTAAATTTACTTCAAATTTATTTAAAACCTTATAGTTTTTTACATACACCCTATAAATTTCATTGAAACCGGTTAAAAACTCTTTAAATGACAAGAATTTGAAAAAATAAAGGGTAAAAAATTCAAAGTGACGTAATTCCTAAAATTTTGGAAATTTTACAAAAATACTTGACTAAGTTATTACTATCCCTAAATACTACAAATTGACCAACTTTGATGAAAATCAAAAACTTGACTTGCAACTTTGATCTTTTTGGTATGGAAACTCTCTATATATTGAGGTATTATGAACATTTTTGCTTTAATGTACACTGATCGCCAGATATGCTTTAACATATTTCCATTGGACCTACGTGTTAAAATGTTAAAGCATATCTGGCGATAGCTGTACATAAAAAACAATTCTGAAATTCTTGAAAAAGTATTAGGAAAATAGGAAGGACATTGGAATATTGTCTTTTTTATTAATAAATGGGAATTAAATTACCCCAAATTTTTTGTTTTTTCATTTGACAATATTAAGGGGTGCCACTTGCACCCCCTATTTTCCCATTAGAAATACATGGGAAAAGTGTACTTTTAAAAAAAAGTGTTAAAATTTGTTGATAATTTTTTTCGACAAAGGCTCAGAAGTTTATGAGACCTTCATAAATGTACAAAGTTAAAGAAACTGTGGATTATTATTATTTTTTTGCAATTTGACCCTCTCTAGGGGTGCGTTAAATAACAATCCCTAAATATGAATTCAGCATTTATAAGTAAATCGGTCTAAAATATTATTTTTTTACGTAGCTTTTTTTATAAATTTTTTTACTGAACAAAATACAAAGCTCGCTGCATTCTTAATAAAATTTTAATTGTTTAAACAATTTTAACTTGTTTAAACAATTTTATTCATACCTTCTGTTTTTATTAAATATCTTTAAAGCTAACAACTTTTTAATTAGCGAAGAGAAAAACAATTAAATTGATATAATTTTATTAATTTAATTTAAGGGGCAACCCTACTTATTTTTTTCAAAAACTCAATTCACTTTTTTTTGCATTTTGTCAAAGTATATGATTTCAGCAATATATAAATATATTTTTAGGTTATTCAGTGAAAATTTAATACGATAGAAAGCATAAAAAAGAGCCTCGTAAGGTGTTTTAGAGTGAGACATCTGTTTCAAGTCGGTGACCACTATTGATAAAAAACTACTGAACCGATTTTGTTCAAATTTTGTGGACTTCTTTTAAACATAAAAATCCAGTCCTTAATCGAAGGATTTGTTTTTAAATGCAAAACTTTCCTTTTTACAGGTGGGAAATCATTTTTTTTTTTTTAGTGAAAATCGAAAAGAAGAGTTTGAGCGGTTGCCATTTTGTCAAAAATTGATTTTTTTTAAATCCTTCGATTAAGGACTAGATTATCTTCTACTTTAACTAAATTCGTTGGAATTTTGTGTTACAAGTAAACCAACTCTTTATAATTGTGGTCACCGCAAACCATATTTTCTATGAAGACTTTAACAAGATCGAGCATTACACCTCCATTTTTAAATATTTTTTCAACTTTTTTACCGGAATTCATACTTTAAATTCTGTATTTTTAGACAAAAAATCGTTTTATTTAAAATTGTTAGTAGTTTTTCTAAAAAAAATTCATGAAAATGCTCAATTTTTTCGTGCTTCAACTAGGGTTGCCCCCTTAATTAATTGTTTAAATAGTAAAAATTGTTTAAAATCAACTTTTTATTAAATTCACCTAGAATCATGTGGTTTTTTGGAATTTTCATTGAAGAACTATAAGGAAGTTATTTAGACACAATTCGCAATGTACAATCAATTGTTTAAACAATTTTAATTTGTTTAAAAAATTTAATTTTTTTTTATTTTTGAATTTGAATAATTTTTTAAATAGCTGTCGATTCTTTAGTAACAATTGACAGAAAATTTTTTCATGAAATATTTTGTTTATTTGTTTAAAAAATTTAAATTGTTAAAAACAATTTTTTATTAAATTCTCCTAGAAGGATTTAATTTTTTTTATCTTCATTAAGGATATATCGCGAATTTTTTCGTCTGCAATTTTCAAGACTTTTGAATTGTTTTAACAATTTTTATTTGTTTCCCGTGCAGAAACTGCCTTAAATAGCCTTTTTATTAATACGGCTTTTGAAAGCTCCCTATAAGGTTGCCCTATTATTATAATTTCCCTCTAGCCTTATGAGGACCCTATAATTCCCTAATCAGGTTGCCTTAATTATTAATCAGGTCAAAATAAGGTATGAAAATGCGGTCCCTTTTAACGTTTCTAATCAGGTCCGTATATGATCGCCAGAAATGCTTTAACATATTTATAATGTTTTTCTAATATGTTTCGAGAAGTTTTGTTTCTTGAACAGAATAATTTTATTGATCTGCCTTGAATCATCTTTTACTCAATACAACACAGATATTCTTAATCCAAGAATATCATTCTACCTACAGCTTAAATAGGAGTTTTTGCGATTTGATATCAAGTCTGGCGTATCAGAGTGGACAGCATGTTCGACTCGGGATCGTGCGGTCGCGGGTTCAATCCCTCTGGACTCCAAAAATTTTATTTCATAATTTATTTACTCAGCTGTAATAGTTGTTAATTAAATGTAAGTATATATATAAAATAAGAATTATTTAAACAAATAAATAAAAAAAAGGTGTTATAAATATGAAAAAATACAAATATAATGATAAAGAGAATAAAAGGAGTATCTTCTCATACGTGAATTGAGTAAACAAATTCTGTTTAAAATTTAATATTTATTTTGTTTTATTTCTAAACCTAGATTTTAATTTATAATGATATTTTATTCAAAAAATTAAAAGGGCCCTAATACGGTCCTATTATGGGCCTAAATAATATTTAGGGTATAAATAGATTTTTCAAATCCGGGTCCTTAATAGGAAAGGGATAGTCTGCTGCGGGACAAATAGTATAGGGTCCGAATAGGTTTTCCTCAAAGGGACCCTAACAATAATAAGGCAACCTTATCCGAAACTTATGATGCCCGAACTGAAATTTCTGCACGGGTTAAACAATTTTAATTTGTTTTAACATATTAATTCATACTTTCTGTTTTAATTAATTATATTAAAAGTTTACAACTTTTTAAATAGCGAAGGGAAAATTAATTTAATTAATTTAAATTAATTGATTGTTTAAACAATTAAAATTGTTTAAATACAACTTTTCATTAAATTCAGCTAGAATCATGTGGTTTTTTCGAATTTTTATTAAAGAATTATATGAAATTATTTATTCATATTTCACAATATGCATTCAATTAAAAATGCGTAATAATAATTATATCAAGCTTTATTACAACACATATACACGTATATTATTAAAAAAAATAAGTTAAACCCTTAAAATATGCGAAAAATGAATTCTTTATGCAAATATAAATTATTTAAACAATTTAAAAGTCTTGAAAATTGCAGACGGAAAAATTTGTGATATATCCTTACTGAAGATAACAAAAAATAAAATCCTTCAAAAATATAAAAAAATTAAATTTTTTTAACAAATTAAAATTGTTTAAACAATTAAATGTATATTGCGAGTTGTGTATAAATAACTTCCTTATAGTTCTTCAATGAAAATTGCAAAAAACCACATGATTCTAGGTGAATTTAATAAAAAGTTGAATTTAAACAATTTTTATTATTTAAACAAATAATTAAATTAAATTAATTAAACTATATCAATTTAATTGTTTTTCTCTTGGCTAATTAAAAAGTTGTAAGCTTTAAAGATGTTTAATAGAAACAGAAGATACTTCCTAGGCAGCACCATAATTATCGGCAAGTTAACGGGAAGTTAACGGCGCTAGTTAACAAATTTATCGAGTTTAACTTTAGGCTAACTTCCTGCTAATATATAAATGTCCGCCACATCTTTAGTTATCCAAGATAACTTCCCGTTAACTACAAATGTAAATTCAACGCAGATTATGAAATAAAATTTTCAGAAATGTTTAAGTGATAATTAAATTAAAATTTGCTTTTCATATTTCCTTAGAATTAGCCATGAAAATTAGCCTAAAGGAAGACAATGAAATTTCTCGAAAAATAAAGTGGCAAGTTTCAGGGAAAATAATTAGGCTATGTTTACTTAATTTATAAAAACAATTTTGCTGAAAATGAATGAGGAAAATTTTCTTAAATATCGAAATTATAGTTTTAAAGAAATTTACTGAATATTTTTCACTAAAATTAGACAGGTAAACTAACTTAAAAATAAATAGAAAGATATCCTGGAAAGTAGACTGGCAAGTTATTGACAAATAAAGTTTACGTAATTTAAAAAAACTGTTTAGTTTTAAAAATTTTAAACTATATAATAAAAAATGCAGGCAAAATTAATTTTTTTTTTATATTTACACTCTTAGTTGCATAGGAAATAGTATATTAAGCAGTAAAAAATTAAACAGGGTGGCTACAAGATTCAGTTTATCAATTTCCCTGTCATTTCCCTGACATTTTACTGACTTTACAACGAAATTCCATGGCAAAAATTTGTTATTCAGATCAAAAACAAAAATCTGTCAACAACTAAAAAATGAGTGTAATAATAAAAAAAATTTAATTTTGCCTGCATTTTTTATTATATAGTTTATAATTTTTTAAACTACACAGTTTTTTTAAATTACGTAAACTTTATTTGTCAATAACTTGCCAGTCTACTTTCCAGGATATCTTTCTATTTATTTTTAAGTTAGTTTACCTGTCTAATTTTAGTGAAAAATATTCAGTAAATTTCTTTAAAACTATAATTTCGATATTTAAGAAAATTTTCCTCATTCATTTTCAGCAAAATTGTTTTTATAAATTAAGTAAACATAGCCTAATTATTTTCCCTGAAACTTGCCACTTTATTTTTCGAGAAATTTCATTGTCTTCCTTTAGGCTAATTTTCATGGCTAATTCTAAGGAAATATGAAAAGCAAATTTTAATTTAATTATCACTTAAACATTTCTGAAAATTTTATTTCATAATCTGCGTTGAATTTACATTTGTAGTTAACGGGAAGTTATCTTGGATAACTAAAGATGTGGCGGACATTTATATATTAGCAGGAAGTTAGCCTAAAGTTAAACTCGATAAATTTGTTAACTAGCGCCGTTAACTTCCCGTTAACTTGCCGATAATTATGGTGCTGTCTGGGTTATTAATGCTGAATTCATGTTTAGAGGTGGTTATTTAACGCATCCCTAAAGAGGGTCAGATTGCAAAAAAATAATAATAATCCACAGTTTCTTTAACTTTGTACATTTATCGAGGTCCACAGTGGGCTGGAAGTCCAGAATCTTGGCCGAAACCCCCCAAAAAAGTTTTTGAATTTGTTTTTTTTAATATATAGGTTACGTACTTTACTATTTGGGCTATTGATATCCGCCTGCCTAAGCGTTATTATTCTGAATCCAACGTCGTGGCATTGATCCAAACATTGAACCTTTAATGAACTTCAGCTCGCGTTTCGCGAGGTGTCAATGTCTGTTTAGTGAATAGTGGCATAACTTTTGCAATAAGAATCATTTCAAATACATATATCTAAAATGGAGGTTGCTGCTAGAGGTATGTATACAAATTTTATACAAAAAATTACTAATAATAATAAAAATAAGCTGTTTACATAAGTATCTTTTTGTAAAATTTAACAAAAGACTAACATTTTTTTTCAAAAAAGTTACAAAAAATTTATATATTCCGTAATATTCCGCTAAATCTCTTAAATGTCTTTAAAGACAATATATTTGTGCACATTATTACGCAAAAAAAAGTTGCGCATATTTGCGCCCCTTTCTGTTATCACCCCCTCTTTTTTTAAAACCTTATAACTTTACATTTTCTCTAAATTTACAATAGATTTGTGAGTTTCTTTTAAATAAAAATGATATTGATTATCACTTAAAATATTATTATGTACATTATTTATTCTTAATTAAGAATTATTAAATAAATTTAATTTGTTTAAACAATATTTTTTCTTCTGAAAATGATAAAAGGACATTTTTAACAGACTATATGTGAAAATTATATTTTTCTAGTTAATCTTTTTATAAAAAATTCTCCAATTATTGAAATAATTATTTAATGTTGTATTATTAAATATTTCTAGTTTCTGGATCTGATGAGAAGCAAGTCACGATGTCGAGAAAATATATTTTTATGATTATTAAAGATAATTTGAATAGTGAATTATCTGTTATTGTTGATCTCTTGCAGCAGCATTTATTGCAGAAAACAAAAGTTCAAATTCTGAAAAATGATGTAAATAACATAAATCTAAGTAAATTGTGCTTTAAGTTTTGGATTAAGTATAAGCAATCTCAACGAAAATGTGAAAGATTTTATCAAAATAAAAAATAAAATAAAAAAAATAAAAATATCTTCAAGTGAAAGGTCAAAAAGAAGAAGAAGTTAGAAGTTAGAAGTTTCGAATAGATCATGAAGAGATTCTACTGATTGTTCAGAATAATATCCCAAGCTTCGTTGTGTCTCAGTACAAAATTCCGCAGCGTGTTTACAGTGAATTTGGGTTTTAAGAATTGTTCTTAATTCGGCAGCTAAGTAAGAAGCACAAAACCTTTTTATATAATCCTCAAAATTTGGCTTCAAATCTTCAGAGAAACTCGAATCCACGACCAATTTTAATTTTCATAAGCTTTCTACGTACTTTAGGCATCCCAAATTGCATTTTGATCGCAAAATGTCAACATTTTTTAGTAATTTTTAGCAGCTATTGCCAACAAAAGCTGGAGTTCCCCCATAAGTAGCTTGTCTTGACACCCCACAGCATTTGACTCATTCTAAATCATCGGTTTCAAACTCTTTCATCATTGTGTCAAATATTATATTTACTGTTCCAAGTAGCAAGTGCAACTCAGGAGGAGGTATGATGTTTATGATTTTCGCAATTTTATTAAAAGAAAAACAGGATAATTGACACAATTTTTATAGTTCTTGGCAAACTTTTAAACAAAACAGTTTTGTTTAAAATTTTCGAAATTTTGCGAGATATTTGCTATGATACGATCACTACCTTTTTGTTCTAACTGCATTTTAGAAATCATTTGCCAAGAACTATAAAAAATGTGTTACTTGCTACTTGGAACAGTAAATTTAATATTTGACACAATGATGGAGTTTGAAACCGATGCTTTAGATTGGGCCAAATCCTGTGGGTGTCAAGATAAGCTACTTATGGGGGAACTCCAGCTTTTGTTAGCAATATCTGCTCAAAATTACTAAAAAATGTTGACATTTTGCGAACAAAATGTAATTTGGGATGCCTAAAGTACGTAGAAAGTTTATGAAAATTAAAATTGGTCGTGGATTCAATAATACATAGATTAAATACAAAGTTGAACATCAAGCTGAGACGTATTCCACATCCTTTTTCAACGCTGTTTGTGAATATAATAATTTACATGTGTAATAAACATCTTAAAATGCTTCAAATAATCTTCATGTAAAAATTATAATACAAGAAATTAAGTCATAGAATAAACTTATTTACTTTGGAAATATTTCGCACAATTTTTTCGTTTTTAAAATATTTTAATAGCTTTTATGATCATTATTTGATCAATTAAAGAAAAAAGTAAATTCTATTGGAAATTTCAAATTGATTAAATTTGCTAACATTCTATTTTGAGCAAATTTAACGACAAAAGAAATAATTTTTTTTTTCGCAGAAAAATTTCCCAATCTTTTTTTAATTAAACAAAAATACAGTTTTAAAAAAATCGGCACAATACGCGATTTTAATTCCAGTTGATATCAACTCAGTAGATACTGCAGAAACGTTTTTTTCAAGATTTGGAAGAGGTGTGTGTTAAAGACATTTAAATTATTTCAAGATCACCGTGATCCCAAAGTAACGTTCTATAACGTTCCAGGCGAACGTTAAATGGCCGTGGACATTTTAACGTTAAGGACGTTGGAAGGAGAAAGTTGAGTGGCGTAGAAACACATTCCCGTCCTTTGCTCGAAAATTTCCACTTTATGACTTTTTTTTAAAAACACTGGACACTTTTTCAAAAAAAGGGCTATGGTAGACCAAAGTATTTGAGATAAGGAATTTTTTAAACATTTGTTTTATGCAAACAAATGTGCCTACGAGCGTTAAAATTAACTCCCGTTTTGACATTGCAAGATTTTCCGTAAAAGATGGCCGCCGCACGTCAGCTGGGCACGGGCTTACGTGACATGCGCCTCAAGTGAGATGGCGGCGGCCATCTTTTACGAATAATCTTGCAATGTCAAAACGGGAGTTAATTTTGACGCTCGTATGCACATTTGTTTGCATAAAACAAATGTTTAAAAAATTCCTTATCTCAAAGACTTTTGTCTACCATAGCCCTTTTTTTGAAAAAGTGTCCAGTGTTTTTAAAAAAAAATCATAAAAGGGGAATTTTCGAGCAAAGGAGGAAAAAGTGTTTCTACGCCACTGTCAGCTTTCGGGTTCCAACGTCCTTAAATCGACCTTCAGCAACGTTACCTGGAAGTTAAGTAACGTTCAGTGCTATTAGGGAGGGGTGTTCAACATGTTCATTTGAACAGGCGGGCTCCAGATCGAAGGGGGCGCCAAAAATTTGTGAGTGCTTTATTGGAAAAATACGGAATAATCGAATAGAAAAGGATAGAGAAAGTACAGGTCTTTTTCTATGTCAGCTAGCATATCACGTGATATACAAAAATACGTATGCAACATAACCTAAAAGTAAAATCTAAAACCAAAATAATTGCATACCCACTAAAAAAGAAAGTATTTGGCTTAAGCGTATTGTATTAGGGTTAGCTTAAGGTATTAGTCGCGTAAAATGATTTTCGTCAAATTTTTTTAAAACTTTGTATCTGTATTCATGAGGTATTTATCTATTAAATGAGATCTATCCTATTAATTTTGACCACTTCTGAGCTTCAAAATATTAATTCAAAATTTATACCTTTTACATGCAATAGCACAAAATGCATGTAAAAAATGTCTCTTATATTCAATTATAAAAAAACAAGTCGTCAGTTTTTCAAATAGAACTACTAAGTTACACATTATGATAAAATAAATCCTTTAACAAAAAATTAATTTTATTGACCACGCCGTATAAAAAATACAATAATTTAAAAATTCATAATTTTTCATTTTCACGTGGTTTCATTGAAAAATGTCGAAAACGTGTAAGCAATACATCACGATAACTTATAGTACCTGACTCAAAATCGTGAAAATTACATATATTACATTAGAAGAGGTCACAAGGAAGCAAGTGAGTTGATATAAAAGTTTATTTTTTGTTCTTTTTATTTTGCTGGAGTTTTGCGGGAGCATTTACGCGACTAATACCTTAAGCCAAACGGGCCCGTATCATTTTGACACAAACTTTTTTGTGGAACTTGTTATATTGTACTCCCGAAGAAGAATGTTATATTTTACTCCAACTAAAATCAAAGATTTATAAGTTTTAATTATTCAATAATTGGACTTACTGGATTAATTAAGTCTTTTAATATTATTTTAATGTATTAAAATCAATTATTTATTGAATAAGACTTAAAAATCTTTGATTTCAGAAGGAGTAAAATATAACATTCATCTTCGGGAGTACAATATAACAAGTTGCCCCAAAAAATTTGTGTCAAAATGATACGGGCCCAGCCAAACGCGGTTTCGCGTGTAAACCCAGATCGAAGGTTAGGCCAAATAATTTCTGTTTGTCTCAAATACTTACCTCTTTTTTGTTTGAATTGACGTTGAATGACTGGAGTTCGCAATATAATCAAAAGAATTGAATGTTCCGAAGTGTGAAAATGACGTTTGCGTAAAGGAAATATGAAATTTTGTTAAAATGTGAAAAAAGTAATATGTGAAATAGTGTGAAATATAGTGTGAAATAATAGTGTGAAAATGACGTTTGCGTAAAGGAAATATGAAATTTTGTTAAAATGTGAAAAAAGTAATATGTGACATATTACTTTTTTCACATTTTAACAAAATTTTATATTTTCTTTACGCAAACGTCATTTTCACACTTCGGAACATTCAATTCTTTTGATTATATTTTGAACTACAGTCATTCAACGTCTATTCATGCAAAAAAAAAAGTATTTGAGACAAGCAGAAATTATTTGGCCTAACCTTCGATCTTGGTTTACACGCGAAACCGCGTTTAGCTTAAGCTAACCCAAATACAATACGCTTAAGCCAAATACTTTCTTTCTTAGTGGGTAATTTATCTTGAAACTAACTGAAATAATATAATACCCGGCAAGAAGGCTGAAATAAAAAATTAAAAAATTACAGTGTGTCAATGGTACAGCGCGAGTTATTCAATTTTTTTCAATTCCAATTCTTGACAATTCTTCTGTATTCCTTGTTGTGACTTAGATTTATAGAAAAATTAATTATTATGAATTCTCTTTTAACATTTTGATAACTTTCTAATTATTTTAAATCAAACTACTTATAATTTCAGTTTTATAATTAAATTCAATTTTTATGAATTCCAATAAAGATTTTAATTATTTTAAATTACGAAAAAATAACTTTATAAGTTAACCCTTTAACACCCGAGCAAAATTGAGAGTAGGTATGAAAAAAAGAAACACCATTCTAGGGTTTTCGGGGTCGCTGATTACGAATATGATATCAAATTGACAATTTGACAATTAACAGCTGTCAATTCAGATGTCAGCTTTTCTAAAAAGTGATCATGTTTGACAAAAATGACAGTATAAGGGTTTTCGATGTCGCTGATTACAAATATGATGTCAAATTGACAATTTAACAATTGACAGCTGTCAATGCAGTTGTCAACTTTTCTAAAAAGTGATTATTTTTTACGAAAATGACAGTATAAGGGTTTTTGGAGTTGCTGATGTCAAATTGACAATTTGACAATTGACAGCTGTCAATTCAGATGTCAACTTTTCTAAACTAGGTGAGAATTATGTCCATTTCATGGACATTTCGCTTCCAAGTAAGCAAAATAATTTGCTTCCTCATAGAGGAAGCAAGAAATTAATAATATATAAGTTAATTGGGAAAGTTGTTAAAAAAAAACTTTTTAATGCAAACATACTTATGTAAAAATATGAATTATTTTACGAATTCTTGATCAATTATAAAAGTAATATAGGTCAATCGATTCGTTTTGAGATGAGGAACATGATTTTTGTATTCTTTAAGTTGTATTTTTAGCATGAAAAAAATTTTTGTCAAAATACGATATTTTTCGATGAAAAAAGGTCCCAAAAAAAATTTGGTTGGGTATTTTCAAAAATCCCTGTGTCCAAATTTAGACATTCATGAGCTTAATATGTCATCCAAATTTTATTAGAATCCATTAAAGCGTTCTCGAGATATCTTGTACACAAAAAACGCTATACACACACACACACACACACACACACATACATCTGGACATTTGCTTAGGAATGAAAATTTACGCTTTTTAGATGAAAATAAGTCGATTTAGACTATTTTTGGAAAATCGAAAATCTTAACGATCACAAAGCTTCCTCTATGAGGAAGCAAAAGTGATTATTTTTGAAGAAAATGACAGTATAAGGGTTTTTGGGGTCGCTGAATACGAATATGATGTCAAATTGACAATTGACAGCCGTCAATTTAGTTGTCAACTTTTCTAAAAAGTAATTTTTTTTGACGAAAATGACAGTAATATCGGTTTCGGGGACGCTGACTACAAATATGATGTCAATTTGACAATTTGACAGCTGTCAAAGCAAAGGTAGGATAAGAGCATATAAGAACATTTTTAATGATTATTTTTTCCTTCTTTTCATGAACGAAATTGAATATCAACTTAGAAAAAGACATTTCATGTTACATATAGGTATTTAACAAATCGTAGAAAAATGCAACAAAACAAATTATCTGTATAAAAGATATGTAACTTTAATAGAAACTTTTAATGAAATGTATTTATAATTCTTGTATGTATTCATAAATTTTGTTAAGACTGGATTTATCAACTTTCGTCAAAAATTCAAAAAATCTGCGAGCGACAAATCACTCAGCGACAGACGAAAAGACAGGTTGTACAATGCGTAAACTTTTTTTTTTGCTTGTTACAATCTGGGCTGATTTCAATAATGTGACAGCTGTTAGCTGACAAATTCACATTATATTCGTAATCAGTGACTCCCAATGAACTATAATAGTACTAGAACAGGCACAGCGCTACAAAAGCGGCATAGAGAGAGAGAGTTGTGGAGGGGCATGTTGTCTCTTTCTGTACAGTCCGCTTGAGAAGTTTGCTTGTGCCAAACACTCACAACACGCAAAACTGACAAACGCATTAGTTTTAAAGTTTTAGCATTCACTGTAATGACGCGTTCTGCGACAGAGAAAGCATGCCCCCCATCTGTCTGTCTCACAGCCGCTGCTCTCCTTCAGATCAACATGCGTGGTGCCTGTTCCAGTAGTATTAAAGTTCAATGGTGACCCCAAAAACCCTTACACTGTAATTTTTTTCAAAAATAATGACTTTAGTAAAGTTAACAACAGAATTGACAGCTGTCAATTGTCAAATTGTCAATTTGACATCATATTCGTAATCAGAGACCCCAAAAACCCTTATACTGTCATTTTCGTAAATAGGTGTGAGCTCTGTCCATTTCATGGACACTTCGCTTCCAAGGAAACAAGATAATTTGCTTCCTCATAGAGGAAGCAATAAATTTATTTATAATATAAAAAATAATAATTTAATTAATTTAATTTAATTTAATTTTTTCCACTATACTACATTTTTGTTGAATGAAAATGAATAGACAATGAAAAAATTTAAGAAATTATAACAAATCAATGAAATTTATTATTTTTTAAGAAAAAAAAGCAATAATGTTCTAAAAAATCAAAGGTAAGTTACTTAATTTTGAATAGCATATTCGTTTTTTAAAATAGAATATTTTTTTTTAAAAAGGAACTGTGGTCAAAAAATAATAATTGTTAGAAATTTTTTGGCAAAAAAAGAGATTTTTTGATGAAAAAAAATGAAAAATCATGAATTATTACGTGGGTTTTTAGTCAATTATTTTTAGACAATTCGTTTTGAGACAAGGAATATGATTCTTTTAATTCATTTGTCTGAATTTTAAGCAAGAAATTTTTTTTTGGCAAAACACGAGATTTTTCAATAAAAAAAATTAAAAATTATGAATTAATAGGTGAGTTTTTAGTCAAATATAAAAGTTATATAGGTCACTCGATTTCTTTTGAGACAAAGAATATGATTTTGTAATTCGTTTGGTTGGATTTTTAGCATGAAATTTTTTTTGGCAAATCGCGAGATTTTTCGATGAAAAAAAAAATCATGAATTATGACGTGGGTTTTTAGTCAATTATATACTTTATATAGTTCAATCGATTCGTTTTGAGACAAGGAATATGATTTTGTAATTCGTTTGGTTGAATTTTTAGCATGAAAAAAATTTTCCAAAAACGAGATTTTTTGATGAAAAAAACTGAAAAATCATGATTTTTTACGTGAGTTTTTGGTCAATTATATACTTTATATAGGTCCATCGATTCGTTTTGAAACAAAGAATATGATTTTTTCATTTATTTGTCTGAATTTTCAGCATGAAAAAATTTTTTGCCAAAAAACGAAATTTTCGATGAAAAAAGGTGCTCAAAAAAATTTGATTGGGTATTTTCAAAAATCCCTGTGTCTAAATTTAGATATTTGTGAGCTTTATATGTCATCCAAATTTTATTAAAATCCGTTGAAGCGTTCTCGAGATATCCTGGCGACAAAAAATTTACCACATACACACACACACACACATCCGGACATTTTCTCAGGAATGAAAATTTGAACTTGTCAGATGAAACTGAGTCGATTTACACTATTTTTGGAAAATCGAAAATCATCTGAAAAGTTCAAATTTTCATTCCTGAGAAAATGTCCGGATGTGTGTGTGTGTGTGTGTGTGTATGTGGTAAATTTTTTGTCGCCAGGATATCTCGAGAACGCTTCAACGGATTTTAATAAAATTTGGATGACATATGAAGCTCACAAATATCTAAATTTGGACACAGGGATTTTTGAAAATACCCAACCAAATTTTTTTGAGCACCTTTTTCATCGAAAATATCGTTTTTTGGCAAAAAATTTTTTCATGCTAAAAATTCAGACAAATGAATAAAAAAATCATATTCCTTGTTTCAAAACGAATCGATTGACCTATATAAAGTATATAATTGACCAAAAACTCACGTAATAATTCATGATTTTTCAGTTTTTTTCATCAAAAAATCTCGTTTTTGGAAATTTTTTAAAAAAAAAAATTTTTTCATGCTAAAAATTCAACCAAACGAATTACAACATCATATTCCTTGTCTCAAGACGAATCGATTGACCTATATAAAGTATATAATTGACAAAAAACCCACGTAATAATTTATGATTTTTAATTTTTTTCAATAATAATTCATTTAAAATTAAATTATTATTTTTTATATTATAAATAAATTTATTGCTTCCTCTATGAGGAAGCAAATTATCTTGCTTCCTTGGAAGCGAAGTGTCCATAAAATGGACAGAATTCACACCTAGTTTAGAAAAGTTGACAACTAAATTGACAGCTGTCAATTGTCAAATTTTAATTTGACATCATATTTGTAATCAGTGACCCCGAAAACCCTTATACTGTCATTTTCGTCAAAAATAATCACTATTTAGAGAAGATGACAAATGAATTAACAGCTGTCAATTGTCAAATTGTCAATTTGACATCATATTTGTAATCAGTGACCCCGAAAACCCTTATACTGTCATTTTTGTCAAAAATAATCACTATTTAGAGAAGATGACAAATGAATTAACAGCTGTCAATTGTCAAATTGTCAATTTGACATCATATTTGTAATCAGTGACCCCGAAAACCCTTATACTGTCATTTTCGTCAAAAATAATCACTATTTAGAGAAGATGACAAATGAATTGACAGCTGTCAATTGTCAAATTGTCAATTTGACATCATATTTGTAATCAGTGACCCCGAAAACCCTTATACTGTCATTTTCGTCAAAAATAATCACTTTTTAGAGAAGATGACAAATGAATTGACAGCAGTCAATTGTCAAATTGTCAATTTGACATTATATTTGTAATTAGCGACCCCGAAAACCCTCATACGGTCATTTTCGTAAAACATAATCACTTTTTAGAGAAGATGACAACTGAATTGACAGCTGTGAATTGTCGAATTGTCAATTTGACATCATATTTGTAATCAGCGACCCCGATAACCCTCATACGGTCATTTTCGTTAAAAATAATCACTTTTTAGAGGAGATGACAATGAATTGACAGCTGTCAATTGTCAAATTGTCAATTTGACATCATATTTGTAATCAGTGACCCCGAAAACCCTTAAACTGTCATTTTCGTTAAAAATAATCACTTTTTAGAGAAGATGACAACTGAATTGACAGCTGTGAATTGTCTAATTATCAATTTGACATCATATTTGTAATCAGCGACCCCGAAAACACTCTTACGGTCATTTTCATAAAAAATAATCACTTTTTAGAGAAGATGACAAATGAATTAACAGCTGTCAATTGTCAAATTGTCAATTTGACATCATATTTGTAATCAGCGACCCCGAAAACCCTCATACGGTCATTTTCGTAAAACACAATCACTTTTTAGAGAAGATGACAATTTAATTGACAGCTGTCAATTGTTAAATTGTCAATTTGACATCATATTTGTAATCAGTGACCCCGAAAACCCTTATACTGTCATTTTCGTCAGAAATAATCACTTTTTAGAGAAGATGACAAATGAATTAACAGCTGTCAATTGTCAAATTGTCAATTTGACATCATATTTGTAATCAGTGACCCCGAAAACCCTTATACTGTCATTTTCGTTAAAAATAATCACTTTTTAGAGAAGATGACAACTGAATTGACAGCTGTGAATTGTCGAATTATCAATTTGACATCATATTTGTAATCAGTGACCCCAAAAACCCTTATACTGTCATTTTCGTCAAAAATAATCACTTTTAAGAGAAGATGACAAATGAATTGACATCTGTCAATTGTCAAATTGTCAATTTGACATTATATTTGTAATTAGCGACCCCGAAAACCCTCATACGGTCATTTTCGTAAAACATAATCACTTTTTAGAGAAGATGACAACTGAATTGACAGCTGTGAATTGTCGAATTGTCAATTTGACATCATATTTGTAATCAGCGACCCCGATAACCCTCATACGGTCATTTTCGTTAAAAATAATCACTTTTTAGAGGAGATGACAATGAATTGACAGCTGTCAATTGTCAAATTGTCAATTTGACATCATATTTGTAATCAGTGACCCCGAAAACCCTTATACTGTCATTTTCGTTAAAAATAATCACTTTTTAGAGAAGATGACAACTGAATTGACAGCTGTGAATTGTCGAATTATCAATTTGACATCATATTTGTAATCAGCGACCCCGAAAACACTCTTACGGTCATTTTCATAAAAAATAATCACTTTTTAGAGAAGATGACAAATGAATTAACAGCTGTCAATTGTCAAATTGTCAATTTGACATCATATTTGTAATCAGTGACCCCGAAAACCCTTATACTGTCATTTTCGTTAAAAATAATCACTTTTTAGAGAAGATGACAACTGAATTGACAGCTGTGAATTGTCGAATTATCAATTTGACATCATATTTGTAATCAGTGACCCCAAAAACCCTTATACTGTCATTTTCGTCAAAAATAATCACTTTTAAGAGAAGATGACAAATGAATTGACATCTGTCAATTGTCAAATTGTCAATTTGAAATCATATTTGTAATCAGCGACCCCGAAAACCCTCATACGGTCATTTTCGTCAAAAATAATCACTTTTTAGAGAAGATGACAAATGAATTGACAGCTGTCAATTGTCATATTGTCAATTTGACATCATATTTGTAATGAGTGACCCCGAAAACCCTTATACTGTCATTTTCGTCAAAAATAATCACTTTTTAGAGAAGATGACAAATGAATTGACAGCTGTCAATTGTCAAATTGTCAATTTGAAATCATATTTGTAATCAGCGACCCCGAAAACCCTCATACGGTCATTTTCGTAAAACACAATCACTTTTTAGAGAAGATGACAATTTAATTGACAGCTGTCAATTGTTAAATTGTCAATTTGACATCATATTTGTAATCAGTGACCCCGAAAACCCTTATACTGTCATTTTCGTCAGAAATAATCAATTTTTAGAGAAGATGAGTACTGAATTGACAGCTGTCAATTGTCAAATTGTCAATTTGACATCATATTTGTAATCAGTTAACCTGAAAACCCTTATACTGTCATTTTCGTCAAAAATAATCAATTTTTAGAGAAGATGACTACTGAATTGACAGCTGTCAATTGTCAAATTGTCAATTTGACATCGTATTTGTAATCAGTTAACCCGAAAACCCTTATACTGTCATTTTCGTTAAAATTAATCAATTTTTAGAGAAGATGACTACTGAATTGACAGCTGTCAATTGTCAAATTGTCAATTTGACATTATATTTGTAATCAGCGACCCCGAAAACCCTTATACACTTGTGTAACTTATTTATAATTTTTGCTACTACTTGGGAAACACAAGTTATTTTTTTTATGTTTGAGGCGCCATCTAGGAGACGCCATTTTGAATTTTTCAATTTTGGGACCAGATTCGTATTAAGTAGTTCAAAAACTTTTAAATTCTGTGTCCTAAATTTTTTTTTTGATTTTGATGTCCGTCTGGGAGCTAACTGATTTTTTTTCACGATTTCTGAGATTTGCATAAACATTTGGTTATTTATTTATAACAAAATTTTTTTTTTTTCATTACTTGTATTTTTTTCTAGATACTAGCATTCATACTGAAGAAAATAAGCTGAACCGCATTAAAAAATATTAATATTCAAGAAAGTTACAGGCGTTTTTGCAAGTGGGACATATACGTCCCGCAGGCGTTAAAGGGTTAAGAATAATAAATTTTATAAAATTTTATTAATTAAAAATGAGAATCGCAAGAAGATAAAAAATGTTTTTGAAATAGAAAATAATTTCTTTGCGCTGTTATTTATATTAATTTTTGTTTCATTTATAATCTTTAAAAAATATCTATTAATAAAAAATCATACATTTTTTTCTTTTTTTATGTACTATTTCCCAAATAATTTATTTAAAAAAAAATATATATATGGTTCATTACACGTGAAATTTTCAGTTGAAAATTTTTTTGGTTAGAGCAGATAATTAACGTGCTGTGCAAGCGACAAACCGTTTCCTTTAAAGAAAATCGATAAGTACAGATTTATCTGTATTTACACTGTTTTATTCTGTGCTGATCTTTTTTTAATATGAAAGACTTTTGTACCTAATAGATAACTATTAAAAGCTTTTGATAAAATAAACTCTTTAACTAATATATAGGGGAGAGTGGCCATCAGTGTACCAGTTTTTTCAATGAACCATTCCAATTTTCTCAGAACAATTAAATAAAAATTCTCCTAATTTTAAATATAAATGAAGTTTGCGTAAACACACTACGTCCATAAATTTAAGAAATGTGTATTTATTCTTTACAGAGAAAACTAAAAAAAACTGTTTTTGATGCACTGAAGAAAAAATTTACCTAAAATACAAACACGTTTTTTATTTGAAATATGACAATTTAAAAATAAATGTACTTACGATTTATTTTATATCGGGCCTTAACTACAATATTCTAATGAGATAAAGATTTTGGAATATTGGATTAAGTTATAAAAAACCATTTTTGTTGCAAATGTCATGTTGATTCAATGTACCGGGAAACAATGAACCACCTGGAATTTCAGCGTATTTTCGATTTTCCGAGTGGTATGCCTGATTAAAAAACTAGGCATGCGTACAGCATATGTTACAGCGATTGTTATCAGTACTCTTTTCAACATAGCAAAACTAAAATGCCATTTTAGCTAGTTAACTTAAGTTTGAGGTATATTTATGTTATACATTATCAATTAAAAAGTGTTAAGTAATAATTTTTAATAGTATTTGATAAAAAATAAGTTTTTTTACAAAGCGAAAATGCAATATTATTATTGTTGAACATTTTTAGTGTTTTTATAGAGGTGGTTCATTGTGTACCCAGGTTGTTGAAAATGAAAATAGCTTGTTAGTTTAGAAAAATCCTAAATTTTATTATTTAATCAAAATAAATCGTGTATAATATGTGTGCATTACCTAGAGAAGTGTTGTAGTTTTATATTGATGCAAAGAAGTGCTTGAAATTAGTGAAATTGAATAAGTACTATGACCTTGAAAAAAATCCGGTACATTGATGGCCACTCTCCCCTACATTTATTTATGTTTTTATGTCCTTTTTAGAGTATTTTGTTAACATAAAATCAGAATGGCCAGAAGATTGGTAAAAAAAATTTATAAAAATTGTTTAACTGAAAATTTTAACTATTCTAACGCGTAAAATTTTTTTATAAGAAACAGTAATTTAAAAATATTAAAACAAAATGAAATAAACAAAACCAGACATTCTTTTGTTTAAATAATAATTAGTTGGACATATTTTTTTAAAATTAAAAAGAATTGTATTGGCAGCTAGCGTTTGTTTTAGTTGCAACAGTTTAATTATTCTCAATTCTATTGCCCCTTTTCAATTATTCTCAATTATTTTATAATCTGCGGAAATTTTAATTTTTAAAATTGAAAATAATTGAATTGGCTACTAGCGTCTCTTTCAGTTCAAACAATATAATTATTCTTAATTCTATTACCCTTTTCAATTATTCTCAATTCTTTTATAATCTGTGAAAATTGTTTTTAAAAATTGAAAAGAATTACATTATATTTTACTTAGACTTCTTGGAAGGAATACATAAGAATAGGCAGAATTGGAATTCATAAAACTTAAAAAACTTTAATTCTTTTAAATTTTGGCCTTTTTGCCGGGTATATTTGCTGGTCAGAAAGCAAGAAAAGCGCTTACCTATTTCATGATTTCTCCAAGTAAAAATTATATTTTTTAATTTTGTATTTAAACTTAAGATATATAAAGTCATAAAAATAATGTACGAGTCCAAAAGCCAAAAAACGCCTATTTTAAAATCTTTCTTAATAAGAATTTTTTATTTTGTATCTTAACCAAAGATATTTAGGGCGATAACAAATGTGTTTAATTTTTTGTGTAATATTAAAGTGCGTTAAAAAAACTTTTAAAAAATTTGATAATTTAAATGATGAAAACATTTATTAAAACTAAATTTTAAATTTTAGGGGTGGGGGGCACAAGCAAAAGTTTTTAACAGGGCGCTGAATACCCTCGAGCTAGCTCTGTGCGCTAGGGTTGGGAAAAGTCGAGTCTGACTTTAGTTGAAGGTCGACTTTTCATAATCGATCTTTACTTTTGAAGTCGACTAGGAAATCGAGGTTTACTATACCGACTTTGATACCGACTTTTATATGTAATATTTTTTATAATTTGTTAAAATTATTTTTAAATAAAAATTCATTAATATTCTTTATTAATATTATAGAATCATAAAGTTTAGAAGAAGCTTAAGTTAAATAAAACATCATCCAAAATTTTTTGTATTTTCATTCACAGATAGGGGAGAGTCGCTAGTTGTGAGACGGGTTTTATTTTTGACCTATAAATTGGAAATAGGTAAACGAAATCGTAAATAAAATACACCGTTTAAAAAGTAACTTAAATACGCAACTTTTAGTTATAGATAGTGTAGTGTTCAGATGAACTCGAAAAATTGTATGGTCAATTTTCCGAGCACATCTTTTTAGTCAAAAAAAAAAGGTGTCCAGTTGTGAGACACTTATAAAAAAATGCTAAAATTTAAAAAATTTGGCATGAAACATTATGTTTAGTATAAATAATTAAATATATTGATAATACATATTATTATATACTAAATAATAATATTTATTCTTTGAAATATGACTATTAGTTTTCTTCATCGAAATCGCTGTCGCAATGTAGGCAAATGAAATATCTTGTGCGCATGTTCGCACACTTTAAATAATTGTTATGCTCACTTAGAAAAAAAGTTCAGTTAAATTAAATAAACCGTTGAGTTAACCTATTTTATTTGATCCAATAAAAAAGTTTTATCAGATTAAATAAACATTTGGTTCCTTGTAACAAATGCTTTGGTTTCCAGAAACAAAATTATTATTCAAATGTATTTGTTCTATTCGACCAAACTCTTTTCTTGGACTAAAATAAGTGTTTAATAAAACACGATTTATTTCAGTCAATACAAATGTTTGGTTTATCCAACCAAATGTTTTGATTCGTTCAATAACTTTTTGGTTGATTCAAATAAATATACTAGTCAAACTCGAGATGTGCGTTTAAACAAGCGTCATGTCAATCGCGTCGTTTGTATAAAGTGCTTTCTTCTTATTATACCTTGTGTTTTATTTAGTGAGTGTTGTTTCCTACTTATTTATAAAATTGGATTACGCGGAAAGTTCCTACAAAATTTGTGAGTTATAGTGGTTTAGGTTATTAGCGTTAAAGAGATTTTGATTACCTATACAGGTTATGTTTAACTGTGCTTTTAACTTTTGACTAAAAAACAATCAATTCTTTAATAATTTTGAAAGTAAAAGATACTTTTATACGGAGAAAACAATCCGTAAGAAGATGATCTTGATCGCCTAGAACGAAATTTTTTTTCTAAAAATGCTTATCTGTTACTCATTTTTCTGTAATATCTGAATTTCTTAATATTTTAATTTTTGTGTATTTATCAGTTAATTTACAGTTTATTTTAATGATTATTGTTATAACTTTGTAATGATAAATAAAAACCTAGAAATAAATTAATAATATACAAATAAATTATTTAATTAAGAAATTCAAGCATTAAAGAAAAATAAATAACATTTGATTGTGTAAACCAAAATATTTTTTTGAACGAACCAAATAAATTTAATAAAATTAATTTGTTTGAATCAAAAAAATTTTTTGTTTGTATAAAACAAACTATTTGGTTATATTAACCAAAACACTTGGTCAATTGTAGTAAACCATTTGGTTAATTCAAATAAAGGTGTATTATCAAATAATTTAATTATATAAACCAAACATTTGTTTAACTGTATATCAATGCATTTTTTTGGTTGATTCAAACAAAATTTGGTTGTCGAAAAGAAATTTTTTTCTGAGTGTTGTCAAATGTACGTAACGAACTAAACTTAAGTTTTAATAGGATCATAAATGCGTTGAACTGGAATATATGAATGCCTACCAGGATATTTTTTTCATTTATGGCTTCGGTAACCCAAAAGTTTTATGACTCAAAAATTTTGCAATTTGCAAATTTGAAATTGTAAATTAAACAATTATAAATCTTTTGTTTTTCACGATTATAAATATCCAAAAATTTTATCAAAATGAATAAAATTAAATGACAATCAATTATTATAAATATTGTTATTTTTTATCAAAAATAACATTATCGGGAAAAAAATTAGATACACATAATCGTTGAAAGATGTAGAATGCAAATTCTTAATTTATAAATTTATAATTAAAAAATTAGAGAAATTTTTATTTCTGATTTTTAATCCATTCCAGATGTTTGAAAGTTTTACGACATAGCTCGTCCCTTTTTGACATCTCAAATGCGAAAAATGTACTGGTAAAAAATATTTATTTCTTAATAAATAAAATTTTTCTAATTTTTAAGTTAGAACTTCGGTTTTTTTAAATTTAGAATCTGTAATTTCTGACAATTACAGAGATGTAAAATTATCGGTAAAAGCCTTACAATTAAAAGAATAGTAGAGTAACTCGTAAACAGTAGAATATATTAAAAATCTGATATCATTTTTGAATTTTTTTTCAAAAGAATATATCTTATTCATATAAACATATAAATAACTAAAGTATTGAAAAACGAGTATAATTTTTCATTAAATAATCCTATAAAAGAAACGAGTACTGAAGGTCAGCGTTAAACGGAAAAGCGTTAACAGTTAACGAAAAAGGATATTTTATACCTGGTTCCTTGGTTAGGAAGAGAAGGTATTTGTTAAAAGTTTACGGAAAAGGAAACTCTCTGCTCATTATACAAATTACCTTGAAATTTTAATTTTATTTCTTAATACAAACAATAGACTACCTGCAGGGAGTCATCATCATTAGAGCAAACTATTGTATAATGAGGGTTGATGGCTTTAGGAAAAGAGATAAAATTTTCGAGTATTATTGAAAAGAGATAAAATAAATTATATTCTGAAATTTTACCTCATTACTCAAATATTCTTCAAATTTAAAATTTTCTTTTTAAATACGAACAATAGACTAAATAAGTTTTCGAATAAGGTTTTCGAGTCAACCCTTGCATAATGAGTGTTATAATTGGTTTTGGAAAAGAGAAACAATTTTCGAGCTTTAACGAAAAGAGAGGTAAATACATTAGTGCGTGGTATAGAAGTGCATGGTAGTGAAAGTTATTAATGAATAGAACTTGAGTGTGTATAATGTGGAAGCGAATAATGCTAATTATTGTGTATTTTTTATTAAGTGTTTATATTAGAAATGTGTTTAATGTGAAAGTGTATAGTATTAATATGCTTATTGTTTATTAAGAGTTTGTGTTGAATAGTACTTAATACGGTGAACAAAAAGTGTTTATTTAAGAAATAAACTGTAAGTGTTTAATAATAAATAATAAAGTAACTCTAATAGTAAATATACAGTAAAAATTAAATGTGAAAAGTTACAGTGATTTAAATGAAAGTGTGCAAAATGTGTTGACTAAAGTAACAATATTTAGAAAGTGTTTAAATTTTTTATTTTCAATAAAGTTAGTGTTATGAAATGCTAAAAGTGTCCATAAAATGGGATTGTGTATTCATTAAACAAATGATTGATAACTGTTTAATAAATAAATTAATTGCAAATGTTTAATAAATAATAAAGTGATTATAATGTTTTTAAAGAGTCGTTACAGTGTAAGATAAGTGTTAATAATATAATTATATAAAAGAGGTGAGATAAGATATAAGACAATAACATAAGACAATAACATGAGACAATTACATGAGACAATGATATGAAATAAACAGATAAAAGAATGAGAGAAATGAGGTAAAAATATAAGATAACAGCATGATACAATGTGATGAGATAAACATGTGAAACAATAAGAGAGATCAGGTAAAGAGATGGGATAATGAGATAAGATAAATAGTTATGAGATAAACATATGAGATATAGAAACAAAAAAACATTAAGACTTGAAATATAAAGATACTTTATTGACATGTAGGCTAAAGAGGTGATTATGGAGTTAGATCGTGAGAAATAAAAAATAAGATTCATTTTTTGTTAATTTTTTTTTTTTTTTTGAAGTTGTTTTTGAAAAATAATTTCTCAGTTAAAGAAGAGATATTTCAATTTAAATGATAAAGATTAGGATATTCGTAATTGGGAAATGCTAAATGACAATTACATATGTATAAGTTTCAGGAATTACTGGAACTTTATTCAGGTGGTACTTTCCAAAAACAAATTACAGTATATTTAGAAAAAATGTTAGATGAAATTAAAGCAATTAATGAGAATAAATCACATATTCAAATATTGTTTAATGGAAATCGACTTTTGGGTCACTGGATTTGCACTTACTATGATGGAAATGAACTTTTTGTTTATGATAGTCTTATTGAAGGATGTTTAAATGAAGATCAAAGAGAATATTTATGCAGGTTATATCCATTTAAACCTAATGTAGTTTTATAAGAGTACAACAACCAAATTTTGTTGATTGTAGTGTATACGCCATTGCGTTTGATGTTTCTTTATATTTTAATATTAAACCTGAAAATATTGTATGCAATTATGCTTTAAAAAGAACTCATTTGTATATGATGTTTGAAAAAAATGTGTCATCTCATTTTCGGATAATTTTACAAAATTATATAAACTTGGAATTAGCAATATCGAATAAATAAAAAACAATAATTTACATGTGAGGAATGTAAAAGATGCGACACAGAAGAGAAAATTAGATTATTAAACTAATGACGGATTTGCAGAAATGAAAGGAGATAGTAGTAGTCCTTCATTACATACAAAAATAGAACAGAAAAAAGTTGTTAATATTCCTGACTAAGAAACTAGAAAAAGCAGTACCAAATATGAAAAAGTGTATTGTAATAGACCTAAGTTAAAAGGAGAGATGGAAAAGAGAGACAAATAACAAATTTTGAAAGTGTAAATAGTGACAGAATATCAATGTTTGTAAGAAAAAACATGTGGAAAGCGCGTCGAATTCTATTGAAGTAGTAAAAGAAGGTAATAATGTTAAAATATTAGAAACAATAGTAGTAAGAAGATATTTTTGAGCAATTCTAATGATAAAAGTAGAAAAACTAGAGCAGAATATCAGAAAGAATATAGTAAAATGATGAACAGATTTAAATTTCTCTAAAAAAAAAAATACATAAATAGTGCTGCTCAAGAAGAAAAGAGAGATAATAATTCTGACAAATTAATAATTTCTAGCGATTGTAATTAGACAAGTAAAAAAAGTCGTGCAGAATATCAAAGAGTGTTGAAAGTCAGTTAAAGTATCTTAAAAAAGTAGGAGGAGATGATAAGAATGAGAAATTACAAAGAATAGTGAGCCAGACAAAAATTGTTAACACCTCTAATCAGAAAATTAAAAAAAAGTAGAGCAGAATGTAAAAAAGCTATCGTCAAAGTTTGAAATTGAAACAGAAGATGTGCCTTGATCAGGATTAAAATAATGAAATACTATATTCAAAAGATATACAGGAGAAAGATGTAAGGATTTGTGATGAGAAAATAAAAAAAGTCACGCAAAATAACAAAAACAATAACGTAAAAGATTAAAATTAAAAAGAAACGTAATCGATGAGGAAAAAATAGATGTTTCGGAACATGAGGTAAAAAATGGAGTCATTTATGGAAATGAAAACAACATTAATATTCGTGATTTTGCTTATGCAGAAAAAAATATTGATAGCATACATGTTCCAAGTTATAACGAACATTATCTTGGTAAAATGTCGTGTTTTTGCAAAAGATACAAGGCTAAACATTTTGAGAAAGAAAAATTCAAAAGAAATTAACTTATAATTATTGTTGCAGTCATGGTGGTGTATCTTTGCCTTTAGAAAAATACCCTTATGATTTAAAAAAATTGTAATGAAGTTACTATTTTTAATATGAATGCTGAAGGTTTAATACCAGAGTCTTATGTAACGGTTTATAATACATCGATTAAACAATTGCAATTAGTTAGTCATTTAGATCCAAATGTTGAACTTAGGATATATCCTATACTTTATCCTCTAGGAAGCAAGGGTTATAGTCTCGATATGATTCGTACTGATAGTGACAAACCAACCAGAAATCACACTGTACCCAGATCTGCTTATATAAAATATAAAATAGGAGTAAGAGGTCATATCTTCAATTAATTCTTATATGGTGGAAGAATGTTTCAGCAATGGTTAGTTGATAATTATGTCAAAGTTGAAAAAGTTAGGTTACATTTTTGTAAAAATAATCAAACAAAATTAAGAAGTGAAACTTACAAAGGATTAATTGATCATTTAGATAAACAAGAACTTGAAAATAATGTAAATGTTGGCAAGATGTTGATACTGCCTTCAACATTTATAGGATCACCTCATAACATGTTAAAACAATATTAATATGCAATGACCATTATGTAGCTTTTCATGGTAGACCAGATTTATTTATTACAATGACATGTAGTTCAAAATGGAAAGAAATTTATGAAAATTTATTACTTAATCAGTCAGCTTCTAATAAACCTGATACGGTTGCAAGAGTCTTTCATTTAAAAGTAGAAAAATTAATGGAAACTATAGTAGATGATAAACTATTTGGACAAGTAAAGACCTATGTTTATGTTATTAAATTTCAAAAGCGCGGTTTACCTCACATTCATTTATTGGTTATATTGGAAGAAGGTTCTAAAATATTAAAAGCAGAGAGTGTTGATCGGTAAACTTTTTAAAGTAAAGTTTTTAAAGTGTATTAGGTATATCATAATTTTTTATAATTATTCTTGATATTCTTGATTTTATTCTTCATCTTTTTTTTATTTAATTAATTTTTAATTAATCAAAATTTGCAAATTGATATACACGATGGATCAAAGATCACATCATTTTAAATTTATTGCAATGTCTTCTTATCATTAATTTTCTTTTTTTATTATATTATGTATTTCTTTTATTTCACATAATTATACACAAATGAAACATTGTTTTAAGAGGGAAACATCAGTTGCAATTTTCGAAAAATCGTTTTTTCTTTTTTTGCATTTTCTTAAAGTATACATATTTAAAAATGTGTTTGTACATTTCTAAGTTGATCATGGCTATTCGTCTTTTGTTTTACGCTTAGATTTACAGTTTTTGTACCCTTCCTTCATAATTTTAAGGACAGAAAGAATAATATGAGAAGCAAAGGTCATTTCAAGTATTTAACAAAAAATTACGTTGAAACTTTAAATGCGTTTTTCTCAAAATGACATTTTCAAAGTCGGTGATCATGATTACTCGAAAATCATTAAACCGCTTTACTTGAAATTTGGCATGCTTAATTTACACATCTAAGTCGAGTAAGTGATCGAAGGATTTTTTTTTATGCGAAACTTTTTTTTATATAGCTTAAAATCGACGGTTTATTTTAACGAAAATCATACTGTTGACTTTGACAGGTCACCATTTTGTCGAATATTTTTTTTTTTTCTTCAAATCCTTCAATCACTAACAGGATAATTTTATTATAAATGTAAATCAATTTCATTTTTTCATTTGATACGAAGCATACTGGCAGAATCCTAATCACAGCGAAACACCTTTTTTTAGATGGCGTCGCTTCAATGACTCACATCTTCAAAAGTTTTGGTTGAAAAACACTTTTATTTGATTTTAAATACAGTTTTTAACATGTGCTTTTAACTAATAAATAGTATTCTTCAAAAAGTTTCATGGTTTTCTAGGAAAAAATTCTTGAAACAAGCACTTTTTTTTGTTACAACTGGTGTTCCCCACTTAAGAAATAATAAAATTTGGCGTGCGCTTTTTTTTCTAGTATAAATAATTTAGAATTGAAAAAAGGACTGTAAAAGAACCTTTCATTTTATGAGAGGGTAAAAGCATAATAAAATTCTTCAGGGTTTAGAATTTACGGTCATAAATAGCCATTAATTAACCTTTTGATCCCTTTTTCGTTGGACATTTTCTAAGCACGGAATCATTCAAATCATACCTCAAAAATGACTGAATTCATTTAGTCATTTTAGTCAGTCATTTTGTAGGTATTTTCTATCGGCAGGGTGGACAATTCTAGACGTGCATAGACAATTCTAACCTAAAATCTAACTTAAAATCTAAACTTAACACAGCTTCAAATCTAATTTTTTAATTAACTAAATCTTAAATATAAACTAATTTTAACCTAAAATCAAATATTTAAATTAAACTAACCTAAAAGTTAAAGTAAACCTAATATAAAATTAACGTAAAATCTCTTAATTAACCTAACCTTAAATATAAATTAAACATTAAATATAAACCTAACCTAAAATCTAATGTAAATCTAATCTTTCAATTAACCTAACATAATTAAACTTAATTACATAATTTTTTACTATTCTATCTTTATTAAATTCATACAGTTTTTAATGAAAGCAAAACCTAACCTTATAATAAAATTAATATGAACTTTAATTTTAACTAAACCTATCCTAAAAAATAATTATGAAATTATACTTAAACATTTTTTTTGTTTTTTTTTCTATTAAATTTATCATATTTGTTTGCGCATGCGCAGCAAAGAGTTGTAACGCGGTAAATTTTACCGGTTCCAGTTTGTTTAAATTTCCACTTTCAACACAAAACACACGCCCACTATCCACGGAACTCAACCAGCCGTACCGAATCCGAAATATTTAATAAGAATTTTGTATTAATTGCGCGAACAACGTTTGTTTTGTTTACATGTAATTCTTCGGCACAACGAGGTAAAAACTACTATCAGCTGAGATTCATCGCATCGTCATCCAGTACAGAGTCAAACCTTCACACACTGTCAGGCTTATTATTTCGTTTCTTAATTATCTCTTTCTTCGTACTTCGTCTTCTCGTTAGTGCGCAGCACTTTGCAGTGTATCGACTAAGTAATCATAGATCACGGCCTAGGATTCGAATTGACCGCCTTACGCCCTTTCAGCTCACGTCTCAGTCAACATTGCAGTCATTAAGGCCTTTTCTTACTGATCTCAATCGATGTCGCCACCTACCAGAAATTTATCGATTTTGGAATGAAAGCAATTCTGATGTATCAGATTTTCTTATTGTGTAACCACCTCATGTTGTGTCTTTGGATACTGGCAACCTGCGATTTTGCTATTTTAGAGAAACTGACAAGATTCTCTAAATTAATCGGGCAACTTGGCGGCCCGATAGCATAATCAGGGCGAAAACTATCAAAAATTCAAATGAGAAGATTCCAGAGTCAAAATTCGATCCGTTGATCCGAAACTCTAATGCTTGGGCCCTGCCGTTTGTAGGCGTGTCTCCTGGCTTCAAGGAAAGGGTTTTCGAGCAAAACCTGGACCTTGTTAGAGTCAGGTCTCGTCGAAGACGGTCTGGAGAGTCGACGGCTCTGGAGTGTAAAAGAAGATATTTCATAATAGGACAAAAAAAGTATAAAATGGATAATGGGTAAGGGCCCTTCAATATCTTATACAGCCCTTAAGGACGCGAGTTACCGGCAACACCTTGAGTCATGTGGAGATAACACGGGAGGACGAACGTGTGAAGAAAAGAGAAAAATTACATAGAAGAGCACATGGTCTAAGCGGAAATAAAAATCAGACACTTCGTATTCTGCTTCTGGGAGTTTCGGCCGAAAGTCGGCGTGTGCGATAAATGGTATAATTTTGTAAAAATGAAAAACTGATAACTGGTGAAATTTAACGATTGAAGGATGTTGTGGAAAAATTCAAGAAAGATTTTATAATTATTTAAAAGTATCAATGTTATTTTTTTTGTCAAAATCTCGTCGAAAGAAAATACTATGTAAGTACTCTTGCTTCAATTTAATGTAATGGTTTTCTTTCAGGAATCTCTTCGAATTTTATTATTGAAAATTTAAAATTAAACTACATTTTTTATTGTATAGAAAATTATTCCTTATCTTATTTTCGTTAAAAGTTTAATGTAAAAATCTTTTGATTTTATAAGAAAGTAATTATCAAATTTTAGCACTACCGGAAGTGGAATATGAAGTCGGCAACCACGTGTTAATTTTATAATTAAAGATTAGATTTCTTTTCTTCAATATTTATTAGTAAACTTAAATTCAAATGTTTTTAATAATTTTATAATAGGGTTGCCTTTGAAATTTTTGAAATTAATTTGTACTTTTGTTTAATATGCCAGACTTTTGCCATTTTTCGTTTCTAGATAGAAGTGTTAGTATATTAAGAATGAGATAAATTCTTAAAATTGAGAGAGAATTGCGGTCACGGCTGGTTTCGAGGTTAATTATTCTTTAATTAAAAATTCACAAATTTTGTATATCTGAAATAAATTTGAAATGCCACGAAAAGATTTGAAGGTGACAGACTGTACCTTTATAAGAGTACAGCTATGCCAAATAATGGTTGCGACAGGACAGGATATAAATTTATATGTATGAATTTTTCAAGAATTATTTTTAATTAACCTTAATGAATTAAAATAATTCAAATTTAACTAATTGTTTATTATTATTAGATTTGTTTTGGATGATTGTGTAATTTTGTTTAAATTTCCAATTTAGAAAACTTTGTAGATTTTATTGACATGAAATATACCTGCGTATTGGGATTGAATTTATAATTGCACAAATTATGTTAATGATTTATAAGTTTTCCTTTCTTATAGGTTAAAGAAATTTCGAATGTTTTATTAAATTTAAATTGTCATTACTACTATTAATATGTGGTTGATTAATTAATAGTAATTAACTTTGATTATTTTTTTTTGAACGATTTATTATAACTCCTTTTAATTTTTTTTTTAATTCTTCTTTAAGAATTATTTACTGGAATTACTTCAACAGAAATTTCTTTAATTTAGTCCCTCGCTTTAATTTTGAGTTTGATGCCTTTTTTTGCTCACTCACCGGGATTAAAGATTAACCCAAAATTTTATTTTGTAATAAACTAAATATTAAAATTTTTTTGTTTATTTAAATTTTCTTTCTGTTTTTTTTTTTGAACAAAATAATGTGTGGCTTATGGTTTCAACCCAATGAGACCTGTCGTATACTATAAGAGCAAGTGTATGTTTTCTGTCTAGTATGGTAAAATATACCATACAATACAGCAATTATTGTAAAGATATGAATATCTGGCATTATAAGAAATGTAATTGGACCTATGGTCTTTTATAAACTTCGTTCCCCCTTTAAAAATATTAGTAATTTTTATAATTTAGCCAGTTTTTCTCCCTTTTCAGGTTTTGTACTTCCCTACCGTTTCCCGATATTTATGTTTTATCATTTATTAATTTTCAGTTTATTTAGATTTCTTTTGACCCTATCGTTTCCCGTTTTTGTTATATCGAGTCATTTATTTTGAATAAATTGTAACTTTTGGATTTTGTTAAATTTGAATATTGAGTTTTCTTTCTATTAATTTGTGGACAATCCGGAACCCCCCCTCTCTCCTTTACACTACTGAGAGCCGAGTATTTCCTACAGCTTTGAGATCTATCGTGTTTAATTTGTAAATTTTGATTCTTTTTCGGTCGGAGAATTGCGATTAACATGAGGTGAACAGTCACCACGGGCAATTTAATATTATTTACGAGTAAAGCTTGTTTTTAATCTTCTTAATCGTAGTCGGTTGTTCGTTACTGACTCGATTATTTTAAATAATTTTGTGATTATGAAGTTAGTAGTTTCTATGCACAGCTCGGTGTGATAGAAATGGTGTATATTTTTTTTGGTTTTGCTATTGAGGGTTATGTCGTGTATCTTCGCGAATAATCTTTCTTCTTTTTTTTTTTTGGATTTGGTTTTGTTTAAATACCGTGTCGGGTCCGTAATAACCTTCGTGAATAATCTTTTTCTCTAGTTTCAGCTTGATTAAATTTTGTTTAAAAACCGTGTCGGGTCCGTAATAACCTTCACGTATGACTATGTCACGTCGGGACCATAACAACCTTCGTGATTAATAATTTTTTTTTGCTTTTGTTAGATTAACCGCTTAACGGCTTCCTCGTCGAGTCGTTATTCTTAATTTCGTGAATTTTGAATATTGATTATAGATCGATTTTTAATTAATTTTTTTTTGCAACGAACTGGCGCTCAACATAGTATTATTTACAAATTTAAACATTTATAGTGATTTGGAGATCTCAAAGCTGGGATCTTAATTTGGATGCAGATTCTAGGCGTGACCATCTTTGAATTTGAATTTTGTTGCTATATTTTGCTTTCTTTTGTCGTTTTAACAATTTTTAGATTCCTTTTCTTATATTGGCTGATATAGTAAGTGTAGACTTAATTTGATTTTATTTGTTTTCAGATATTGATAATTAATATGGAGTTAAATATTGAATTTAGTTCTTGGGTAAAAATCTACATTACAGAGTTCTGAGTTACGCAGGATTAAATTGAATGTTTATATATAATAAAAAAAATAATAATAGTATATTAATATTGTTAAAGTGAAGTTAAACTAAAGTTAAAGTATAGTTAAACTGAGAATAAATTAACGTTAATCTAAATATAAATTAAACTTAAAGTAACATAAAAGTATAGTTAACGTAAAGTTAAAATAAGGTAAAAGTAAAATTAATATAGAGTTAAAGTAATATTAATGTAAATTTAACCCTGAAATTCCACACTGGGTATGACACAACCGGACAATTTTTATAATCTTAGTCTCTTGAAAAACTCTGAGGATTATATTTTCCCAGAGACTCAAAGGGTTTGTCATATTGCTACCAACTATTTCCAGCCTTCATCTTTAAAAAATTCAAATATTTATGTTAGAAATTAGCGAAATTATCAAGGGCTACAAAACGCAGTATGGAGTTATAAGGTAAAACTATAATTAAAATAATATTAAACCAAAAACTGTATTATTCATATAAAATTGAACTAAATTTAAAGTACATTAAGGCTAAATTAAAACTAAAGTTAAAGTAACGTTAAAGTATAGTTGAGATAAAGTTAAAGTACGGTTCAGGTAAGGT
The DNA here is from genome assembly GCA_037103525.1 of Ganaspis brasiliensis. NCBI lineage: Eukaryota > Metazoa > Arthropoda > Insecta > Hymenoptera > Figitidae > Ganaspis > Ganaspis brasiliensis. The sequence continues at coordinate 150,851 of JAZKLR010000434.1, forward strand.
TAAAGTATAACGTTACAAAAATAGTTAAGGTGAAGTTAAAGTAAAGTTAAGGTAAAGTTAAAATAATATTAAATTAAAGTTAAAGTAACATTAAACTAAAGTTAAAGTAAAGTTAAGGTAAAGTTAAAGTAATGTTAAAGTATAGTTAACGAAAAAACAAAGTAATGTTAAAGTATAGTTAAACTAAAGTTAAACTAACATTAACGGATAATTAAGGTTTAGTCAAACAAAGTAAAGGTAACGTTAAAGAAGAGTTAAGGTAAAGTCAAAACAACGTTAAAGTTAATGTGATGTGAAAATAACGTCAGTGTAATGTCATAGTATAGTTAATGAGAAGTTAAAGTATAATTGAGGCAGTTGGTGCAGAAACCGCACAAGTCCACTTTTTTTCGAAAATCACTTTTTTATGGAAAATTTATCTTTAAATGAAGCTCTACGATCTAGTAAAATATTACATATGTTACTAAACTCTAAACCCTTTAAAATAAAAAAACAAATTTTCGTTTCGTGCAGAAACAGCACAAGTCCATGATTCCAAGCTACGCACAAAGATGCGCAATGGATGAAATAATACTTATTTGTGATATTTTTAAAGTGTTTTTTGACGTTGTTAAATAATTTATATAAAACAGTCTATATTATAAATAAAATGCACTGAAAGCGAGGCAGACAACAATAATAGTGAATTATGTGATAATTGTTAAGAAAACGTTGAAAAGTGATTTTTAAAAAATGTTTATTATTTATAAAATGCTAATAACAATTATCCAAATTAAAAATTTTAAATAAATGTTACTAAAAATTTACTAAAACTGTGATACTTCACTTGATTTAATACATTTTCTGTGTTTTCTATTTCATTTTGTGCAGAAACCGCACAAGTCCAAAAGTTAATTTATTTTTTTTATACCCTATATTAATTAAAATATAAATCAATCATATTGAATTTTTAAACTTATAGGTTAGTAGAAAATAATACAAAACGCAGAATTAAAAAAAATTCTCATATTTACAAGAAAAACAGTTTTTATTGGTTCCTGAACAATTACGATTTGTGAACTTGTGCGGTTTCTGCACCAACCGCCTCAATTAATATAAAATTAAACAGAAGGTAAAGTAACATTAAATTAATGTTACAAAAATAGTTAAGGTGAAGTTAAAGTATGGTTAAAGTAAAGTTAAAGTGACTAAAGTTTAGTTAAAATAACGTTAATTTTAAGTTAAGGTGAAGTTCCATTTTCATAACTTGTGCTTAAACACTGTTTTTTCCTGAGTAATATCGGACCACTGCAGTTAAGGTGAAGTTAAAATAAAGTTAAAGTGACGGAACAACATAGTTAAGGTAAAGTTAAAGTAATGTTAAAGTATATATAGTTAAGGTATGGCTAAAGTAACGTTGCAGTAAAGTCACAAAAAAATAATTGAGGTGAAGTTAAACTAGAGTTAATGAAAAGTTAATGTAATTTTAAAGTGAAGTTAAAGTAACGTTAAAATAAAGTTAAGGTATGGTTAAAGTGACGTTGCAGTAAAGTCACAAAAAATAACTAAGGTGAAGTTAAACTAGAGTTAAAGTAAAGTTAAGGTAAAGTTAATGTAATTTCAAAGTGATTTTAAAGTGAAGTTAAATTAACATTAATGTACATTTAAACTAAATTTAAACTTAATTTAATGTAACGTTAAAGTTTAGTTCAGATAAAGTTAGCGTAACGTTAAACTAAAGTTAAAGTACAGTTGAAGTAACGTTAAAGTATACTAAAGGTAAAGATTAAGTAACTTTTAAGTATACTTACACTAAAGTAAAGCTAAAGTGAATGTAACGTTAAAGTTAAGTTGAGTTAAGTTCAAGTAAAATTGCGATATAGTCAATGAAAAGTAAAAGTAATGTTAAAATATAGTTAAAGTAAAGTTAAACGTATAATTAACGTATAATTAAGGTTATGCTATGTAGGTAATGTTAGGTAATGTGACTAAAGTTAAGGTAACATTAAAGTATAGTTAAGGTAAAGTCAAACTAAAGTTAAAATCACGTTAAAGTAAAGTTAAGGTAATGTTAAAATAAAGTTAGAATAACGTCAAAGTATAGTTAATGTGAAGTTAAAGTGAAGGTAAAGTATAAGTAATATAAAATTAATCAGAAAGTGAAGTAACGTTAAACTAATATTACAAAAATAGTTAAGGTGAAGTTAAAGCATAGTTAGAGTAAATTTAAGGTGACTATACAGTATAGTTAAAATAACGTTAATGTATAGTTAAGGTAAAGTTAAAATAAATTTAATGTATGTTACACTATACTTAAGGTTAAGTTAAAGTAACGTTAAAGTATCGTTTACACTGAAACTTTTTATGTAAATTTTATGAAAAATTCGTAAAACATACTGATTTTTCTAACCTTAGGCATGCCCTTAACTATAAATATAAATGTACAGTCAACTTTCCCATAAGATATTTTGAAATGAGGGGGGTATTAACTTGAGAGATATTTTTCGCGTAAGGAGAAATCTTTGTGCAGTTTCCTATTACTCATGGTGGTTAGTTTCAAAATATATAATGTTTAGAGGTAAAAAGATGCTATGATAATCTATTTATGTCAGCTATCTTGACACAATTATGCGCATGTCTAACGACTATATTTTTCCTTGACGAAAATGTAAAATGAATTATGAATAGTTTTTTAACAAATTTCCATAACTTTTTTTGAACTTCTACAGTGGGTTTTTTTAATTATGTTAATTTTTTTAAATTGTTACAGTGGTATTTTTTAATTTTTATAATTTTTATTGAGTTGCTACAGTGGTATTTTTTTAATTTTCATTATTTTCGTGAATTGCTACAATGGTCTCATTTAATTTTCATAACTTTCTTGAATTGCTATAGTGATCTTTTTTTATTTTCATAATTTTCTTGAATTGCTACAGTGGTCTTATTTAATTTTCATAACTTTCTTGAATTGCTATAGTGGGCTTTTTTAATTTTTATAATTTTCTTGAATTATTATAGTAGACCTTTTTAATTTAGTTTCCTCAATTTATATAAATATATATATATTTCATATAAAAATATGTATTATACGTTAAAACTCTATTGGGTTGTACATGTAATATTTTTTATCTGTTTTTTCACTGTAGCCAGCACGCGACAAATACCTTAAAAATAGCAAATTAATTTTTAGATCTTTTGCTATATATTATAATATACTCCAAAAATGTCCCCCCTCCCCCCCCCCCCAAAAAAACTAAAAGTGATAACAGGGCTTTTTTAATGAAAGTTGAAATATTAGAATAAGTTTCCTGTATGAGAAGGTCTTTATAAATTGGGAATTAACCAGGTTACACAACGAAAAGTGCAAAATGACACAACCAGACCTGACCTCCCCTAATTTTAAAGTAATGTTACAAAAATAGTTAAGGTAAAGTTAAACTAAAGTTAAAGTTACGTTAAACTGTAGTGAAGGTTATTGTAAAGTAAAACTTAAAATTATTATAAAAATAGTTAATGTAAAGTTACAGTAAAGTTTAAGTGACTTTGAAGTATAGTTAAGGTAAAGTTTAAGTAACGTTAATGTGTACTTGAGGTAAAGTTAAAATTTAAAAAGATAATGTATCGTAAAATTATAGTTAAGGTAAAGTTAAAAAAATAATACGAAAATAGTTGATGTGAAGTTATAGTTGAGTTTAAGAGAAGTTAAGCTAAAGTTAAATTAATGTTAAGTAGTGTAACAAGGCGGGTTCCAAAACATAGTTCCGATGTTCGCCACCAGGTGGCGCTGTTACCTTCAGTCGGTATTACCGTGCGTCGGTAAGGTAGATTTCGTATTAGTTACCATGTGCGTGGTTTTACCCTCGGTCGGTAATGCAGATCTCTGTCGGTAATTGTCACCGCTAGATGGCGCTAGTTTTATAATTTGCATAAACAATATATTGTTGTTAACTTTGGTATTACCACCCACAATCTACCACCCACCCCCCACCACCCACCAACCAGACCAACATGAATCTAGCATATCTTTTCATTGTAACTATCCACCCAACACCCCACCACTTACATAACAAGACTAATGTATTAGGACTTGAATTTTCAAAATACCACCCACCACCTACTTTGCATATGTGATCTCAAATTTCAAAAATCATAGTGAAAACCGCGAAGGAATGGCTGAATCGTGAGATACCACGCAGTATTAGGGAGGTGGATTTAGGGTAAGCCGCGCTGGGCCTGACTCGACGCATGGTGCGCAACGAGATGCATGTGGCCAATGTGAACGGATACTCTAGCGCTGTATATATGGTCTAGCCTAAAAGAGAAAGGTTCATAGAATTGAACTGTGATCTCCAATCAGTTGATATTATTGTGTATCGGTAAGGTAGATTTCACATGTATTACCATGTGTCGGTATTGCAGATTACTTGTTTGCTCAACGGATATTACCATCGAGCGGTAAATTATCTTAAGGTAAATTATTCATCTATAGATCAATCGATACTGTCTTTCTGCGAAAGAGGTTAGTGAGTTTAATATAGTGCACAACTCTACCGTACGTAGTGTTGTAGTGTTTTTTTCAATGTGTTGTGCATTGTATATGAGTGAATCCATGTGATTGGGTATATAAAGCGACGTTTAAAGTGGAAATAGCACTGCGGTCACCTGTCTGGAGTGAGCAGTAACTACTACTAGAAGGGCTGCCAGAGGGAACTCAGAGGACCTCGGAGTGGTGGAGAGTATTGAGAGATTCTGGACCAGCCATCTTGCGTACGTGTGTGAGCAGCGTCGCTGCTATTACGAGTATCCTCTGACTGACCAAATCCTGCGTACGTGCGGAGCAGCGTCACAACCATTAGAAGTATCCTCTTACTGACCAAATCTTGCATACATGCTTGAGCAGTGTCGCAGCCATTAGAAGTATCCTCTGACTGACTACAGCTGACATTCAACGTTGTTGAATTGACTGACGTCGTAGCGGTTGGAGTACATGAAGATTGCTGTGTTAAAGTTTTAAAGGTATGTTCACATATAACAACCGATTGAAAGGGGGGGGGGGGTATTAGTTAATTTAACCTAATATTATTGTATTAATTTTTCGCACATTATACGGAAAGTAAGCAATTCACGCACAGCGAGAACTGCTAACTTTCCGTATAGCGTGCGAAAAAATATCGTATGACACTCGTGCGGATAATTTAGTGATTCCTAAGAGTGTGAGCTACCTCACTCGCCTTCGGATCGTGTTGTAAACCTCGCACTCTAGGAATCGCCAAATTACAGCACTTGTATCATAATGTACTATTATAAATTATTTTTATGATTTGCAGAATGTGTGATAAACGTAAAAATCCTGGGGAAGGAAGAGAAAGGGCTGATGCTTCTAAAAGGACGAGAAATAATACAACGCTTTGTAAGGAATGTGAGGACCTTATTCCATCCATTGAAGATGCGCTATCTCTTCTACAAATGTTACAAGATTCGAACGATAAAATGATGTGTGTTAATAGATGGTTGAATGTGTGTAATATTTCTTTGAGAACCCTAAGAAGTATACCGAATTGCTTACTTATAAATACTGATAAAATGCGATGTCTACATTTAATTCAACAAATATTATGTCTTTTCACAAAATTTCAAAAATATTTAAAACACGGGGCAAGAAATGTAATTTCTAATGAAATAAGTAATCGCGTACGTTGGACAGATACCGAGAAAGCTTTTCAGAATTATATTAAAACAAGTATTATTATAAATTTGATTCACAATGATATAAAGGCTTTCTTAAATGATTCAAAGACACTTTTCGAAGAAAATATTAGTGAAATTTTAAATAGTCATGGTCCATTAAAAGTGTATAGTGTCCTTGGTACAAAGTTTAGAAAAATTGTTAATGATGAGGAAAAAGTACAATACATACATTTCAACACGAGAAGTGAAATAATTTTCCCTTCTACTGTATTAGCAGACTGGTATAGTAAAAACATTGAAGAAACATTATTAAAGGATGTTGAGCTTTTTGAAGTAAACGAGTCTCAATGGACATTACATTCAATTACAGTACCGTCGGGAATTGTCAGTCCACCTATTTTTTAAGGTTTGAAAAACGTCTTTAAACGTACAAAGTATAATTATTAAAATTTTTCTGTGTTTATTTCCTTAAAGTAGATAAAATTTTGAGGAAAATCAGGCCTGAGTGAAGTGAGTTAGTTGATTTTTCATTGAAATATGTTAAAAAATGTGAAATTTTTAATGTTTTATAAAAATTGAAATTACTCTTAAAATAATAAAGGTTTTTTAAAGTTCCTATGCTTGTTTTAAAGGGAATTTACTGGAGAATAACATTGTTGTTTAAGCATTAATGTGCAATTTTTTTCCTAGCATATGCAAGGCTCGGAAGTTGGACCAAAAAATTTATCAAATTTTGAAGACACTATTTTGACATAAAAATAATTTTTAAAATTCCAATATATATATTATATTACTTCCTTCCAAAAGTTATTGACAATTATGACCTTGGTATAATTTATATAGCTGTATTTGATATCAAGATATAAACAATAATTTTTTTATATTTTTTGGTCCAACTTCCGAGCCTTGCATATGCTAGGAAAAAAATTGCACATTAATGCCTAAGCAATAGTCTTATTCTCCAGAAAATTTCCTTTAAAACAAGCATAGAAACTTTAAAAAACCTATATTATTTCGAGAGTAATTTCAATTTTTCTAAGACATTAAAAATTCAACATTTTTTAACATATTTCTAAGAAAAATTGACTAACTCACTTCACTCAGGCCTTATTTTCCTCAAAATTTTATCTACTTTAAGGAAATAAACACAAAAAAATTTTAATATTTGTACTTTGTACGTTTAAAGATGTTTTTCAAACCTTAAAAAATGGGTGGACTGACAATTTCCGACGGTACTGTATAAAACTGGAAATAAACATAAATAAGTATAATCCATTACGTGTTGGTTCTTACATAGAATTACCAAATGAAATAAAATTAAAAAATGCATGTATTAATGTAGATAACCAAGATAATAAATGTTTCAAATGGGCAGTTTTATCATGTTTATATCCAGTTGTAACCCAAACCTTATTTTAAATTATTATAAGTATGAAAAATATATTAATTGTAATGGGATAGAGTTTCCAGTCTCTCTTAAAGATATTAGAAAATTTGAGAAACAGAATGATATCTCAATAAATTTATATGGTCTTAAATTAAAAAATTCTAAATTTACCACAATTCCATTACATCTATCATTAAATAAGAAGGAAAAACATGTAAATCTACTTAGGGTGGAAAAACATTATGTAAGTGAAGATGATAATAATTCTAATACGGATGATGATAATAATGTTGCTTCAAAGAATTTTCATTATGTATGGATAAAAAATTTGTCTCGTCTTGTTAGTTCACAACTTTCGAAAGGAAACAGTAAAAAAATATCTGTGATCGATGTCTTCATTATTTCGTAAGTAAAGTGAAGCTTACAAACCATGAAGAAGATTGTAAGTTATTGAATGAATGTAAAGTTACACTTCCTCGACCAGGACAAAATTTTGTTCAGTTTCAGAACTTTGCTTATAAGGAGAAAGTACCATTTGTTATCTACGCTGATTGTGAGTGTCTACTTAAACCTGCTGAGGAAGAAGTAGGAGGAATGAGAACATGCAATACTGAAGTTATTCAACACCATGAAATTTTTAATATTATATACTACGTAAAATATAGTTATGATGAATCATTATCTGGATATCATTCAAGTCCAGAAGGTGTCGATCCTGCCAAATGGTTTGCCCAAGAACTACAACAGTTGGCTACAGTTGTCAAGTCAATTATTCAGAATCCAATTCTAATGGAAAGTCTCTCAGCAGATCAGATTGAAGCTTTTGTATGTTCTACAACATATCACATTTGCGAAGGTAAAATATCACATTTTGAGAAAAAATTTCGTGATCATTCTCACTTAACAGGCTTAGAATTTGAAGGAAAGATTGATCTACTTCCAAAAACAAAGAAAAGTATATTTCTTTTACTAAGAGAATTCTTGTTTTCGCAGTAATGTTTGTAAGCAACCTTGAATGGGGAAATTGAAAATATGCCTCCTAATTAATAATGCCTAAATGGTTCCAAGTGTTTTATTAAATAAATACTTGCGACCTAGTGTTCTAATTAATAAATAGATATACACAATTGTTTTATTTAACAAATAGATGCGCACTACTTTTTTAGTGCACATATAGATGCGCACTACTTTTTTAATGCACATAAAGATGCGCACAACTTTTTTAGTGCACATAAAGATGCGCACTACTTTTTTAGTGCACATATAGATGCGCACTACTTTTTTAGTGCACATATAGATGCGCACTACTTTTTTAGTGCACAAATAGATGCGCACTACTTTTTTAGTGCACATAAAGATGCGCACTACTTTTTTAGTGCACATATAGATGCGCACTACTTTTTTAGTGCACATATAGATGCGCACTACTTTTTTAATGCACACAAAGATGCGCACTACTTTTTTAGTGCACATATAGATGCGCACTACTTTTTTAGTGCACATATAGATGCGCACTACTTTTTTAATGCACATAAAGATGCGCACAACTTTTTTAGTGCACATATAAATGCGCACTACTTTTTTAGTGCACATATAGATGCGCACTACTTTTTTAGTGCATAAATAGATGCGCACTACTTTTTTAGTGCACATATAGATGTGCACTACTTTTTTAGTGCACATATAGATGCGCACTACTTTTTTAATGCACATATAGATGCGCACAACTTTTTTAGTGCACATATAAATGCGCACTACTTTTTTAGTGCACATATAGATGTGCACTACTTTTTTAGTGCACATATAGATGCGCACTACTTTTTTAATGCACATATAAATGCGCACAACTTTTTTAGTGCACATATAAATGCGCACTACTTTTTTAGTGCGCATATAGATGCGCACTACTTTTTCAGTGCACAAATAGATGCGCACTACTTTTTTAGTGCACAAATAGACGCGCACTACTTTTTTAGTGCACAAATAGATGCGCACTACTTTTCTAGCGCAGAAATATATGCGCACAAGTGTTTTATTCAAGAAACATTTATTCATGTAAACTAAACATCGATTTTCATTAAATATTTTTGATGTAATGAAGACTTAAACATTAATGAGTTGTATTCAGAGTTGATCCTCTGTGTGTATTTTGATTCCAAGAACCACAAACTCAACATAAAATTTGGTTCTTCTTAGATCCTTCGTAACGCGTCACAATTATTTACATAATATATTTAAAAAATTAAAAGTACGTTTTAAAAGTCATTTTATAACATATGGTGCAAGTATATTTTTGAATCCATTCAAAATCTTTAATTTTTAGTACAAGATTAAATTTACATAATATAAAATAAAAGAATCAAAGCTTTCAAAAAAGTAGAAAATTAATACCTTTAAAAAACGTAGATAAAGACATCAAATAAATGTTTTCAAAAATTCGTAATTATAAGATAAAAACTAAACAATTAAAAAGAAGTAAAAATATTTCTAAGAAATGGAAAAACTATGACAAAAATTTAAGAATTAATGAGAACGCTAAGACTAAAAAAATAGTGAAACATCAAGAAAATGGAGAAAAGTTTTTTTCCTGAACCTAACAAACTGTAAATAAATGTAAAGTACAAAGAATAATAAAATTTGTTTAGAATCTACTAAAAAATTAGAATTAATAAAAATAAAATAAAAGCATGTGCCATATCAAGATGAATAAAAAGTCCACAAAAGAAATTTAAAAATCACTTAAAAACAGAAAAGTTTATGCAAATTAAACCAAACAAATTTTTATAATATTACATGTAACATTTAAAACAAGTCCAACAATAAATTTAAAGAAATAAAGAAAATCTCAAAATTTTATGGAAGAATAAGTAAGTTTGCAAAAAAATCTCCCAAAAATCTCATAGAAATATTATAAGAATTAAAAAAAGGATTATTGTGAATATGAAATATAATTAATATTACGTAATGATTTTGCATTAATAATATGCATTTGAAATTTGAATTAATTGAAAGTTAAAAGTTGGAACAAATTGGAATATGATAGTTAATTTTAATTGACGTTTGGAATTTATTTAAATTATAATGACTTAAAGATATAAAATTCTAATACTATTTTTTGATATCTTCATACCAAAAATTTGTAAATCGTAGGTATTTTGATAATCTGTATTAGCACAATTTTTTCAATTTGATAAAGATTAAAATATTGAAATCGTAATTTTTAAGATTTATCCACAAATTTGTGTGTTTTGTTTATATGGTCTTGTGATGTTTTGCATGCAGTATTTTACATCTAGAGAATTGTAAAGTTTTTTTAATTATGTCATGATTTTAATGCCAATTTCCCAATGATTTAAATCAATTGTTGTTGATTTATTTTGGCCTTGCCAAATGAGTTAGTGCAGTCGATTATTTTTGGAATGACCCAAAAGATAAATAAATTTGTTGTGTCAAAGAATAATTGAAAAGTGCAAAGAATGAAGAAAAATATACAAGAAAGGATGCCCATAGAAATACAACGGTATTGACCACGGTATTCTGGTACTGCATAAATAGGAAAATAAATTATTAATTATTACAAATATATTTAACTATAATAATGATATAAATAATACAAACTTAATTTCATTTTTTAGTTTTTTTCAACAATCAAGAATCTTCACATTTTATATTCTATACTGCAATACAAATTTTTTATGCTTTCCAAAAATCGGAAATCTACTAGATTTTGTGTTCTAGTTTATTCAAACTTTAAAACTTCAACTAATTCAAATTTAAATATATATAAATTAATGCATAATAATTAAATAATAATTATTTTCCATATTGACAATAATCCTCTTTTTAATTCTTACAAGATTTCTAAGAGTTTTTAACACTTTTTTAAAACTGTTTTAAATTTTTATGTTATAATTTCTTATTCTTACATAATTTTAAAACAATTTTTTCTTTTACTTTTGATATTTTTTTGTTTTAGTTCTTTTATTTTAGAATTGTCTGTAATTTTCTTCTTTTTATCCAAATTATGTAATATTATTTTACATAATTCGGTTATAACATTTACTAAACCTTTTAATTCGTTGATTTTATTAATTATTTCTATATTTTTAAAAATATATATTCTAAATTTATTTTTGGACCTCTTTAAGTCTATAAGAAGAATATTTATAAAATTATTTTGGTTTATTTTTTTTAAACCTTTTTATATTATTTATTTTATTTTTAAAAATGCATTGATGTACAGTTAAACAAATGTTCGGTTTGTATAACCAAATAATTTGATTATACACATTTGTTTGAATCAACCAAATGGCTTATTACAGTTGACTAAGTGTTTTGGTTAATCCAACCAAAAAGTTTATTTCATACAAACAAAAAATTTGTTTTATTCAAACAAATTAATTTTATTGAATTTATTTGGTTCGTTCAAATAAATATTTTGGTTTACACAATCAAATGTCATACTTATTTTTCTTTAATGCTTGAATTTCTTAATTAAATATTTTATTTGTATATTATTAATTAATTTCCAATTTTTAATTTACAATTTTAAAGTAATAATAATAATAATCACTATAATAAATTGGAAATTAACTGATAAATATGCAAATAAAATATTAAGAAATTCAGATATGGGTGATTCTCCACGAAACCAACAATTTGGTTACTGTGATTTTAGAAAAAAAAATTTCTGATTAAAATAAAAATTGTGATATAACTTTGAAGTATGATAGTAAAAAATGAAATATCTGTGATGGGCCGGACAAATTGTTTATAATTTTTGTATTTTTTAAACAAATTAGCTGTTACCGCATCCATGTACCATAATCGGTTGCAGTATAACAGAATTGATAGTTGAATTTATAGAAAAGTTAAATAAAAATCATTCGCATTCTAACTTTTATATTTTCTTTTTGTTAAACAATATTTGTTTAAACAAATAATAAAAAAAGTCACATTTAATAAAAATTATGGATCACAATCGATTCTACAAGAAAAATTAGAAAGATTTTGTTATGATCATATTTTATTTTAAGTCATAATTTGTTGATAAAATCGCTTTAAACAAATAAATAAATCTATGGTGGTAATTTATGCGGTAATTTATAAAAATATTGAGGTAATTTATAATAAAAATACAAACGAAATTCAGGATTTAAAAAACTGATGTAGGACATTTATGTAGTAATTTATGGAAATTTATGGTAATTTATGCGGTAATTTATAAAAATTTTGAGGAAATTCATAATATTAATACAAAATAAAATTCATGATTCAAAAAACTAATGCAGGAAATTTATTTCGTAATTTATGATAATATATACGGTAATTTATGAAAATTTCGATGCAATTTATAGTTAATAAAAGTAAATTAAAAAAACTAATTTTTGAAATTTATGGAAATTTATACGATAATTTATGGAAATTTATGTAGTAATTTATGGAAATTATATTAAAATTTATAGAAATATATGTTGTAATTTTATAAATTATTTTAAAAACATTTATTCTAATTTATTAACAAATAATTTAAAATTTGCAAATCAGTTGCCAGCAATTCATAGAAATTTATACGGTTATTTATGAAAATTTATAAAGTATTTAATGTTAAAGTTATATTAAAATTATGACAGTTTAGGTAATTTCTATTTGTTTAATTTTATTTAACACAATCACAAAAAATTTTAAATTGTACACTTGTTTAAACCACAAATTCAATGAAAGACAGCCAAAAACCTTCACCATGATGCAAAAGGCTTCACCATGACGCTGAGGCTTCACCATGACGCTTAATGAATACTGTTTTTTTAAACAAATTATACTCTCTAAAACTGAATCAGTGAAATTTCCACTGATTTGAAATCAGTGAACAACTTTTCGTTGCTGAATCAGTGAAATTCACTGAAGATCAGCAAAGAGAAGTTGTTCACTGATTCCAAATCAGTGAAAATTTCACTGATTCAGTTTTAGAGAGTAAGCAATTTTCAATCGGTTTCGCATTCCTGTCATCTATATTCACGGAAATAATACTACTATACATCATTTATTGAAAAAAATTTTTTTTTTTAATTCATTGCGAAATATGCAAAGGCTTCACCATGACGATTCTGTGATTCCCTACAAAAATTAAGCGCTTTAAACGTAAAAAAAGCAAAAAATCAATTATAAAATTTGTTTCTATCGTAGTGAATCTCTTGAGGGGAGTCAATTGTTGCTTATACTAAAGTGTAACTAAATTCTGATTTGATTTTTATGAAATATTTCAATTTTTTAAAAAGGCTTCACCAAGACGCACAAAACTGGGGACAAGAAATAACATCTAGAAAAAATAAAAATAATAATTATTTTTTTTACAACTAATTTTTTTCTGAATTCTACACACTTAGACAATAAAAAAATATAACCATTAATTTGTTTTATTATTAAAGTTTAATAAAAATATTTATTTTTGTGTCGTAACTGACCCTGGGGATAGGCTTCACCATGACGATTTGGCCTATAAATTTGCATTTAAAAAAAAATATTTAATCTTATAAATTAAAGTGGCTACAGGCTTTCGTTTGTGATCACTAGAGTTACTTTTTTAAGTTAGATTCATTACCATATGTGCAATTTGTTTCTTAAAAAACAGAAGGGACATGGAATTGTCGGTTTCGTGGAGAATCACCCATATATTATACAGAAAAACGAATAACAGTTGAGCATATTATTAGAAACAAAATTTTCTTCTCTTCAAGGTCGTCTTCTTACGGAGTGTTTCTCCTTAAAAGAATCTTTTACTTCAAAATTTATGAAAGAATTAAAAGTCACAAGTAACTCATATATTTACAAGCACAATTAAACATAACCTGTAGGTAATCAAAATCTATTTGACACTTATAACCTAAAATAACCTGAAACACACAATAGGTCACAAATTTTGTAGGAACTTTCCGCGTAATCCAGTTTCTCAAATGAGGAAACAACACTCACTAAATTTATAAAACACAAGTTATGATAAAACAAATAATGCACTTTATACGCGACGACACGATTGACATGACGCGACGCTTGTTTAAACACTCAGAAAAATGATATCAAAAATATCAAAAATATTTTATCAATATCAAAAATATTGATAAAATTAATTTGAAATTTGTAAAAAATGATAAAAATAATTTAAAATAGGAAAAATAGTCCAGAAATAACCAAAATAACAGAAATTTGAAGAAATAATTGAGAAATCACAAAAAATTTTAATTTTAAGGTAATAAGTGAAACTAGGTGTGAATTCTGTCCATTTCATGGACACTTCGCTTCCAAGGAAGCAAGATAATTTGCTTCCTCATAGAGGAAGCAAGAAATTTAGTTATAATATAAAAAATAATAATTTAATTTTAAATTAATTATTATTGAAAAAAATTAAAAATCATGAATTATTACGTGGGTTTTTTGTCAATTATATACTTTATATAGGTCAATCGATTCGTTTTGAAACAAGGAATATGATTTTTTCATTCATTTGTCTGAATTTTTAGCATGAAAAAATTTTTTGACGAAAAACGATATTTTCGATGAAAAAAGGTGCTCAAAAAAATTTGATTGGGTATTTCCAAAAATCCCTGTGTCCAAATTTAGATATTTGTGAACTTCATATGTCATCCAAATTTTATTAAAATCCGTTAAAGCGTTCTCGAGATATCCTGGCGACAAAAAATTTACCACATACACACACACATCCGGACATTTTCTCAGGAATGAAAATTTGAACTTTTCAGATGAAACTGAGTCGATTTACACTATTTTTGGAAAATCGAAAATCTTAACGATCACAACGCTTCCTCTATGAGGAAGCAAAAGTAACAAAAATTTGAGCCAAATAATTGAAAGATGACAAAACTAATTAAAAATTAAGTAAAAATTAAAAAATTTGAAGAATAGGTACTTATTTTAGTCCAAAGAAAGAGTTTGGTCGAATGAAACAAATACATTTAAATAAAAATTTTGTTTCTGGAACCAAAGGATTTTTTACAAGGAACCAAATGCTTATTTAATCTAATAAAACTTTTTTGTTGTATCAAATAAAATAAGTTAACTAAATGGTTTGTTTAATTTAACTGAAATTTTTTTCTAACTGTAAATGTCTTATGTCTTAAAATAAGATCTGTTTTTACAGTGTACATATACATTTTTTTATTTATTTTTTATTAATTCTAATTTTTCAGTATATTCTTATCAAATTTTTTTAATTTTTGTATTTTTTACATTTTTCTGCGGTTTGTTAGATTAAGAAAAAAAACATTTTTCCATTTTCTTTCTATATTTATTTAATCTTCTTGCTGTTTCACAATTTTTTTAGTGTTTCTTTGAATTTTAATTAATTCTTTAATTTTTGTCTTATTTTTTCTATTTCTTAGAAATATTTTTTCTTCTTTTAAACTATTTAGTTTTTATCTTATAATTACGAATTTTTAAAACCATTTATTCGATTTATTCTATATCTACATTTTTTTTATGTAGACAAATATGTCGAGATACTTAAAATTAGGTGTAAATTATGTCTATTCTTGCACATTTCGTTTCCACGTATAAGCAAAACAATTTGCTTGCTCATAGAAGAAGCAATAAATTAATGACGTAAAAATTAATTGGAGAAGTTATTAAAAAAAAGAATTTTAAATGCAAAAAATGAAGAAACATGAATTATTTTCGAATTTTTGATCAATTATAAACTTTATATAAGTCAATTAATTCGTTTTGAGACACGGAATATGATTTTTGTATTTATGAAGTTGTATTTTTAGCATGGAAAAAAACGATTTCTTTCGATGAAGAAAGGTGCTCAAAAAAATTTGATTAGGTATTTTAAAAAATCCTGGTGTCCAAATTTAGAAATTCATGAGCTTAATAACTCATCCAAATTCTGTTGAAATCCGTTGAAGCGTTCTCGAGATATCCTGGCGACAAAAAAGGCTATACATACATATCATACATGCACAAAACACTCACAGACATTTAGACATTTGCTTAAAAATGGAAATTTACGCTTATTAGATGAAATTGAGTTGATTTAGACTATATTTGTGGAAAATCGAAAATCTTAACTATCACAAAGCTTTCTCTATGGAAATGTAAAAAATAATGAATCCATTAACATCCATGCTTAGGGAAAAATGGATATCAAAAAAAGTCATTACGGGAAACTGGACCGTGCTTGAAATGATGATTTTTGACATTAAGAAATGTTTAAAAATAAATTGTTTAAAAACATTGTTATAAACAAATATAAGAAGAAAACTAAAAATTATTAAAAATAAATAGTTTCATTCGATTGTACGCGAAAATATTGTTTATTTAGTATTAAGAACACATAAGGTAAAAAGATTGAAAACGTTACACATGCCTTCTTGAATAATTTTTCTCGTACAATCGATTAATGACATTGGTTTTTAATATTTTTTAATTTTGTTTCTATTTGTTTAAAAAAATTGTTTCTTTTAACAGTTTTTAATGTAAAAAATCATCATTTAATTCACAATCCTGTTTTCTGTACAGCTTTCTCTGCTATCCATATTTCCCTAAAAATGGGTTGAGATGGATTCAAGGTCATTATTGTTGTTTATTGATTATTTATAACAAATGGAGTGAAAAAGTTTTAAATGTCTCCCATGTTCCTTTATTAATTTTTCACGTGCAATGAAAAAACACTATTTATTTTTAACAATTTTTTTTTATTTGTTTATAACAATTCGTTTAAACCAATTATTCTTTAAACAATTTTTAATGTCTAAAATCATCTTCTGATTACTTCCAGTATTGGTTTTTTGGAAATCCGCATTTCCCCAAATTATTTATGTCACTTAATTATTTATTAGTAAAAATATAAAAAGCTTGGTAACTACTGCTGTTAAAAAACTAGTGCGCATATATTTGTTCAATAAAACATTAGTGCGCATGTATTTTTAAGCTAAAAAAGTAGTGCGTATCTATTTATGCGCTAAAAAAGTAGTGTGCATCTATTTGTGCGCTAGAAAAGTGTTGCACACGTATTTGTGCACTAAAAAAGTAGTGCGCATCTATATGTGCACTAAAAAAGTAGTGCGCATTTATATGTGCACTAAAAAAGTTGTGCGCATCTTTATGTGCATTAAAAAAGTAGTGCGCATCTATTTTTGCACTAAAAAAGTAGTGCGCATCTATATGTGCACTAAAAAAGTACTGCGCATTTATAAGTGCACTAAAAAAGTTGTGCGCATCTTTATGTGCATTAAAAAAGTAGTGCGCATCTATATGTGCACTAAAAAAGTAGTGCGCATCTATTTGTGCACTAAAAAAGTAGTGCGCATTTATATGTGCACTGAAAAAGTTGTGCGCATCTTTATGTGCATTGAAAAAGTAGTGCGCATCTATATGTGCACTAAAAAAGTAGTGCGCATCTATTTGTGCACTAAAAAAGTAGTGCGCATTTATATGTGCACTGAAAAAGTTGTGCGCATCTTTATGTGCATTGAAAAAGTAGTGCGCATCTATATGTGCACTAAAAAAGTAGTGCGCATCTATATGTGCACTAAAAAAGTAGTGCGCATCTATTTTTGCACTAAAAAGTAGTGCGCATCTATATGTGCACTAAAAAAGTAGTGCGCATTTATAAGTGCACTAAAAAAGTTGTGCGCATCTTTATGTGCATTAAAAAATTAGTGCGCATCTATTTGTTAAATAAAACAATTGTGGATATCTATTTATTAATTAGAACACTAGGTCGCAAGTATTTATTCAATAAAACACTTGGAACCATTTAGGCATTATTAATTAGGAGGCATATTTTCAATTTCCCCATTCAAGGTTGCTTACAAACATTACTGCGAAAACAAGAAGAAGAAAGGCGCGGAGAGCCTTTGTCGTCGGACGACTTAGAATTTGTTGTGGTGGGGCGAAACGTCAAGGCGACGCGACGCTTGCTTTCATCTCGATCTGAAAATTTGACTAATTTCTAACGTGTTTGACTCGTTACGATTCTTTGATACATATTTTGTCGTGGTCTGCCACGATACTATTGAATATGTGGATTGACTGTTGTGGATTGCCACGATGCGATTTTTCTGATCGTATTGTGTTGAAGCCTGCCACGATACGACTGAGCAAAGTCTATCGTGTTGTGCCCGGACACGATACATTTCAGCTTAGTCTATCGTGTTCAAGGCTTGCCACAATACGATCCAGCTTGAGCTAGCGTGTTGTGGCTGGCTACGATACGATTCACTACCAGCCAAAGTGTTGTGACGCTGACACAACACAACACAACACGATGGGCTCGGGCGCATCCCTGGTATTTTCTAATTTCACTGCTAATGAAATTGAATTAATCACACGCAAAGGTGTTTTACCAAACGGTAAAAAAAGTTCTTATGAATTATCATAAGAACTTACAGTGAATTACAGTGAATTACAGTGAATTATCATTCACTGTAATAGGTAAACTTATAGCTATAATGGAGCCATGGATAATCCATTTTCGCTACGATAGTGAAAATGACATTTCTTAAGATATTTAACTATATTACAGATGCATTATGTATAAATTAGGTATAAATTAGGTATAAATTCGATATGTCTGAAATAGTGATATTGAGAATCATCGAAATAGTCATTATCAACATATAACTGAAGTAAGATGCATACATACTTATCATGAAAATCTAAGATTTGAGATCTTAAAAAAAAAATCTATTTAACAAGAATCATAATTTTAAGAATGCAGATTGACGAAATGTAATTCTGAATATAGTTTTGAATATTTTCGATTAATAAAATATTTATTGTTTCTCCCTACTAGAAGTAAAGAGATAGAAATCTTATCTCTTTTGATCTTTTCTTATCCCTGTTATAGAAAGAGATGCAGAAAAGCTATCATGTTCAAACTCGACTCTATATCTCCTTATATCTTTCTATCGACCTCAATCTCTTTCAATCTCTACCTTCATCAAGATGACCAGCTTATCGCCATTAATCGGCTGTTCCCTATAACTTTCAATCTCTAATCTTTATCATCCTATATCTTTCTATTGTAATTCTGAAAACGATATAGGTATATAAAATTAAATTATACAAATTATTATGAAAAAATATAATATTTAATTGTTAAAAAATTAATAATAACTGTTCTGTAGGATATGACATAAAAATATTAGGCTCGGTGGTTACACAAGTATTTTTAACGAAGTTGTGCACCGCGACGCGGCGCATGCATAAAGATGTGGATGTAAAAATATCTTATTTAAATTTTCAATGGTTGGAAATACTTTAGGTAGATATTATTTAATGTAGATTTGTAAAACCTTCCTATTAAAAAAAAATTTAGCACTCTACCTTTATTTTTATGGATGATATTTATTTGTTAATTAATTTTTTAAAAATATTTATTTATAAATCATAAAATTATCCGAAATACTTCATATAGGGGTCGTTGGATGCGCATTTTGATAAGCTTCAAAGTGGTGTATTCAGAATTGCCGTAACTTAGTTTTTTTCTAAATTATTTTAATTTTTATAAATTTTTATTAATTAATTAATTAATAATTCGAAAACAACAAAAAACGTCATTTTGTTCTTCTGGTATGTTTAAAGTACACAACTTGAGCTTTCTTTTAAGACAAAAAAAAGAAAAAAAAGGGTCCATTTTGAAAAAAAGTCAAAAAAATTTTCAATTTTCAAAAAAAAGGGTTAAATTTTAATTTTTAAAAAAATACTTTTTCACCATGTGAAAGAGCAGAAAAAAACCTTTCGAAAACATATAGGTGAAAATTTTTTTCATTTCATTATTTAGCGGCTACGATTTTTTGAAAAACTCAATGTTCTTACTTTACCCAAATCTTCAACCCCCTCCCCACTCTACAATTTTTAATTAAATTGCGTAATATTTGGTGGTTAAAGTACTTACCCATAGCACTAAAGTTTGTGCAAATATTAGTCCGATTCAACAACTTTTAATTTTGACGCTGTACACTTGAGAAAATTTGCCCCATAAATATTATTTTTGTCAGATGTACTTATTAAACCATCCAAAAAATCGGAACTTTTTTTTGCATTCATGATAACGAATCACGGTTTTTTAGAAAGTAGAGAAAGATTCTTGCTGATGTGCTGGGTCAATTAATTTACGGTTTTTAGGAGCAACAACAACCCCCAAATCGAAAGTTATAGAGTATATTTTTAAAAATCGAGAAAAATTATCGATTCAAAAGAGTTTATGTATATCCTCTAATTCCATTTAATTAAAATAGATCTTACAAATGCAACACATATTTTTCCTCTGAAAATATACTGACAATAAAATAAGTAAGAATATTATAAACTAAATCTTAATAGAGTTGCATAAATAAAAAGAAATTTAGCAATTTATATACTGCTCCCTCGCGACTGTCTGCTATAGACTAAACCGACTAAACTACGTGACGACATTAACAAAACATTGGATAGACAAAAATTATTGTAACCAGAATAGTGGAAATATATTAATATATAAATAGCAGGATTAAATGTTTTTATATTAGAAAATTGGATATATCGACTTAGTACTTATTCTGTTGTTTGTGAAGTAGGTAAGTAAAAAGTGAATAAGCACTGATATTCAATATCACTGTTTTAGGTATTTGATTTATATATACCGAAAAATAGTATAACTATTTCATGAATGAGTATTGCTTTTTTATTTGTTGTTCATTTGTACTTTAAAGATAATAAACATGTATTTACCATAAACAATATTCAATTTCGTTAAGGAAGTAAAAATACGAATATGCATTTTTCAAATTAAACATTGATTTAAACTGAATAAACGATTTAAGCAATCCAGTGAGTTGAATTCCTTAATTTACTTATATTAATAATTTTTTGTATCCACGTTCTTAAATTTTTTACCGTGCATATGAATATTTAGACTCACTTGAAAAATTAAAAGAATCTGCTTTACCTGAAAAGGATAAATTTTATAGTTCTCTCAATGATAGTACAGTTTCTAATGAAGATTATATTCATGCACAACGTGTATGGTCAACATTTAACTGTAGTAATCTTGGAGAGTATGTAGATCTATACTTGAAAACAGATGTACTATTATTGGCAGACGTTTTTCAAAATTTTCGTAATCAATGCTTGCTAGCTTATAAGCTTGATCCTGCTCATTATTATACTGCCCCAGGATTGGCTTGGGATGCAATGTTAAATCATACTAAAGTGAAATTGGAACTCCTCACAGACATTGATAAACTCATGTTCATTGAACGCGGTGTGAGAGGTGGTATAAGCCAATGTAGTAAAAGGTATGCTAAAGCAAATAATCCGTATATGGAAAATTTCAATGAAAATGAGGATGTCAAGTATATTATGTATTTTGATGCGAATAACCTTTACGGTTGGGGAAAGATGCAACCACTTCCATATGGTGGATTTGAGTGGGTTCAAGTTAATAACATTGATCTTAACATACCAGATGATTCAGCTACAGGTTACATTTCTTAAATTCAATCAATCAACATGGCTCAAATCTTATATTGATTTCAATACATCCAGGAGAAAAGATGCTAAAAATGAGTTTGAAAAGAACCTTTTCAAGTTAATGAATAATTCTGTATACGGGAAAACTATGGAAAATGTACGAAAGCGTGTTGACGTCAAACTTGTAACCAAATGGGGTGGAAGATATGGAGCAGAGGATCTCATTTCAAAACCAAATTTCAATAGTCGATCAATTTTTAATGAAAATTTAGTTGCGATCGAATTCAGAAAAACTGAGATAGTAATGAATAAACGAATATATATTGGATTTTCAATCCTTGATTTATCGAAAACACTAATGTATAATTTTCATTTTGAATACATGATAAAAAAATATGGTGCAAATTGTAAGCTATTATATACTGATACAGATAGTTTAATGTATGAATTGAAGTGTGATAATATTTATTCTGATATGAAGAATGATATTGACAAGTTTGATACTTCAGATTACTCAAAAAATAATATATATAAGATTCCATTAGATCACGGTTACATAAGGTGCATACTGTAAAACAATTAAAAGTAGTTCTGAGTCCTTTTGATGACAAACGTTATATAATACCTGAAAGTACTGATACCCTTGCTTGGGGTCATTATAAAATTACAGAAAGGAATTGAAGTTTTTTCTGTGCGTATAATTATCTTATATAACATGTATATATGAAAGGATGTTTAAAATAAACAAACAACATTTAAATTTAAAAACTGGTACTACTATATTTATTACTACCTTATCTTCCTTATATTTTTGAATTATTAAAAGAATAATATTTTTCTAAAGTATAATATAAACGTAAAACTAATAAATAAATAAAAAATTAAATCATTACATATTTGCTTAATCTAACTTTTTTCGAATGTTAACTTTAACTTTCCCAAAAGTTAACTCTAACTTTTCAAAAAGTTAACTTTAACTTTTCAAAAAGTTAACTTTAACTCTTATGGAAGTTAGATGTTAATTTCATTTAACTTTAATGAAAGTTAACTTTTGAAGAAGTTAACTTTAACTTTTCAAAAAGTTAACTTTAACTTTTCCAAAAGTTAACTTTAACTTTTCCAAAAGTTAACTTTAACTTTTCCAAAAGTTAACTTTAACTTTTCCAAAAGTTAACTTTAACTTTTCCAAAAGTTAACTTTAACATTTCCAAAAGTTAATTTTAACATTTACTGAATGATTACATTTCTGATTTTTGTATCCAACTATTGTGTGAGTTGTCAAATCCAGGCCATTTAACATAGACTTTATCACGACGTTGTTTAAGAACTTTTTCTACGAGATAAACATCTGGATATTTTACTTTCGAAATTTCTTCTTCATAAAAGCCGCCTTTGATGGGTTGATCCTGATAGTCCTTAAGTTTATATGTTACTGGGTTTGTTGATTTAACTTCAGTGATGGTAAATATTTCAGTCGTCCAGTTGGGTGTATATCCTTTACTGACAACATTTTTATACTTGCTTACACGAACTCGATCACCAACTTTGAATTTTATTTTCTTAACTGAAATTTTCCTTTGTTTAGCTATACGTTTTAGCAGTATACTTTTATCATCTTTGTTGACGTCTTTTGGTTTCATGCCAATAGTACGATGTTTTTTATTATTATACTGTGAAATGAGCGTTGGTAAAATATTTATCCATTTATAATTTTCTTGCAGGTTGAATTGTGGCCACATCATATTCTTCAGAGTGCGGTTAAATCTTTCAACAATTAAGGCTTTTAAATTACTATAGGTTGAATATAATATGATTTTATAAGACTTCATTAAACTCTCGAACTGAGAATTATAAAATTCTTTATTTCTGTCAGTATGCAATTTTTTAGAAACACGTCCATTTAAAAGTATAGATTTCATAGCAGCAGAAACATCTTTTCCACATTTAGTTTTGATTGGAATAGCATATGCATACTATGAGAATATATCTATTACTGTGAGTATATATTTAAAACCATTATTAACTTTAGAATAAGGTATCATTTTAACTAAATCTGCTTGCCATGTTTCATCCATTCCTCGTATATGAACCTTACGACGTTGATAATTCCTCCTTGCTTGTTTATGTAGTTCTGTGACTACTACTAATTTTTTATCATTCATTTTCAATGATTTCTAAAACACATGAATGCATCAATGATCAACAAGATACTGATCTCAATTTTTCTAGTATACCATTAATATATGATTTGAGCTTCACGTAACTCCTCAATGATTGACATAATTTCATTATTATGACTAGGATTACCAGCCTGTTGTGATGCTATCAGCAAACGTAAACGGTCTACAAGTTCATTTGGATCATCCCAATAAATATAGTCTGGATAAGTTTCTCTTTTCACAATCATAGATTGAGGTAAACGACTCTTTTTCTGTAAAGAATTTCCTGTTTTTGTGAAAAGCTTTGCAATAACATTAGTATATTTAGAACTCTTGTTAGAGCGCATTGGTTTGCTTGGACTGTAACTCATTTTATGTACATTAGTAGTAGAAACAATTTCCTTATAGTTTGCTAAGTCATTTAAACTTATGAAAGCTTCATCTGGTTGTTGTCTGAATAGAAGTTCTAGTAATCCACGTGTTTTTGAATACTTTTTCTTTCCAACTAAATTAATGTATGGACCTTCAAAATCAATTTTTGTATCAACAATTACACAAGTCTACAAGCTTTTTTTTAATTAGATATTGGAGTGGTTTCCGATGTATTTTTGTGCGCTGAACACGATGCCGGGTTCCAAAATTGCGCATCACGTCATGATTTTGAGGAAAGTGGGGGTAAAGACCCCCGAAAACGTGTTTTTGGGGTTTTTCAACATTTTTTTCCTCTTTTACCTGACGTGCTAGAAACTTTAATAAGGTCTTAAATTAAAGCTTGAAATGTGCACTTTAAGATCCATATTTGAAAGACCAAAAAACAATAGAGGCTTTAGAGAAAAGTGGGGGTAAAGACCTCAAAAAACTCATTTTTGGGGTTTTTCAATATTTTTTTTCTTTTTAACCTGACGTGCTGGAGACTTTAATAAGGTCTTAAATGAAAGCTTTAAAGGTGCACTTTAGGACTCTAACACCTAAGATTAAGGAAAAAAAAAATTGGAAAATCCCAAACAGACGTTTTTTGAGATATTTACCCCCACTTTTCTCTAAAGCCTCTATTTTTTTTGGTCTTTTAAATATGGATCTTAAAGTGCACATTTTAAGCTTTCATTTAAGACCTTATTAAAGTCTCTAGCACGTTAGGTTAAAGAGAAAAAAAATATTGAAAAACCCCAAAATCGACTTTTTTGAGGTCTTTACCCCCAATTTTCTCTAAAGCCTCTATTTTTTTTTGGTCTTTCAAATATAGATCTTAAAGTGCACATTTCAAGCTTTAATTTAAGACCTTATTGAAGTTTCTAGCACGTCAGGTTAAAGAGGAGAAAAATGTCTTTACCCCCACTTTTTTCAAAATCATGACGTGATGCGCAATTTTGGAACCCGGCATCGTGTTCAGCGCACAAAAATACATCGGAAACCACTCCGATTTCTAATAAAAAAAAAAAAGTCTGATTTTGTAGACCTGTGTTATGAATGTACCGTTAGGGAGTTTGCGTACTCCATATACCATATCCAAATACTGCTTTCTGTTTTTATTCAACATTTGTATAAATTTATTTGTTAATTTAGAAGTTTCTTCATCCGTTGCATCAGTACTAGATATATTATCTTTTTCAACAGTAACATCATTGATCTCTTGATTCTTTGACTCATTAAATAAATTTTCATTTTTAATATTATGCAAATTAGCTTCTTCACTAAAAGTATCATAGAAATCCACATCTTTTTTAAATAAATCAAATGGTACAGTTTCACTAATAGCAGTCTTAAAATTTGCGTCAAAGTCTTCTTTTTCTTCTTTTTTCTTAACATTTTTAACTTTGATAGGTGTATGGGTTACAGCAACCAATTTTTCTAATGGAGTAACCAATGGTTGAAAAGTTATTCTTAACATATTTTCTGCATTTTCTCTACCGCTTTTAAGTATTTGATGTTTTCGTCGAATAGCTTTACTTGTCTTCACAACTTGATTAAGTGTTTCTAACTCTTTTCGATACATGTTTATGTATTGAAGTCTAAAATTGGACTAATGCATTTCTCTAGAAACATATATTATTTATAAATGAATGAAGCATTCAAATCCTTTTCTATATCTTTCTTCATTCAAATTTCTATCTTTGTCAATAAATACAAATCCATATCTATCAGAATTCCAACATGTAGAACATAAATCTCAAAATTGATTGAACGTCATATCGGTGTTCACATGATCATCTATATAAATAAAATCAACATTTTGTCTGCACATTGCACCAAACTCAAAAATTTTTACATACTTTTTCGTTTTGAGTGATAAGTATCGCGAAAATGCAAAAAAAAAAATTCTGTCTGTCTGTGCACGATTTTTTGTCCGGGCATCACTTCAAAACGGCTTGGCCGATTCATGTGAAATTTGGCAGAGTATTAGGGTGTCACTCAACTTAGATTTATAAAAAAAAAATTTCAGAAAATATTATTAGAAGCTGAGATATACAACTAAGTCACATTTTCACATATACGTACATACATACACATAAACACACATATATACATATATACATACTCACACATTGACACACAAACACACACTCACATATACACACACTCACAAACACACACATATATAATTTCACATCCATTTTAAAGAATAATGTTTATACCGCATGTATACACACACATATATAATATATATAATATATATATATATATATCACATTTTCACATATACGTACATACATACACATAAACACGCATATATACATATATACATACCCACACATATACACACAAACACATACTCACATATACACACACACACATATATAACTTTACATTTAAGTAAAAGAATAATGTTTATACCGCATGTATACACACATATATATATATGTATATATATATATATATATATATAATATATATATCACAAAACTTTAAACGCCAATCATATTAAAACGAGTTGACCGATTTAAACAAAATTTTTTTGTATATTAGGTATTGACCCAAGTTAGGTTTGTAAACTCATGGTAAAAACCGTAAAAAATACTGTAATAATTCACGGTTTTTTGTTAAATCTCAAATTATTCAAAATATTATTTATAAGGATTGTAAAAAATATTAATTAGACAAAAGTTATAGATCTAATAAAAATAGACATTTTATGTTGTATATATTTTTTACAAATAGTTAATAGTTTTCTAAAAAAAAATAAAAAAACGTGTTAAAGATTATGAAAATTGTTTATAGTTAGCTATATTGTTCCTAAAGAATGAACAATAATCTGATGATTGAAACAAATGTTATATCTATGTATCTTGATTTAAAAACAGTTCCTACTTTTTATGACACCCTAACCCTGTATCAGATTAAAAAGAATTCAGTTTATTATAGCACCCCAGCCCTCCGGTACCCCTATTAAAAATTAAACTTATTATGGCACTCCAGCCCACCCTTTATCCCTTTAAATTGAGGTTAAGTTAAAAAAAGACTAAACATGTAATTTTAAAAAAATAGAAAAGTCATAGAAAAGTTAAATATTCTTTTACATGTGAGAATATTCTTTTTGGTAATAGAACCTTAATTTTCGGGAAGTTTCTCATAGTAAGGTCGGAAGTTTACAACGGAAGTCTGCAGGAAACTTCCTGGACATAGCGAAATGTCCTCCATCCTCTTCCAAGGGAAAGGAAGTTTCCCTTGGAAACATCCGAGAACCTTGCATTAGAAACTTCTAGGAACCTTCCCTTGGGAACTTTCCAAAAACTTCAATTGGAAACTTCTCAGAAACTTCGGGGAAGATTCCCTTGAAAAATTCCCTTGGAAACTTCCGTTGAAACTTTGCAGTTATTGTTTTTTTTAGTTTAAATAACAAATAATTTTGGTAATACACGATTTTGTAATTTTTAAAATCAATCATATTAAATCTCTTTAAATGAAATTAATTGTTAATTATTTAATAGTACACCTCACTGTTAAATTGTCAGCTTTCTAAAGCAGAGATGCCAGGGAGCGAGACTAAACGCATCTGCGCATGTCTGCGGAAAGTTCAGCCATTGGTCGAATTAAGCGGCCTCATTTAAAATTGTTTTATTAAAGCCTTTTCAAACTATCCCGCTCATCTCGACCAATGGCAGAACTTTCCGCAGACATGCGCAGATGCGTTTGGTCTCGCTCCCTGGCATCTCTGTTCTAAAGAAAAATTAGCATCTTTTTTTTAAAAATTTATTTATCATTTAAGTTAAAAAAAATAACTGAAAGTTTCCAAAGGAAGTTTTTAAAGGAAGTTTCCGGGAAGTATCTAGGCAGTTTCGAAGGGATGTTTCCTGAAAGTTTCCAAACTTTCCGGAAAGTTACACGGAAATTTCCAAGAGAAGTTTCTGGAAAGATTCCAGGGGATGTTTCCTGGAAGTTTCCAAAGCTAGCCTCTGGGAAAATTCCAAAGAAGACTTCCGGGAAATTTTCAGAAAGGTTCCAAAGGAAATTTCCGAGATGTTTCTAATAAGTTTCCAAGGAATGTTTTCATAAAGTTTCCAGGAAGTTTCTAAGGAATGTTTCCAGGAAGTTTCCAATGAATGTTTCCGGGAAGTTTCCAGGAAAATTACAAGGGATGTTTGAGAGAAGTTTCCAAACTAAGTCTCGGGCAAATTTCCAGGAAGTTTCCAAGGAAAGTTTTCGAGAAATTTCCAATATGTTTTCAAAAAATGTTTCCGGGAAGTTCCCAGGAAGTATCCAAGGGATGCTTATGGTAAGATTCCAAGGAAGGGTTTCCGGGATGTTTCCAAGTGAAACTTTCCAGGAGGGGGATGTTTCGCTATGTGCAGAAAGTTTCTTGAAGATTTCCTTTGATAATTTCAGACCTTAAAATAGGATAGTTCCAGGAAACTTTCCAGAAATTCGGGTGCTATCTGGGATGTGAAGTTTAATAAAGGATATTCTAAATTATATCAAAATCGGGGTTCCACTTTTTATAGCATTCCAACTCCCCTGAATCCGTATAAAAAATTACACTTTTTATGACACTTTTTATGATTATCCGTTTAAAAAAAATTTACAGTTATAATGTCACCCCAACCTTTTCTTAATCATATCCGTTTATGAAAAACCCAACTCTTTATAACGCTTTGACCCAATGGTATCAATGTAGAAAACTTGACTTACAACTTTTATGATACTTTTCATTTCGTAAAACCAATCCCAACTTTATAGAAAAATTTACCTTCCGGTTTATACATACCCTGCGCTGAAAGCAGTACATGCATATGTGTTATAGAACCTTATCTATTTTTATTGAAGAATATTTATTTTGATAAAAAAACTCATTGCGCATAAAATGCGTATTTTTATCAGATCTACAATTTTTGTTTAAAATATTTTTTAAAATTAAGAATATTTCATCAGATAACAGCAAAAAACTATGAATTATGGTAAATTTTTGTTTTTTTTTACATTATAATAAAATTGGTGCCAATTTTCATTATGATATTCGTAATTAGCACTTAAAAATACGTAAGTAGCGAATTTTCAAAGCAATCGAAAACATGTGCTAATCGAAAGTTTCCAATAAAGGATATTAGAATTTAATAATTTTTGGAAGAGAATTATGTTGCTTAGAAAAGTTTGTTTTAAATACTTTCTGCATGAAAATAATTTTTGTCATAAAATACATTCTGTCGGAAAATGCATGCTGTCAAAAAATACTTTCTGTCACAAAATACTTTTGGTCAAAAAATACTGTTGATGGCACGCCACTAGATTTCGATGCCCGCCGAAGGCGGGCTCGAAAGCTAGTTATAAATATGCTTAAGGTTTCTATCATCCTGTTTAAAAAGTACAAGTAAGTTAACATTATCTCTAACTAAATGTTTAGGAATATGAGCATATGTTTGACACAGATAAAAACTATTAACTTCATTATTATTACTGGATTGAATGAGATTATCAACATTCACAATCGGGAGCTGATTAGCTTGTACCTTGAACTGCATCTTGGACTCGACTGAGAAAAAACTATAAATATTACACTTTTATAATCTATTTCCATCAGTCGGTTGTAAACCATCGTCGAGTGAAGAATGGATATTTGTGATAAAGTGAAGAAAAAAAAAGTTCACACTGATCAAGGATTTCTTAATAATATAATAAATAAATTACCAATTGAGTTACATATTCTTGGATACCAATATTGTGGACCTGGTACAAAATTAAAAAAACGTTTAGCCCGTGGTGATCCAGGTGTAAATTCTTTGGATGCAGCTTGTAAGGCACATGATATTGCATATTCAAAAGAAAAGGAAAATATAGAAGCAAGAAATTCTGCAGATAAAATCTTAGCTGAAAAAGCTTGGCAACGTGTTCTCTCCTAGGACGCTAGTATTAGTGAAAAAGCTGCTGCATTAGCTGTTACTAATATACTGAAAGTTAAATCTAAATTTGGTATGTGGTTAAAAATTAATGATAGTACAAAGAAAAAGATGAAAAAAATAAAAAAGAATAAAATGCCGAGGAAGAAGAAGAAGAGAGTTTTCAAGAATAAAAAAAGAGTTACATTAAATAAAGTTGTTCATGCTGATAAAAAATGTATGAAGTCAAACGGTAATTCTATAGATACTATTAGAACTGCTATGATTGGTGCACAGAATGTTATAAAAAAGTTTGGTGGTAAATTTAAAATTTCAACACCTAGAATTCTTTCTGTACCATCAAAAATTGGTGGTATTTTACCACTTATTCTAATTTTTGCTGGACTTAGGGCTCTTGGAGCATTTAGGGGAGGGATTGGTGGTATAGTAAAAGCTGTAACTGATGCTAATGCAGCCAAGAAATAACTTTCAGAAGCTCAACGACATAATCAAACAATGGAGGCTATTGTCTTAGGAAAAGGTTTACACTTAAAACCTTATCAACAAGGACTTGGTCTTTATATTCAACCGTATAAAGGGAAAGGATTGACAAATAAGAAAAGGACTCAAAAAAACTAATTTTGAAGCTACCTCACCGCGCACTAACTGACTTTGATCTATTCAAATATGCTGAAATTATGAATATACCTCATTTTCGAGGAGTATTCATGCGAAATGAGTTACCTATTACAGGACCTCATAAATATGAATCAGCAATTATAAATCTTGATGATAAGGAAGGACCTGGAACTCATTGGGTAGCATATAAAAAGATTAACAATAAAACTGAATACTTTGATAGTTTTGGAAATCTGTCACCACCATCAGATCTCATTGTCTACTTAGGTGTTGGTAGCTATATAAAATATAATTATGAGAGATATCAAAAGTTTGATACATTCATATGCGGACACTTATGTTTAAAGTTTTTATGCAATCAACTTAATATTATAAACAGTTTTAGTCTTTATAAGAGCAAGTAATAAAGTTGTAAGCATCAGTATGAAAACCGATGTCAATCATGAATGACTCATTTACTTTAACGTTAACGGGGAAACTCATCAGTTCTCGAAACTACTTATTTCCCACCAATTAAGCTCACACAAGACAAGAATTATGTACTTGTACTTATTGATCTATTTACATTTAATTCAATTCCCAACATTGATATAGGCTGCAATAAGTTTTACATAGATAATTCTGTAGTGACTACACCAACAGGTAGTTATGAAATTAAAGATATTAAGTCATATATTAAAGCAAAATTGCCAAATAAGTTTAAATTAATTATTAAACCCAACAACAATACATTAGGTTGCCACATTAAATCAAATCGTGACATAAACTTTCATCCGACAGATTCTATTGGTAAATTATTAGGATTTGCTCCTCGTCAACTGAAAGCTGAGGAAAGTCATGAATCTGATTTACCTGTATCTATATTAAAAGTGAATACTCTACGTGTTGAATGTAATATTACAACTGGAGCATATATAAATAATCAAAAAGTTCATACTATACATGAATTCTTTCTTGTCGTTCCACCGGGATATAAGATCACTGAAGTTCCAACTCGAATCATTTACCTTCCAATCGCCGTGAAGACAATATATAATATTCAACTTCGCTTAGTAGATCAGGACGGTGACTTGGTTAATTTTAGAGGAGAAACAATAACAATGCGTTTACATATAAAATCAGTGTAATGGGTATCATTTATAACCAAAAAAGAAAAGTTGACAGTAGTTATAAAAGTCTACCAACATGTGCAAAGAAGGTCAGTGTGAATGTAACTCGGAAGGTGTTAACACCTCAGAATCGACTGTTTCTGAAACAACTCGGTCTACAAGTAAAAATTCAAAAATAAGAAAAAGGAAGAGGAAAAGAAGAGATCAACTTTACTTCTTTTTTATGTGTAGCTGTTATAAAAAAAATGAAAGACATTCTCAGCATTCCAACTGCAGTGAATTTTGGTAAATT
Organism: Ganaspis brasiliensis; assembly: GCA_037103525.1. Lineage (NCBI taxonomy): Eukaryota > Metazoa > Arthropoda > Insecta > Hymenoptera > Figitidae > Ganaspis > Ganaspis brasiliensis. The sequence goes on from JAZKLR010000434.1 coordinate 182,881, forward strand.
TATCGCCAATTATGAGATTCATAGTCATCAACCATATGCATCATCAACTTTTAATAATAGTGATGAAATCCGTATTGTAGTACAAAATCAAGATTTGTCTATTTTACATATTTATAATTATGAGATTCATAGTCATCAACCATATGCATCATCAACTTTTAATAATAGTGATGAAATCCGTATTGTAGTACAAAATCAAGATTTGTCTATTTTACAACAGTTCATTACATATATTTGGAAAGTTATGTACAGATGATGAAAACGTTCTCACAGAGAATGTTGAACTTACAAATAATGCTATAGGGCCTTTTCACGTCAGAAATATTAGAGTTGTCAAAGGATTCATCGATTTTCTTGAAACTTCGTGGTATTATACTGCTATATGAGAAACTTTTTCCCTCCAAATGATTTTTAAAAAAATTCAAAATTTTAGAAGATACGCCATTTTGAATATCAACATTAATTTAACGAAATTGTTAATATCTCAAAATATTATAAAGATATTTTGATGAAACATACAAATGTTTTAGTTAAAAATATGTACTTTTAAATGAAAATAAAGTCAATGAAAAAAAAAATTTTTTCATGTAAAAAAATTAAAAAACCATTTTTAATTCAATTTTTTATTTACTTACTCCTCTCTGACAGAAATTTTATTAATATTTTTAAATTCCTTATGAATTTACCTTTATTAAAAAAAAAAAAATTGATGGAGACTTTATTAGGTCCCGAGATATTAGACTTTTTGTACTACCGCGCGTGGTTGCGACAGCAAAACGCGGCGTGGCGCGCTGCATTGCTAAGCTTTCACGCCGTCGCATGGCATTGCCACGGCCGCTGCAACTACGCGCGGTTGTACAAAACGTCTAATATCGCGGGTCCTAATAAAGTCTCCATCAATTTTTTTTTTTTTTTAATAAAGGTAAATTCATAAGGAATTTAAAAATATTAATAAAATTTCTGTCAGAGAGGAGTAAGTAAATAAAAAATTGAATTAAAAATGGTTTTTTAATTTTTTTACATGAAAAAATTTTTTTTTTCATTGACTTTATTTTCATTTAAAAGTACATAGTTTTAACTAAAACATGTGTAAGTTTCATCAAAATATCTTTATAATATTTTGAGATATTAACAATTTTGTTAAATTAATGTTGATATTTAAAATGGCGTATCTTCTAAAATTTTGAATTTTTTTAAAAATCATTTGGAGGGAAAAAGTTTCTCATGTAGCAGTATAATACCACAAAGTTTCAAGAAAATCGATAAACCCTTTGACAACTCTGATAGTTCTGACGTGAAAAGGCCCTATAGCTTATTTGTTTGATGAAATTCGTTATGAATTAAATGGTATTGAGATTGATCGATGCAAGTATGTTGGACACACTACAACTATGAAAAATTTAGTATCTTTAACACCATCTCAAGTTAATAGTACAGAAAATGCTGGGTTTGTTAAATTTGAATTGAATTCAAGAGTGTCAATGGTAAATGGTTATTTTAATGTAATAATACCTTTGAGTATGATTTTTGGTTTTGCTGAAGATTATAAGAAAATTTGTTACGAATGCTAAACATTAACTTATTTTAATAAGATCACGTAGTGATTATGATTCTACTATTTTCAATGGACCAATTATTCCTGGATTCAAATTTATAATTCATAATATTGAATGGTTGGTACCATATGTAATACCATCTAACAATAATAAAATTAAATTATTGAAATTTATTGAGAAAGATCCATTAATTTCAATGAGTTTTAGATCATGGGAAATGTATGAGTATCCATTGCTTCCTTTAAGTACAAAAGTTATGTGGCAAATTAAATCTAAAACACAATTAGAAAAACCAAGATATGTTATTGTTGGATTTCAAACTAAAAGAAGAAATAAAATGGAAGTGTCTGCATCTTTTTTGATACATTAGACCTCATAAATGTAAAATTATTTTTAAAGTCACAATCTTATCCATATGGAAATTTCAATCTACACTATAATCATAATCAGTATTCCATATTATATGATATGTACGCTAATTTTTAATCATCTTACTATGGAAGAGATTCCGAACCTCTACTAAGTAGATCAAATTTTAGATCATTGGCACCTTTAATTGTTATCGCCTGCTCAAAACAAAACGAGTACCTGAAGCAAACATCAGTCGATGTACGTTTGGAATTTGAAACCAGAAGCAATATTCCTGATGAGACAACTGCATAGTGTTTAGTCATCCATGATCGCATTGTGCAATATAAGCTAATCAGCGGTATTGTAAAGAAGTTGTAAAAGTGGAGGGGTTTGACTCAAGGGTATATAAGTAGTGTTCCTGAGTAGAATTTTATTTCTGTCGAGGATGGAGTTCATAGTAGAAGTTCAAGGCTTCAAAAAACCTTTCAATGAATTCATCTTCAAGGAGTTGGTCATACTACCGCTAGAAGAAGATGCTCAACCTATGGTGTTCTTGTTCGAACCGCCCTGCAGCTGGAGTTCACTTTCTGGAAGATATAAGAGTGAAAATCTATGGTTAATGCACAACTATCATGGTATCAAATGGACATCTGGAGATATTTCTTATGAAAAATTACAACTTATACTTCATGAGCAATTATCTGAAGCACGGGCAGTGTATGTTAAAGGTTTGGAGAAGAAGAGGTATCTTGAGCGATATATTGATAATGTGGTTAATCTAGAAGATATTAATTGTCCTTCATTTAAAAAACTTGTGAAATCATCAGCTCATATATGTACACATCATACTTTATTTAGAAGTAATTGTGCAGTAAATAATGCTCTAATGTTAAGAAATTGGTTTCTAAATCCTCTTAATAGATGTATTGAAAAAAGGGTGCCTATGGGTGTTGATGAAATTGATTTATTTAAGGATTACTCTACTGTAACTAGTAATAATTCTACTGATAACCTCAAAAACTACTATGAGCAATCAAAATTTTGTTCTGATTTCCCTCTCTTTTCCTTCCCTATCTTTTCTTTCTTCTCCCACTTAATTATTAATGCGTGCGCAATATTAATTTAAAATTTAAATAATAAAATATACTACAATTAACAAAAAAATAATTTTAAAGTAAAAACTATCTTTTGTATACTCTAATATACAAAAAATATTTTATTATTTTCTACAATTAAATAGATTAAAAAATAAAAATAATAAATTTCCCTACACTAAATATATAAACACTAAAAAGTTAAATCTAATTCCACACCTTTTGATTTTTTTTCTTTTTTATTCCTTTTTAAAACTTTTGCTTCCAGCTGTTCATCAGCTGGACTAAACAAAGATCTTTTCCTACCCTTTAATTTTACAAACGGAGTATCAAATATCGATGGTTCTACAATAATTTTGTGTTTAGGTACTTTACGTGTTTCTGGTAATGGTATAGAGTTTACATCCACAACTCTAGGTTCTGGTAGTGGTGGAGTATATCTTGTAGAAGGCTGCGCTGGTGGTTGCGATGGTGTTCGTAGAGGTAGTGGTGGAGGTGATGGTGGGGGGAGATACACCCAATACGGAAGCGGATTAACACCCTGTATTGGTGATCTTGGAGTCTCTGGTGGTGGTGATGGTGTTCCTCTGGATGATGGTGTTTTACACACACTTTCATCTACACGACTGTCTGACGTCACAGGTACTGGGGCCTCTGCAGGTGCTGATGGTAGTGGTATGTACAACCACTACGGTTGAGGATCGGCAACAACATTCTGCTCGAATGAAATAACCTGTTACAAAACAGAAAAAACATGATTTTGAAATTTTAATACATCTACAAAAAATTATATAAAAATATACAAAATATATACTGTATACTTTTTTGAAACAGTTGAGTACTTACTTGTGACATTTCCACCAGTCTATTTCGTATTTGCACATAGTATTGTGCAGGATTATTAGATATCTGAATAAGAAAAAAAAAACATACTATTATAACTTCAAAATTAATACAATTTTTCTTTTTGTCAAAATAGAATTTGAATAAATAATTTATTCATAATAAAAAAAAATATGTATAGAATATTTGATAAAATTAAATATACATAATCTTATCTGACAGTCTTCTTCATAATTTACTGTTCTCCGCCTCATTTGCAACCCGAATTCGGGTAAAGATAAATCCATGATTCTCCTTGCATTATTATTAATTCGAGAATCCATTTCTTGTTTTTAAATTTCTTTTATTTTACACAACAATTTTTTTAAATAGCACTTGACTGTTCTCCTAACGTAATTTTAATAGCAATGATGCTAAGAATACGTGTCACAAAACCCCCTCCCACCGCTACAGGTTTGATTCCAAGCTATGAGGAATACATTCGACCAGAATATTTCTTTATTTCATTTCATAAGAAACAAAATAAAACTCATTTTTTAAAACTGAACTTAACATACTTTCATATTAGTTTCATCACTACACATATGTGAAATTGAATTTAAATATAGAGAACACATACAGTATTACCAACTTAGATAAAATTCTACTTCCCCAACATAGCATTGCCAACTTAGGTAAAAGTTCTACTGCCTCACATAGTATTCAACACTGTCAGCCAATAGGAAAGGTCTGTGAGTGTGACTCCAATGGAAACGATTGTTGCCATTGGTTTAGAGTGTTGTACTATGATTTTCATTGTTTGGAATTGAAATAGAGTTAGTAAATATTTAAATAACTTTTAATGTATTTAATACTAATCCTTTCATTAACAAGATTTTGTTTCATATACCAAACATTTTGTTTTATATTAAAAAAAGCTGAAAGTATTGGATGTAATGTTGATATCTGTATACAACAGCGCTCTCTGTCGAGGAAAATATCAACTTGTTGACGCATGAAGAGATTTTCAAATGTAGAGAATAGAACCAACGATGACTGATGTTGCTGGAGTTTTATTTTATATCCATTTGCAGTAATTTACTGATTTCAAAATTTGTTTAAAACTATTCGCTTAAATTACAACTAATATTACAAACTAGTAGTTAGGTTTATAAAATAAAAGAATTATTTTTACATTATTCATATATATAAAACTGTTTATTAAAATTTTTTTTTCTTAATTTATACATATTTTTTATATTTACAAATTTATACAATATATATATATATATATATATATATATGGGTCATTCCATACGAAAAGGCAAATGGCTGAGTCCACTCGTAGTTTTAACCAATTTTAAAGATATATAGCTCAAAATTTATCATTTTTTATAAGGAATCGAATGCCGTGTGGTACTTTTTGAAATATTCAAAATGGCGGGTACCACAGCTGGATATATAACCAAACTTTTTGAATTTCTGGGTTTAAGCGATTATTACTTTTATTATCTCGGATTAAAATTGCTCAAAACAAATTTTTCTTATGTTTTTGAGATCCCCGAGACAAAAAAATATGACTAAATAATCATAAATAAAAAATTCAAGATGGCGGATCCAAAATGGCGGTCAAATTTTTAAAATGCTATTGGATTTAACTGAAACTTGTTACTCGAGGGTTTTTGAGGTCGCTGATTACGAATATGATCTCAAAATTTAAAAATTCAAAATGGCGGATCCAATATGGCGGACAATATTTTGAAAATTGATCGGATTTCTATGAAACTTGTTAATCGGGGGTTTTTGAGGTCGCTGATTTCGAATCTAATGTCAAAATTTAAAAATTCAAAATGGCGGATCCAATATGGAGGACGAATTTTTTAAAATTGGTCGGATTTGTCCGAAACGTGTTACTCGGGGGTTTTTGGGGTCGCAGATTACGAATCTAAAGTCAGTTTTTCAAAATTCAAAATGGCGGATCCAATATGGCGGACGAATTTTTTTAAATTGGTCTAATTCGCTTGAAACTTGTTTCTCGGGGGTTTTTGGGGTCGCAGATTACGAATCTAAAGTCAGTTTTTTAAAATTCAAAATGGCGGATCCAATATGGCGGAAGAATTTTTTTAAATTGGTCAGTTTCGTTTGAAACTTGTTACTCGGGGTTTTTTTGGGTAGCAGATTACGAATCTGAAATTATTTTTTCAAAATTCATAATGGCGGATCCAATATGGCGGACGAATTTCTCTAAATCCGTCGGATTCGTTTTAAACTTGTTACTAAGGGGTTTTTGAGGTCGCTGACTACGAATCTGATGTCAAAATTAGAAAATTTAAAAGAGGTGTACAATAAACAAGAATTAAATACTGATAGCAGTTGAAAGGCTACGTCTCTTGACACATTTTTCGCCATTTTATATCCACTATTTTTAATTTTTAAACTTTGACATTAGATTCGTAATCTGCGACCCCAAAAACCCCCGAGTAACACGTTTCGGACAAATCCGACCAATTTTAAAAAATTCGTCCTCCATATTGGATCCGCCATTTTGAATTTTTAAATTTTGACATTAGATTCGAAATCAGCGACCTCAAAAACCCCCGATTAACAAGTTTCATAGAAATCCGATCAATTTTCAAAATATTGTCCGCCATATTGGATCCGCCATTTTGAATTTTTAAATTTTGAGATCATATTCGTAATCAGCGACCTCAAAAACCCCCGAGTAACAAGTTTCAGTTAAATCCAATAGCATTTTAAAAATTTGACCGCCATTTTGGATCCGCCATCTTGAATTTTTTATTTATGATTATTTAGTCATATTTTTTTGTCTCGGGGATCTCAAAAACATAAGAAAAATTTGTTTTGAGCAATTTTAATCCGAGATAATAAAAGTAATAATCGCTTAAACCCAGAAATTCAAAAAGTTTGGTTATATATCCAGCTGTGGTACCCGCCATTTTGAATATTTCAAAAAGTACCACACGGCATTCGATTCCTTATAAAAAATGATAAATTTTGAGCTATATATCTTTAAAATTGGTTAAAACTACGAGTGGACTCAGCCATTTGCCTTTTCGTATGGAATGACCCATATACATTTTTTATTATTATTTTTTCATATTCATATTAACATTTTCAATCTTGGTGATGTCTGTGCATACGTTGTAACCGACGATTTTTTCGACGTTCACATCGATTGCATTGATGGTTCCTTCTAATGCGATTAATGTGATGTCTTTGATGGTGTCGTCTACATCGTCTACAATCCACCGCAACCCGATCATTTGAATGTTTACTCCTTATTCTTTCTCTTAGATGAGATAAGAACAGATGCTGCAACTGAAAAAATTTTTTTTTTTTTATTTAACTTTTATTTATATACTTAAACTTTTGATTTTTATAAAAGAATGGAAATATAAATAACACAGGTCCACAAAAAATAATTGTCGGTGGGTTCCTTTGACCAAACCTGGTGTATTATATGTTTTTGGGGTCGCTGAACACGAATCTGAAGTTGGTTTTGCTCCATCACGTCATGATTTTTTCCTAACCTCAAAATCAATAAAATGACACTTTTTGCTCATTAGGATCTGAACCCGACTTAACATTAATATATGCCTATGTCTAGTAGAAAGCTTAAATTATTCCCTTTAAAACACTTTTTTAAAAAGTGTTCTACGATGATTTTTAAGAAAGATATGATGTTTTACTTTACATATATGATTTTTTTAAATGCTAAAAACACGTGAATAATGAATTATGAACAAAAATTACTTTATGGAAAACATCATATCTTCGTTCAAAATCATCGTAGAACACTTTTTAAAAAAGTGTTTTAAAGGGAATAATTTAAGCTTTCTACTAGACATAGGCATATATTAATGTTAAGTCGGGTTCAGATCCTAATGAGCAAAAAGTGTCATTTTATTGATTTTGAGGTTAGGAAAAAATCATGACGTGATGGAGCAAAACCAACTTCAGATTCGTGTTCAGCGACCCCAAAAACATATAATACACCAGGTTTGGTCAAAGGAACCCACCGACAATTATTTTTTGTAGACCTGTGTAATTAATACTTACATCTATAAGTTCAATGGAAAGAAATTCTTCAACTGGGACGCCCAAATATCTTTCAATTTCTGCTGGTTTTACACCAATGCCTTCCACCTGATCTGCATTCAGAATAGAATCGTCTACGGCTGGGATGTATGGTTGGAAATCCACAACTTCATCACGTTTAACATAATAGTTGGGGCTAAATGAGATGAATGCTGGATAGTCTTGGTTTGTATCCTCATCTATTTGCAGGCTGCCATTCCCGCTGTCGTCGTCCAGCACCATACCAACATCCTTCCCCGCATCCTCCCCTCTTTCTAGCAGAAACACAGCAACCTCCTGTGGAACTTCCACACTGCTTTCCTCTCCCCTCTCAGGGAGATGCCCCGCAGCATATTCAAGGAGTCCCATGATGCTTGCCTCTCTCGGTGGGGTGTTCTTATCCCTCCTCTCGAACTGCTGCAACAATGCATGCCTAGGATCTCGAGTGATGCTCTCCCAAGGTCTGAACAGCACGTCTTGAGAGTCTCAGGCGACGCTCTCATCAATCCTCTCCAACTGATTCACCCTGACATCAGGACGGTTTTGGACGACGCTTTCCTGTCCAGCCTCTAACAGATTGACCAGGGCCTGCTGTTGGTCAACGGCGACGCTCTCATCAATCCTCTCCAACTGATTCACCCTGATATCAGGACGGTTTTGGACGACGCTTTCCTGTCCAGCCTCTTACAGATTGACCAGGGCCTGCTGTTGGTCAACGGCGACGCTCTCATCAATCCTCTCCAACTGATTAACCCTGACATCAGGACGGTTTTGGACGACGCTCTCCTGCCCCGCCGCTAACAGATTTACCAGGGTCTGCTGTTGGTCAAGGGCGACGCTCTCTTCCCGAAGGTCTCGGGTGCTGCTTCCATGCATCCTCTCCACAAGATTCATGACAGCATCCTGAGGATTTTCCACCAGAGTCAGCTCCCGCCTATCAACCAGGTTCACCAGAAGAGCCAGAGAACGTCTCACCATGTCCACCCAGGCAGCATCCATGTAGTAGTCCATCTCCAGAGAGTAGAAGTAGAAGCAGAAGAGTCGGGGATGATAGGTGAAAATACTGACTCTGCATCCCCTTTATATACCAGTTCACCCCACTGGTGTGTTTCACCCCACTACTCTAAACTTTAGATAACACTACCTTTGGCCACACGCATCTCGTTGCGCACCATGCGTCAAGTCAGGCCCAGCGCGGCCCACCCCAAATCCACCCCCCCCCCCAGTACTGCGCGGTATCTTACGATTTAGCGATCCCTTTCGGTTTTTATTATGATTTTTGAAATTTGAGATCATATATGCAAAGTGGGTGGTGGATAGTATTTTGAAAATTCAAGTCCCAATACATTAGTTTTCGTATGTATGTCTTGGTGTGTTGGGTGGATAGTTACAATGAAAAGATATGCTAGATTAGTGTTGGGCTGGTAGGTGGGTGGGTGGGTGGGTGGTAGATTGTGGGTGGTAGTACCAAAGTTAACAACAATATATTGTTTATGCAAATATTAAAATATTATCATAGCATCTTTTTACCTCTAAGCATTATATATTTTGAAACTAACTACCATGAGTAATAGGAAACTGCACAACGATTTCTCCTTACGCGGAAAATATCTCTCAAGTTAATACCCCCCTCATTTCAAAATATCTTATGGGAAAGTTGACTGTACATTTATATTTATAGTTAAGGGCATGCCTAAGGTTAGAAAAATCAGTATGTTTTACGAATTTTTCAAAATATTTTTACGTTGAATTTGAATCTTGATGAATAGAATTATAAAGTCATGAAGTCTATCATAATTCTTTGTTTTATTTTATTTTTTTAGTTTCTATCCTTTTTTGACTGTCTTTATTTTTTACGTTAAGATGTTGGTAAAAGGATGAACCTGAAGAAGATGATTCCGAAGAAGATGACCTCGGAGAGGTTGATCTTAAAGAGGATGATACCGATGTTTGTTTGAAATCTTTATAAATTTGATTCTTATAAATTTCTTAGTCTTAATTAGGATCCTCATTCTACTCTAAATTTTTTTCATTTTCCAAACTCTCGCCTCCATGAGACTCAGAACTCATTAAATGCTTCTCTTCTGAGATTGTACTTTTCTCATGTAAAGATGTTTATTCCAAAGGTGTTTTGGGGTTTTTTGAGTGAAATGGGATTCGGAAATAACGACACAGATTTTACATTTAATAAATGCCAATTGAAACACTATTTATTCTGAGTTCAAATTTTACACTGTTGTAGAAGAAATGTTATTTGTTCAAATTATGAGATTAAAGTTTCAAGTTGAACTTAATGCTATTATTTAGTTTTACAAAGAACGTCTCGTCAACCGTGACTAAGTGTCTTTACAAATTCGACAACGTCTTGTCAACTTGCTGTCCAAAATTCTACTCTCCTTGTACCCCCTGCAGCCTAGTCCTTCACCTGCATCCTCATAGTCTCGGCTAGTACTCGTTTCGTCAAGTCTCATCAAGTACAGTCAATTTCTATAGGCTGAAGAATTTTCAGTTAGATTCAAAGTGTAATTTTAATTTGTCCGGAACAAAAGGTATAGGAGTTTCTTCACAGCTTTGTGAAATTTATTCCAATTTTGAATATTTAATGTCGGTGGAGGAACGTCTCATCTTGTAAATTTTTTATGTCTCATCTCGAGAAGATTATGGTTGTTGGTTCAATTTGTCTTCAATTGCCGCTTGTAACTTCGAATGAAAAACAACTTACATTATATGAAACAATTAAATTTGAGCATCACCTATTGTAGAATAAGATGAAACAGGCAAATAAAATGTTTCTCTCCTAAATTCTATACACTTTGAATTTTTTTCAACACGATGATCTTTTGAGAATTTATTTTTGCACTGCAAACATTTACATTACATTGATCGTTTCGGTTGGTCTGATGGAGTTTAAATATTCCGGATCATTCGTTGTTGTTTAATTCAAGTTCATTCTATTCTAAAAATTGAAAACTAAAAACTGATTTAGAATTAACTGGATCAATTCTAGTCTGAAATTAAACAGGAGACATATGGTTAGGTAATCGATATTTTAAGTTGACTAACCTAACTTTCCGAGTTTTGTAAAGTAGAAAGGATAAGTATTGATGAGTCAATTCAGATTTTTAAATAATTAGCTTGATTCTTTTTTCTTGAACAAAATATGATTTTTACCACCATTTCTAAACATTCATTATGTATAATATTATTAAAGTAATTTACCTAAAGCCTTTTACTGGCAAAAAACTCTGCTCCTGTCTGAAGTCAATTGATTGGTCTACTCTATTCCTCTTATTTATAAATTCTTCACATGTTATTATTATTATTACCTTGAGATTTAAGGATAATCAAAAGCGCTTAGCAGGGATAGAAACCAAACATCTCAAATCATGCGGACTTATCAAAAACGTTTAACTTTATTTTAGATTAACTTTAACGTTAACATTATTTTAACTTTACCTTAACCATACTTTAACGTTACTTTAACTTTATCTTAGCTACACTTTAACTATAGTTTAACATTACTTTAACTTTACCTGAACTAAACTTAAACGATACATTAAATTAAATTTACTTTAAATATACTTTAAAGTTACTTAAACTTTAAAAAACTTTAAAACTTTAAAACGTTAAAAAATACTTGAAAATTCATGCATTTTTCAATAATACTTCAACTTTACTTTAACTTCTCATTAACTATACTTTGACATTACTCTGACGTTATTTTAACATTACATTGACTTTAATTTAACGTTATTTTGACTTTACCTTAACTATACTTTAATGTTACCTTAACTTTAGTCACATTACCTGACATTACCTAACATAACCTTAATTATACGTTAATTATACGTTTAACTTTACTTTAACTATATTTTAACATTACTTTGACTTTTCATTGACTATATTGCAATGTTACTTGAACTTAGCTCAACTTAACTTTAACGTTACATTCACTTTAGCATTAATTTAGTGTAAGTATACTTAAACGTTACGTAATCTTTACCGTTAGTATACTTTAACGTTACTTCAACTGTACTTTAACTTTAGTTTAACGTTACTTTAACTTTAATTTAACATTATTTTAACTTTACCTGAACATTACCCGGTTGAAAAAACATGTACATGAGCACGTACACGAACGCGCACATGAACACGCACTTGAAAGCGTACATATTCATGTGCATCAACATGTACGTGTTCATGTACGCGGTATTGAAACATTAAGTGAAAAATTCCATTCATATTCATGTACATGAACACAAACATGTTCGTTAACATGAACATGTAAACGAACATGATTGAAATTTTGCAAAACTTCAAACGTTGCGCAGTAGTTTTCTATGGGAGATATGGCTGCGCAGTTGTTTTTCAGGAACAAGTGTGGAGAAATACCACAGGCATAGTTACCTTTGTTTAACATTTCTGAGTAATTTAAAAAATTGTGTGCATGAACGTATACACGTTCATGCATACGTTCATACACATGAACATGTGTATTGTTTTTTGAACTTATTAACGTGGATGAACATATATATAACCGGGTACTTTAACTTCACCTTCACTATTTTTGTAACGTTACTTTAACCTTACCTTAAGCATACTTTAACGTTACTTTAACTTTATCTTAACTACACTTTAACTATAGTTTAACGTTACTCTAACTTTACCTGAACTAAACTTTAACGTTACATTAAATTAAGTAATTAATGTTACTTTAACTTTACCCTGACCATGCTTTAACGTTACTTTAACTTCACTTTAATATCACTTTAAAATTACATTAACTTTACCTTAACTTTACATTAACTCTAGTTTAACTTCACCTCAATTATTTTTTTGTGACTTTACTGCAACGTTACTTTAGCCATACCTTAACTATACTTTAACATTACTTTAACTTTATCTTAACTATGTTGTTCCGTCACTTTAACTTTATTTTAACTTCACCTTAACTCCACTGAGAAAATTCTATCTGTGATGATTACAGAACTTACCTGTACTGCTCGGACGAAATGACTATTTCTGTTTTATTTACTTATTAACCTTGTTGTTCTTAAGAATATGTCTGCTACTTTTACAAAACGTTCCGTAATCTGTCATAAGCTGTACTATACTTCGCATCAAATTTTTGTTCTGTTATTATTACAGGATTAGGAGGAAAAAATTAACTTTTAAATACAGTGGTCTGTCGTAAAAGAAAGTTAAATTATACTACTTTCGGCATCTTACGGCTTCACTCGGCAACAGACGACGCTACACACGATGTTGTAGTTCATATAGACGGGTCAAAACTAACTGACATGTGCTGTGATAGCTGAGGTCGTTAAGGCGTTCGTGATAGGGTCGGGTCGCGCGAGTTCGAATCTTTCACCATGCGAATTTGTTTTCAAATAGTTAAAAAAATATATTTGTAAGCAACAGGAGGGAGGGTGTATCAGTAAATAATTGTAGGTTACGTGCGAGTTGCGTACATAAATTGACTGAAAGAGAACAACTGAAAAACTGGAAGAAAATTTTTTTATATCTGAACAGGTTAAATTGCAGAACTGTTTTGTAACGTTTCACGGTGAGTTTATATCTTTTTTCAAGTTATAACATAAGTCTTTCTTAGACTCTTAAATACTAGTTAAGTATATTTTGTTCTGTAATTTTATCACTACGTACGTTAATTTCTTTGTTTCTGTAACATTAAATAGTATGAGACAATCTCGTTTTTTTTATAAGATCATTTTATTTACTATTTACTGAAGGTGGCCTTTCGTCCGAGCAGTACCATAGCAGTTCTGTAATGGTTACAGATATAATTTTCTCAGTGTGCAGTGTCCGATATTACTTAGGAAAAAACAGTGTTTAAGCACAAGTTATGAAAATGAAACTTCACATTAACTTAAAATTAACGTCATTTTAACTAAGCTTTAGTCACTTTAACTTTACTTTAACCATACTTTAACTTCACCTTAACTATTTTTGTAACATTAATTTAATGTTACTTTACCTTCTGTTTAATTTTATATTAATTATACTTTAACTTCTAATTAACTATACTATGACATTACACTGACGTTATTTTCACATTACATTAACCTTAACGTTATTTTGACTTTACCTTAACTATACTTTAATGTTACCTTAACTTTAGTCACATTACCTGACATTACCTAACATAACCTTAATTATACGTTAATTAGACGTTTAACTTTAGTTTAACTATATTTTAACATTACTTTTACTTTTCATTGACTATATTGCAATTTTACTTGAACTTAACTCAACTTAACTTTAACGTTACATTCACTTTAGCTTTAATTTAGTGTAAGTATACTTAAACGTTACTTAATCTTTACCTCTAACGTTACTTCAACTGTACTTTAACTTTAGTTTAATGTTACGCTAACTTTATCTGAACTAAACTTTAACGTTACATTAAATTAAGTTTAAATTTAGTTTAAATGTACCTTAATGTTACTTTAACTTTACCCTGACTATGCTTTAACGTTACTTTAACTTCACTTTAATATCACTTTAAAATTACATTAACTTTATACCTTAACTTTACTTTAACTCTAGTTTAACTTCACCTTAATTATTTTTTGTGACTTTACTGCAACGTTACTTTAACCATACCTTAACTTTATTTTAACGTTACGTTAACTTCACTTTAAAATTACATTAACTTTTCATTAACTCTAGTTTAACTTTACCTCAATTATTTTTTTATGACTTTACTGCAACGTTACTTTAGCCATACCTTCACTATATATGGGTGATTAAATTTAAAATGTCATTTTTGATACCTACGAATGTTGACTTGGCGATATTGATATTTGGGGTTGGAAGACATTTTTTTTAATTGTTGATAATATACATTTCAAAAAATTAATAGTGGTCGAGCACGTAGACGCAAATTTTTTGATTGGCAGGCAAACTAATATACAAAAACGCGTTTTAAAAATACACGTTTTTGTTCAGTTTTCACTAAAAAAAAAAAGTTAAGACACGATCTGACTTTCCATAAAACTAATGTTTTTAAAACTTAAGATGTAATGAAACTTGAATTTCATCAGAATGATTTCTGATTCACAATTTTTTTTTTCAAAAAGTCTAACGTCAAGGAAAAATTGTAAAAATTTTTTTGCTTTCTTTTACTTTTGCCTCAAATAAATTCTTACCTGTTAAAATTGTTGAAATATTTTAATAATAGAAGTAAATGTTCAAGCACAAATGTAGGAATATATTTTATTATGTTTCAATATAAATGATACAGTTTTATAAAATAAGAAAGCCTAAAAATGATTGGGGACACCACTGACATTTTACATGATCGCACTAATAATTGTTTATATTTTTGACAATTGCAAGAATATATAATTATATATAACAATTTTTTAAAACTGTAGTATTTCAACATAAAATAAACAAATTATATATTAATTCAACTTTTACAAAAAAAAACATAAAGAACTGAATTTTTCTAGAAATACATACTATGACGTAGATTCACATTTTTATTTTGTGTTTTAAATGCTCTTACGAACAGAAAGAATAATATTTAATGAATAATAAATTAAAAAATAAGATTTTTTTAAATATCATCATATAAAATAAATAAATTTTTTTATCAATTAAAATAACACACGAAATAATTTGAATAAACAAACTTTACTGAAAAACGAGAAATAAATCTATTTATTTAATTCTTTTTTAATCATGGTGAATTCTTTGATTGAATAAACATTCTTTGGTCGTTTTAATTTCTTGGGAGATTTTACATTGGAAATTATCTCATTTTCACTAATTTCTTTCTGTTTATCTTCCAATGAAAATAGTTTAAAATGTTTGGATTTGGAATCAACTCGCGATAGCAAATTTCCTACTCTAATTTTTTTTTTATGAATTTCATCATACCTCTCTATTTTGCTTAAGTACCACATTGGCAAGTCTTTGATGGCAACCCAATCACCTACCAGAAGAGAATATTTTTTAGAACTCGATGATTCCTTTCTACCTTTTTTTTTTGAAGAGCTGGAAGTGGAAGATGTTGCCCTTTGTCCAGCCTTTGACGATTCTTTGTCATTCTCGATATTAATTAAATTTTCTTCCAACGGGTTGTAAATTGCAAATTTCAAATCGCAAAGTGCACAAGCAGCTAAATCTGTATTATGATTACAGCTTCGTTTTCTAGGGTACAAATTGTCTTCATCATCTCGTTTCCAAATAATTTGACGTATTTTCATGGTTTCTTTTGCTGCTGTCAATTTATCGGGCAGTAATTTTTCTACAAAATTTATATCTTCAGTACTAATCTCTATCAAGTTCACTTTGACATCTTTTGTTGCGTCTATGATGTCAAATCCTTGTGAAACTTTCTTGTCGCCTCTTACCTTGACGATTGCTCCAACACCATCACTTGGTCCCTTTCCATGGCCAGATTCCCAAAAATTCCATGTTACAACTTCAAATTGAAACTCTTTGGCAAAGTGAATCATATAAAAAAATGATGTTTTATTCTTATACTGACCCGTGGGTCCATCAGTAAAAACGTACAGTACTTTCACGCCAGAATCTTTAAATTTTTTAAATAAAGGTTTCAAATGAGCGAATACTGATGGAGCAGTATGTCGAACGTCTTCTGATACTGTGCAAGAATTGACAGAATTTGCTTTTCCAGATTTTTCGTCTAACTTATAATAAACACTTGTGTGGAGTGTCAATAACTTTCGTGATCCACCGTAGTGTAGAGCTTGAATTTCTGTATGGTATTTGGTCGAGTAATTTTTAGAAAAATCTGCGTTCAATATTACTGTCTCACGGTTAATAATTTCCTTAATTTTTTTAGAATACTGATGTTGGTTATGGATATTCTGCAAATGTTTAAGATATGATGGAATATCATTTATTATTGCAGTGACAATTTCTTCGTACGTGGCAAGGATTCTTTGTTTTGTCATAGTTTTAAAAGTATATTCATCTCCCTTTTTATTTCTTCTCTTTTCTTCGCATCTTACCCACTTAACCCTTTGCGGGGTAGTGGGACGTATACTTCCCACCTTTTGTTTTTTGGTTTATTTCATATTACTCATATATTATTCCTTTAATATTCGTATATTATATATTTTTGGACACTTGGGACACTAATTTATAGTTTCATTATGATATATATTAGCAATATTGATGTTGTTAAATTAATAATAATTAATCAAACAGACAGTGCTATAGTTCTGAATCATTTTTTTTTAATATTCCACATTGCTTACTATAATGTAAGCTGTATATAAAATTTTTTGACACGCTCATTTTTCAAAAAAAAAATTTTTCTTTTTAATTTCAGGTAATAAGGGAAAAAATACAAAAATTAATTGAAGTCCTACTATAAAGAATTGTTTTTCTAAGAAAAAATTGTATATTCGTAAAATTTTTCTACAAAATTTTCAAATATTGTTGCTAGTGCGTTTTTAGTAAACTAATGGAGGTTGGTTACACCGCACAATAGGCAAAAATGATATTTTTTTTTTGTCAAAATCATAGAACTTTAGATACAAGTGGCATATTTTAATAAATACAACAGAAAACAGCATATTATTTCCTACAAAATACTGGAAAAATATTGAAAAAACAAAAAAAAAAAGTTTCTAACCTATTAAAAATTACAAAAAAGTTCAATTTTCCAGTGGGAAATATCATTTTTCGACTGCATGGTTAAAACTTTACACATTCTTCAATACTTTTTTGAACCTTGTAAAGTTTTTTTTAATTTTCTTGACATGAACTTGCGGAGGAGATAAACTATCGATAAACTTCTTGAAACCACTATTATTTTCTATATCAATATTTGACAACCCTAGAAAGTACCAGAAAAACGAGATACAGTCAAAAAGACTAGAAACCAGAGAGACATGGACAGTGGTAGAGTGAAAACAAAATACATGTAACGATGTAGGAGGATCTGGTAGCCCTCTTCTAGCTCCAGCCAAACAGCAGTAGACGAATTTGCGTATTCTGCGCATCAGCTGTCAATGGAACTTACCAGTCACGTGCTACGTCGCGTATTTGTTTTTGTCTTAGAATGTGCAGAAAAGAAGAACTAGCTTATCCCCACGTCCGCGTCGTTAGTTCTGGGTAGTGCTAAGAAGGAAAAAAATAAACTGAGTTAATTTTTTACATTTGTTCAGCGCGTTGGATCAACCAATTTTAATTTTAAAGTTCTGACATCATATTTGTAATCAGTGACCTCAGAAACCATCAAGTAATAAGTTTCGAGCGAATCCAATATCTTATAACAAATTCATTTGCCATACTGCAGGCGACATTTTAAAATTAAAAAATTCTTACATCAGATTCGAAATCAGCGACCCCAAAGACCCCATGTAATAAGTTCTAAGTGAATGCAATAACTTTTTAAAAAGTCGTCTGTCATATTGAATCCGACATTTTTAATTTTGAAACTCTGACAACAGATTCGTAATCATCGACCACAAAAACCCCCAAGTATCAATTTCCGAGCGAATCCAATAACTTTTTAAAAAGTCGTCGGTCTTATTGGATCCGCCATTTTGAATTTTGAAATTCTTACATCAGATTCGTAATCAGCGACCCCAAAAACTCCCGAGTAACAATTTTCGAGAGAATCCAATAACATTTTAAAATGACGTTAGCCATTATGGATCTTCCATTTTGAATTTTGAAAATCTGACATCAGGTTCGTAATCAGCGACCCCAAAAACTCCCGAGTAACAATTTTCGAAAGAATCCAATAACATTTTAAAATGACGTCAGCCATTATGGATCTTCCATTTTGAATTTTGAAAATCTGACATCAGGTTCGTAATCAGCGACCCCAAAAACCCCCAAGTAACAAATTTCCGAGTGAATCCAATAAATTTTTAAAAAGTCGTCAGCCATATTGGATCCGTCATTTTAAATTTTGAAATTCTGACATCAGATTCATAATCAGCGACCCCAAAAACCCCCAAGTAACAATTTTCGAGAGAATCCAATAACATTTTAAAATGACGTCCGCCATTATGGATCCGCCATTTTGAATTTTGAAATTCTGACATCAGGTTCGTAATCAGCGACCCCAAAAACCCCCAAGTAACAATTTCCGAGTGAATCCAATAAATTTTTAAAAAGTCGTCAGCCGTATTGGATTCGTCATTTTGAATTTTGAAATTCTGACAATAGATTCGTAATCAGCGACCCCAAAAACCCCCGAGTAACAATTTTCGAGAGAATCCAATAACATTTTAAAATGTCTTCAGCCATATTGGATCCGACATTTTAAATTTTGAAATTATGACATCAGGTTCGTAATCAGCGACCCAAAAAAACCCCGAGTAACAATTTCCGAGTGAATCCAATAAATTTTTAAAAAGTCGTCAGCCGTATTGGATCCGACATTTTAAATTTTGAAATTCTGACATCAGATTCATAATCTGCGACCCCAAAAACCCCCGAGTAACAATTTTCGAGAGAATCCAATAACATTTTAAAATGTCTTCAGCCATATTGGATCCGCCATTTTAAATTTTGAAATTATGACATCAGGTTTGTAATCAGCGACCCAAAAAAAACCCGAGTAACAATTTCCGAGTGAATCCAATAAATTTTTAAAAAGTCGTCAGCCATATTGGATCCGTCATTTTGAATTTTGAAATTCTGACAATAGATTCGTAATCAGCGACCCCAAAAACCCCCGAGTAACAATTTTCGAGAGAATCCAATAACATTTTAAAATGTCTTCAGCCATATTGGATCCGACATTTTAAATTTTGAAATTATGACATCAGGTTCGTAATCAGCGACCCAAAAAAACCCCGAGTAACAATTTCCGAGTGAATCCAATAAATTTTTAAAAAGTCGTCAGCCGTATTGGATCCGACATTTTAAATTTTGAAATTCTGACATCAGATTCATAATCTGCGACCCCAAAAACCCCCGAGTAACAATTTTCGAGAGAATCCAATAACATTTTAAAATGTCTTCAGCCATATTGGATCCGCCATTTTAAATTTTGAAATTATGACATCAGGTTTGTAATCAGCGACCCAAAAAAAACCCGAGTAACAATTTCCGAGTGAATCCAATAAATTTTTAAAAAGTCGTCAGCCATATTGGATCCGACATTTTGAATTTTGAAATTCTGACCTTAGATTCATAATCAGCAACCCCAAAAATGTAGATACATGAAAGCCAAAGAAAATCCGATGGCTGGATAAATGTGTCCCTCAAAGGGTTAAAATAAAAAGATGGGGAATTTTTTTCATAATCATTTAATGCAAATTTTTTAGCTTTGCATATGTTGCATAGCCCTAGCATACATTTTTCAGCTCGATCATTGTTGCAGGTGAGTCCAGATATAAACTCGCTTAAATTGCTACTATTAATCAATTTGCATTCGTGTAGTTTGTCGAATTTCAATTAGGCCTGTGCGGTTATTGAATTCTATAACCAGTTTCCGGTTATTGAAATAACCGGTTATAAACCCGGTTAACCGGTTACAGTTAAATAACCGGTTATTCGGCTATAACCGGATAACCGGTTAATTCTAAATAACCGGTTAGGTCTAAACAACCGGTTAACCGGTTACAGTTAAATAAGCGAATAACCGGTTTTAACTAAATAACCGGTTAAATACATATAACCGGTTTTAGCCGAAAAACCGGTTATGTCAAAATAACCGATTGTAACTGAATTTTCGTTCAACCCAAAACAATCAGTCATCCGGTTATAAAAAAATAACTGTTTTCACAAGCTAATTTCTCGAAATTAATGTGTATTTTAATTGTGTAAAACACAAAGGGACAACCTAATACTTAGAAAAAAGAAGCATCAAGTTTACTTAATCCGATATAGTTGTAGAAGTATAATTTTTTAACTAAGTTTTCATATCATGCATTTAATAATTTTTTTTAAATGAAAAGTTAAGAAAAGTTACATAATTTGTGTATGAAAGCATTGACAAAAAATTGAAATATACCAAACTAAAAACCGAATAAACATTCGCAGCTGAATAATCGGTTATATATAACTAATAGTTTTGCAGTTTTCGTTATATAACAGGTTATTCCCAAATAACGGAAAAACGGTTATTTTTAAATAACCGGTTATTCCCCAATAACTGGTTAATCACAAATAACCGGTTAATCTCCAATAACCGGTTAATCCCGAATAACCGGTTAATGCGAAATAACCGGTTAACCGTCTGTTCAAAAATTTCATAACCGGTTAACCACACAGTCCTAATTTCAATTGCATGTTCATATGCTTTACACAAGCGCACGTATTTCGTGCATCCCATTTCAAATGAGTAACAAAAAAAGGTTTAAATTTGAGAAAAGTAGGAAATGAAATTTGTGTATTGTAGAGTTTCTTGAATTTTTCGTGCAAGTTTGGAAAACTTTCTGTCAAATACCTTTTTAATTCTTTTTGCTTTTTGAACGTTTTCAAATCTTTTTTGTTTGGTGATTGCACAGTGATCTCGTCATTGCAAAAAAATTCAAGTAGTTTCTCTTTTAATAAATTAGTTTTCAACTCATTTCGGACTGTAACTGCTTTTTTATTTCCTCTTTGCCTTTTTTTAAACTTTCTTTAACTTTTTTCTTTGGTGAGGGCGAATCGTCTTTATACGAATTTGATGACGAAGCTTTCAACCTTTCTAAACGTTTTCGAAACATGTCAGAAGTGCGACGAAATTTACACGTTTCTTGTCTCAAATTTCGATTTTCGTAATTCAATTTTTCAATTTTTCTCTTGAGAACATTTCTGTTTTTTCTAGCTACTTTTAATCCCGCAATTTTTTGAAATTTATTTTTTTGTGATTCCTGCTATTCTGATGTCTGATTGTAGTTTATTTTCTTCTTTCGGTGATTACGCTGTTGCTCCTTCCACTTTTGACGTTTATTTTTTTTTCATTTTTATTCATTTCATTTATAGATTTAATCAATCCTGCTTCCTTTTTATTCCGATAATCGATTCTCCGTTTTTTTAAATATTTTCTATGCTGATCAGGATTTTCCCTTATTTTTGCACGTTGTTGCTTTTTCTTTTGTCTCTCGTATTCTTTTTTGTCCTTTTTATTATTTTTTCTCGAAGTAATAGATGAATTTCTCTTGGTTCTGCTTTCTAAGTTGTCCTGACGATTTCGATGTCTTGAACTTAAAACATTTTTTTGGGAATTTTTTTTACTGGTACATGAAGATGTCGATTTTTATTCCTGAGAAGGAGGAACATTAAACGAAATTTTATCTTTTTCAGATTTACTTGCCGAATTATTCTTTTTTGACGGTATTTTTCCCTTTCCCGAACTTTCTTTTTTTCTTTTTTTTCTTCTTCCAACTTTGCCCGCTTATTGTACGCATCTTCTTTATCAGCTTTTAATTTTCTTTTCAAGCTTTCCAACTTTGCATTATAATCTGCCTGAAAAAAGGATATTAATTATAAAATTTAGAAATAATACATTTATAATAATTGAGGGGACACCACTGACAGGGGACACCACTGACATTTTGCTTAATTTGTTAAATTCCAGGCAGATAGGTTATAATTAGGACCTCGGAAGGTTACGTTTACAAAAGTTAACGTAATAACTAAGATTATAATGAGTTATTATAAAAAAATATTAATTTTACGTACCATTTTTGGACAGGGATACCACTGACATTTAGTGCTCGACAACTATGACTTGATTTTCTGCCAAGAGTAGTGTAATTTGTAAATGCGTTAGAATGTTATTATTTTTTTTCCTACAACTCAACACAGATGGCACTTACTACTACCGGTCGGTAAAACAGTTATCCGTACTCAGCCTTTCGAATATCACGCGCGACATTCGAAAATTTCAATGTTGACTTTGAAATATGAAACTTACGGACACATACTTTTGATTTATTTTCAAGCTCTAGGATAAAACTATATTATTCGCCCAATTGGTTTCTGAAAATATGGTATTTTAATTTCACAACGCAATTTTTTTCAACATGAAAAACCTAAGATTTATTGTCTATCTTTAGTAAGCAAGTTCTGATTTTTTCGTGCGGACAGGGGACACCACTGACATTCTGCCAGTATTTTTTTTGTCAAATTTTTTTGAAGTGTTCGGGGCTGCTAGAAATTAAAATTTAAACAAGTCAAGTGACGAAAAAAAATAGTTTACTAAAGAATTTTTTATACATGGATTAGTATTCCAGATTTTCGGGCAGGACATGAAAATGACATTTTAAATTTAATCACCCATATACTTTAACATTACTTTAACTTTACCTTAACCCATTAACGCCCAGACGGACGAAAAATTTCTGTTGACTTTGAGGACCTCCCTTTTAAAAAAAATGCCTACAAAAAAATTAGCACTTATCATTTTTAACGTAAAATTTACTCCTCTTTTAGATTCTGAAGTTAAAATTTGTTTATAACAAATCGTTAAAAAGTTATAAACAATTTTTTGCAAAAAACACGATTTTTTGAGAAAAAATTTTCATTTTAGACATATTTTCACCGGAAAAAAGCAAGTAGATGCTCTCAAAAGCTCAAAATATCGCGTCCATGGACCCCTAGCTATAAGACCCTGAAGCAAAAAAATTTTTTTTTCAAAATGGCGGACGCCAATATGGCGGCTAAAACTAAAAAAATGGCTCAGATATGAAACAGGGTGCTCCAACTTTTTCATGTGACTGAAATCGCCTAAAACTCTTTATACGGGGGTTTTTGGGGTCGCTGATTACGAATATGATGTCAGTTTTTAAAAATTCAAAATGGCTGATCCAATATGGCGGACGAATTTTTAAAAAAATTTTGGATTCACTTGAAACTCTCCACTCAGGGGTTTTTGGGGTCGCTGATTACGAATATGATGTCAGTTTTAAAAAATTCAAAATGGCGGATCCAATATGGCGGACGAATTTTTAAAAAAATTTTGGATTCACTTGAAACTCTCCACTCAGGGGTTTTTGGGGTCGCTGATTACGAATATGATGTCAGTTTTTAAAAATTCAAAATGGCGGATCCAATATGGCGGACGAATTTTTAAAAAAATTTTGGATTCACTTGAAACTCTCCACTCAGGGGTTTTTGGGGTCGCTGATTACGAATATGATGTCAGTTTTAAAAAATTCAAAATGGCGGATCCAATATGGCGGACGAATTTTTAAAAAAATTTTGGATTCACTTGAAACTCTCCACTCAGGGGTTTTTGGGGTCGCTGATTACGAATATGATGTCAGTTTTTAAAAATTCAAAATGGCGGATCCAATATGGCGGACGAATTTTTAAAAAAATTTTGGATTCACTTGAAACTCTCCACTCAGGGCTTTTTGGGGTCGCTGATTACGAATATGATGTCAGTTTTTAAAAATTCAAAATGGCGGATCCAATATGGCGGACGAATTTTTAAAAAAATTTTGGATTCACTTGAAACTCTCCACTCAGGGGTTTTTGGGGTCGCTGATTACGAATATGATGTCAGTTTTTAAAAATTCAAAATGGCGGATCCAATATGGCGGACGAATTTTTAAAAAAATTTTGCATTTACTTGAAACTCTCCACTCAGGGCTTTTTGGGGTCGCTGATTACGAATATGATGTCAGTTTTTAAAAATTCAAAATGGCGGATCCAATATGGCGGACGAGTTTTGTAAAAAATTATTGGATTTACTTGAAACTCTCTATTCGGGGGTTTTTTGGGTCGCTAATTGCAAATCTGATGGCAATTCTTGAAAATACAAAATAGCAGAGTCAAATTGTTTGAATTTCAATAAGTATTATACAATGAATAAGAATTTTTTGGTCCGTTTGCCGTCGAATAATTCGCCGTTGCCCGACTCTTACCGCGAGGAGGTGGACAATAAAGAGTCTTTTTTTTTTTCGTTTTTTATTTTATTTTTTTTTGTTTTTTTCGTTTTTTATTTTCTTTTTTTTTGTTTTTTTTTTGTTTTAATATTTTTTACATTTTTACATTTTAGGTGTGAAAATCCTGAAAGCAGGAAACGCATAAATATGCATCACACTCCACGCACTTTCGTTGCGTTCTACAGGTGCACTTGGAGAAATTAGAGCAGTTTTTCTTTTGTTCAACTCTTTGAACTTTGTGGTTTTTGATGGATTTAGATTTTTTTAGATATGCTTCTGCAATCTGTAGAGCCATGTCTTTAGTACCTATTTTTTTTTCTTGGACAACTAAGTTTCTTAGAACAGTTGCATTTGCAATTGATGCTTGAACGAGTCTCATAAGTATAACCCAAGTCCATTTCTTCGACCTTATGCATGGCATCAAATTGCTGCAATGTGCGTCGTGCAAGTCTACTCCGCCCATAAACTTGTTGTAGGTTGTAAAAGCATTAGGAAATGCTATATCAACTTTGCTCTTTGTCTCCGAAGAATATCTTTTGACTGAACTAATTGGTGTAACACCTATCAGTGTTGACAGTATAGACACTACTTTCGAATCTTTTACTGTGACATAATTGACACCACTGCATTTGTCATGCTTGGCAATAAATGTCCCTCTTGGATCCTTTTCCGTAATCGGATTTTTTACTTGAATTCGATTAGCTCTGACTGTCCCTGTTGCCCGCAAACCAACTTTCTTCAGATGAACCAGTAAATCTGGACTTGTAAAAAAGTTGTCAAAATATACGTGATATTTCACTACATTTCTGGGTACAACTTAAAAAAAAAGTTTTTGGAGAAGACCAACGACAATGCAGCTACCTAAAGCACATTTATTTAGCTTTTCTTCATTGCCAAAAAAAAAACTTTTTGAATTCTTGCCACAATAAATGTCACAATCGAATAAAAATCCTTCGGAACTACAAAGAGCCCACATTTTGATACCGAAACGGACAGGCTTGTTTCTTATAAACTGCTTCAAAATAGTTCTTCCCCGAAACTTTACCATCATTTCGTCAACTGACAAAGCTGATGAAAAATACCCAAACTGCCTCGCATTTTTCTTAAAAATCTCCAAAGGACCTCTCACTCGCCAAGCTCTATCATCAGCATTTTCATCTTCAGGTTTGGATAGCTTTAGCTTGGACTTGATATCTTCAAACTTGTTGCGACTCATAGCTCCAGCTACAGCTTCACAATCTAGAAGATGATTCTGAGACCAATAATCTCGTTGAGATTTCCTTTCGTTGAAAATAGACAAAATAATTATTCCAAGAAATTTGTCTAATTCAGTCAACGAAATTTGACAATCATTCAGACGTGTTGCGTCTAATATGAATTCTTTTAGCTCCTTGGAAAAGAAAAATTCAAATAGTTCAGTTGACGAGGATGACCGAATTTTTTTTGCAACGCTATCAGGTATAAAAGTTTCATTTTTATACTGAGGATCATACTTCTGTTCACCATCAACCCATTCAAAAATATGATCTGGCTCCAACTTCGATTGATTTGAAGTATAATTTTCTCGAATCGTCTGGTATGAATTTTGCGGTAAATCGGCACATTCATTCTTAAGCGAATTTTCTAGCTCTTCATGAATAGCATCATCATCTGAATCAGATTCACAATCAGATTCGCCAGAATCATTCGAGTTTGGTAGCATTAGCACATCTAGGTGTTCGTCATGTTCTTCAACTTCGAAACTCTCGGCGTCATTTACAACTTTCTGCCGTTTCGACTTACGCTTTGTTGACATTTTTAAAATTGACCTAGTAATAAAAGAATGCTGGCGCAGTGCAGACAACCAGTGGTGCACGTGAATGTTGGCACAATGACGACAACTAGTGCTGCAAACGAATGCTGGCACAGTTACGACAACCTGAGCTGCACGCAAATGCTGACACAGTAACAACAACCAGTGGTAGAAGCAAATGCTAGCGCAGTAACAATAACAAGAGCTGCAAGCAATGCTGGCACAGTAACAATAACCAGAGCTGCAAGCAACGCTGACACAGTAACGACAACCAGTGGTTGAAGCAAATGCTGGCGCAGTAACAATAATCAGAGCTGCAAGCAACGCTGGCACAGTAACAATAACCAGAGCTGCAAGCAACGCTGACACAGTAACGACCCTTACAAAAAAAGAGTATTAGAATGAGTATTGAATAATGAGTACTGCAGTGAGTATTGCAATGAGTATTGCAATGAGTACTGCAATGAGTATTGAAAATTCCAGTACTTTTTTCGCCAAACATTGTTGAAAATATAATATGTTGCGCACTAAGTTTCTACGGCTCCTACGTCTGCGCACTACTTTTTTTGTTGTAAACTAAATATACAGAAATACATGGAACGCAAAATCACAATTTCATTATAATTTTAAAAAAAATTGTTTACTGTACTTAAAAAATACATGTGGCGAAAAAAGTACTGGAATTTCCAATACTCATTGCAGTACTCATTGCAGTACTCATGCAGTACTCATTGCAATACTCATTGCAATACTCACTGCAGTACTCATTATTCAATACTCATTCTAATACTCCTTTTTTGTAAGGGGACAACCAGTGGTAGAAGCAAATGCTGGCGCAGTAACAATAATCAGAGCTGCAAGCAACGCTGGCACAGTAAGGACAACCAGTGGTGGAAGCAAATGCTGGCTTAGTAACAATAGCCAGAGCTGCAAGCAAATTCTGGCACAATGCCAACAAGCAGTACAGCAGTAATAACTGCATGCCATTGCATTTTCTGCAAAAATAGTAATGCGCCGACTTCGAAATGCCAGATCTTAGCGGAAACAACAAGCGCAAAACCGTCTTAGTTGTGAGCATAGTTGAAAGTTATACAGCACCACAGCAAATAAATCAGCGTCAAATAAACAAAAATAACCAAAAAAAATAATAAGACTTAAAAAATTTGCCAACTCCATTTTGAATTTTTAAAAACTGACATCATATTCGTAATCAGCGACCCCAAAAACCCCTGAGTGGAGAGTTTCAAGTGAATCCAAAATTTTTTTAAAAACTCGTCCGCCATATTGGATCCGCCATTTTGAATTTTTAAAAACTGACATCATATTCGTAATCAGCGACCCCAAAAACCCCTGAGTGGAGAGTTTCAAGTGAATCCAAAATTTTTTTAAAAATTCGTCCGCCATATTGGATCCGCCATTTTGAATTTTTTAAAACTGACATCATATTCGTAATCAGCGACCCCAAAAACCCCTGAGTGGAGAGTTTCAAGTGAATCCAAAATTTTTTTAAAAATTCGTCCGCCATATTGGATCCGCCATTTTGAATTTTTAAAAACTGACATCATATTCGTAATCAGGGACCCCAAAAACCCCTGAGTGGAGAGTTTCAAGTGAATCCAAAATTTTTTTAAAAATTCGTCCGCCATATTGGATCCGCCATTTTGAATTTTTTAAAACTGACATCATATTCGTAATCAGCGACCCCAAAAACCCCTGAGTGGAGAGTTTCAAGTGAATCCAAAATTTTTTTAAAAATTCGTCCGCCATATTGGATCAGCCATTTTGAATTTTTAAAAACTGACATCATATTCGTAATCAGCGACCCCAAAAACCCCCGTATAAAGAGTTTTAGGCGATTTCAGTCACATGAAAAAGTTGGAGCACCCTGTTTCATATCTGAGCCATTTTTTTAGTTTTAGCCGCCATATTGGCGTCCGCCATTTTGAAAAAAAAATTTTTTTGCTTCAGGGTCTTATAGCTAGGGGTCCATGGACGCGATATTTTGAGCTTTTGAGAGCATCTACTTGCTTTTTTCCGGTGAAAATATGTCTAAAATGAAAATTTTTTCTCAAAAAATCGTGTTTTTTTGCAAAAAATTGTTTATAACTTTTTAACGATTTGTTATAAACAAATTTTAACTTCAGAATCTAAAAGAGGAGTAAATTTTACGTTAAAAATGATAAGTGCTAATTTTTTTGTAGGCATTTTTTTTAAAAGGGAGGTCCTCAAAGTCAACAGAAATTTTTCGTCCGTCTGGGCGTTAATGGGTTAACTATGTTGTTCCGTCACTTTAACTTTATTTTAACTTCACCTTAACTGCAGTGGTCCGAAATTACTTAGGAAAAAACAGTGTTTAAGCAAATGGAACTTCACCTTAACTTAAAATTAACGTTATTTTAACTAAACTTTAGTCACTTTAACTTTACTTTAACCATACTTTAACTTCACCTTAACTATTTTTGTAACATTAATTTAATGTTACTTTACCTTCTGTTTAATTTTATATTAATTGAGGCGGTTGGTGCAGAAACCGCACAAGTTCACAAATCGTAATTGTTCAGGAACCAATAAAAACTGTTTTCTTGTAAATATGAGAATTTTTTTTAATTCTGCGTTTTGTATTATTTTCTACTAACCTATAAGTTTAAAAATTCAATATGATTGATTTATATTTTAATTAATATAGGGTATAAAAAAAATAAATTAACTTTTGGACTTGTGCGGTTTCTGCACAAAATGAAATAGAAAACACAGAAAATGTATTAAATCAAGTGAAGTATAACAGTTTTAGTAAATTTTTAGTAACATTTATTTAAAATTTTTAATTTGGATAATTGTTATTAGCATTTTATAAATAATAAACATTTTTTAAAAATCACTTTCCAACATTTTCTTAACAATTATCACATAATTCACTATTATTGTTTTCTGCCTCGCTTTCAGTGCATTTAATTTATAATATAAACTGTTTAATATAAATTATTTAACAACGTCTAAAACACTTTAAAAATATCACAAATAAATATTATTTCATCCACTTGTGCTGTTTCTGCACGAAACGAAAATTTGTTTATTTATTTTAAAGGGTTTAGAGTTTAGTAACATATGTAATATTTTACTAGATCGTAGAGCTTCATTTAAAGATAAATTTTCCATAAAAAAGTGATTTTCGAAAAAAAGTGGACTTGTGCGGTTTCTGCACCAACTGCCTCAATTATACTTTAACTTCTCATTAACTATACTATGACATTACACTGACGTTATTTTCACATCACATTAACTTTAACGTTGTTTTGACTTTACCTTAACTCTTCTTTAACGTTACCTTTACTTTGTTTGACTAAACCTTAATTATCCGTTAATGTTAGTTTAACTTTAGTTCAACTATACTTTAACATTACTTTGTTTTTTCGTTAACTATACTTTAACATTACTTTAACGTTACTTTAACTTTACCTTAACTTTACTTTAACTTTAGTTTAATGTTACTTTAACTTTAATTTAATATTATTTTAACTTTACCTTAACTTTACTTTAACTTGACCTTAACTATTTTTGTAACGTTATACTCTAACCTTACCTGAACCGTACTTTAACTTTATCTCAACTATACTTTAACGTTACTTTAACTTTAGTTTTAATTTAGCCTTAATGTACTTTAAATTTAGTTCAATTTTATATGAATAATACAGTTTTTGGTTTAATATTATTTTAATTCTAGTTTTACCTTATAACTCCATACTGCGTTTTGTAGCCCTTGATAATTTCGCTAATTTCTAACATAAATATTTGAATTTTTTAAAGATGAAGGCTGGAAATAGTTGGTAGCAATATGACAAACCCTTCGAGTCTCTGGGAAAATATAATCCTCAGAGTTTTTCAAGAGACTAAGATTATAAAAATTGTCCGGTTGTGTCATACCCAGTGTGGAATTTCAGGGTTAAATTTACATTAATATTACTTTAACTCTATATTAATTTTACTTTTACCTTATTTTAACCTTACGTTAACTATACTTTTATGTTACTTTAAGTTTAATTTATTTTGCTTCCTCATAGAGGAAGCGTTGTGATTGTTAAGATTTTCGATTTTCCAAAAATAGTGTAAATCGACTCAGTTTCATCTGAAAAGTTTAAATTTTCATTCCTGAGAAAATGTCCGGATGTGTGTGTGTGTATGTGTGTATGTGGTAAATTTTTTGTTGACAGGATATCTCGAGAACGCTTTAACGGATTTTAATAAAATTTGGATGACATATGAAGCTCACAAATATCTAAATTTGGACACAGGGATTTTTGAAGATACCAAATCAAATTTTTTTGAGCACCTTTTTCCATCGAAAATAGTATATTATGCATCAAGGGAGGGAAGTCCGTGTTTTTTTTGTCAACCACAAATGTTCGAAGAACGAGTGTAGCACGAGCGTAGCGAGTGCGAAACGAGTTCGGAGAACATTGTGCGAGACAAAAAATCGGCCTCCCGAGGTGCATATGCTATTTTCTATCACAGATGTACGAAAATCTCGTGTTTTGTACGCGTTAGCGGGTCAGCCGATGAGAGTTTTTTTTACTGTTTGGAAGTTTTTTTACCTCTAACGTTCACTGACCTAAAAACTGTGAGTTCTGCCCCGCTTAAGGCGAACGAAAACACGAGGTTTTCGTGCATGTGTGGTAAAATAGACAGATTTCACACCTAGTTTAGATTAACGTTAAATTATTCTCAGTTTAACTATACTTTAAGTTTAGTTTAACTTCACTTTAACAATATTAATACACTATTATTTTTTTTTATTATAGTCCGGGAGCCACGGACAAATTTGACCTTCTCATTTCATACCGGCTGAAAATTTGATAACTGCTTACTGAGTATGTGCAAAGAACAGAAACATAAGTCTGGCAGCTAGTTAGCGGTACAGTGGGTGGCAGTAGGGGGGAAAAGTACCCCAAAAACGGGTTTTCCAATATCATTTCATACCGGTTAAATCCTTATATAAACCAAAGTTTACATTCATACAAATGTAAAAATGACAGTCTGGCAGTCCCTGGCCGGTACAAATCTGGTCTGGCAAAGGGTTAAAAAGGTGAAAAAATCGGGTTTCTCAATATCATTTTATACTGATTAAAACCTTAATAAAATGAAAGTTTACATTCGTACGAATGTAAAAATACCAGTCTGGCAGTCCTGAGCCGGTACAAACTTGGTCTGGCAGCAGTCTGAAAATGTGCATCCCCCTGGCGCGACTCACGTCATTAAGTTAGTAAATATCAATTTTCCAGAAAAATGGTCAAAACAAAAATTGTAGGAAATAAGTTTTTCTATTACTTTTGTGTAGAACTTTTTTTCTATTTACCCACATTTTTGAATTATAATAATTTAACGTAAAAAATTTGAAATTTTAATCAGTTTTACAAAATTCACCACTTAAAGTGACACTTTAGATGAAAATGTTGTGAATAAATCTTATAGAGAATAAAAAAATAAGTAATTTTTATTTGATACTTTTAAAAAAAATCAATAGTTACAGCTGTAAAATGCGCCCAATAATAAATGTTTACGCATAAAAGCAAAAAAAACTCTAAATCAACTATATTACATTTTTGTTGCCAGCTTTAATAGAAATATTGTACACTAATATTGTGTAAATTTTGTATTAATTACTTAATTTTAACAATAAAAAAATGATATTATTAAAAAAGGAAAAAAATTGAGCTATCTATATGTTCTAACATTATTATTTTTTTTTACTATCAAATGTACAAAAAAAAAAAATTTAAAAGAACAAAAATTGTAGTAAATAAATTTCTCTACTATTTTTTAGCAGAACGTTTTTTTTACGTTCTCTCCAAAAAATGTTTTCTTTAAATATTTTTTTTTATTGAAATATCATATAATAGTACCTTCAACGAATGCAATATTTTTTGTAATTAATGTAATTTGAAACCCCACTCAAAATGAGTTGCATCAAATGTGAGTACAGCTTTTGTCAGAGTAGTTTCAAAAATAAAAGCTGCTAAACTATATTTTAAGGCATATGGAATAATATCCCTTTTTGAAAAATACGAACTGAAAGTGAAAATAGAAAGTGTCAGGTTATGCTAGGTTAATAGCAATATAAATATTTTAGATTTCCAAGTTGGTAACATGTGCAGCTTTTCCATTTTAGCTATTGCACAGTTTAAGCCGACAATGCTCCATTTTGATGTATGTAATTCAAATTGAGCATCGTATGCTACTCATTTTGAGATCAGGTTGTAAAGAAAATTCATTGCTTAGTTAGAAAAATGGTACTTCTCAAACAAATCTTACACATGTTCCCATTTTTAAAGGGTTGAACTTCATTCTCATATATCTTAATAATTAGCACCGCTTTCCTCATTACAAAAAATATTGCATTCGTTGAAGGTACTATTTATGTTATTTCAATAAAAAAAAAATATTTAAAGAAAACATTTTTTGGAGAGAACATAAAAAATAAAAATAAAACTTTCTGCTAAAAAAAAGTAGAAAAATTTATTTACCACAATTTTTGTTCTTTTAATTTTTTTTTTGTACATTTGATAGTAAAAAAAATATTAATGTTAGAACATATAGATAGCTCAATTTTTTTCCTTTTTAGGGTTCCGGACACGACGTGTCAAAACGGAACCCTTATGTTTTCACTCGTTTGTCCGTCGCCCAAAACCATTACCCCCCCCCCCCCCCTAACGGACAAACTATTTCAGATAGAGAGTTGAAATTTGTTACACTTA
This sequence comes from Ganaspis brasiliensis, assembly GCA_037103525.1. Classification (NCBI taxonomy): domain Eukaryota; kingdom Metazoa; phylum Arthropoda; class Insecta; order Hymenoptera; family Figitidae; genus Ganaspis; species Ganaspis brasiliensis. Next base: position 216,184 of record JAZKLR010000434.1, read on the forward strand.
TGTATTTTCACGTGTAGATTACAGGAAAAATATAACGAACATGATTGAACGTGATGTTCACAGCGTTGCACAGTGGGCTGGAAGTCCAAAATCTTGGCCAAAACCCCCCAAAAAAAATTTTCGAATTTGTTTTTTTTTAATATATAGGTTACGTACTTTACTATTTGGGCTATTGATATCCGCCTGCATAAGCGTTATTATTCTGAAACCAACGTCGTGGCATTGGTCCAAACATTGAACGTTTAATGAACGTCAGCTCGCGTTTCGCGACGTGTCAATGCCTGTTTAGTGAATAGTGGCATAACTTTTGCAATGAGAATCATTTCAAATACATATATCTAAAATGGAGGTTGCTGCTGGAGGTATGTATACAGATTTTATACAAAAAATTACTAACAATAATAAAAATAAATAAGCTGTTTACATAAGTATCTTTTTGTAAAATTTAACAAAAGACTAACATTTTTTTTTCAAAAAAGTTACAAAAAAGTTATATATTCCGCAATATCCCGCTAAATCTCTTAAATGTCTTTAAAGACAATATATTTGTGCACATTATTACGCAAAAAAAAGTTGCGCATATTTGCGCCCCTTTCTGTTATCACCCCCTCTTTTTTTAAAACCTTATAACTTTACATTTTCTCTAAATTTGCAATAGATTTGTGAGTTTCTTTTAAATAAAAATGATATTGATTATCACTTAAAATATTATTATGTACATTATTTATTCTTAATTAAGAATTATTAAATAAATTTAATTTGTTTAAACAATATTTTTTCTTCTGAAAATGATAAAAGGACATTTTTGATAGACTATATGTGAAAATTATATTTTTCTAGTTAATCTTTTTATAAAAAATTCTCCAATTATTGAAATAATTATTAAATGTTGTATTATTAAATATTTTTAGTTTCTGGATCTGATGAGAAGCAAGTCACGATGTCGAGAAAATATATTATTATGATTATTAAATATAATTTAAATAGTAAATTATCTGTTATTGTTGATCTCTTGCAGCAGCATTTATTGCAGAAAACAAAAGTTCAAATTCTGAAAAATGATGTTAATAACATAAATCTAAGTAAATTGTGCTTTAAGTTTCGGATTAAATATATGCAATCTCAACGAAAATGTGAAAGATTTTATCAAAATAATGAAACATGGCTTTCTGAGTTAATTTCGTTTGGTGCAACAGCAAATTTCTTAAAAAAAAAAACATCGGAAGGAGGTCGTCCTATATTAGAATTTTCATCTTCAAGTGAAAGGTCAAAAAGAAGAAAAACTGAAGGCATTCGTAACAATTTCGATAGTTCTGCGTTACTATTCGCCACGAAAATGAGCTTTCGTTCTTCAGGCTAATTGGATGCTGCAAAAATTGTACATGGAATTTAGTGATGCATGTCGAGCAAACGATCTGATCGACTTCACATCTGATTGTCTGCTGTTTGCTCGATTATGATTGAATTGAACAAATTACTTTTTATTTACCTTTTAATAATTAGCATAACTTTTGAGAATATCGTTAAGTAAGATTCCTTTCTGTTTGTTGATATATACTGACATACCGAAATTTTAAAAAAGTAACCTCTTTTATGATTAATTGCAAACTTAAAAATTTTACAAATTAAGCAAAGTAACCTCGTAAAATTTGAATATAGAATTTATTTTACAATTTTTTACATTTTTTGTACAAACTTAAATATGTGTTAAGTTTGAATCTTTTAAAAGCTTACAGAAGAAAGATACGATGTGTTGAAAGATGTCATTTTTCATGAATTTAAAATTTAATTTTATAATAAACAAATTTTTTTTTAAATTATTGTTCTGAATAAGAAAACTTAATGTATTAATTTCAAACCTCGTAAGTATCCAAATTTTTTATTAAATAATTTTATAAAAAATATGCTTCTAAATATCACAAAAATTGACAGTCTTTATAGATCAATCTTGAATCCATTTTTCTTATTATAATTATGCTTTATATAAAAAATAAATTACCACACACAAATCTTTAAAATATATATTGACATTCTTTTTTAGCGGAATTTTATTTAAGCCTATATTTAGTAATTTAAAAAAGTTTGAAATATAAACTCAAAACGCTATACTTTCACGTCTTTAATTAACATTTTGTAAATGCCCGAACAGCACCGGATGTTTCAGCAACATCCGTTGCTGTTTGGGTGAAAAAGAAAATATTATCAAAATCTTTATTAGAAATGAATTCTATGGAGTTTAATAATGACTTATAAAACAAATTTATTTTTGAAACACTTATGGCAGCAACATCCCTTAGACGAAAGTCAATGAAATTACCCAAGTGACAGATAAAAAATGTCAACAAAAAGAAATGATTCTTACTTAAAGATATTTTCAAAAATTATGCTAATCATTAAAAGATTAATAAAAAGTAATTTGTTCAATTCAATCATAATCAAGCAAACAGCAGACGATCAGATGTGAAGTCGATCAGATCGTTTGCTCGACATGCATCACTAATGAAATTGCATCAAATTCGAATATAGCATCACAATACAAAGAAGCAATCAACGTTGAATCTGTAATGCGTATGACTGATGATGAAGCACTAGGTTTTCTTCTTGATCACAACTTATCGAAAAATGTTTATAAAGGAATAAAAGCAAACAATGACAAAGGTAATTCTAAAACAGTGGAACGCATAACTGACATCCCTAAAGTTTTTGGAATAATTGTACAAAAAGAGATTAGTAACTTGCGAGTCGTTTATAAATGGGGCTTTGATGGTACATCTGGTCAAAGTATGTACAAAATGAAGTTTGAAGATGAATGTGCGTCAGATGAAAGTTTATTTTATACGTCAATTGACCCATTAAAGCTCATAGCTGTTGATACACAAGAAAAAGAATTTATTGTTTGGTCAAATCCTCGATCTTCATCCACAAGATTTTGTAGACCATTGCGACTTCAATTTATCAAAGAATCTACAGAGACGATAAAATCAGAAGAGCTGTACTTTAAAGACCAAATACAATCACTTGTTCCACATAAACTGATCATCAACGGACAAAATGTTTCTGTTATACATGAATTCCATTTAACGATGATTGATGGCAAAGTTTGTAACGCTTTGACATCAACTACTTCTGCTCAACGTTGCTATTTGTGTTTAGCAACATCGAAGCAATTCAACAATATTGAGGAAATCCTAAAACGCCCTGTAACAGAAAACAATCTTCAGTACGGAATATCTAATCTTCATTTGGGGATTCGATCCTTAGAGTGTTGTCTGCATATAGCAAATAAACTAGAAATACAAAAATGGCAGGCGCGTAAATCTTTAAAAGAACAAGTACAAACACGTAAGTTTGCAATTCAAAAAGAGTTTAAAAAGAAATTAGGACTTATAGTTGATATTCCTAAAAGCGGATCAGGAACGAGCAATGACGGAAATACTGCAAGGCGTTTTTTTTTAAATTAGACAGTCTCAGCGAAAATAACAGGAATTGATGAAACTTTAATTAAACGGTTGTATGCCTATAGGTCAATTGTCTGAAGAGGCTCAAGAATCATCAAATAAACTCATAAAAAAATATCGTAGAGAAAACTCAAGAAATAATTCTCGAACTAATTCAATGACTGACGTTTTCTTGAGACTCATGGCCGGCTCTGATCCTCTAATTTCCAGTTTACGTAAAATACCTAAAAAAACAAAAGATTTATTAGAAGAAGCACTTGATATGATAGTATTGATCCACTCCACTTCTACATCAAGTTATACATCAGATGAATCTGGCTTGTCAGAAAACGACGAAGAGTACGACTCCGAGAGCGAGTCTTGCGAATTATTTTAGTATCCTTTTAAAAACTCATGTTTAATAATTTATTGAGAAGCGAGAAGTACACCCTTCTATTTTTATTAATTAACAGGAGACGTAAACAATCTTCGGAAGGTAATTTGAAATAAAAATTCAAGAAACATAAAACGAAGCAGGATTCTTTAGTTTTTAAACACTGTGAAAGTCTCGATCATCAATTTGATTGGAATAATATAGAAATTCTAGACTGTGAACCTAATGAAAAAAAGAGAATTACTTCCGAAATGATTCATATAAAAATGAATCATCCCACTATTAATAAAAAAGAGGATATTTTTTCATTAAATAAAAATTTCTTTCCTATAATTAATATTATAAATGCATGATCGAGATAATTTCCGAACTTGTCATTATAGGTTAATGACTTTTAGTTCTGGTTGTTATTGTTGTCAATTTTCTAAGTTCATTGACTTTTCTATTATTGAAATTTGTAAATTTCTATTTAGTATCGATTACGATGTCGAGTCTGTTGGCGTTCTTTTTGACTTGTAATTTTAAATCAAATTTTTATTTTTATAAAACATTGACTAATATGATGTAATTTATACCGTTGACTTGTTGACTACGTGTTTATGTTGTTAACCAATTTTAGGTAAATAATTTTGTTTTTTGTTCATATGTAATTCTGTTATTATTTGTGTCGAAGTGTTTGTAACTAATTTTGTGCTTTTTTAAATAAATTAGCCTGATGAGGTCGGCAAATCTCAGCCAACAAAACGTCGTTCTTTGTGACAAAAAATAAAAAATTTGAATTTTTATTTCAAATTACCTTCCGAAGATTGTTTACGTCTCCTGTTATTTAATAATTTATATTTCGTCTTTAATTTTCTAATTTTGGAATTGTTTGGTTATAACAATCGATCTTCTGTAAACTAACTTTTAATCCTTATCTCATATTAATATTGTTCAAAGACTAATTAAATTTTAATTTTTAAAATAAGTTCGATATTTCAATTTTTTAAAACAAAAGATATATAACCCTTATACCTAACTATATGAACCAAATTTTATGAAAATCGGTGAAAATTTTTAATTAAAGTTCGCCATGTTGGATCCGCCATTTTGATTTTTGAATTTTTTATTTCAGATTCGTTATCAGCGACCCCAAAAACCCCTATAGACAAAGTTTTATGCAAATCGGCAAAAAAATTTTATTTATATCCGCCATATAGGATCCGCTATTTTGATTTTTGAAATTTTGACTTCAGATTCGTGATCAGCGACCCCAAAAACCCATATAAACAAAGTTTTATGCAAATCGTCAAAAAAAATTTATTTATGTCCGCCATATTGGATCCGCCATTTTGATTTGACTTCTGATTCGTGATCAGCGACCCCAAAAACCTTTACATACCCACTCTTGTCCATCTTGAATACATTTTGAGGTTTTGGCCAGGATTTCGGAGTTCTAGCCCACTGTGCGTTGTCAAGAAAATAACAAGATTTTTTTCAAAAAATGCATTAAAATGCCTATTTACCCCCCCCCCCCCCTTATCTCCCAAACTGTTTGATCTAGAGTATTGAAATTTGGTACACATATGTATTTTCGCGAGTAGAGTACAGGGAAAATATAGAGAACCTGATTGGAGGTGATGGTCATAGCGTTGTCAAGGAAAAACTTTTTTTTTTAAAACGTGTCCCCTCCCCCTTATCCTATATTGGAAACCCCCTCTCAGTCGGTAAGGTAGAACTTTAAAATACCCTCACTCAATTGCCTAAAATAGCGCCATCTAGCTGTAGCTATCTTGAAAATTTGGGGATTTCCCTTTAAGCTGGTAAGGTAGAACTTAAAATACCCCCACTTAATTGCCACTTAATCTAGCGGCAGCCATCGTAAATCCCCCTCGGTCGGTAAGGTAGAATTAATAATTAAACGAACTTACTTGTGAAGTTCAATCATAATTATATGAACGAGTTGTTCGAAGATATAACTTGTAGTACCGCAACTTGTTGCTAGGTGACGCCACATGTTTAGCCCTTCATTTAGTTTAGAGTAAATTTCAAATTGCGCTATTATTTAAGGGCTGGGAATAGGGAGGGAATTATATCTTCGAACAACTCGTTCATATAATTATGATTGAACTTCACAAGTAAGTTCGTTTAATCATTAATTATATTTCACTTCCTTGTTCGAAGATATAACTTGTAGAAGTTTAGAGCTAAACTTTTTGAAAAATACCATTTTTAATACGTAAGTTAAATGAAAATTTTATTTATTTATACGAACTTTGGAATATAACAAACGAAATTAGGAACTAATACTTAGATGAGTTTATAATATTTTGAATATCTCTGGAGAGCAATTAATATTTGAACACAGATCTTTAAATATAAAAATAGATAAACAAGAAATCTTTTTCTTAAGATTGTGAGAATACCAAACTGGCAAAGCTTTTCTCGATTTTTTTGATCGGTCGGTTATAGAATTTTGCGAACACCGATGAGTTTTTAGACCAGCCCGTGGTCTCTTTAATCGACTGGATATTTAATCCCTTAACTAAAGCTTTTGATGTCGAGGCATGCCGGGTGCTGTGAGCTTTGAATTCATTCGCGATTCCAGCCTCGTTCAATACTATTTTGAGCCATCTACTGATGGTCTGAGATCTGACCTCTTGGTGTGGCGGTTTGAAAGATAAAAGTAAATTAGCCTTATTACTTCTAAAGTCCTTTGTCCTTGAAACGTAAAGTGATATTGTTCTAGCTAGGCAAAGGTTTTCATTTTCGAATAATGGAAAGAAGGCGTATGGTTGTTGAACTCCAGGTCTTGATGTTTTGATTCGGTCTTGAACTCTAATTTCCACGCCTTTGTTGCTAATCCTGATCAAACTGAAGTTAATTAGAGCCAGACTCTGTACCCTAAAAGCCGATCCTAGAGCCAGAAGCATTGTAAGTTTTAGCGTTAATTTTTGAAGGTTTAATTGCTCTGAAGGCCCCCAGTTTTCTAAGGTTTTTAAGACAATATCTACGTCCCAGGTGGAGTTGTATCGTGGAGTTGGAGGTCTCAAATTGAATACTCCTTTGAAAAACCGAAGAAGCATTGAACTTCTGGAGATGTCTTCTAAAATAATCAAGGAGATAGCGGATCTCATCGTGTTCAAAGTTCCGTAGGCCGCTCCTTCAGAAAATTTTTGCGACAGACAACTTAAGACTGATTTCTCGTTACCTTGAAAGGGATCTAAATCTCGGGAACTGCAGAACTGACACCAATACCTCAATGCAGTATTATACTGCTTGGCCGTGCTAGATGTGATAGAGTTGGTCATTATACTGATTGTGCTGTCTTCCAATCCCTTTTTCTTGAAGGCTTCCCGGATACAATGCCGCACGCCAAGGAAAGGTTTTCCGAAAGTGGATGAATTAACTTCCTGCAAGGAGAGAGTAATAAATGTATTGAAGGATTAAAAACAATCATTTCTGACACGAGCAGTCTTTTAAATTCAGGGAACCAAGGTTGTACCAACCATAATGGAACTATTAAGATTCCCCTGGAACCCTCATCTCGTACCTTCTTTAAAATTCTAGTGATAAGTGAGAAGGGGGGAAACGCATACCAAAAATCGTTTCTCCAGTCAATCGTCATAGCATTTATCGCGAAAGCGTCCGGATCTCTCTCCCAAGAACAATATTTTTCACATTTATTATTGATCCGCGACGCAAAGAGGTCTATTGAAGGGAATCCGAATTTTTCCACAATTTTGTGATAGGCATAATCTGCGAGCTGACATTCGGTGTCTAAATTGCAAACTCTAGAGCCCTCGTCCGCCAGGTCGTCTTTGGAAGCCACGAATTCCGCGAAAATCCATATACCTTTACTTCTGCACCATTCCCAAATTTGCCTCGTGATTTCATTTAAATCTTTAGATTTTGTACCACCCATTTTATTAATATATGCTAGGGCGGTTACATTGTCTATTCGGAGAAGAATGTGTTTGTCGAAAGCTGTTACCGCGAAACATTTAAGTGCTAGAAGAGCAGCCTTGAGTTCGAGAAAATTGATAGGCTTGGTCCTTTCTTCTTCATTCCAAACACCGTTGGCTTTAAGTTCACCGCAGGTGGCACCCCAGCCTGTGCTAGAGGCATCGGAGAAGATTTCCAAATCGAAAGAACTAGACCTAATTTTATTTTTAGCAGTTTCAATCTGCGAACGCCACCACTTTAAATCTCTGATAGCTTCCTTCGATAGAACGACTTGATTATTGGGGTTAAAGTTGAGAACATTTAATTCGCTTTGTTTTAGAATTTCCAATTCTTTATAATTCAGCCAACTGTAAGCTACTGCCGGGCAAGCCGCGACCAAAACTCCTATGCATTTTTCTAAATCATTAAAACTTAACTTTCCTTTATTTAAAATTTTATCCAGCATTTCGCGAATTTGGACACGTTTTTCTGTAGGAAGTTCTACTGTCATTTCCTCAGAGTTGATAATCATTCCGAGAAATTTGCAAGACCTTGAAGGATTAATTTCACTTTTTTCGTGATTTATTAAGAAACCCAAAGATTCTAGCAAGGCTATTGCTTGCCTTGTATTATACAAGCATTCTGACACTGTAGATCCGAAGATTAAGAAATCGTCTAAATACACTACGACTCTAATTCCTTTACTTCTCAGCCAATTAACAATCGGTTTGCCTAATTTTGTGAAAACGAACGGAGCTGAAGATAACCCAAAAGGTAAAGCCTTGAATTGATAAAGTTGATCTCTATATCTGAACCTAAGATATTTTCGGTCGTCTTTATCTATCGCTACTGTTAAATAAGCATCAGTCAAATCAAGTCTACACATGAAATCTCTGTTATTTAATAAATTAATGGCTGTTCTCAGATCTTCTAATTTAAAATGCTCTTTTACGACGAAAAAGTTAAATTCTTTAAGATTAAGAATGAACCTAAGAGAACCGTCTGATTTTGGGGTTAGAAAAAATGACGATAGAAATTGTTTTTCTGAGGTTTGACATTTCTCTATAGCTTCCTTTAAAAGTAATTTACCCACAGCTGAATCTAGATTTTTATTTGGCTCTACTTTCCTAGACAATCTATCCTGAAATACATCCTGTTCTAGTTTGATCTTATAACCCCGTATAATATTTAAGACGAAACTATCATTCGTGATCTCAGTCCATTTTAAGTAAAAGTTAATTAATCTTGCGGCTAAGCTTACCGGTTGAGAAACTAACGACGACTCTGCTGCGGCTGCGTCTGATGGTAGTGACCTCTGGCTGGGTATGGACGTGATCTGACTGAAAACTGCGTTGTTCTGGAGGTGTTTGGTCTCTGAAAATTTCTTGCGCCTCCTCGATTCACCTCCCTTCTGGCCGAGGGGCTCCTCCAGTTTAAAAAGCTATTTTTTCTAACAGGTTGATTGACTTTTGGTTTAAGGTCTTTAGAGACTTTCTCCATCGCTTTAGAGGTGTCAATGACGCTTTTAAGATTGTCACCAAAAAGATTAGTTGTAGGTTCAATTGTTTTCAAAATCTTTTGAACTTTTTCGTCATATTTTCCGAGAAGAAAAGCCTTTCTTGAAGATGTTAGAGAAAAGAAAAGGTGGCTAAGCAGTTTTATTGAACATGAAAGCTTCTCAAGAATTTCATCCCTCTCGAGCGGTTCCTCTTGGTCATGTAATATGTTGTCGAAGACAGACGAGACGTTAGACAGTGCAGCGCCAGTCATATTTTGGTAATCTTTAAAATAATTATCTCTGGTAAGAGACTTTGGGAAAATATCAACCAAGATCTCTTCGTTAAGGGCTGGTGCTTCCAGATTAATTGATCCTTTTCTCGGGACTGACGACAGTAATTTTTCCTTTTCATCTTTTTTGACAAGGCCCTTGATAAGCCAAGCATTTATTCTTGCTGCTACCTCCTTGTTTAGCTTTAAATTGTCTGATAGTTTTGTTGGGTTAATGCCCAAAAATTTTGTGGTTTCTTCTTCTTGGTTAAAAGCATCGACTTCCTCAGCTCCATTTGCCTCTGATTGGCCTTCCGTTGGTACGAGTTCTGTAATGATAAAATATTTTTCTGAACGAAAAATTTAAATTCACCTTTGTTCTTGACTTTATGATCAAGAATCGGTGTAAAAAACAGAATACATTTTGGGTATGACTTGTAAGAAGGGGTAACGCCTCGTGTTGCGCATATCTGAAACAAAGAAAACAAGGAGAACAAGGAAAAAAAAAATTATTTCTTACCTTCCCCAGGTGCGGATGTTTCAGGAGCTGGTTCTTGTTGCTCCAATTCGTCCATCTGGGCAAGCACAATGTTCATTTTACTCTCCAATCTATGTAATTCTTCTTGAAAAAGCTGTTTCTGTTCTTCCGGAGAACTCATGGTAACGTGTAGCGTCAATCAGCGCCAAGAAACGAATGAAGGGCGCGGAAACGCGAGATCAAGGGATAGACAGAGAGAGGTAGTTTTCTCTCTGATCTATCTCTAAACATGTGGCGTCACCTAGCAACAAGTTGCGGTACTACAAGTTATATCTTCGAACAAGGAAGTGAAATATAACTCAAAATACGCTAGCTCAATTGCATCATCTAGCGGCAGCCATCTTGAAATACCCTAGCCAAATTGCCTGAAATACCGTTACCTCTGCAATAGCAGCCGGGGAATCCCAGCTCGGTCGGTAAGGTAGAACTCTGACATACCGACTGAGCAAAAAACCCCAACAGGAATATGCATTGCCGACTGTTGACAAAGTAGAAATCTGCTTTACCGACTTAGCCAAGATCAGAACCCTGCCCTCGTAGCCCTGTTGCTATACTACTGATCATGTCTTTAACGTGCTGTTGTGGTTGCTGATATTTTGTGTTTTATTTAATATTATTAGTGTAATGTGATATTGTTTTATTTGTTTCAGTTGTTTGACTTATGCTTAATATATTTTGTGTTAATAACAAACATAGTTTTTTCGCAGAGAATATGTGCATAATTTATATATATATATATATATATATGTAGATCATATTGACAAATAAAAGAGATAACATTCCCATTTATTAAAAAAAGACAATATTCCAATGTCCTTTCTACTTTTCTATTACTTTTTCAAGAATTCCAGAATTGTTTTTTATATACAATAAAGCAAAAATGTTCATAAACTACAATATATAACTTTCACATAATTTGGTTTTCTTTTTTCATTTGAACATATAATTTATATTTGTAAATAAATTTAATTTAATTTTTAAAAAAATGTTTTTAATATAAATAACATCTCTATTCAAATTTGCCGAAAGTAAAAAAAAAGATATATGCCTTGGAAAACGACGTCAAAAAGGACGTCGTAATTTTCGATTCCAAAAAGAAGAAGTCTTTCGACGTCATGTTTCTCAATAGGGCCATATTTATAATTAGAAATATGTAATAAAATTATTTGTATTCAAATTTTTGAAGGAACATGACGTCTAACATTACTCTGTAATTTATATAATTTAACCCCGTTTTTGTCTTTGATTTTTTGCAATTTCGCGAATTTTTCAACTCAAAAGATTTAAGACCTCTCAAAATATTAGAAATTTAATCAAGAATATGCTCATATAGATAAATCTAATGACAAAGTAGGCTCTTTTCGTGAAGACGTATTCAAATATAAAAGTACCTTTCGAACGACATCCATTCCTTCGATTACTTTACCAAACACAACGTGCTTGCCATCCAACCACGTTGTTTTTGTACTCGTGATAAAGAATTGACTACCATTTGTGTTAGGACCTGCATTTGCCATTGATAAAATTCCTGGTCCCATATGATTTAACTGGAAGTTCTCGTCTTCAAATTTAGTGCCGTAAATAGACTTTCCCCCTGTACCATTATGATTAGTGAAATCGCCACCTTGGCACATAAAGTTTGGGATTACTCTATGGAAACTGCTTCCTTTGTAACTTAAACCATGCTCTCCAGTGCACAAAGCTCGGAAATTTTCTGAGGTCTTAGGAACTATGTCCTTTCGTAGCTAGAATTAACAGCAAGAATGCATGTAATTAATAACAGGTAAATAATAAAAATACATTGTAATAAACATTGGCGTTTTTTTAATTGAGGCTGTAAAAACCGCACAAGTCCATAAATCGTAATTGTTTAGGAATCAATAAAAACTGTTTTACTTGTAAATGTGAGAATTTTTTTTAATTCTGCGTTTTTTATTATTTTCTACTAATCTATAAGTTTAAAAATTTAATATGATTGATTTATATTTTAATTAATATAGGGTATAAAAAAAATAAATTAACTTTTGGACTTGTGCGGTTTCTGCACAAAATGAAATAGAAAACACAGAAAATGTATTAAATCAAGTAAAGTATCACAGTTTTAGTAAATTTTTAGTAACATTTATTTAAAATTTTTAATTTGGATAATTTTTTTAGCATTTTATAAATAATAAACATTCTTTAAAAATCACTTTCCAACATTTTCTTAACAATTATCACATAATTCACTATTATTGTTTTCTGCCTCGCTTTCAGTGCATTTAATTTATAATATAAACTGTTTAATATAAATTATTTAACAACGTCTAAAACACTTTAAAAATATCACAAATAAATATTATTTCATCCACTTGTGCTGTTTCTGCACGAAACGAAAATTTGTTTATTTATTTTAAAGGGTTTAGAGTTTAGTAACATATGTAATATTTTACTAAATCGTAGAGCTTCATTTAAAGATAAATTTTCCATACAAAAGTGATTTTTGAAAAAAAATGGACTTGTGCGGTTTCTGCACCAACTGCCTTAATTATGAAATTTATTATTTTACATGAGTTTGAGGGGAGGATCTGGTAAAATTCTTACCAATTGAAATTTATGGTTTTTTAAATATAATTTTGGAACCTGAAGTATAAGATAATAACAAAAAGAAAAACATCAGTCAAGTGCGAGCTACGCTTGCAAACCCACACTGAGAGACCCGTGTGGAAAAATTTCTTGGTAACAGTAACGTTTAAATTAAACAACCCCAGTAAGAAGAGAATAATTGAAAAGTATTACATTTTTTTAATACTTTTAAATACCGCTTTGTTCAATAGGTACATTTGTATCTGGTAACAGCATCTACTTTTATTCCAAAATCAATCATTATTAATACACGTTTCTAAAAAAATTTCAATTCTAATGAATGCATTAATAAAAAAAAATTAATATTTTGTAATACCCATGGGTAAGATTAATTGACTCCAAATGAATCCCTTTGTAATAAAAATAAAAGAAAAGTTAAAATATGCCAATAAATCATTTTTTTAAATTAACAGTATTTAAAATTATATATTTATAAAAATAGAATTTAATATATTATTTAAAGAATATTATTATTTATTTTGTTAATAAATATTTTAATTTATATATTTTATTTATTAATGCATGGCAATACAATAATTGGTTTTCAATATTGGTCCATCCTTGAGAGCCACCAACAATAGGGTGGCCCAAATAACTTTTTTCATGGAAAAAGGCATGACACCCCCGATATTTGTTACAATGCGAAAAAAGTTAATACATATTTTTGGGTTTTTCAAAATTTAGATATTAACTGGTGCCGCCGGGCACCTCAATTTTCCATGTAAAATGCATGGTAAAATTTAAAATTTTTAAAAAATAAAAATAATTTGCAAGGGTTTGACAAAAGATAACATTAAGTTACTGGATCTTAAAGTAGACTCTCTGACGATTAATTTGATCTATATAACTTTTAATTTTTATAACCCTTAATTAGTATAAAACTACCTCAAAGTTGACCCCTTTTTTAAATTTTTGCATCTATACGCACTTTGCCTAAGTAAAATCCATGTTTGACAGTTTTATCGATAGAAATAGTAATTATTATTTATCGAAAGTGTAAATTAATGTTTAATTAATTTTTTTTGTGAATGTTTTTAACAATTTGACAATTATTTAAACAATTTAATTAATTTAAACAATTAATTTTTTCTAAAAAATCAAACAAATGACTTTTTTTATGTTTTTTTTTGTAATGTATTCGTTAAAATCTTCTATTAAAATTTTTAAACTTGTTTAAACAATTATTATTTATTATAATATAATATAATAATTATTTAATATAGTGCTTTAAACAATTCAAAACTATTTTGCAACATATTATTTAAATAATTAAAATTTTTTTCGTTTTATAACTACAAAAAAAATGTGTATAATATTATAGAACAAATTAATGACTTATTTTTAATTAATTGACATTAATTCTTAATTATATAAATAATGGGGCCATCCATAAATTACGTAACACGTTTTTCTAAAGTTTCATACCCTCCCTACCCTGTATGTAACACGTCGTAACAAAATCACTTACCCTCCTCCCCTATAGGTGTGTGTTACGTAATATTAAAAATATTTTCAATTAATGTTCTATAATGTTGGAAGTACCGATTTGGCGTAATGATGGCACAGTCAATTAGGGGGTTGCTTTGAGATAAGGGTAGCAGCTAAAGAATGGGGACAAGTGTTTTTAGAGAGCTTAAAAATAGTGGGTTTATATTAAGTAGAGAAAAGTGTCATTTTATAATTATTTTATAAACTTTGTTAGTCAGAGTCATTTTAGGGGATGGTTTTGTGATACGGGAAGCTGTCCATAATTCGGGAATATTGATTTTCGAGCCCTAAAATTGGCGATTAATAAAAAGTAATAAAAAGTAGAAATTAGTATTAGAAAAAAAAAATTGTTTAGAGTTTGTTTTAAAGGGTAGGTTTGGGTAAGGGTTGAATCTTGAAAACGAAGCTAGGTATTTTTTATAATTTTATTATCTGCAGATTAATAATATGTAGTGAAAACTTAAATTTTTGTAATTTTTCGTGACCTTGCAGTTTGCATAGGGGTATTTTTGTAATTAAGGAATGAAAGGGGTAGGTCATGTAGAACATTTTTAAAGAGCCCTAAAAAAGACCTAAAATCTAAAGTGTTTGTTTTTTTTACATTTATCATTTTTAATCTTTATGGTTTTGTCATCAAGTTGCAAACCCCGAAAAAAATTGTTTTTTCAGAAAATCTTGCAGAGCCTAAAAATAGTCACTGTGGCCTAAAATAGCCCTAAGACACACTAAATTGTCACGTGTTAAAAATTCGATATTTCGTTTGCTGCAGTTGTAGCTTGATGGACCTCTTAATTTTAGGGATAGGTAGAAGTCAGTCGGGAAATTGGTGTTCGAGTTCTTCGTGTTCCCGGCTAGGTTCTCGCTGAAGCTGGCCGAGAACATAGTATTTTTTTTTAAAAAGAAAAGAAAATTTAGATTGGGTATAGGCTTTTTGAATGGCTCTTAATGAGTCCTTAATTTTGGTCATAGGTAGAAGTCAGTCGGGATATTAGTGGTCGAGTTCTTCGTGTTCCCGGCTAGGTTCTCGCTAAAGCTGGCAGAGAACATAAATTTTTTTAAAAAAAAGAAAATTTTTATTGGGTGTAGGGGTTTTGATTGACCCTTAATGAGCCCTTAATTTTGGTCATAGGTGGAAGTCTTCCGGGATATTGGCGTTCGAGTTCTTCATGTTCCCGGCTAGGTTCTCGCTGAAGCTGGCAGAGAACATAGTATTTTTTTTTTAAAAAAAAAAGGAAATTTAAGATTGGTTATAGGGTTTTTCAATGGCCCTTAAAGAGCCCTTAATTTTGGGGATATACATACTTTTATAAGCGTTAAAACCAATGTCACAATAGGTGTTCAAATATAGAGGGCTGAATTAACACCAGTTAAAGTTTTGTTAACTGGCAATCTACATATACTTAAAAATGGAGTAACTTTTGTTAATATTATTAATTGAAAAAACCTACAATGGAGGTTACTTCTGGAGATATTGGCGACCCTGAAAATTTTAAACTACCCATTCTTGTGCATTTTTAATACATTTTGAAGTTTTCGCTAGGATTTAGCAGGACCAGCACAGTGTGTACTTTTTTAAAACTTTTTTTTCTGAGATTGGGTAGACGGTACTCTAAAAGCCCTTAATGAGCCCTTAATTTTCGTCATAGGTAATAAAAGTTAAAGAGCCCAAAATTCGAGATATGCGGCCTTAATTAGCCTTAAATTTTGATGGGTAGGTTGCTTTGATATTCCGATGTATCTCTGGCAGCTTCACAGACGTGACCTATCTCACATTTTGTCAAATTTTAACTAATTAGAAAATAGATTCTATTCAATATCTTCTTTCGCTTTCTGTGATAAAAAACGTTTCAACACTAAAATTTTAACATTTAAAAAATATTGTCATATTTTCAAAATGTCAACTCTTCAAGTACAGGTTATGACCAACTAATTTTAGAAAACTTGATAAATATCTTAAAAAAGGGAAAATTATCCTTCAATGTGGGTAGATAATAAAAGAAAAATCTGTAAAATATAGAAAGTTAATATAATTCACAGAATAAAATATTGAAAAAGAAGAATTTAAGTCTAACATTGCAAGTAAGTACTTTGTGGAAAAGGAACCCAATGGGAAACTGCCATTACTGACCAATGGTTCATTAATGGCCCAATATTGGCAGTCAATGATTTTTTGCTGGTCAATGACTAGCAACCATTAATGGTCCATTATTGGTCCATTATTGGCTGCCATTAATAAGCCAATAATAAAAAAAATTTTAATAAATTCTATAAATAAATTATTAAATATAAAATTGTTTTAAAATTAAAATATTTTATTTTATTTAATTTCATTTTTAATAAAAAATATTTCTCAGTAACAAAGGGAACTTGCAAAACAATTTCCATTTTGCCGTCTATCCCAATATAGGAGAGGCAGGAGGTAGTGAGTCTTCGAAAATAGCAAAGATTTCTACGAAGAATTAAATAAATTTTCCTTATATAAAATTAATGCTGCACTTTAGTTGCGAGAAGCATAGCATGGTCGCCCTCCCTACACGGCGATGAGTAAAACTAAAATCACGCGCCGCGCCGCTTCAAACCGGATACTTCAGGAAAACAAAAAGCGGCTTACAGTCATTTAAATCTTTTAACTGCAAATAAATATGATTTTGACAAAAATAAACTTTTAATAACTGTTAATAGTAAATAATAACAATTAGTAAATGTTTTTTCAATTAAAAACTTTAATGACCAGATTTTTTTAATGTTGAGGAATAAAATGGCTTAATTGGTCAGATTAGTTCTCAAAAAACTTTTTATTGCCAACGTTTCGAACTGGTACCAGTTCATCTTCAGGGCTACAAATAATTTAATAAATTAACTAAATTACAGAAAAATTAAAAAATTAAATATATAATCCTTCGAATTTAAGAGTTACATACCAACTTAATTATAAACTTAATTATAAATGTTTGTTATTAGAAACTTTTTATTTTGTGAATATTTATTTCATAATTTAATAAAAAATTCCAAAAGATATAGAACAAAATTTTCTTCTATTAAGATAAACATCACTCTAGTCACTTGAAAATTTCGGAATATCTAAATCAAAATTAATAAACGATATAGAAAATTAAGCAAAACAAAGCAGTTAAAGAGATAAAAATAGAACAAAACATTTTAAAATTATTAATGAGATGTATTCATCTTCCACGATAAATTACAATTAAATTAATATATGATTAATTAATTCTTAATTAAGTCTTAATAGAACGTTCAATATGAAGGGACTAAAGATTAAATTCGAAAAAGTTATTTTAATGAAATAACTAATATCTAATTATTAAATAAACAATTTAATAGGGGAAGGTGGGGCAAAACCGCTAGGTTTAAGTTTACTGATGCACAAATTTTTAACTATACATTCAATTGGAGTCATTTTTGTTTGTGACACGACTAAAACTAACCAGTAACAGATTTTAATAATCGTTATTACATTTATCATAATAATAATTACATTATTTAGTTGTATTTAAAAAGATTGAAATTAGCGGCTTTGCCCCAACTGTTGGGGCAAAGACCTTTTTTGCTAATATTATTATTGCAAATATAATAAATAATCTAAAATATACTTTAAATAACATTTATTGGTGCAATAATTATAAAACATAAATATTTTACAGATTTTTTAAGAGATTTAATCGATTTTATTAAAAAATAATGACGACTTGTATTTTTAACCTCATATTTTCAATTTAATTGTTTTTTATTTTGTTTCAAAATCTACTTTATCGACTTTTCAAAAATAGAATGTTTTTTAAATAACCATGCGAAAATATGATTAAATAATAATGCTTATTTAATATTCAAAATGCATAATTTTTTTTTTCAAACTAGTAGTAAACGCTAATAAATAATTTAATGATTAAATAATAATAATAATAGCAATAAATTAAACAGACAAAAATACTTATTTGTTTTGATGAAAAAATGCAGGTTAACAGCTGATTAGCATGAAGTTTGCATCATTTAAAATTACATGCTAATGCAGTTTTTAATATTCAATTGTTTTTTATGAAATATTTTCCAAGCGTCTTTGCCCCAAACGACAAACCTTTTTTTAATTTAAAATTTTATATATTTAGATTGAAAATTAAACCTGGATTCCACAGAGATTGAGTAGATAAATGATTACTCTATTAGAACGTGACATTTGAAAATTTTTAGAATTCACATTTAGATTTAAAATTTACTAGTTTTGATCAATAAAATTTTCATCTCATACTTGTAAAAACGATTTTTTTGGTATATTTGCTAAAGCATTTAATATTTTCAAAATTTTTTTTTATAAAACAATGTTTCCATAGTTACAATTATGATAAACTTTAAACATAAGTTGAAACGGTCTAGAAATAAGGGAGATATTTTGAAAAACGTCTTTGCCCCGCTTAGCGGTTTTGCCCCACTTTCCCCTAAGTCAACTAATAATTTATTGTTAATATAAGAATTACATTTGAGTGATATGTTTATAGTAATTTAATAAATTATACATTACTAAGCATTGATGAAGAAACCTTTATTAATTTTATTTTTTTTATTATTATTCGAGCCTTCGAAGTTATCAAGTTAAATTATCAACTTTATTTTGCAATTTTTTTTGGAATTGTAAGATATATACTTGTTTTATTATTATTATTATTATTATTATTTTTTTGTTGTTGTTAAAATAGTAGACAATTCTATTTTTTATTAAATTATTGTTTACTAAAGAAAATACTTTCCTTGAAAATTTTGCAAACCCCAATCAATAATAATTAACTAATTCTAATTAAATTAGTTTGATTAAAAATTATAAATTAATTAATTTTTATATATATTTGATTATTAATTTATTCAACTACAATATAACTCATATATAACATAAAATATACCTTCATTATTTATCAATTATTTGTTTATTTCTTAGATTTAATTATGTTCTTAAAGTAACTTTTTGACTTTAATTTTGGTCTTTAAAAATTTCTATCAATAAATTAGTATTTAAATAATTTTATTGGTAATTTTAATTCTTAAATTAAATGCTAAATTTATAAAAATTCCTAACAATAATGAATTTAGTAAAATTTTTTAAAATAGTTTATATTATGTTTATTTCTCTTTTAAATTAAAATTTAGTGCTATTTTAGTAAAAGAAAAAAAAAAGTAAAATAAAATGTAGTGTTTATCTTTAAATATATGTACCCATATCTCATAATTTGAAAAAAATTTCAATATAAAAACGATAATTTAATTTGATAATTTTAAAAGTTGTAAATAAAAATAATTTAATTAAAAGTAGGAATTTCAACGATTTTTAAAAAAATATTTATTTGTAAATGCTTAGTAATTATTATTTTAATTTATTAAATTAATATAAATAAATTACTCAGTTACATAATACTCATATTTTAAAAATTATTAATTAATTAATCAATTAACTTGTCTATTGATTTATTAGATCTTGATTATTTCATTAAAATAACTTTCTGCAATTTTATATTTGGCCTTTTCAATGGAACCTTCAGTTAAAAATTAATTAATTATAATAATTTTTATTACATTTTATCAAAGTAAATATTTCTGTTACATATAAAAAAGGTGGTAATAATATTTTTAATAAATTGCTATAATTCTTTATTATTAAATAAATTTAAAATTTCGAAAATAGCATCAATTATCAAAATTTTTATTAAAATAACTATCATGCATAGGTGATAAATAGGTACATCTTATTTAGTATATTTCGTAACATGCGTGACAAGCAGTCGTTTCTGAAACGAGAGCAATGTTTTTGCAACGAGTGAAACGAGTTGCAAAACTTATAAGTAACTTATATATAAGTTTGATTATAAATTAAAAAAAAATTTTTGTTTAATTCTAGCAATTTTTAAAAGAAAACTTGATAAGGGTAGCGGCAGCTGCCGAAACGTCGTTTTTTATGTAAATAAAATAAAAATGTGGAAAAAATGGCCTAAAACTTAGTATTAACATACACTTGACATTCATATACAATTATTTACAAATATTTTTCTGTTGACATTTTTCTATTTACAAAATGTTTACAACTATATACAACTAAATATAATACGATTTTGACATTTATTTACAGGTTGTCTTGATCTTTGGGGTTTATGGCGCATGTCGAGGAGACGAGCTTGTCAAAATTCGGGTTCAAGATATATCAACTCAAGGTGACTTGCTGTTAGTAGTCCTGCCAGATACTAAAACAAGCAAACCCCGATCTTTCGCTATTGGCCCCGATTTAACCGGATATGTGAAAAAGTACCAAGGTTTACGTCCAAAAAATACAAGTAGCGACAGATTTTTTGTAAATTATCAGCAGGGTAAATGTTCAAACCAAGTTATTGGGAAGAATAAAATTGCTAGTTTGCCCAAACAAATTGCAAATTATTTAGAATTGCCTAACTCTGAAATGTACACGGGGCACTGTTTCCGCCGAACCTCGGCGACAATAATTGCTGATAAAGGGGCTAATATAACAACTCTCAAACGTCATGGGGGTTGGAAATCAAGTTCTGTCGCCGAGGGGTACATTGAAGATTCTGTGCAAAGTAAAGCAAAAATTGAAAATTTAATTTCATCTTCAATTAATTTACCTGCTGATAAATCTAACGAAATACCTGAATTATTGTCAAAACGTCAAAAACTAAACAATGAAGAGAATGCTCAACAATCAACGCCCAAAGATAACTCCGTAAAGGATAACAAAATATTTAAATTTGAAAATTGCAGCATTACTTTTAATTTTACTGACAATTAATAATTACTACTTATAATTTACCGAAAATTAACAATTTTTGAATATATAATATTAGTTTAACCAAAATGAAAAATTCTGTTTCATTAAAATTAAAATTTGACAGATAATTTTAGTACAATGCCTATTGGAACGAATAGGTTTTATATGAATAGTTTTGTAATTCGTTCTTAATATGAGAAAAACGACTGATTGTATTAAAAACACTGCAACTTTTTTGTGAAATATAAAAAAGAACACAGTATTATTAACATTAAAAACAGTAGATTTTATTATAATAAAATTGTTATATAATTTATAAAAAATTATATGTAAAGCGAAAGGATGTAAGAATCATTCTTAAATAAAAATATTTACGATAAAAAGACTAAAAAAATGTCTGTTAAATTTAAGGACAATTTGTGATTTGTTGGTTAAATAAAATTTAATAAATAAACAATTTTGATAATAAACGAATAAAACGAATTATATTATATTTCATTATAATTCTAAGTTTAAAAAATTTTTGAGATAAAGTGCATGTTTTGTTATTTTTAAATAAATCTCTTCTCAGTACTGAGGCTCATAAGGTTATTTTTTAGTAATTTTCCAATCATTATTTCAAAACAAAAATTATTTCAAAACATTAGTTATTCTTTTCCATTTTGTTATGAATATTTTTTCTTTGAAGTTGGTTTTTTTTGTTACTGGGGGGTTCGCTCCCCGAACCCCTTCCTTGTCCCCTTCAGCTATCATCCGTATTTTTTTAAAACATTTTCCTTATGTGAATATATATATATCTGCTTTTAATGGAATCAAATGAATATTATTTAGTAATAAAAACTGGTGATATGCCTTTGTCACATAAAATATCGTAGGCAAGGCGGGAGATATACCTTTATTTTCTCATGTGATGTGTGCCTCGCACTCGAAAATAACGGCACTCATATCTCCCTTGTAGCCTAATATACTATTAAAATGTTTTGTTCTATTTTTATCTCTTTAACTGCTTTATTTTGCTTACTTTTCTATATCGTTTATTAATTTTGATTTAGATCTTCCGAAATTTTCAAGTGACTAGAGTGATATTTATCTTAATAGAAGAAAATTTTGTTCTATATCTTTTGGAATTTTTTATTAAATTATGAAATAAATATTCACAAAATAAAAAGTTTCTAATAACAAACATTTACTAATTATTATTATTTATTATTAACAGTTATTAAAAGTTTATTTTTGTCAAAATCATATTTATTTGCAGTTAAAAGATTTAAATGACTGTAAGCCAGTTTTTGTTTTCCTGAAGTATCCGGTTTGAAGTGGCGCTGCGCGTGATTTTAGTTTTACTCATCGCCGTGTAGGGAGGGCGACCATGCTATGCTTCTCGCAACTAAAGTGCAGCATTAATTTTATATAAGGAGTCAGCTTTATTTAATTCTTCGTAGAAATCTTCGATATTTTCAAAGACTCACTACCTCCTGCCTCTCCTATATTGGGACCCAATGGGAAATGCCTATGTAATGCCGATGCTTACTATCGGCGCGGTACAGATCTAGGGTTCATGCCATTATTCAGCCAAACTCTGGCAAGTTAATGCTGGCGCGGTACTGAAAGCATCTTCAATTCAGTCTTATGCCGATACTAATAAAAAAAATAATTTTTTAATTTAAAAAAAAATATTTATTTTTTTTTGTAATATTTTTAAGAAATTAGTTAATGGTTTCGTCGCACCGATCACTTCTAAGACCGTCTAGACTTGGTAAAGACTGACAAGTTTCCTTTGTTGGTTATGTTTACGAAAGATTATTTAACAGCCAAAACATTTAAGGATCTTCACTCGTATGACGTAAATAATAAATAAACTATATACATGGCCTACATAATCAATCATTATGTTAAATCGCTTCCCCAAATTACTTCTCGAGTGAATAACTTGATCCTGGCACTTCTTGCTCACCACTTCACTGTCACCCAAAACTCGTAAAATTAATAGAAATACAAAATTTGCCTCGATTGGCATTTCAATGTACACTCTGCGTTTTTTTTTTAAACGCAGTTGTTATCGACGCGGAAGCCCGGAAATTCGATCTATTTTATTGAATAACTGATTATTGATTTTTTCTGCGAGCAAGAGTAGCGCATGCGCGTAGAACAAGAGCTACACCAGCGATATATATAATATTACCCGCGAATATATAAAATACCAATAATTTTAAGTAAGAGAAATTATTTCATAAACATAAATTATTTCAACATGGCTAATTTCAGTTAAAAATTTACTAATTTTATAAATCATTTACCCTATAAGTTTTTTTATTTAATTTAACTTTTAATTTATTTAATAAAAAAATTTAAAATAATAACAAAACAAGTGAAATAAAAAAAAATTAAAATAAAATTTTTATTTTACAAAGACTACATTAATAAATAAATAAGCAATATATATTTAGCTTTTTAATGTCAATATTTAAATAATAAATTCTTAAAACTAAGATGTGAAAAATTGTTAATTTTCATACACAATGTTATTTAGTTTTCCATAATTAATATTAAATATTTTTATTTTGCTAAATAATATTTTAAGCAAATGAAGAATTAAACAATTTTGAAATTAAAAATATATACCTAATGAAAAAATAAAATTACAAAATCTCAAAGAAATTTGAATATTTTAATTTTTAATTTGAATCAACAACAATTCTGTAATTATTTGTAAAAAAAAGTGTACCTAGTTGAATAAAATTAAATAATTTCATTTAATTAATTTCTTTTTTTCAAAAATATTCTAACATTATTTTAAGAAATTTTTAAAATTAATAAAATAAAATCTTAATGTTTAATTTTTTTTAAATTAATTTCATTAACGTTTATTTCTATATTTAATAATTTACAAACATATTTTTTAAATTATTTGTTTCTTATCTGTTGTTAATTTAAAATATTCAATTAATTAAATTTATTTTAGATAAGAGAGAAAAAGGTTAGAATATATTTTTTGTTCAATTTAATTCATTTTAATTAATTTTCAAGCTTAATTATTTTCATTAATATTTTAAACAATAAATTCTTTTAAAAAGCTTGCAATGATGTTCGTATTAAATTAAATTTTATTCAAAAAGTTATCAAGTAATTTTTTATTTTCATTTCTATATTTATTATTTTACTAAAATATTAATTTTTTAATTATTTGTTTCTTATATGTTGTTAATTTAAAATATTCAATTAATTAAATTTATTTTAGATAATAGAGAAAAAGGTTAGAATATATTTTTCGTTCAATTTAATTCATTTTAATTAATTTTCAAGCTTAATTATTTTCATTAATATTTTAAACAATAAATTCTTTTAAAAAGCTTGCAATAATGTTCGTATTAAATTAAATTTTATTCAAAAAGTTATCAAGTAATTTTTTATTTTCATTTCTATATTTATTATTTTACTAAAATATTAATTTTGTAATTATTTGTTTCTTATCTGTTGTCGGGTTCTCTCTAACTCGTTTAATTTTATTTAATTTTTAATTAATTTAATTTAATAAGTTTTAATTATTTTGAAGTCTGGAAAAATAAATCTTATAAATTAAAAAATTAAAACTTTTTATTCATTTATACAATATTTCTAATATTATGTGAATATAATTAAATAAATATTGTTAAATAGAATTAAAGTTTAATATCTAAAAAAAATTCTTGAATTATTGTTTATTTTTTTAAAGATATTTAATATTCTGTCAACATTTTATATATTTATTTCCTTCTTTCTTATTGTTAATTGAGTTCTATGACGTTTAATATTATAAAGAATTGTTTAAAGATTGCGTAATTTTGTAAAATCATTTATTTCTAAAAAACTTTACATATATAAATTGAATAAATTCTATTACTTAAACCAAAATGCCTTTTAATACGTTATAATTATGTAAATAATTTGTACAATTTACTTTTGTATTAAATATTATTGAAATTAATTATTTAAATAATATTTTATTTTTAAATAATAATATTAAATTAAAGTTATAAATAATAATTAATAATTATTAGTTCTTTTTGTTTACATATTTTGCAAATATTGTATAAGAATATTTATTTAGGAAAGTTAGGAGATTAGATTGTATAAACTGTATATCAGTATATACAAAGGATAAATAAATTCTATTCTATTTATTTATTTATTTTTGATAATGAATATGTTCCAGAACTATTAAAACGTAAATAGCATATAATCCAGGTCTGAACCTCCCAAAGTTGTTTCTCTCGACTCTCAACTACCCGTCGTAGCCGAGTGGTATTAGCGTGCGATTACCGCGAGCGAATTCGTCTATAGGGCCGTGGGTTCGATCCCCCCTTGAGCGTGCGAAATTTTAATTTATAGGTTAAGTGTTTATATGTATTATAATTGTTAATTAGTCTTAGGTCTATAATAATTAAGTGTTTAAATGTACAATTAATCTTAAAATATAAAAATAACAATCTGAAAACAGGATTGTTTTTTTTTCCATACAATCGTACGGAAAAATTACAGTTATGAAATATTATTATTATATTATTATTATTATTAATATTCTTCATTCAATTTTTTTTAAAACTATTATTATAACTTATTATTATTATATTACTATTATTATAAATAGTATTATATCAATCAATGTTCGTAAAGCTTGTTCCTATAGCTTGTGTCGGTAGATTTGTCAGTCACACAGGATATCGCAAAAAAAAATTGACTTCGGCACAATTCAGATTTTCTATGCAGCCAATATTGTGCCAGCATTGGCAGTCGGTACAGCCTTAGTACCGTCAGACAGTACCGGACCTTGTTATCATCCCAGTATTATGCCAGTACCGCGCCAGACCTCGCTGCCAGTACCGCGCCGACATTGCCAGTATTGGCGCAGTACTCAGCCGATGCTTAATTTCCTCTTGGGGATAGACGGCAAAATGGAAATTGTTTTGCAAGTTCCCTTCGTTACTGAGAAATATTTTTTATTAAAAATGAAAATAAATAAAATAAAATATTTTAATTTTAAAACAATTTTATATTTAATAATTTATTTTTAGAATTTATTTAAATTTTTTTTATTATTCCCAATGAAAAATTGACAACTGGCCAGTATTATGCGAGGCTGGCGCAGTACTGTAACCCAGTACTGGCGCAGTATTGACCTAACTCTGGGATGATAACGCCATTCAGTACTGACTCCTAGTACTAGCGCAGTACTGCCTGCCAGGTCTGGCGTAGTACAGTATGCCAGTACTGGTACAGTATCGAATGCAAATACTACTGCAGTACTGGCTGCCAATGCTGGCGCAGTACTGACCTAACTCTAGTTTAATAACGACGATCGGTACTAACTGCCATGGCTGGCGCAATACCGCCCTGCCAGGGCTAACGCATTAATGGTGAACAGTATAAGCGTATATTGTCAAGGAGAAATTCGGGCGGAAAAGTGGAATCAAATAACCCAAGGGGGAAAAAGTCACTGGCGCAGTATAATTATTGTTATTAATTTACTATTTATCATTATTATTGCTTATTTGAGCAAATAAAAAATAAAATTTATATTTTTGGAATACAACTATTATGTACAATTATTTCGTTAATCGAATTAAAACTTCGTCTTGCAAATTTTATTTTGAGATTTTATTAGTTAATTTAATTTGTTTAAACAAATTTTAACATATATGATTAATATTCGCTATACCTAAACAATTAAAACTGTTATATAAAACGAAAAATCGCACGCTGGTTGGGATCGAACCCGGGACCCTTCGGACGCAAGTTCTACGCTTAAACCCCACAGCCACGCTGGCTTAGTTTAATATTTACAAAAACCAATATTTGAATTTCAGATCAGTTATGGAGAGGACTATTTACTTTTATTAATAAATATTTTTTAAACTGTAGTAAACTCTGCCTAAATAATTAATAAGAAAAATTGTTTGAATAATATTCATAAAAATTAAACATTCAATTAAAGTTGTGCTAGTTTTAGTCTATATAAAGAATTCAGAATTTTCTAACTTTTCATTTTTGAGGATTCACTTTTGAATTATCTAATTTTTAAATCTTTATATATGGCAACTTTTATTGATAGCAATAAAGATTAAAAATTATAATAATATTATTAAAAAAAATAATTTTGAAAATACTTTAATCTATAAAAATAACGTGTTTCAATTTTTTTTTTAAGTAATAAAATACTACAACAACAATTAAAATAATCGAAAATGAAATACGACTGCCAAAACAGTACATCAATATTGGCGCAGTACACATACAGCGTTACAGCCAGTACCGCGCCGACTCTGGCAAGCCAACCCTTGGCAGAAATAAGAAGCGCGGTACCGCGCCAGCATTGGGCTGGTACTGACTGCCAATGCTGGGCATCAATATTGGCGCAGTACTGATACAGCGTTGCAGCCAGTACCGTACCGACTCTGTCAAAAAATTTCTATGACAGACCTTGGCAGAAACAACAGCCGCGGTACCGCGCCAGCATTGGACTGATACTGACTGCCAATACTGGACATCAATATTGGCGCAGTACTGATACAGCGTTACAGCCAGTACCGCGCCGACTCTGGCAAGCCAATCCTTGGCAGAAACAACAGGCGCGGTACCGCGCCAGATGTAAGCATCGGCATAACCCAGAAATTTTTCATTGGGTATCTGCATAATAAACAATGATAAATGTGTCATGTAACCTACAATTAAAATGAGATTTTTCATGAAATACTTAAAAAGATTATGTTTAACGCCTTCTAATAAATGATATATTATTTCAAAGGACATTAAATGAAGAAAACTTAATTAAAATACTGTTTTACAAACTAAAAAATTCTGTATTGTCGAAGAGGGATCTATATGAAATATCGGTTTAGATCCCTCTCCCACTATAAAGAATATTTTCGCCAATTTTGTATGTTAAAGAAAGTGGAACCTTAAAGAAATCAATGTATTATATATTTTTTACCTTATTTTAAAACGTTTTAAACTATTGTTTGTTTAATAAAAAATAATTTTAGTTTTCTCTGTTTTTCTGAAAATTGACTTTTTGTCGGTTAGACCCCCCTGATTAAAATGACGGATAGAAATCGGACACAAAAACCAGATTACATTTCGGATAAGATCGTACAGAAGTCGGATTAATAACGTATAACTTTCGGATTAAAAACGTATAACTTTCGGATAAAAACGTATGAAGACGGTTGAAACCGGATGAAGAACGTTTAATTGGAATTTCGATTTTCTCCAACGCATACGATTCGTACACAAGCGTATAAAAAATGTTTCTAAACTAATTTAAAAAAACAATTTCAATTATGCTTGGCAGATTAAGGTCGGATGGTAACGAACAGAAAACGGATAGAAACCGGATATGTATATCCGGTTCTGTTCGAAAAGTAATCCGGTTTTTGTGTCGGTTTCTATCCGATATTCTAAGCAGGGCCCTCTTCCATGCGCGGCTTCAATTATCATATAATTCACTATTATTGTTCTCTGCCTCGCCTTGAGTGCATTTTATTTATAATATAAACGGTTTAATGTAAATTATTTAACAACGTCTAAAACACTTTAAAAATATCACAAGTAGATATTATTTCATCCATTGCGCATCTTTGTGGGCAACTTGGAATCATGGACTTGGGCTGTTTCTGCCTAGGTTTCTGCACGAAACGAAAATTTGTTTATGTTTTTTTTAAAGGATTTAGAGTTTAGTAATTTATGTAATATTTTACTAGAACGTAGAGCTTCATTTAAAGATACATTTTTCATAAAAAAGTGATTTTCGAAAAAAATGGACTTGTGCGGTTTCTGCACAAACTGCTTCAATTATTATACAAATTTTTTTTACAAGAGAAAACCCCATACGTACTTCCATGAAGAACGTTATACACGGAGAAAAAAAATTAGCAGCCAAAGCTAAGACTTAGCTACCTTAGCTAACATTAATTGTTATTATATGGATAGCTAATTTTTTAGCTAACACAACTATTAATTTGCTTTCACAGCTAATTTTGTTTGCTGAAACAGCTAAATATTAGCTACCACAGCTAAAAAGTAGCTATCCATATAGTAGCTAACTCATTTTTCTCAGTGTAATGTAGCTGCATAACAATTTTTAAGTAAATCGATAAAAAATTGTGAGAAAAAAGTTACCGGCCAGTTTGAAAAATGTGGTTTTGAGAAAACATATAGACGTTTCTAATGCACTACGCACGGTGCTCTGGAGCGAATTTAAATAAAATTTTTAGATTAATAAAATTTTCAAGTCGATTCTGTTTCTAGGTGATATCAGAAGGAAAATAAACGTAAAATGAAAAAAATCAACTTGGCGCTTTTTTTTGGCAGCGAAAATAAGATTTTTTGCTTCATTTTCAAACTTTGATCTATAGCTTCTTTTCAGAAATAATATTATCACTCTGTTAACAATGCATTTTAAAACAAATGTTTCTTGTATATTTTGCAAGTAACAAATGTCAGCTTTAAAAAAAAGCTTATTTGTGGTAATAAAATTAGGTATGTTTTTCTGGAAATTTAGTATTTAAATCGTAAAATTTGCAAAAATTTTATCATTTTTCGACTTTTAGGACCAATTTATTCAAGAAAATGAATTATTAACAGAAACATTACATTTTTTCTAAAAGACATAAACTATCTGTATTATGAACAAAATCCCTTAATGATCAATATTTTTTATTAAAGTTTTTTTACAATAAAATATATAATGTAATTTTTTTTGCATTTTTATATTTTATTAAATCATTAAGAGATCATAATGATCATAATGAACATTAAGTGATTTTGTTCATAATACAGATACTTTATGCCTATTAGAAAAAATGTAATGTTTCTGTTAATAATTCATTTTCTTGACTAAATTGGTCCTATAAGTCGAAAAATGATAAAACTTTTGCAAATTTTACGATTTAAATTCTAAATTTTCAGAACAACATAATTTTAGTACCACAAACAAGCTTTTTTTTTGAAAGCTGACAGTCACTACTTGCAAAATATACAAGAAACATTTGTCTTAAAATGCATTGCTAATAGAGTGATAATATTATTTCTCAAAATAAGCTATAGATCAAAGTTTGAAAATGAAGCAAAAAATCTTATTTTCGCTACCAAAAAAAAGTGCTAAGTGGATTTTTTTCATTTTACGTTTATCTTTCTAATATCACCTGCAAACAAAATCTACTTGAAATAATTTAAAATTTAAAATTAACTTTTTGAACTATAATAATAATAATATTAATAATAATAATTTTCAGGATGGAAGGAGCAGAAGCAGATAAGAATATACGTAAGGCAAGAATGGGAGAGGTTGTTTTAGTGAGGTATTACCACAGCACGTGGTCGAGTCCCACACGAACAAGTGCGAAAATGCATTTTTTCCTCTTCTAAACTTGTTTTGTAAAAAAAAAATATATATATATATATAAATGTGAAATGTAAAAATTAACTTTTTAAACTGTTCTAATGTTGGACTAAAGGTCATAAAAAATTCTACTAATCCTTTTTATTAATAAAGGTCCTTTAAAAAACTTACAATTGAACTGTTTTAATGCTTCAAATTTTACTCTTAACTAAAATAGTCCCTTGTAAAGGTATCAAACATGTTATGTGTTCCAATAACAGAATTATATCATTTATGTGGAGGAATATACGCAAGTGTAATTACATACTACATAGCTGCAGTAGCAATAATGATAGCATTCATGTCATTCTATACGCTACATCTCTAAATTTGAATAAGTGAAAATTTACTTGCATAAATCAAATTCATTCACATTTTTATAAATGTATACACACATAGGAACAAGTAAAGTGTCATCCACAGAAAGTTATAGATTTACTCTTTCTATAAGTGTTACGCAGTTATGAAAAAGAGAAAAACTTCTCACTGGGAACATTTCACAGAGTATTCATTAATGGAAATAAAAATCAATGCAACAATTAGGCTAAAATTATTAAAGAATGAGTATAATTAGTTCTTTATAGAATGATGAGAAAAAAGAAACGCATTATTCAAGAAATATTTTAATAAGTAAGCAAAGGTGAAAAAAACAATATTAAATTGATTAATCAGGTCAGGCTAGATTATAACAACAATAAAGACAGCAGCTTTTGTTCTAAAAAAAATATATATATAAAAAGATTTACCTCCATTACGATGCGTCCCACAGGCTTGCCATCTGCTGTCATGTCAAAAAAAACACGTGGTAAACTCATCTTCTTTGCCTCTGTAACAAAACTTTGTGCAAATACTGCAAAGCTCAGCTGCGTCTGCCGGCGGGCGATGGCTCCCAAATGATTCAAATGATTGAAGGTCAAATCAGTTAACAGTCGACCACTGATTCGACAAAGCGAGGCCAACACCATTTTTAGTTTTCTGTCTTTAATCATATAATTATAATTAAAAGGACTTTTTATTAAACAAGATATCAAAATTGTTTTAAAAAAAAATTAAGAAAGAAAAGAAATCGAAAAACATATAATGCTCAGTGCAATAAAAGTGCTACTGTTGTTAAAATATTAAAATAGAAGTGTAATAATTTATTTAAATAAATATTAAAGGTATGATGAAAAATTTTAATTAATTTAAAAAAACAAAAAATATTTAATTTTACAAAAACGATTTTCAAGAAACTGGGATATATCAGGATAAGTTTTATGAGAAACAAAATTTGTCTTTTAATGTTTTATTATAGGGTCAGTTGAGGTAATAAAAACCAGAATTATTTCTTTGAAATAAGTACGAAAACATTTACTGTAACAAAAGCATACTACTGTATTAAGGGATAGAAAAACTTTTAAAAAAATTGGTAGTTGGATATGATAACTATACACTCGTCTTTCAACTAGGTGAATGATAATGTATCATGTAAGTTAAATAATCAGCGATATCAAAAATAATAATGTAAAAAATTAAATAAGATAACTAAATTTTAACGTATATATCTTAAGTATAAAATTAACTCTATTAATTTAGCAAATCAAACGATGTAAAATTTAACTGAATACAGTTGAAAGATACAATATTTTTTCAACGCCTATAAAGTTTAACTGAGTTTAATTTAACATGCATCGAATTAAACTGCGTAGAATTAGACTTTAATCCTTATAAATAAAATCAGAGTTTTGTCTGTACATTGTTTCAAATCTAAATTTTTAACATTTTTGAGCATCAAGGAATCCAAAAATGACAATAAAAAATTTCATGTCTGTCTGTCTGTGTCTGTTACAAAACCTTGTACGCTAATCACATTTTAACGACTTAATCGATTTAAACAAAATTTGGTGGTATTTTAGGTGTTGACCCAAGTTAGGTTTATAAACTTAGAGAGTTCAAAAATTTTAATTATAACGGGAGATTTGCCAATTTTTCAAAACAATTGAAAAACCCAAATTTTTTTGGTTACTGACTTTTTGTTAGATTACTTCTAATTTTTTGCATTCATTATTTTATGTTTCTTACAACATATTGGGCTATAAATTTTAAAAAAATAAATATCAAATTCAATTTTAGATGAAACAATAGAAAATATCAATTTTTGAATCTGAATTTTTTTTAGGTAAAAAAATGAAAAATCAGTTAATCAAAAAAATTGCATTTAAACTTTGTATACACTACCTTCGGAAATTGTCAGTCCGATCGATTGGAGCGGATCGAAAAAACAAAACTAAAATAAAACCACGATATCTTGGTTAAAAATAAAGATAGAAAATTGACTTTTGAAAATTTGGAAAGTTAATTTAATTTTGCTTTAGAATACCTATTAGTTAAATTTTTTAAAAATTTCAAAGTGATTATATTAGTTGATGAGTTACCTATGTCGATCGCCGCGTGAACGCAAGAAACGGCGATCGGCATCAGAAAATTGGAAAAAAGTACTCGAACATTTTTCGTCATATCTCAAAAACCACTTAATGTTTCTTAAGTTTTCTTAGCTCAAATTACAGCTGACAATTCAACGAAGAAATCAATGTTAATTTTAATTTTTTTCCCAATTTTTCTACATCAGGCAACGAACTGAAATTCGTGAACAATTGAAATTTTTTTTTTCTAACTCATCAACTAATATAATCACTTTGAAATTTTTAAAAAATTTAACTAATAAGGATTCTAAGGCAGAATTAAATAAGCTTTCCAAATTTTTAAAAGTCAACTATCTATCCTTATTTTTAACCAAGATATCATGGTTTTATTTGAGTTGTCTTTTTTCGATCCGCTACAATGGATCGGACTAACAATTTGCGACGGTAGTGTAGGTGTGTATTATAGATCGGTAACTCCGATTTTACACTGAGAAAATTCTATCTGTGATGATTACAGAACTAACCTGTACTGCTCGGACGAAATGACTATTTCTGTTTTATTTACTTATTAACCTTGTTGTTCTTAAGAATATGTCTGCTAATTTTACAAGACGTTCTATAATCTGTCATAAGCTGTTCTATACTTCGCGCATCAAATTTTTGTTCTGTTATTATTACTGGATTAGGAGGAAAAAATTAACTTTTAAATACAGTGGTCTGTCATAAAAGAAAGTTAAATTATTACAAAACTCATTATATAAAGCTGTAAGGTTCCTTTAGGCACAGAGTGCAGTATAGGCAAGTTAATTTTACAGAACTGCTTTGTAAGCATTACATACGCACATTAAAGAAGGTAACGTTTGGCAACTTTCGGCATCTTACGGCTTCACTCGGCAACAGACGACGCTACACACGATGTTGTAGTTCATATAGACGGGTCAAAACTAACTGACATGTGCTGTGATCTGGGTTGCCAACAAGATGGCGGCAAAAGTCGCCAGAACTGAGAAAATAAATCGCCAGAAATCGCCAACTTTAAAAAATTAAAAATCGCCATATATAGCCAAGTTAAAAGGCGGCAATTTTAAAAAAGTTGTTTGCATTTTGTAATAAATTAGAGGAAACTAAAGGTTTTTTTTTAAATTAAGAATCTTTGTTTTTAGCAACCATATGAAATTAAAAACTACTTAATAAATAAAGGTAAAATAACTTAAAAATTTCAATAAACTTCACTCATCATAATATTTTATTTTATTACAAAATTTTTATTTTTATATCACATTTTATTTTGCACGTATTATTAAAGTGTATATACACTTCTAATATAATTTGAAAAATATATGTCTTTACTCTCTAAATTTCTTAGAGTGAAACCTCACTCTTAAAGAGTGAGATTTCACTCCAGGCAAGAGTGAAAATTGAGCCACTCCATATGGAGTGAATGTTCACTCATTGAAAGAGCGAATTTATTCACTCTATAGATAGAGTGACGAGTTCACTCTAATTAGAGTGAATTTTTCAGCTGATTTAAAATGGCGGCTCATTCCTCTTAGATCAAATTTCCCACTCCAATTTTAGATTGGGTAAATTAAAGCTTTTGGAAATTTGCATAACATAACTTTAAAGGAATAATATCTTATTTTTGAAAAATAAAAATAATAAATAAAAATAAATATTGAATCTCTTGAATAACTTTCTGTCAGTACTGTGGTATTTTCGTATTTATTTAGTCTCAAGGATATTTGTTATTTATATTATTTTATAACATTTTATTATATTATATTTACAAATAAAACATACAACTTAATACTAACGCTAAACTTATATAATTAAATTATTTGACGCTGAGGGGTATCGAACGTGCGACCCCCAGGCCTAAAGCCCAACGCTCTAACCACTATGCTATACGCTCGTTGGTACAAAACTTACGAACTGCCGTTATAAGTTATACGTGCTTACGTTCACTCAAAACAGAGTGAAAGTTTCACTCTAAGTCTTGGAGTGAATATTCACTCCAACCACTGGAGTGAATTTCTGCACTCTTTCCATTAGAGTGAGCGATTTCACTCTTTTAGAGTGAACTTTCACTCTATCTGGAGTGAATGTACATCTCACTCCTAAATTAGAGTGAAATATTCACTCTAAGAAATTTAGAGAGTAAATACTTACAAACAATAATAATTTATATTAAAAAATTATGAACTTTTTCTTAATGACTATCAGTCGAATCGGAATAAAATAGTTTAAGATTATTTATTTTAAATTAACTGAATTTGAGTTAAAATGCTAAAATTATTACATTTCGTCTTTTTGGTTTAGATCACAAAAGTATTTCGATAGATAAAATATTTTACGTATGTTTATGTTAAAGTATTAAACTTTTTAATATTTTTAAAACGCTTATTTCATCTAAATATCAATTTTAAATATTAGTAATTAAAATAAATTAATAAATATAAACGCTTACATTTCGCCTTTTTCGATTTCAATCACAAAAGTCATTATCACGATATATAAATTACCTTACATATATTTATGTTCATGTATTAAACTTGTCAATACTATATATAAAACGCGTATTTCTAAATGTCAGTTCTGAAACAAATGTTTGTTCTGATTCAAATGGATTTTAAAAACAGTAAATTTGTACTGTATTTGTATACCTACATATAAATATTTACGTCTGAGGTCACTTGCACTATTACCTATGTTGA
Source organism: Ganaspis brasiliensis (assembly GCA_037103525.1). Taxonomy (NCBI): domain Eukaryota; kingdom Metazoa; phylum Arthropoda; class Insecta; order Hymenoptera; family Figitidae; genus Ganaspis; species Ganaspis brasiliensis. The sequence goes on from JAZKLR010000434.1 coordinate 251,666, forward strand.
TAAAGCAGACTACAAAAACACTGGCAGCCAATCAGAGTATTTAGATTTTTTCCATATCCGTTACCAATACTTTTTATTGATTAGAAGATTTCAACTTATTACATAATTAACCAGGTCTGTTCGTTTGTAATAAAAGAATACAAATATTAACTATAAACATGTCAAAAACAAGAAATCGCCAAAAAATCGCCAACAATAAAAAAAAATCTCCATTTTTGTCGCCAGTCGCCAACATCAAAATTTCGGTCGCCTAATGAAAAAAAATATCGCCAGTTTTGCGATAAATCGCCAAGGTTGGCAACACAGGCTGTGATAGCTGAGGTCGTTAAGGCGTTCGCGATAGGGTCGGGTCGCGCGAGTTCGAATCTTTCACCATGCGAATTTGTTTTCAAATAGTTAAAAAAATATATTTGTAAGCAACAGGAGGGAGGGTGTATCAGTAAATAATTGTAGGTTACGTGCGAGTTGCGTACATAAATTGACTGAAAGAGAACAACTGAAAAACTGGAAGAGAAATTTTTTATATGTGAACAGGTTAAATTACAGAACTGTTTTGTAACGTTTCACGGTGAGTTTATATCTTTTTCCAAGTTATAACATAAGTCTTTCTTAGACTCTTTAATACTCGTTAAGTATATTTTGTCCTGTAATTTTATCACTACGTACGTTAATTTCTTTGTTTCTGTAACATTAAATAGTATGAGACAATTTTGTTTTTTTTCTAAGATCATTTTATTTACTATTTACTGAAGGTGGCCTTTCGTCCGAGCAGTACCATAGCAGTTCTGTAATCGTTACAGATATAATTTTCTCAGTGTATCAGAAATAAAAATTGGGCCTTACAAGGCAAAAAATAAAAAAATTTCGTTACGTACAGATCTTATCAGAAAATTTTTTAAAATATAAGATAGTTTGTTAATAACATTAAGCTGTTTACTTTTTGTCAGAAAATAGAAATTAGCCATATAGGGCCCAAAATAAAAAAATAATTTCTGCACAATTATATGTACAAAAATATTATAAAATATAGCAGTAAACAAGTAAAGGATGCACTTCCGAAAGCGACATATCTATAATTTTATTGAATCTTGGTATACTTATGTATCTTGATGCGCTGATTACGAAAATGATAGTGAAAATTAGCGCAAAGTTGGTTATCATGGTAAAAAACTTAAAACCATAAAAATACTATAATAATTCACGGTTTTCTGTTAGTATCTGCTAAAATATTCAAAATTTTCTTTATAAGTATTATAAAAAATATTTTAGACAAAAGTTATAGATCTAATAAAAACAGACATTTTATGTAGTATATATTTTTTACAAAAAGTTAATAGTTTTCTAATAGTTCCTACTTTTTATGACACCCTAACCACCCAGTATCAGTTTTAAAAAAATTCAGTTTATTATAGCACCCTAACCCCTCGGTAACTCTGTTAAAAAAATTGAACTTAGTATGGCACTCCAACCTTTCCTTTATCCGTTCAAATTATGTTGAAGTTAAAAAAAGAGTAAACGTCCTTCAGATACTTCCCGTGGAAACTTGCCTTGAAACGTTGCAGTTATTATTTTATTAATTTTTATAATAAATAATTTTATAGTACACGGTTTTGGGTAAGAATTCTTCAAAAATATCACGATTTGCCAGTGGTCCTCCGATTTCTTTAAAATCGTGGGAAATAATAGTCTTATATAAGTTACATTTAATCCTAAAAGAATTTTGAAAAAATTTTAAAATGGCGGCCGCTACGCTATGTTGAAAATCTTAGTTGCTTTTTTTTCAAAAATTAGTATCTCCGAAACTTTTTTATGGATTTTAATAAAATTTACAGACAATATAGTTAAAGATAATTATGCAGTTTAATTTTATGTTATGACCAAAAACAAATTTCCAAATTTTGACCAAAAAAAGTCAAAAAAAATTTTTGATTTAATTTTTAGTCATTTTTAACCAAAAGTTGAGATTTCTGTTTGCGATTAAAATATTTCCTGTATTTTTACCTTTATTTTAAAAAAAAGAAAATCTTGGAGACTTCAATAAATCTCGAGATAGTGCATTTTTTGTGGACCAGTGCAAAGCTTTAGCAGTATCGCTGCGCTAGGTAGCACAGTGGGGCAAAAAAAGCGTCCGTAGATAAATTAACATAGAGCCCACAAATATTAACCGATTTAGAAGTTTTTTTTTATTTAAAGTTAATAAAATTCTGCATAACGACTCTGATTTTGTTTTTTGAAAATTATTTGTATTTATTTGTTTATTTGATGTTAAAAATGAAAAGAAAAAAAAATTCCAGACTTCTGTTCGTAACTTTCGAACTTATAACTGGAAACTTCCAGAAAATTTCACACAAATTCGGGTGCTATCTGGGGTGTGGAGTTTAATAAAAGATATTCTAGATTATATAAAAATCAGGGTTCCACTTTTTAAAGCACCTTAACCCCCCTGTATCATTTTAAAAAATTACACTTTGTATGACAGCCCATCCCTATTATCCGTTTAAAAAAAATTTACAGTCCCACACTGAAAAAAAGTAGTAGATTTGACTACTTTTTAACTGCTCTCCGTAATTCAATAGGTTCCCAAACTAATTTAACCATTTGTTTTTACTATTATGAAAGTAGTTAAAGGAACTAAGATTGTAGTTGATTTTACAATTTAAAGTGATTCAATAGGCTTCAACATGTTTATGTCTACTCAACGATTATTCTGTCATTGAAACTACTACATTAAGTAGTAGATTTTACTACTCAAAGTGTTTCGATAGGCTTTATCGATATTTTGTCATTAAAACTACTGCACTAAGTAGTAGATTTTACTTCTTAAAGTGATTCGATATGCTTCAACGACATTTTTGTAGTAGATTGAACTAGTAAATGTAGTTAATACGACCTGGCAAATATATAATAAAATTTAAGTAAAACCAATTACTTAAAAGTAGTAAAATGAAATTGTTCAACTATTATTTATTATTATTATTATAAGGACACAATTTGTCATCCTCTCTCCAACTACTTTTGTTTACCAGGTATCAATATTTTGAAGTTTTCCTTTAAAATATGTTAATGATTTAGCTTTACTTACTTTATAGTATAAGACAGAATGAAATGTAAAAACAAAATTTACGATTTATTGTTATTTTCTTCCCTTGTTTTACATGTAAGAAAAATGACAAAATGACTTAAAGCATTATGTTTGCGTTCACGCTTTCATGCGCGTATCCAGGGGGGGGGGGGTAAAGGGGGTCATGACCCCCCCTTGGAGTTAACTTGGATTTGCATGGGAGAGAGAGAGACAACACTATAGTGTTGTCTTTTTCTCTCTCATGTATGACCTCCTCCAGAAACCGAGTCTGGATACGCCACTGCACGCTTTCACTATTCACAGGCCAAGTATTATCGTTAGAGACGAAATCACTTATTTTATTACTTTAAATAACATAATTAGTTAGAATAGAACGATCGACACAGAATGAGATGATGCCATGACGACGCGTTGTAAAGTATGAAATGCAACATATGGCGTGCTTTTTAATCTGATGCAGGGATTGAACGGCATTAAACCTAATGGATGCTCGAACAGCATTCAATGTCATTAACTAAGTCAACACTTTATTCCCGTTGTGGCATTGAATGGCATTCAACTTTTCATTCCCACGTATGGTATTGGAAGGCATTGACTCAATTCAACACTTTATCTCTATTATGGCCTTGAATGGCATTCAAATGTTTTTCAATATTTTTAGGAATTGAAAAGGATTGAACCAAGTTGAGTTATAACCAAATGAGAGCATCAAATGGCATTTAGGACAAAAACGGGATTTATTGGCATTTAAAGGCATTCAAACGACTGTTTTTTTAAATGCCAAACAATGCCTTTCAATTCTCAGCATCTTACCAGATACTGTTACCCAATAATATTTAATTATATTTCTAACAGAGAAAAATCCCTAAACGCTGGGGATTGAACGCTCGATCCTAACATTCGCAATCAGGTATCTTAACCATTTAATCACGCAGGCACGCTACGATGACTTACATGAAACTTGAGGGCACTCTTGTCAACTGCATAATGCAACTGACAACTGTGGAGTTAACTTTACTATCTAAAGTAGTAAAACGGGACTTGGTTAGATGGCGTGGTAATGGACGGACGCGTGTTGCGAATTGTCGTTGTGATTTTGTTGTTTAAAATAATACAAAATTGTTATATTATTGTAAAAGTGTGGTGTTTGAGTGGCAATAAGGCTTATATTTAACTGTGAATGGTTGCAATCTTGTTAAACGAAAAATAAAGGAAAGAAAAGTGAAAGTTTAAGAGTGGCGTGGAAAGTAAGGTTAGGTACGTCTTGTTTGTTAAAATCATGTCGCAAAGAGGTAGAGGAACAGAAAGGGGTGGAGGATCAGGTAGAGGAAGAGGAGGAATTTTAGACAAAAAACAGTCGCTTCTTGATAAAACAAAAGTAGTAAAACTTACTACTTATAATAGTTGTTATTAGTATCTTCTTTTAATTAATATTTCTTGAACTCTATAACAAATATTACTTAAGAACTTACTAAAATACAAAAAGTAGTAAAATTTACTACAAGATAACAGTTCTCTCTACATAGAAACTCTCGTTAAAGCCTATCAAATTAATTTAAGTAGTAAAATATACTACACTTAACGTAGTAGTTTGTAACGATCCCTATCGTTTTAAGGGTTATAATCGCCGTTCCCTCCGATTTCGCTCTTCCGATTTTAACACATTTGAATTTAAATTCAAATTGAATTTGCCGCGCCTGATTATTGCCGCTAGGTGTCGCGCGCGTCTGACTTAGCAGACGACGTAACACCTGCTGCCGACCGCATCAGATTGATGCGAGCGAGCGTGCGTTTGAGAGGCGATTTATTGCGCAACCTAATTATAGTTATTTTATTGTGATTTTGAACTATTATATAGTGAATAAAAACTATTACTAAATTCAGTGCTATTCACTACTTTTTGTGTCTGTTCCCCTACTATTATTGTACACGTAGAGGGAGGATAATCTTCGACCTGTGTTTCCAGACTCTATTAGCCCCTATATGATTGATTTTTGTTCGTCGATCAACTATTGGTAAGTCGCTTTATGTCTTGGCTCCACTCTCCTCATTTGTTTGGTCTTTTGGATTGATGGTTGCAGTCACTCTATTGCTGGTTTAAATTTTCCGCGTGCTGAGAGTCAAACTCTACAATTTGTGCTCCCCTACACGAGTCGAACCCTTATCTTTCTTGTGAATTTTGATAATTCAATAAAATTAAAAATCTTGCGGCCAGGGTGGTCACAATTTATGGCGCCCAACGTGTTCTTAGTTTTTAATTAAAAACTTTTGACTTTTTCGTGATTTTCTAAACGGAAAATTCTATTACCGGCTAACCAAAATGGCGTCGCCACATGATTTTTTCCTAATCAGAATATCACTTTCAGTTTAGTGTTTTTAAGCCGAAAATGGCGTATCGCGCATTTTGAAAATTATTCTTCTGAAAATTTCCCTTTTTGACACGCAAAGCACTAAATTTTTTAGATTCACTTTCAGCCAATAGCTTATGCTTAAAATCGCTTCGCTCGCATCCTCTCACTATTTTAGAACGAAAATAATAGAAAATTAAAATTCGTCTTTTGTAACCCTTACAAAAAAGTAGTACTGGATTCAGTACTGGGAAGAAGTACTGGGTTAAGTACTGGGTTCAGTACTGGGTTCAGTACTGGGTTCAGTACTGGGGTCAGTACTGGAAAACCAGTACTTTTTTCGCGTAATATAATTTTTTAAGCACAATGGCAAATTTTTTTTTAAATTTCATTACAACTGTGATTTTGCGTTTAATGTATTCCTCTCTATTTAATTTACAACAAAAAACTACTGCGCAGCCGTAGGACCCATAGAAACTTAGTGCGCAACGTGAACAAATTTTCAACAGTGCATGGCGAAAAAAGTACTGGTTTTCCAATACTGAATCCAGTACTAAACCCAGTACTGAACCCAGTACTTATCCCAGTACTGAATCCAGTACTTCTTTTTTGTAAGGGAAATTAAGTTTTATTTCCGATTTTTACTCTGCTTCGCTATTTATTCTACGAATTAATGCTTTCTTTTTTCTAAAATGTAAAAACTATTTATAACATTTTTCTTCTGTTTAAAAAACTCTCTATTTTGTAATTCTGCGCACTAAAATTGCTTTGGTTCGCTATTATTATAATTAAAATTAATGCAAAGTGGCCAATAATAAATATTCGAGGGAATTTTACGCGTAAATAATATTTTAGTTGTCAAATTCTTGCCACAATAAAATTCGGAATCTTCGTTCGAATTACGCGTAAAAGCGGATCTGTGTTTACAAACACATCTTATCTCTGTTTTTTGCCAGCCCAGTTCAAATTAAAATAAAATTATATTTTAAATCTCTTTCTTCGTGAAAATAAATGCAAATTTAAAATGATTTTATTGCAATAAAAATATTTAATCTAAATTTGATTTAAATTTGGAAATACTTTAAGTCAATTTGTGAATTAAAATTGATTTCTTTATTTATCACGAAACAATAAATTAATAAAATAATTTTTTTGAAAATTTATGAATTAAGTTGTGATTTTTTATAACAAAATAACTTTTTTTCTTTTGGTCATTAATTGCAGATTCAATTTTTTTCCCATTCTTGGAAATTAAAAATACCATGTGTGACAAATTTAAAAAATTTTTACAGTTGTTTCGTGGTTAATTTTTGCCACAGGGTACATAGTACGAGATCTCGAGCTCTTGACGCGCAAACGTATACACGACCGTATTTACAATTGTTTTTGTGTCTCTTTCTTGCTAGCCGACGCACAGTGGTTCCAATTGCACAAAAAGCTGGCCAAAAATAAAAAAATCTACTTTCAATTACAGCTTTTATTTCTACGTAGTTTTATAAAGGAGGCTTTGATGCGTATTTCTGCATAAAGGGAACTGCTCAAGATCAAGTCCATTATTTTTAACATTAGCGCAAAGTTGATGCTTGCGAAATAGCTACGTTTACGAGTTTTGCAAAGCAATTTTGAACCCGTTGTAAAAGTTACAAGAAATGGATCGATTTAAAAATTTGAATCGGTTATTTAAGTGGGGTGTCCCCAAAGGTAAATTAATGATGTTAATTAAAATTAAAATTTAAAAATATTGGTTTTTTATGAGTATAATAGAATGCTGTTCTCAAAAGGTACATATTTGTAAATTTATAGAGCTACAAAAAAAGTAACGCGCGGTAACATTTTAAATTCAACGAGTAAATGTTCCCTGTTGACTTTTGTAAGTAATATCAAAAATTCAGCTGCTGCTATTTACTACTTTGATTTTTATGATTATTTTTGTATATCTCTGCACATTTTAAATTCAAAATGTTGAAATTAGTGCCTCAATGGGATGAAATCAGTAACAGTTTTTGATATTCGTTTTTTTCTATATTTGACTAGTTCACTTACATTTGAATAAACTACACTGAAAAAAAAACAATTTAAAGTTTACTTGAGTATTAAGTAATATTTACTTTTTTACTCAAGCAATGCAAATAAATTAAAAATTGCTGTGAATCCAGGTTCACTTTGTTTTCTAAAAAAAAAAAAAAATGACACTTTTAAAGCAAATTTGACGGTTTGTGTCAAACTCTTCAAAGTTAAATTTTAATTATATTTCGGAAGATTTAATAATGGAAGTATAAATACAAGTAAGTAGAAAAGTAATTTATCTAATACTTTATTATTTTTCTTTAATTACTTCAAATATTCGTTTTAAATACAAAACGTCAAATTTAATTTGAAAAGTGACATTTTTTTCTCCTTAGAAAACAAAATAAAAATTACCTGGTTTCGCAGCAATTTTTAATTTGTTTCCATTGTTTGAGTAAAAAAGTAAATAATACTTAAAACTCAAGTAATACTTTTAGACTGTTTTTCTTTCAGTGTAATTTTTATCATTTATTATAAAAAAATTTTCTTGTCTTATTATTTAACCTTCATTTGGGTTTTAAAGTTAATGACTCATAAAACAACAGAGTAATCAGTGATCATAAAAACCCCTATGTAAAGATTTTTGTGAAAATGAAATAAAATTCTTATTTTTTATTAGCCATATTAGATCCGCCATTTTGAATTTTAAAAATCTGACAGCAGATTCATAATCAGTGACCCCAAAAACCCTTGACTAGAGATGTTTGTTGAGATAAAATTCTTTTTTACATGTTCAATCCGCCATATTGAATCCGCCATTTTGAATTTTAAAAATCTGACTTTACATTTGTAATCAGTGACCCCCAAAAATCCTTGGCTAGAAATTTTTGTTAAGATAAAATTACTTTTTACATATTCAATCCGCCATATTGGATCCGTCATTTTGAATTTTAAAAATCTGACTTTGAATTTGTAATTAGTGACCCCAAAAACGCCTGACTAGAGATTTTTTTTAAGATAAAATTACTTTTTACATATTCAATCCGCCATATTGGATCCGCCATTTTAAATTTTAAAAATCTGAAATCGGATTTATAATCAGAGACACCAAAAACCTTTGAGAAGATATTTTTGTTGAAATGACATGATTTTGAAAAGTTTTTGTTCGCCATATTGGATCCGCCATTTTGAATTTGTAAAATCTGAGGTTGAATTTGGAATCAGCGACCACAAAAACCCCCGAGTAAGCAGTTTCAACTAAATCCTATGGAAATCTGATTTATGGCCAGCTTTTTGGACATTTGGGACCACTGTGCGACGTCAAAATAAAATAATTTTGAATTTATAAAATTAAAATGAACTATAATTAACATAAAAATTTGCTTTCTATCAGTCAAGAAAATTATATTTAAAATTAAATTTGAAAAATGAATTGAATTAAACAATTATTTTTTTCTTTCAGATCAAAAATTAATAAATTAATTTCTTTTTAAAAATTTATTTAATAATTTAAATTAATTATAAATTTTTTCGTTTTCTTTTCAAATTAAAAACTTTAAAATGACCGGCAACAAGAACAAAAACTAGAACCACGCAAGGACGAGATCTCACAAATGGATTTAAACCCACGCGCAATTTAACCCCCAGGTAACATACCTGGACCAAATCAAGAAAGAGTTCTTGATGACAACCAGGTTTCGACGAATCGTGATAATGCCTCTGGTACGACTAAGAGCAACGCATCCCAATCGAGACGCCAAACGCCCCCGGCAAAACGCAAAGCGCTCAAACGGGCGTTCAAAGCGATCATAATAGAACGCGAAGCGGTCACAACGAAGCGCCAAGCGATCACGATGGATCGCAAAGCGATCAAGATGATACGCAATGTACTTGTGAAAGAACGTTACCCAAAACAACACGAACGGGAGGAATTCCAAAAATTTTAATTCAAACGCGCCGTGGTAGAAATCGAAAAATAATTAAAACCACACTTTCGTCACAACAATTTTCCAATATTCTAACGAGAGTCCAAGCGCAACAAGCAGTAGAAAATAATAATTTTACAATCCAAATTGAACAATTATTAACGAAGCATCTTGACCAAACGCGTCAAGGTTAGCAAACAATCAAAAAATTTGAACTTTTTAGAATGAAGCTAACTAAGCTTTAGACAATCTCCGGTTAGAGACAAACAACTCGATTCAAGCTTTTACGCGCTAAGTCTCAGCGTTACAAACGAGACATCAACCATCACCATGGCATGATTCTTGGTGGGAATCGATCGATCCTGGAAACGGTGCCAGCACATACAGGTTACGTGACCCCCACTACCTTCTTGCCCCCACCCTTACCACCTCAACGGTAACCACGGCGGGTACTGGAACACGTACGATAGTCAACGCAGGACTAGCAACTACGTATGCTCTCCGAAATCCAATTCCAAATTTACATAAAACTGTAAAATCCTGGGAATTAAAATTTCCAGGAAAACTGGACGCAGACGAATTTCTAGACGAATTAGTTAAGAATTTTACACATAATTAAAATGGTCAATATAGTTAAAGTTTTATTTAATGAAATTCAATAATGTAAATTTACAATCTACACTAGACTCTTCGAATGAACACACATAAAACGTACTTTTCTTTTCGCAGCTTACTGCCTCTCTCACTCAGAGTCCATTTTCTTTCTGAACTCTCTCTCACTCTCTCCCTCTCCCTTAGTGGCATCTACTTCCGCTTACAATGTCGCCCTCTAGTTAAGAATTATATAAATGCATTTGAATTTATTTATTTAATATTTAACAATCGGCTATAAATAAATTATAAACATTTTTAAAAAATAGTTTACCACTTACGTAACAATTAAAGTTTCAATGTTAATAAATGTCTCAAAAAATTAATTTCTTGATTTCTTAAAAATCATCTAATTAAATATTAAGTTTAATAAAATAAAATGAATAAATTATGTCACATTATATGAAAAAAGCAAGAAATTTCAAATTAAATTTTGATTATCTAAGATATGTAACAAAAATTCCTTAGTATGATTAATGATCGTAATATAAATTGAATATAAACAAAAACTATCTAAATTAGATTATTATATGACATTATAAATCCATTTTTCAATGTTTTAAAATTATTTAATGAAACACATGTCTATTAAATTAAGGTATGCATATATAAAATAATTGATTACACGTTAAAAAACAGTTTTCCAAAGATTTGGATTACTTATAAATTATTTTAAATAAATGTTACTCCTGATATGGTCGATTCTTGCGCAACTGCCTGATTTCAAGATAAGTTTTGGTAGGAAAAAAAATTTTTTTATTAAATATTTCTCTGCACTTATTTTTCTTATTAGGGTATAATATAATTATGTTTTAAAAGATTTTACTACAACTATATTTATACGAAAATAATAGCAAATTTTTTAAAATTGGCTGCCATGTGGAGCTGAACCGCAACCTTTTATTGCAAATATATTGTACAAAATAATAATTTCTTCTTGATATTTTGTTAAAACGAAAATAAAGAATAAATTCATAAATTATTTAATATTCTAACAGTATTTTAGATATTAGTTAACATATATAAAATTTTATAAAAGAACAGCAAATACAATATTTAATAATGAATATTTCGTTTTATTTTTTGGATAATTTGAAATCGAGATCGAGCAGTGTAATCCGGCACTGCTAAACTACTTTATAGAATAATATTTTAAAATTACCACCACAGATAAAAAAGTTTCTCTGCGTAAAGCACACTGAACACTTCATATAGGCCATGGAGCTGAAATTTGACATTTATTCTAACCTCACTTCTACAATATTGCAAAATAAATCTATTCCTTCTGCAGATCGCTTGTTTCACATGAAAACTTAAAGAAAATGGTAACAGTACTATCAAATAGTTGTTACAGTAATATAATAGTAATGACATGGGACTGAACGCTTTTTTTGTACCCATGCGATTTTCAGAAAAATAATTTTTTTTAAGTAAATTTTAGGTGCTAATGGATCAAAATTGAGATTTAACTTATTAGAAGGCGCAATAACTAAACAAATGACATCTTAATTATAAGTCTACAGATTTCGTTCAAAAATTGGAAAAATTGAGGGACAAAATATTTTTACAGATTCTAAGTATGAAAAAGGTATTATGGAGTTTAATATAAACCTAAATTGTTCATAAATAACGACACTTTATGCTTGAAAATGGCTGAGTTATAATAATAATCTTTTCACCGAAAATTATTAAATTAAAGTTAACATTTTGCAAAAGGGACACGCCACACAGTGGGCTAAAGTCCTCTTTTTTGTGCCGAAATTGTAGAACTCGCGAACAACTTGATGTATTTGAACAAACGAAAAAAAGAAATAAAAGCTAACATTCTACAGAATACAGGAAAAATATAGAGAAAAAGATTTAAAAATTCCTAACCTATTAAAAATGTTCCAAAACTTGAAGTTTCATAAGAAATATTTAATTGTTTGCCTATAGAGACCGGAGAAATGTCAATATAGCTGTTCCAACGAATTAACTCACTTGTTTTTATCTTTCCAATCACAAATCATATGTGTATTAACTGAAAAAAATGGCGGAAACAATATGGCGGCCGAAAATTTAAAATTACTTTTCAATTAAATTGACAACTCTTTTTCATGGTTTTTGGGGTCGCTGATTACAAATTTAACGTCAAAAATTCATTATTCAAAATAGCTTATCCAATCTGGCCGACCCAAAATGCAAAATAGCATTCGATTTGCACAAACATCCCTGTTTAACGGTTTCTGGGGTCGCTGAATACGAATTTGATGACAAAAATTCATTATTCAAAATGGCAGATCCAAAATGGCCGTCCCGAAATGCAAAATAGCTTCTGATTTTTCACAAGAATTCCTTTTTAAAAGTTTTTGGGGTCACTGATTATAAATTTGACGCCAAAAATTAATTATTCAAAATGGCTGATCTAATATGGCCAACCTGAAATGCAAAATTGCTTTTGATTTACATAGGAATCCCTCTTAAACGGTTTTTGTGATCGCTGATTACAAATTTGACGTCAAAAATTCATTATTCAAAATGGATAATCCAATATGGCCGAATTAAAATGCAAAATTGTTTTTGATTTACATTTAGAAATATCAATATCTGAATGGATGTTAGTATCGTGCTTTTGTGGGGCTGTGTAATTTATGCTTGTCTCAAATATTTACCTCCTTTTTTTGTTTGAATTGACGTTGAATGACTGGAGTTCACAATATAATGAAAAGAATTGAATGTTCCGAAGTGTGAAAATGACGTTTGCGTAAAGGAAATATAAACGTCAATTCCGACAAAAAAAGAGGTAAGTATTTAAGAAGCAGAAATTATTTGGCGTAACCTCTGATCTCGGTTTACACGCGAGACCGCGTTTGGCTTAAGCTAAGCCAAATACAATACGCTTAAGCAGGGATGTAAAGGTAATTTACCTAACGTAAATTACATAGTTTTTTTACATGTAAATTACATAGTTTTTTACATGTAAATTATATAGGTAATTTACATGCTTAATTCTTTACAAAACGTAATTTACGTTTTCAATATGGCGGCAATGTGTTTTTAAGTAAACAAATGTACCTTATTTCATAATTTCCGGTTTGTGAAAACTATTCTAAAAATACCAAGAAACGAAAGACCAATGAACTTTTAGTGGTAAAAACTCTCCTTTGTACTAAAAAAAAGGAAATAGGACTATGAACAGCAATAAAAGTTAAGAACCAGTTGTTCGCCATATTTTTTTACATTTTTCACATGTTTTTTACGTAAATTACATTTTTTACGTAATTTACGTAAAAAATTCCAAGTTACGCGTAACTTTACATCCCTGCGCTTAAGACAAATAATTTCTTTTTTAGTGTGAATTAGAGGTTCAAAAAGCTCTAAATTTACAAGCTTCTTAAAAACATTTAAAAAGGTATTCTTGTATAAATCAGGAGCAATTTTGCATTTCGGGTCTGCCATATTGGATCAGCCATTTCGAATAATAAATTTTTGACGTCAAATTCGTAATCAGTAACCCCAAAAACCGTTAAAAAGAAATTCCTGTGTGTAGCAGAAGCAATTTTGCATTTCGGGTTGGCCATATTGGATCTGCCACTTTGAATAATAAATTTTTGTCATCAAATTTGTAATCAGAGACCCCAAAAACCATTAAAGAGGGATTCTTGTTTAAATCAGAAGCAATTTTGCATTTCGGGTCGGCCATATTGGGTCTGCCATTTTGAATAATGAATTTTTGTCATCAAATTTGTAATCAGCGACCCCAAAAACCATTGAAAGGAGTTGTCAATTTAATTGAAAAGTAATTTTAAATTTTTGGCCGCCATATTGCTTCCGCCATTTTTTTTAGTTACTATACATGTGATTTGTGATTGGAGAGATAAAAACAAGTGAGTTAGTTCGTTTCAACAGGTATATTGACATTTCTCCGGTCTCTATAGGCAAAAAATTAAATATTTCTTTGAAACTTTAAGTTTTGGAACATTTTTAATAGGTTAGGAATATTTTAATCTCTTTCTCTATATTTTTCCTGTATTTTGTAAAATGTTAGCTTCTTTTTAAGGTACAAAAATACAGTTCGAGTTTGTAAGCCAGCAATTTTCGTCCAAAATTACCAAAAATAGAATATTTTCAAAATTCAAAAAAAAAAAAAATTTAAAAAAAAAAATTTTCTTTAATTTTTTTCTTAAAGTACATGTAATATTGAACAAATTTTGTTGATAAAAGTTTTCGATATAATGCCACCCCACAAAGATATGAATTTTGTAAGTTTACACGTGCAAAAAAGTGAACTGTAAGTGGATAATACCTATACAGAAACTCTATTATTATCTAAAAAAATAAATAAACTTCCGGTTTTTTCTTCCTATTTACAATGCATTACACGTAATAAAACTGCAAAAAAAATATTGACTTCTAGAAATTTTTGGAAATTTTGAAAAAATTCATTTTTACATTCTCATCCTAAATGAGAAGGTCTTCAATTTGTGCGATTTTGTACTTTTGCTAAAACACACATTTCTCGACATTTTGAGACCTCCTAATTAAAAAAATTGGGTTTTACGCAAATGTCTGTCTGTATCTCTGTCTGCCTGTCTGTCTGTCTGTCTGTCTGTATACGCAAAATCCGGGATCGGATAACATGAGTAAAAATAGTCGTATCAACTTCAACTTTGGAACACTTTTTTTAAGGTGCCAAAATACAGATCGACTTTTCCAGAAATTTTTGAAAATTTTGAACAAATTCATTTTTACATTCTCATCCTAAATGAGAAGGTCTTCAATTTGTGCGATATTGGACTTTTGCTAAAACACACAGTTCTCGACGTTTTGAGCAGGGGCCGAATTCTTTTCCCTAGCTTCTCGTGGGAACAAAATGACGGACCCAAATAAGTTAAATATAAAAAATTTAAATCTTGAGACCAGCCAAAAGGATATGGCGGCTGAGGCTAAGGTCCCATCTGGGGCTGATAGTTCAAAGGTCCCTATCCCGGCAGCTGGTACTGTCCCATCACCTGGAACTTCGGGCTCTTTGGGGTCTGCTGAGCCAGGTGATAATTCAACTAAGCTTACCGACTTGGCTGGAAGGCCTCTCGGAAAGAAAAACCTCCCCGGTTCTGTAAAGAGACGGTGGAGGAGATTAAAGCATGCACATGCCCAGAAAGGAGAGACAGCTGGTCCTTCCGGTGATTCGGGCGGTTCCGCTTCTGGGGTGGATGGCGATCCGGGTTTGGGTAAACCAGACGGACCTGAGTCTACCAAGAGGAAAAAGAGACCTGACTCGTCTCCCCTGGGGGAACCAGCGGTCTCTAAAAGACCAAAACAAAACCAAACTGCTGTCTCTCAAGAGACACAGGGAGGTATTAGTGAGGCCATCAGGGCAAATCCCCTGACGATGGTGGTCTCTGACGTCGGCTATCCCGACGTTGCTCTTACTGCGGAGCAATTCGGGCTCTTTAGAAGGGCCGTAATGTCGCTCCTTGTAAGAGAAACGGCTGAAAGATTGCCGAGGTTTGAGGCTTCAATCTGCAGGGGAGGAGTCTTTATTTTCGTCGCTTCCAACCCAGCGGCTAAGGACTGGCTCACCAGTGCGGTGGAAGGTCTGAAGCCCTGGGAAGGAGCGACGCTTCGTGTTGGTGGGGTGGAGGTACTCCAAAGGATGCTGAAGGCTACCTCATGGATTCCGGGCGAGCCGGAAGAAGTGAAGGAGGTACTAAATGCACTGGAGGAGTACAACCCTTCACTAAAAACTTCGTCTTGGCGAATAGTCAGGACGGAAGACACTCAGGTGGCTGGAGCAGCTGAAGAAAATAAATTCCTCTTAGTTGTGCAGGTCCCTGAGAGTCAGGCAAGGGCTCTAGCAGTCCTCGACTACAGGCCATTCTACCACCTGTGCAGAGTGACTTTTAAAGTCACTGGCCGGGTGGAGAATGAGCCCGGGGCGAGTGAAAGAAGTGATCAGCTACCGTAATGGCAACTGATGCACTCACATTTACTCCAATTAACTTGCATCATTGCAAAGACGCCTCAGCAGTACTGATGAGGGGTATGGCAAGGATGCACACAGGTATCTCGTTGATCCAAGAACCTTGGGTTGTACGAGATACCATTAGAGAGCTTCGGGGAAACAGTTTCATTTGTTATAGGGACCCCAAGGCCAAGAGACCAAGAGCGTGCATCTTGGTAAAAGGTGTATCAGTTACTCCTTTGTTGGACATGTGCACTAGAGACTTAATGGCGGTGATAACTGACTTTAAGGGAATTGGAAAGACCGTCATTGGATCGGCTTACTTCCCCTACGACGGCAGGACCAATCCACCAGTAGAGGTTGCAAAAGTGGTTGATTACTGTACGGTAAGGGGGCTTCCCCTGGTGTTGGGGTGCGATGTTAATTCGCACCACACACTACTGGCTCTGATATTAATCAAAGAGGTTTGAATTTGTTGGACTATCTAATTAATACTAACTTAGACATCCTAAATACAGGTTCAACACCGACTTTCAGGACTAAGAACAGAGAGGAGGTGTTAGATATTACACTCGGCTCTGAATCCATATCCAATGAGATAAGAAAGTGGAGAGTATCGGATGAACCTTCACTTTTTGATCATTTACAGATAACCTTCGAGCTGATGACCACGGTTAGTTCCACACCTAAATGGTTCCGTAATCCCAGGAAAACGGATTGGGCTGGCTATGGGACTGAGTTTAAGAAAGCGCTGTTTGGATTTCCAAAGAAGATCAGGGATACTGAGACTCTTGATAGAGCGGCGGAGATTTTTACAAAAGCCGTTCAAACGGCCTTTGAGTGTAGTTGTGTTCCAACTAAAACTCATAGTGCTACTACTATCTGTTGGTGGAATAATTATTTGGACAACCTCCGTAAGGAAACTAGGAGGTTGTTTAGACGTGCTAGATCAAGTCGCACGGAGGTAAGTTGGGCCATCTATTCTAAGACAAGGAACAACTATAGGGATGTAATCAGGAAGGCTAAGCAAGATAGCTGGGCTTCCTTTTGCTCCAATATAAACAAGGGAAGGGACGCGTCCAGATTGGATAAGTTGCTTTCTAAAAACCCTGACTCAATCATGGGCACTATGAAATTACCCGATGGAACCTTCTCCGAGTCGGATGAGGTGACATTGGTGCACCTGATCCAGACACACTTTCCGGGCTTCACAAGGTCTGGTAGTGGTGATCCCGTATTCTGGCCTACGGCTGATCTACCGAGGGCTAATTATGGTCCTCGTAGAGAGTTGGCTAACAGGATCGTGACCGCAGACGGGATCAGGTGGGCCATTGAATCCTTTAGTCCCTACAAGTCTCCCGGACCGGACGGCATCTCTCCCGTTCTCTTACAAAGGTCGGGCGAAAGTGTAGTCGGCCCGTTGGTAAGGCTTGCTAGGGCAAGATTGACTCTGGGATATGTTCCAGAGATATGGAGGGGTACGAAAGTGGTTTTCATACCTAAAGCAGGCAGAATTGGTTACACCTCACCGAAGGACTTTCGACCGATCAGCCTAACATCTTTCGTCTT
Source organism: Ganaspis brasiliensis (assembly GCA_037103525.1). Lineage (NCBI taxonomy): Eukaryota > Metazoa > Arthropoda > Insecta > Hymenoptera > Figitidae > Ganaspis > Ganaspis brasiliensis. Next base: position 269,192 of record JAZKLR010000434.1, read on the forward strand.
AAAAACAGTAGAAAGACTGGTGGATAGATATATCCGCTGTGAGATCCTGTCTAGACATCCGCTTCACAGAGATCAACATGCCTATAGAGCAGGACGCTCTACTGAAACAGCCTTAACTAGAGCTGTGCATCTAATTGATGGTCAGCTGGAAGTAAAGGGTTTTGCTATTGGGGTTTTTATGGATATCGAGGGGGCCTTCAATTACAACTCTAGGCATGTAATACGAAGGGCTATGCGCGTTTATGAAATTCCGGAGACAATCGTTGACTGGACCTGCCACATGTTAGGCAATAGGAACCTTATAACGAGTAAAGGTGGTGCTACCCCGCGGGGGGTCGATGATTCCGGCGCCGGCAGGGAGGAGTTATCTAACCTCTGCTGTGGTGCCTGGTGGTTGATGAGCTGCTAAAGTTACTCACAGAAAAAGGCTTCCATGTGATTGGGTACGCGGATGACATCTTGTTGATTGTCCGTGGCCAGCACCTGGAGGAATTATTTGGAATAGTACAGCAGGCACTGAACCATGTCGACAATTGGTGCCGACGGGTCAACCTGTCCGTCAATCCAAAGAAAACTGAGGTTGTCGTCTTTACGAGACGCTATAAGTGGAAAGCTACACGCATGCTGAGGCTCTCGGGACAAGAACTTCAACTGTCAGCGCGAGCAAAGTATCTAGGAGTCATCCTGGATAGTAAACTGGCCTGGAATGAAGACTTAGAAGATAAGTGCATAGCTGGGCTTTAAAACCGGCTACACTAATGTGGATCTATAAGGCGATTCTGCTTCCTAGGCTAACTTACGCATCTGTGGTCTGGTGGAGCAGAGTCGAATTGTTGTCAACTATCGATCGACTCGAAAGTGTAAGGGGAATGGTCCTGAGATGTCAGGGGAAAGGGTTACGTGACACTTCCCGCTAGTTTGGTGGAAAAATCTATCTTCAAAATGAGAAGGGATAGTATTTCTCCGCAAAACCTCTTTGACAAGAATTATAAAATTTGCTTACCAGCAAAAGAGGACTGGAAAAATGGACTCGTGGTCCTCCCCACTGATGGTGACATCTGGTTTACGGATGGAGCCAATGGGGAAGTGGCTGCGGGTGCAGGTCTATATCATGAAACAACTATGGAGGGCTCGGCATTTAAACTTGGGTCCACTGTAACTGTTTTACAAGCAAAGATAACGGCACTGCTCTATGCGGCCGGTAAGACCGCGGAGCTCTGTCGTGGTAGGAACATATTTTTTCTCTCGGATAGCAAGGCGGCCTTACTGTCCTTGAATCATTACTCAACAACATCTCATCTAGTTTGAAAGTGCCATTGTGCACTAAATCACCTAGCTGAGACTAACCGCGTCACGCTCCTATGGATCCCAGGTCACTCTGGAATTAGGGGTAACGAGATGGCGGATCGACTTACAAAGACGGGTAGCAGGAGCTGCACTGTTGGCCCTGACCCGCCTGTAAATGTCTCTAATGCAGTGTTGGCCTTGGAATTCAAACAATGGCTACGCGCAAAACACCAAAAGGAATGGAATGGCTATGCTGGTGGCAGACAGGCTAAGTCACTCCTTGGTAACACTATCAACCTGAAACGAGCTGCAGACTTCTGTACTCACGTTCTCTGCCATTGCCCTTCGCTAACTAGTGAACGACTTCACCTCATAGGAAAACCATTCCTTGAGGAAGCCGATATCGCGGCCATGACTCCGGCTCGGGTTCTCTCCTTGTGGAGGGGGCTCTGGGTTTAGGATTAGATGGCTCGTTTTTTGTATGTATACGCAAAATTTCGGGATCGGATAACTTGAGTAAAAATTGTCGTATCAACTTCAACTTTGGTACACTTTTTTTAAGTACAAAAATACACGTCGAGTTCGTTAGCCAGCAATTTTCATCCAAAATTATCAAAAATAGAATATTTTCAAAATTCAAAAAAAAAAATTTCTCTAATTTTTTTTTTAAAGTACAAGTAAAATCGAACAAATTTTGTTTATTAAAGTTTCCGATTCAATGCAACCCCACAAAGATATGAACTTTTTAAGTTTACACGTGCAAAAAAGTTAACTGTAAGTGGGTAAATCCTATACAGAAACTCTATTATTTTTCAAAAAATGAATAAACTTCCGGTTTTTTCTTCCTATTTAGTTTAATGCATTACACCTATTAAAGCTGCATAAAAAAATATTGACTTTTTTAGAAATTTTTGGAAATTTTGAAAAAATTCATTTTTACATTCTCATCCTAAATGAGAAGGTCTTCAATTTTTGCTATGTTGGACTTTTGCTAAAACCCACATTTCTCTACGTTTTGAGACCTTTTGATTCCAAAAAAATGGGTTATGGGTTATTGTTTTCTTTTTTTTCAAGTACTACATACGTCTTGCTTTAATGGAAATTTTGAAATTCGCCTTTCAGCCGTCACAAACATTATTAATATTTTGAAATTTAAAGCTTTGAGAAAACTGAAGTTCTTTTAAATTTAAAACATTTGTGAATAAGTATTATTATGTCGTTTTTAGTAATATAATAAAAATAAATTTTAAGTAATGAATATTTGAAATTAACATTTTTGGCATAAAAGAAATAATGACGCAGGCACACAATGGAAATACACACTAGTGTATTTTTTTCTGATTTTTGTGCTGAATACGAATCTGAAGTCAGAAGTTTTAAATTGGCAAAATTTTTCGAGTTAAACTTAAAAACTGTTGAAAAACACGAATTAGAGACATATTTCAACAAAAAAATTCGCCTAGATACTACAATAGTTTATTTCTTTTTGATTTTGGGTGCTGAATTCGAATTTGAAGTCAGAAGTTTCAGATTGGCTAAAATTTTTGAAAATACCTTTAAAAAATCTGCTTAAAAATACGAATTTGATTCCATTAAATGGAAATAAATAAATTGAATTATTCCAATGTATTTTTTCCTTCTGCATCTTAATCTAAAATGAGAATTGTCGGATTGTCTCCATTTTGGTATTAATATTTTTTGGTATCAATAGATTTGTTGAAAAAAACTGCATATGCACTGCAAAAACATGGTGTCTTAAATTGGACAAAAATGTCTTAAATTAAGATATACTTGATAAAAACTTAAGCTAGTCCAAAAATCGTACGTGGCTTCGAGCTAGAGTATAAAATAAGAAGAAAAAACTTAGGCAAAGTCACTCGCATGTTATTTGTATCAAAAACGTGGTCGAAGCTGAGCGCTGTATACGAAATAAAAACTACGCAAACGCAATGCTTGTAAACCCATGGCGTTTGCCTAAGTTCTTCCATCTGATCAAGGGTCCGCGCTCGCCTACCTGTTTGGCAGAAACTACGCAAACGGCTTTGCCTAACTTATTCCTTCGTATTTGCATTTAGAAAAACTCGCATTTCCATTTTTTTCATATAATTTGTTTAAACAATGAACTTTTGATTTCATAATTAAATAGAACATTATCATTTTATACAGTATGTGAAGTTAAATTCAACAATTTCTTAATTTTTATCCGGGTACTTAAAGCTAACAGTTTTTCTTGATTTTCTCAGTTCGACCAAAATTTCGTTTGCCTAAGTTTTTCCTTAGAACGGAAGTGTACTATCTCGGTGATTTCATTTTCCTATTTTTGCTTATATTCGTGTTCTTGAGCACTTGTTAAATCTAAACTCAACAAATCAAGCCAATCTGACAACTCTAACTCCACATTCGGTATTAGTGCGAAAAATTACATAGGAATACAATAGTGTAGTGTCTTGCCTATGACACTTTTTTTGGGTGCTTTTGTAATTTATTATACTGCACGCCAATAAAGTGTCTATATTATTTTAAAAATAAAAAAAATACATAGTAATACTTTGAGGAAAAAAAGCGTGTTTAAAGTATTAATACTTACTGATATATCGTGTTAACGTGCAATTTCTGTTTGTTAGACATTGCTCTTAATTGTATTCTAAATTTGAGTTTAATACTATATTGATTTAAAGACTAGTCTTACTCAATCATGGAATTGTATCGAGGCAGGAGTCAACTAATATCAATAAGTTCAAACAGAAATTTTAGTGTTTTTTAATGACATTTAGGTGCAACAACCCTTTGCTTTGAGAATTTAAGTAACTGAGATTTTTCTTTTCGCTCCAGTATATCGCAAATATTCCGGAAAGTATTAGTATCGAGCGAGAATGCCGTGATGAGAATGTATTCCTTAAAGGCGTAGAACTTTCAGACAAAAAAAGTTTTACATTTTAAGTGAAAACCCAATTTAGAATAGCGCTAAACAGGCCAAAGATTAAACTGGTTCATGTCGTAGGGAAAGTATACAATTTCGATAACGAAGAGCATGTATTACATGGTCGAAGCGTGCAGCCTGACGGGAAGATTAATAATGATCGGAGTGCGAAGCACGACGTTCATTTCAAATACGGAACGCGTAGCACGACGATTACTAAAACTTCGGAGCGCGAAGCGCGACGACGACCCTCGCGCGCCCCGAGGCGCGCTGAAACTAGCAAGCGAAGCGAGCCCTGCGCGCGATGAGAATGTGACGGAGCCCGAAGCGCGATGTCAGATTTTTAGTATAAATTTTGTTTAAATGGAAATTGAAAATTAATCCATTTTTTATTTACCGCAATCTATTTGCAAAAAATTGATATTTATTTAATCAAATGATTTTGATACAATAAAAAGGAAAATTAGTGTCATACGAATTATAGTTCAATAATTTAATTAGTTGTTTTTTGTAACAAACTATTTTTGCAAAAACATTGTCATAAAAGCATAAATAATTTTAAACAACAATTATAACTATTGTATCTACTCTATATTTTAAAAAGATTATTATTAATTTTTTTAAATAGTGTTCAATAATGATATTTTCTATAAAATATTAAAAATTTAATATATCCGGAATAAAAGTCTGTTTGAATTTTGCGCCTTTTTCGCTCAGTATAGGTTAGTAAAACGCATGCAAAAAGGTTAGGTACGCGCGAACTGACGGAAAGCGAAAAATCCTCAGACCAACAGGCTATAATTTACATGTGTTTGTGCTTTGCTCGGGAGTTATGGTGGGGGTCGATTTCGGTCTCCATCTGGCATCACTGTAGTCAGTACGTTGACTGCAGTTGACTTAGGGGGGCCAAGCCGTAATGCATTGACTGGATCATGAAGACTAGAATCAAGAGGTGAAATGAGTGGAGTGGGGGTGTCCATAGAAGCAGGCCAAGCAGTACGCTCCTCTTTTCGGTTCGGGCTTTGCTCAGTAACGAATTTGAGTTTTCTGCGCACGTAATGGTGATTCTAGAATACCCTTTGGGACCGTCGATAGCGACGCGTTCGTCACGTGATCACTATGCATAATCTATAGAGAATCTCAGCGCTAATGTCCCTAGGTACGTAAATGGCGGATTGATTGCGTGCGCCCTAATAGCACCGACCGTTCCGTCAACGTGGCGGGAACGGTCCAGTGGGCCCTTCGGTACGTTCCACTGGACTGTTCCCAGAAGGGGACAAGACTGTTCCGAATTTCACTAGGCTAGGAACGTTCCAGAACGTTATTTTAGGAACGTTCATACGCATTTGAAAAATCGCAGTGCGGATTGCGGAAAAATTATGCGGAAAAAACTGAAATTTTTTTTATTATTATTATTCATTGTTGCTAATATGATTCCTTCTATAGAACAGTGATCACTAAAATCAACTGCGCAGCTCTAAATGCGATAGAAAACTACTGCGCACGATATTAACATTATTAATTTTTTGAATGTGTATTAAGGTTCCTAAAATAACGTTCTGGAACGTTCCGAGGGAACGTTCCTGGCCTAGTGAAATCCGGAACGGTCTGGTCCCCTTTTGGGAACAGTCCGGTGGAACGTACCGAAGGGCCCACTGGACCGTTCCCGTCACGTTGACGGAACGGTCGGTGCTATTAGGGCGTTGACACACACAAGCATCTCTTATTCACATACATAGCGACACTAGCGCTGCGATAGAGTAAAAACAGTAATCTTTGTATATCCAGTCAATGCATTACGGCTTGGCCTCCTTGAGTTGTAAGTAAAGACTTACCATAGGCTGATGCACTGACGACGATTACTATGATAATATACTAGCACAAACATTTGCGCGTTACGCGCGCCTTTTTGTTTTGACTATTGATAATGGTCCTCTTTGAAAAGTTAAAAATTAGAAATTTATTTCTTGCTATATGCATTTTTGTTGAATAAAAAAGAAGTGCATGAAAATATCTGAGGTAACATATAATATTTTGAAAGATACTTCTAGAGACTATGGCGATTTATTTATTTGAACTTAGATTTTTCTCTTTGTTTATTGCTTTATTGTAATTGTCTCCGTTTTTTGCTTTCATGAATAAGAGAGAAAGTTCTTGAAAGTTATTTTAAATCTTAATCTCTGAAATGTTTATTTGCTTCACTAAAAACTTAAAAAGATGAAAATGTTGCACAGGGATACTATTTTCTATCGTTTTTAAAAATTGACTTGAAAAGGGATATTCGAATGTAATGTTTTCACCACCTTAAAAAATTTGTGTTTTTTGCGGTAAGAAAAAAAAGAAACAGTTGAGAGATTTAAGTGTACATTCTTTTGTATCTTTTGTTATTGACAGAGTTAAACTCATTTTATAAGAATAATATGCTTTTAAAATCCTTTAATTTTAATAAAACATTTTTGAATTTTTACAGAACTTGGTATCTGGGGTTTCTGGGGTCGCTGATTACGAATTTGCATGAGAACGTGATGCGTTAGATGTTGATGGAAGAGATTCATCTATACTTGAATTAATATTATCTGTAGCTCCTTCACAATGAACATTTCGTTTTAGTTTGCATCTATCACGATAATTTTTTTCAATTTCTGACCGGGTTTTCCGATATTTATTTTCAGATAAACCTAAATCGCTTACATGAGAACATGATGCGTTAGATCTTGATGGAAGAGATTCATCTCTACTTGAATTAATATTATCTGTAGCTTCTTTACAATCAACATTTCGCTTCAATTTAAGTCTTTCACGATAATTTTTTTGACTTTCTGCCCTTGATTTCCTTTCTTTTTTTTTGCGACAATTCTTTGGCATAACTGGTTCTTTTAATGTGGATGGGGATAAATTACTCATACTTGAAATTTGTTAATATAAAAAATCTGCATTTAACTCTTTCTCAGCATTTACCTACTTCTCTGTTTCTTTATTTCTCTGTTTCTCTATTTCTCTATTTTTCTGTTTCTCTATTTATCTGCTTAACTATTTGTCTGTTTCACTGTTTCTCTCTCTGTTTCTCTCTCTCTCTCTCTCTCTCTCTCTCTCTCTCTCTCTCTCTCTCTCTGTCTCTCTCTCCTTCTCTCTCTTTGTTAATAATAATAATAAATAATAAATAATAAATTTATAAATAACAACCAACGTCAGCAGCAGTTTCAGTACAAATGACTTCTTACCTCATTATAAAAGTATTCTGTTCTTGAAATTTTAATTTTATTTTTAAATTTTATTTCTAAATCCAAACAATAGACCACCTGCTATGCCCATGATCCTCCTACCGAACCTTTACCTAATGAAGGCTAATGGCTTTAGGAAAAAAGGCAAAATTTTCGAAATCCAAACAATAGACCACCTGCTAGGCCCATTATCCTTCGAGCGAACCTTTACTTTAGGAAAAGAGGCAAAATTCTCTCTAACCAGACCGTTACTTGGTAACGCTTTACCCGGTAACTCATTTGCATATAACTTCTTAGTAAGGATTGCCTACGGGTGAAGTAGTTACGTATTGCGGCAAGCTAACCGCATACTTGAAATGAATTGAAATGTAGCCGCTGACTTGCAATACTGCAAAATTGCCTTATAATGTTCAGATTATTTTTTTTATAGGAAGCGATTTATTTTCAAATATACATGGAGCGCATATTAAACAGGTAACAAAAAATTAGTGCGCAGCTGTAGCTGCTTTAGTTTTCAAGTTTCAACTACTACATCGTGTTAAGTTCATAATCGTGCAGTGCCAGATTGTAGCAATATTGCTGAAGTGGGACATTTTAAAGTTGCGGCAAGCTTGCTGCAAGATTATGTGCTATCTGGTTAATAAGACTAAACGCAATAATAGACCTTCTCATTTAACTTTCTGTCTTCTAATGCATATGCCATTGCATGTAAAGGAAAAAGTCAGAAGAACTTAAATGAAAATGTCTAAAGTTGATGACAATTTATTAAGAGTTTCCATTTTAAAACATTTTCCGACTATTAAAGACATATAGGGGACATTCTATTTCTAAACGACCACCTTCATAAACAATTGTCAATTACAGACAATTTTTAAATAATTAATTTTTTCTACTTAAATAGAATAAAGATAAATACACTTAATAATCTTTAAAAAAGCTTAAATATTCCAGTTTTTATTTCCGTAAAGCGAATAATTGACTTCCCAGGGGATTTAGTGGAATTTAAAAAATTAAAAACAAATGCCGCTCTGATCAAAAAGTGTTTTTCTATAAATTTATACATATTAACCTCTAAAACGATTAAAATTTTTAATAATTCCTCAAATCTCCTGAAATGTCCATTATTCACTATACGAAAATAAAAACTAGAATATTTCAGATTTTCTGTAAGATATATAGCTATATCCTATATAAGAAATCAGCTAGCTATGGGCCTGTAACGCAAAAATGTTACGCAGGACGGTTATGTAGAGAGAAAGGAAGATTGAAAATAGTTTAAGATTGAGAGAGATAAGAAAGGTATAGGTATAATTTGAAAATGTTCGTATAATTAAGACTTAAACCTAATTAGCCTAATTTGGGATGCCAGGTAGCCACGGTGGTTCCGAAGCAAGTTCAACCCAAAGATTGAGACACTTCAAATTTTCTTGTGGATTTTTATTCTATTATGTCTCCTGAGTGATTCAAGATCAAAAAGAAAAAAATCGTTAGACGCATTTTTAAAAAAATCGAGTTTTTGTATTTTTTCTGCTAAAAACACTGCTACTCAGCAATAACTTTAACCCAAAGATTTGATTCAAATTTTCTTGTAAATTTAATTAATATTTTTTTTTGCGTAATTTCAAACTAAAAGCGAAAAAGGTTAATTAAATAAATTTAGTGAAAAGTTGATTTTTTATACTATTGATTACTGAAGACACTACTTTTTGTATAAATTGATATTCGACTATAATTTTATTTTCTTACTGTGCATTATTTTTAATAATAGTAAATAATCGAATTAAAATTGTTTGAGTAATCCTTACTAAGAAAGAAGTTATATGCAAATGAGTTACCAAGGACCGTTAGATGAGTTAGAAAGGGCCGTTAGAAAGTAACGCTTCTCTTTGGAGAGAGTGAGAAGCAAATAGACGGAGAACTAGCTACATAAAAATGCGATGTATAAGGTATAAGCAAAATAACTACATAAATAGGTTCCTCATGAAGTCCTGAACTCAACAAGTCGTGTCTGCCTGCGCGGACAGGTTGCGTAAGCTCGCGGTCGACTGTTGAAAATGATAAATTTGATAAGAAAAAAAATGATCGGACTCAAGGATAAAAATTATATCAATCGAAAGTATTTGTTACTAGAAAATGAGTAAAATTATTGGCAGACAATTTTCTGGTTGAAAATGGACTGGCAGACAGCCTCAAAGTTGCGTCATCATGCGTGGAAAAAAAGTGATAACACTCAAGGCTAAAAACTACTGAAAATAATTAGTGACCTCTTAAGAAAGATAAATGCCAATTGGCAGACAAAAATTCGGATGATATCATCGTGGCAGACAAGGATGTTTTGAAAAAATTGATAACAGTTCATTTTACAAATAACTCGCAAACTATGGCTTTTTTGCGAAAAATTATAGAATACAATCTTGTAGAGTACAAAATTCTCTATAATATTTGTAGGAAATATTTTTTAATAAAATTAATATTTTTCATTGCACATTGCAAAATGTGACAAAAGGAGGGGATAAAGATACACATTTTCGCAATTTTCTCGAGTTCCGTGCAATTTATGAAAAAATGTTCCCAATGAAACATGTAGGGAATAAAAAAATTAACAAATTTGAATTTAACTTTTTTTATACAGTAATTAGGTAAACTTTGAAAACACTGCAAACACCGGGTGTACAATGCATGTCAAAAGGCTTGTCAGACAGCATTAACTGTGCGTTAATTTTCGTAAAAAAAAGTGATAATACTCAAAGCTAAAAATTACAGGAAATAATTAGTAACCTCTTAAAAAAGATAAATGCTAATTTGCAGACAAAAATTCAAATGATCACATTGTGGCAGACAAGGATCTTTTGAAAAATTGATGACAATCCATTTCGCAAATAACTCACAAAATATGTCTTTTTCGAGAAAATTCATTAAATACAATCTTGCAAAGTACAAAATTGTATTTTTTATTTACTCCAATATCTTACTAATTGTGCGCAGAATAAGATTATCTCCTTCTTTTAAAAACTTTTAAAAATTGCAATTTAACTGGACTAAAGTATAAGTACAGTATATGCATTGTACACCCGGTATAAATTCTACTAGTTATGAAATAACTTTTACAGATTTTTCAAGTGTACTCACTATTCAAGCAGTTTTGGAAGTTCAATGCAGGTACGAAAAGTCCACCTGCTTGTCCGACAAAATGGCGTTAGATAAAAGGCCTGAAGAGTAAGTACGGTTAATGGCTATTTAATAGTCAAGAAAATCGTTTAGTTTACTCGAAACCTTGACATTGAAGAGATGTTAGAGTGTTTTCTGCTAAAATTCATTTCTTTACATTAGTTTTTGTGAACATTATTTGTAATTTGAATGCTAGTTTCTAATTTGCAAAATAGTTTTAGAGGCGACATGTGTTTTTCGTGGCAAAATTAATAGTTCTAAAATAATACTTTTTAAAAACAAAACTTTGGAAAAATGTACTGAAATTTTAAAACTTCGTAAAGCATACAATCTGAAGTACAATAACATTATATTACCATCAAATCCAGATGAAATAAATGCTTACCACTACAATTGCTACAAAAATTTCACGGCTATAAAAAGTCAATATATAAAAAAATTTTGTGAACAAGTGAAGAAACAGCAGTGTGCAAATACCATACCGCAACCTGATCCAGGTGAGTAGCATCACGCATAATATTTATATAATATAATAATATTATAATGATAATATTTCCCAAAATAACATTGAAAACATTTTAAACTTTTGTTTTATATACATTTATAATTGTTTAACAATTTTTGTACACATATTACACTTGTCATTTTGAATGCAAAATCCGTACGCGAGTGTAGGGATTGAACCCTCGAATCTGAAGGTACAGTGAGAAAAAGTTTTGATAAAAATTCCTGTGCTGTTCACTATAAAAGCGTCATAATTGACAGGTACAATTTTACCGTGCTGTCTTACAAATATTACCGGATTTGCTAGTAAAAATTATAGGAAAGCCGGTAAAAATTGTAAGACAGAAAATTCTTACCAATATTACCGGATTTGCTAGTAAATCAGAAATTTTTAATGAAATTCTCAATCAATCAGAAAATTGCTTGTATAAGTACGAATAGCTCATTCTATGTATTCTGGCTATTCGTACAGAAAATTGTCAAAGTCTTTCTTTTTGTGAAAATTAATGTTAGACGGGTATCTTTTGTTAAAAAAACCACTGTATGTGCTACAAGAACCCCCCGGTACCCTTTCCAAAAATTTTATTATGTTTTTTCACAGCCCGCCCTACTGAAAAATCCTATATAGGATCCTACATAGGATCCTATATAGAATCCATATGGATTCCTATGAGAATCCACGTAGGATCCTATATAGGATCCTATATAGGTATTGTTCTATAGGAATCCATGTGGATTCTCATAGGAATCTATGTGGATTCCTATAGGTCGCCTATAGGACAAGTCCTATATAGGATCCTATGTGGACTCTCCTATAGGAATACATGTAGGATCTCATATAGGATCCTGCATAGGCGTCCCAAAAAATTTTTGTACACCTTCCTACATATGATCCTACGTAGGTTCCCACATAGGATCCTATATGGGAACCCATATAAGATCCTATATGGGTACACCCAAAAAAATTTTTTGTACCCCTTCCTCATGCGCAGTCGTCTTTTACGTATTCTACAATACTTACGCCTGCGCAGTAAATATTTTTCGTCCTTATAATGGTGCTTAATGTATATTTGAATAAAGTTGTTAAAAAAAATAATTAATTCTGTGTACATAATTTTTTTTGGGCGCCCATAAAAGATCCTATATAGATTCCTATATGGGAACCTACGTAGGATCCTATGTAGGGGGGTGTACAAAAATTTTTTTGGGACGCCTATGTAGGATCCTATATGAGATCCTACATGTATTACTATAGGAGAGTCCACATAGATTCCTATGAGAATCCACATGGATTCCTATAGGACAATACCTATATAGGATCCTATATAGAATCCTACGTGGATTCTCATAGGAATCCATATGGATTCTATATAGGATCCTATGTAGGATCCTATATAGGATTTTTCAGTAGGGCGAACAAAAAGTATTACGCTGCCAAGTTTGAATTTTCTGTGCGAATAGCCGTTCCACCTTGGTCTGGCTATTCGTACACATTTTCTGTACGAATAGTCATGGCCAAAAATTATAGGAAATCCGGTAAAAATTGTAACACAGCACGGTAAAATTTAGGAGACTATCAGTTACGACGTTTTTATAGTGAACAGCCCAGAAATTTTTACAAAAATTGTTTCCTAGTATACGCAATATCTATATAAATAAAATCAACATTTTGTCTGTACATTGCACCAAACTCAAAAATTTTTACATACTTTTTCGTTTTGAGTGATAAGTATCGCGAAAATGCAAAAAACAAAATTCTGTCTGTCTGTGCACGATTTTTTGTCCGGGCATCACTTCAAAACGGCTTGGCCGATTCATGTGAAATTGGCAGAGTATTAGGGTGTCACTCAACTTAGATTTATAAAAAAAAAAAATTTCAGAAAATATTATTAGAAGCTGAGATATACAACTAAGTCACATTTTCACATATACGTACATACATACACATAAACAGACATATATACATATATACATACTCACACATATACACACAAACACACACTCACATATACACACACTCACAAACACACATATATAATTTCACATCCATGTTAAAGAATAATGTTTATACCGCATGTACACACATACATATATATACGTATAAGTATAAATATCACGAAATTTTGTACGCCAATTGCATTTAAACGAGTTGACCGATTTAAACCAAATTTTGTGGTATGTTAGGTATTGACTCAAGTTAGGTTTGTAAACTTAGAAAATTTTAATTAGAACGAAAAATATAAGAATTTTTCAAAAAAATTGAAAAAGTCTAATTTTGTAAATTACCGACTTTTTGTCAGATTACTTCTAATTTTTTTTGCATTAATTTTTTTATGTTCCTTAGAACATATCTATCTAATAAATAATATCAACATTTTATCTGAACATTGTACCAAACTCAAAAATTTTTACATATTTCTTCGTTTTGAGTAATAAGGATATAAAATGAATAAATCTATATAAATAAAATCAACATTTTGTCTGTACATTGCGCCAAACTAAAAAATTTTTACATACTTTTTTATTTTGAGTGATAAGGATCGCGAAAATGCAAAAAAAAAAAAATTCTGTCTGTCTGTCCAGGATTTTTTGTACGGGCATCACTTCAAAACGGCTTGGCCGATTCATGTGAAATTTGGCAGAGTATTAGGGTGTCACTTAACTTAGATTTATAAAAAAAAAAATTGCAGAAAATATTATTAGAAGCTGAGATATACAACTAAGTCACATTTTCACATATACGTACATCCATACACATAAACACGCATATATACATATATACATACACACACACATATACACACAAACACATACTCACATATACACACACACACATATATAACTTTACATTCAAGTAAAAGAATAATGTTTATACCGCATGTATACACACACACATATATATATATATAATATATATATCACAAAACTTTGAACGCCAATCATATTAAAACGAGTTGACCGATTTAAACAAAATTTTTTGGTATATTAGGTATTGACCCAAGTTAGGTTTGTAAACTCATGGTAAAAACCGTAAAAAATACTATAATAATTCACGGTTTTTAGTTAAATCTCATAAAATATTCAAAATATTATTTATAAGGATTGTAAAAAATATTAATTAGACAAAAGTTATAGATCTAATAAAAATAGACATTTTATGTTGTATATATTTTTTACAAATAGTTAATAGTTTTCTAAAAAAAAATAAAAAAACGTGTTAAAGATTATGAAAATTGTTTATAGTTAGCTATATTGTTCCTAAAGAATGAACAATAATCTGATGATTGAAACAAATGTTATATCTATGTATCTTGATTTAAAAACAGTTCCTACTTTTTATGACACCCTAACCCTGTATCAGATTAAAAAGAATTCAGTTTATTATGGCACCCCAGCCCCCCGGTACCCCTATTAAAAATTAAACTTATTATGGCACTCCAGCCCATCCTTTATCCCTTTAAATTGAGGTTAAGTTAAAAAAAAAGACTAAACATGTAATTTTAAAAAAATAGAAAAGTCATAGAAAAGTTAAATATTCTTTTACATGTGAGAATATTCTTTTTGGTAATAGAACCTTAATTTTCGGGAAGTTTCTCATAGTAAGGTCGGAAGTTTACAACGGAAGTCTGCAGGAAACTTCCTGGACATAGCGAAATGTCCTCCTTTCTCTTCCAAGGGATAGGAAGTTTCCCTTGGAAACATCCGAGAACCTTGCATTAGATACTTCTAGGAACCTTCCCTTGGGAACTTTCCAAAAACTTCAATTGGAAACTTCTCAGAAACTTCGGGGAAGATTCCCTTGAAAAATTCTCTTGGAAACTTCCGTTGAAACTTTGCAGTTATTGTTTTTTTTTAATTTAAATAATAAATAATTTTGGTAATACACGATTTTGTAATTTTTAAAATCAATCATATCAAATCTCTTTAAATGAAATTAATTGTTAATTATTTAATAGTACACCTCACTGTTAAATTGTCAGCTTTCTAAAGCAGAGATGCCAGGGAGCGAGACTAAACGAATCTGCGCCTGTCTGCGGAAAGTTCAGCCATTGGTCGAATTGAGCGGCCTCATTTAAAATTGTTTTATTAAAGCCTTTTCAAACTATCCCGCTCATCTCGACCAATGGCAGAACTTTCCGCAGACATGCGCAGATGCGTTTGGTCTCGCTCCCTGGCATCTCTGTTCTAAAGAAAAATTAGCATCTTTTTTTTAAAATTTATTTATCATTTAAGTTAAAAAAAATAACTGAAAGTTTCCAAAGGAAGTTTTTAAAGGAAGTTTCCGGGAAGTATCTAGGCAGTTTCGAAGGCATGTTTCCTGGAAGTTTCCAAAGGAAGTCTCCGCGAAAATTTTAGGAAGTTCCTAAAGAATGTTTCCGGAAAGTTACCCGGAAATTTCCAAGAGAAGTTTCTGGAAAGATTCCAGGGGATGTTTCCGGGAAGTTTCCAAAGCTAGCCTCTGGGAAAATTCCAAAGAAGACTTCCGGGAAATTTTCAGAAAGGTTCCAAAGGAAATTTCCGAGATGTTTCTAATAAGTTTCCAAGGAATGTTTCCATAAAGTTTCCAGGAAGTTTCTAAGGAATGTTTCCAGGAAGTTTCCAATGAATGTTTCCGGGAAGTTTCCAGAAAGTTTACAAGGGATGTTTTAGGGGAGTTTCCGAAGGAAGTTTCCAGGAAGATTACAAGGGATGTTTGAGAGAAGTTTCCAAACTAAGTCTTGGGCAAATTTCCAGGAAGTTTCCAAGGGATGCTTATGGTAAGATTCCAAGAAAGGGTTTCTGGGATGTTTCCAAGGAAAACTTTCCAGGAGGGGGATGTTTCGCTATGTGCAGAAAGTTTCTTGAAGATTTCCTTTGATAATTGCAGACCTTAAAATAGGAAAGTTCCAGGAAACTTTCCAGAAATTCGGGTGCTATCTGGGATGTGAAGTTTAATAAAGGATATTCTAAATTATATCAAAATCGGGGTTCCACTTTTTATAGCATTCCAACTCCCCTGAATCCGTATAAAAAATTACACTTTTTATGACACTTTTTATGATTATCCGTTTAAAAAAAATTTACAGTTATAATGTCACCCCAACCTTTTCTTAATTTTATCCGTTTATAAAAAACCCAACTCTTTATAACGCTTTGACCCAATGGTATCAATGTAGAAAACTTGACTTCCAACTTTTATGATACTTTTCATTTCGTAAAACCAATCCCAACTTTATAGAAAAATTTACCTTCCGGTTTATACATACCCTGCGCTGAAAGCAGTACACTGAAAAAAATATTTCCGTGGAACTGCGATAATTATGGGCAGATTGGCAATATTTTATTGCTGTTTTGGGAACTGCCATACGTATTGGTGTTTTAGCCATACGGCTGTGTGAAACCGCGAGTCATATTGTAAGGTTAGGTAAAATAGACAGTGGCGCACCGGTGCATTATGGGAAATTCGAACGTATAGTTGTCAAACTTCTACACAACCTGCCAACCATACTCAAATGTCTAATCTCATCACAGTATTTTTTTCAGTGTACATGCATATGTGTTATAGAACCTTATCTATTTTTCTCAAAGAATATTTATTTTGATAAAAAAACTCGTAGCGCATAAAATGCGTATTTTTATCAGATCTACAATTTTTGTTTAAAATATTTTTTAAAATTAAGAATATTTCATCAGATAACAGCAAAAAACTGTGAATTATGGTAAATTTTTGTTTTTTTTACATTATAATAAAATTGGTGCCAATTTTCATTATGATATTAGTAATTAGCACTTAAAAATACGTAAGTAACGAATTTTCAAAGAAATCGAAAGTTTCCAATAAAGGATATTAGAATTTAATAATTTTTGGAAGAGAATTATGTTGCTTAGAAAAGTTTGTTTTAAATACTTTCTGCATGAAAATAATTTTTCTCAAAAAATACTTTCTGTCGGAAAATGCATGCTGTCAAAAAATACTTTCTGTCACAAAATACTTTTGGTCAAAAAATACTGCTGATGGCACGCCACTAGATTTCGATGCCCGCCGAGGGCGGGCTCGAAAGCTAGTATAATAATATATATGTCTGTAAGATTTTTAATAAAATGCTTTTTTCTGAAATATGCATATCTCCGTCTCTTCGTTATTTGAAAAATTGAAATCGACGTTTCTCAAAAACGGATGCAGCGAGTTTTTTAATTTTTGGTGGAAAACTGACTAACTTTTATAGGACCTAATGTTGTTGTTAATTGCATAAATTTTAGGAAATTTAGGAAATTTTACAATAATTGTTATTATAATCAAGTGTGCCTTTTAATCATTGTATTATTATAAAAAATAAATAATTCGTACTTAAAAATCAAAAGATATTTTTAGGCAAAATAATTCCAAGCTTTTTTGGTATTGGTTCTATTTAAAAAGTAGTTTTATTTTAAGTATTACAAATAAAGATAAATAAATTAAAAGGAATGAAAACTTGTAAAAAGACTTTTAACTATGAATAAATGAAAAATTAAGTTAGCTATTAGTGATAGAATTTAAGTTTTTTTACAATAACATCAATAATATTTTAATTTAGTTGTTAATTTAATGTTCGAGACATCCTTCTAAAGATTTTCACGATTTTACGATTTTTTTTCTGATTTCTGATAAAGAATCTAGTAAATTCATTTAGTACTCTCTGTAGTCTAGATATCAGAAAATATTTATACCAAGTAGCAAAGTTAAGCAACTGAATATAAAGATTTTATTCATAAAAAACCTCGCGTGCACAAAATAGCCCCAAGGCGCGCAAAATAGCCCCACTTGACGGTATTTATATTTAATTTAATAATAAATCTACTAGGAACGCTGGCAGTTTCTCATTAACAGTACTGGCACAGTACTGGCACAGTACGGGCACAGTACGGGCACAGTACAGACTTTCAGTACTGATCGTCAGTATAGAAAGTCGTCTACATGCCGACGTTGGGTCAACGTTGTGCCTGTATGGATATACTGTACCGCGCCGACATTGCCAGTACTGGCGCCGTTCTGAGCCAATGGTCTTTTTCCCATTGGGCAGTAAAATATTTAAATTTGTTTTTTCCGCTTAATGTAAAAGCTTTAAAGTGGTGCTTGACCCATTTTGTCATGTCACCCTTCAAGTATTAATTTTCAAAAACAACGTTTCAGAGTAAAGTTGTAGGTAATTGTAATCTGTGTAAAATTGGTAAAACTCCTTTTTATGGCTTTAGTTTAGGACATATTGTGAACACAAAATTTCACCCCTTCTTTTAGGTGTCATCCATAAAGAACGTTCCATCAATTTTCGGGGTTTATGACCCCCACCCCCCTATGTTGCACTTCTTTGCGAATGACAACTCCTCCCCCTAAATGGAACATAGAATAAATTATTTATACCCCCCCTTCAAAAATCAAAATTTCTTTCCTTATATATCATTTAAATAAATTTAAATCATGTTGTTCTTCTTTATCATGTATATTTATCGTTAGTATTAATTAACACGATTATAAAAATATATGTTTCCATTGACAAATTTCGGGGTTATGCCGATGCTTACAACTGGCGCGGTACTGCTGTAACGCTGTATCAGTACTGCGCCAACATTGATGTCCAGTATCAATGTTGTTTCTGCCAAGGTCTGTCATAGAAATTTTTTAACAGAGTCGGTACGGTACTGGCTGTAACGCTGTATGCGTACTGCGCCAATATTGATGTACAGTTCTGGCAGCCGTATTTAATTTTCGATTATTTTAAATGTTGTTGTTGTGTTTTATTACATAAATTTTTTTTTAAAAAACGTTATTCTTATAGATTAATGTATTTTAAAACTTATTTTTTGGAATAATATTATTATAATTTATATTCTTTATTGTTATCAATAAAAGTTGTCATACATAAAAAATTAAAAATTAGATAATTTAAAAGTGAATCCTGAAAAATGAAAAGTTACGAAATTCTGAATTCTTTATATAGACTTTAAGTGAATGCTTAATTTTTATAAATATTATTCTAACAATTTTTCTTATTAATTATTTACGTAAAGTTTACTACGGTCTAAAAAATATTTATTAATAAAAGTAAATAGTCCTCTCCATAACTGATCTGAAATTCAAATATTGGTTTTTGTAAATATTAAACTAAGCCAGCGTGGCTGTGGGGTTAAAGCGTATAACTTGCGTCCGAAGGGTCAAGTGTTCGACCCCAAGTAGCATGCGATTTTTCGTTTTATAAAATAGTTTTAATTGTTTAGATTTAGCGAATGTTAACCGTATATGTAAAAATTTTTTTTAACGAATTAAATTAACTAATAAAATGTCAAAATAAAATTTGCGAGACGAAGTTTTCATTAGATTAATGAAATAATTGTACATAATAGTTGTATTCCAAAAATGTAAATTTTATTTTTTATTTGCTTAAATAAGTGAATACTGCGCCAGTACTGAGCTACAGTACTGCGCCAGCCTCGAACAACACTGGCCAGTACTGGCGCCAGTTGTCAATTTTTCATTGGGAGTATAACGATATTGAAATGGTTTCTTTAAATATACATTATATTGTACTAATTTTCTGAAATGTTTCTGTTGCTGACTTATCAAGCTAAAGTCTAAAAGATGAGAAAGAATATGTAAATAAGAAGATGAAAATACAAACGTTTTAAATTTAAGATATACCCCCAACTTCTTGTTGCAAATGGTTGCATTTCTCAACCCCCCTCCCCCTAAAAGTGAAGCGTTCTTTATGGATGACCTCTTAATATGGCGGACAAAGTTACCACCCCTGAAGGTCGTAAATTTCAATTTAAGGTCAAGGAGTAACTCCTTCTATATTTACTTTTAATCAATATGCGGGAGCAAGAAGAAAACACTTTATTATTGTAAAATATATTTAGCTTTATTCAAGTTCTATCAAAGCACGCGCTCGTTCGTTCGTTCTCAAAAAACTACAAGATGAAGCCGGAAGAGCAAGCCAGACTTGTCCGACTAGCGGACGGATATACAGTTATTTAATACTGGAGTCAAACGAGTACTTTATGAAAATGGCGCTGGCGCTAAATTCAAACTCAATACTCCCTTCCGAGATTGACTCCATTACAAACCTCTAAACTTTCATTAAACTTTAATTTATAATATAATTTTTTGTGTTATTACATTTATAAAAGTCGTACATAAAGTTGTAGTTAATAACAACAGCTTAGAAAATTTTGATTTATAAAAAAATATTTAAAGTTTGATAAATAAAACGAATATAATAAGGAATATACTTCAGTAGAAACATGACTTATCGAATCCAAGGACAGCTTCCTGTTATTGGTTTCCTAGAATTTAAGAAAAATCTTTTATTACTAGAATTGTATAATTTCTTAATTTATAAAATCATATCAAATTTATCTTTGAAATCGGTCGTCATTTGCAAGGTTTATTCGAGACCATCGTAATTTAAAATTTTGTCTCGTAGTGTAGTGTGAGATTCAAAACTCAAAGCCTTCGTCATGATATCAGCCAGTTGCTTTTTGGATGGAACCCATTCAATTTTCACCCGATCAGACTTTACACACTTCAGAACATAGTCCATATGAACCTCGGTCATGTGTCTCAATCTGTTAGCACCACTCGTTTGAGCACAGATTGCTGCTGCTTTATTGTCGCATCGTAAGGTAGCCGGAAGTAAACTATCGTTATTGATGCGCATCAGCGACTTATTAATAGCAATAAGTTCCTGACAAGTTTGATTCATGGCTACATACTCGGATTCACAGGTCGATAAAGCAACATAACTCTGTTTAGTTACGCGCCAAGAAATCGTATCCCCATAAAGTTTTATTACAAACCCGCAAGTGGAAACCGATGATTTGCAGTCAGCAAAGCTGGCGTCGGAATAAGCTAACAAGCCACTTTGTCTCCCGAGATATTTTAATCCCAGAGTTTTTGTTCCTTTTAGATATTTAAAAACACGTTTTACCATGTTCCACTCGTTTTCTGTTGGGTTAGTCTGGTGTCTACTAAGCAGGTTCACAGCAAAGGCTATATCTGGACGAGTGGTACCTGCTAGATACAGAAGACTTCCAATTGTTTCTCTGTATGGAATATTTAAAGTACCTTCGTCTATTTTTCCACTGTCGTCTTCACGCTGTCGCCTTTCGTGATTAGCAGCTTGACGTGTGATCATTGGAGTATTTTGAGGAAATTCGTTTTCAAATCCAAATTTAACCAAAATTTTGTCAATGAACTTTTCTTAAATAATTGTCATAACTCTCGTCTCTCTGTTTCTTTCTATGTTCCTACCCAAGAAACATTTTGGTTCTCCTAGATCGGTCATTTCGAACGCATTCATTAATTTTATTTTAATTATTAGCAGTATTTTCCTGTCGTTGCACGCTAATAGTATGTCATCTACATATATGAGTAAGATAACCTTCGTTTTACTTGACTTCGACGTGAAGAGGCAGGGATCATATTGATCGTTTATCAATCCCATGGAATTTGCGACATCAGTAAATTTTTCGTTTCATCGTTTAGGACTAATCCTTAATCCATATAGAGCTTTATGAATTCTGCATACTTTTGTCTGTCGTGCTTTTTCTGACATTTCCATTCCCTCAGGGATTTCCATGTAAACTTCATCTTCGATCGTTCCGTTAAGAAAAGCAGTCTTAACGTCTAGTTGGCAAACGTCTAAATCATAAAAATTTATTATAGCCAAAACTGATCGAACCAAAGTCAGTCTGGAAACCGGTGCATACGTTTCTTTTAGATCATACGAGTTCGTGTCTTTGAAACCACGTATGACCAATCTTGCTTTACATTTAGTGACACTGCAGCCGTCCTCTTTTTGCTTGAACACCCATTTTGAATCAATGACGTTCGGTTTTTTGCCATTTTTTCCAATTTTCGGGCGATTTACCAGAGACCATACTTTATTCTTTTCCATGGAATCTAATTCGTCTTTTATCGCTCGAAGCCACTCGTTTTTCAGTTTGGATTCAGAGACTTCTTTAAATGTCAGAGGCTCATTATTTATTTTTGCATTTAGGCAATATAAAATTTCGTCATTCGTGCAATCCTCTGCTTTTTGAAACTCTTCCTCTACTGAAGGAAATTCGTACTTCTCTGAAACAGATGGAAAACTCAAAAATTTTGCAAAACTCGTATCAATGAGTTTACGACTGCGAGTATCATATGGTTCTCTAATCGTTTGTGGTATAGTTTTTTGTATTTTAATCGTTTCGTTAGAACCTTCTCCCTCCGTTTCTAATTGTCGTTTTCGTGGTCTTCCACGTTTCTTTTTCAAATCTCCCTCCGAATCTGCAACTCCACAGTCGTTAGCCAGTTTAGTTACATCATCCTCTTCAAATTTCAAAAACCACTCGTTCGGTGATGGTGATTTTTCTGTTATAGGCCAGTTTCGAACAGACTCCCTTCCGTATTTATCACTATAAACCATTTTCTCATTGAATCTTACGTTTCTCGATTCGAAAAACGTGCCTGATCCGGGATTTAGAATGATGTAACCAGAAGAAGTATATCCAACCAGAACTCCTCTGACCGCTCGTGCAGAAAACTTTGATTCTGGTTTCCTCGTAATAGCCCAATAAGTCAAGCATCCAAAACGTTTAATTTGATTAACGTCGTAATGCAATTTTGGTGCGAAAATTTCAAGGGGTGCCTTGAAGTTATTTGACCTGTGAGGAGTTCGGTTGTAAACATATACTGCTGCTCCCAAGGTTAGGTCCCACATACTCGGAGGAAGTTTTGAATCAAACATTATGGATCGTATCTTTTTCTGTAATGTTTGATTGAACCTTTCAGAAGTTCCATTGTGTTGTGGAGTATCTGGGCAGGCAGGTTGGTTTTTAATTCCCTCTCGCATTAATACTTCTTGGATGTAGCCTCCCATGTACTCAGTGCCCTGATCGGTTCGTAAATAGCAAATTTTTTTATTTTTACCGAGTAAGTTTCTGGCACTTTTAATGAAACGTTCCAAACAATGACCAGTAGCATCCTTCGATTTCATTGGATACGCTCGGGCCATTCGCGAGTAATCATCGATGAAGACAGAGATATATTGATATTCAAATGGATGAGAAGATGGTGATATCTTTCCCATGACATCTGAGTGTATTATCTGTAACGGTCGTTCTGCTCTGGTTCTTTGACTTCGAAACGGTAATTTCGATAATTTTGTGAGCGCACATATTTCACAATCACGTATCCTGTCGTCAAAAACTACACTCTGTAAATCATTGTTCTCTTTCCATAAGCTTTGCAACTTTCGGAGGTAATCAACAGATGCATGACCCATTCTTACATGCCATAACATTGCTTTGCTTGTTTTCACAGATTCACTAAATGATTGATTTAAAATAAAATCATCTTCTATCAGATCAACCGATGGAAGTTCATCTAGATTAGTTATTTTTCTATTTGTTAAGTTTGTGTCAAACTCTGTAAAAATACCACTATCACTTGCCCTGTTTTCGTTTGAAGTTATTTTACGCTCGTTATCAATAGGGTCATTTGTGTCTTTGTTTTCTGTTTTTAAGTTATTGCTACTCTCTTCACTGGTCGTATTATTACTTAAGAATTTATCGCTTTCGTTATCGTTATTAACTTCGTTAATGGTTGCCATTTCTTTCAATTCTGTCGTACTACTCTCTTCGATTTTTGTTTCGTCTTGGTTTACTACATTCGTGTCGAAAACAAACACGTCGGAAGGATCCACTCTTTTATTTTGATTTTTCTTTTCAAACTGAAATCTCATGAACCAGTAAGGTTTATCATACTTTCCTGAAGCGTATACTTCTTTTGTTTTTGGATCAAAAATATTTACACATTTTTTATCCAAATAGGTTGACAGACCTGCATCTGCAAATTTTCTTAGCGAAAGTAAATTTTCCGTAAGCGATTTCGTATAAACAGTGTTATCCAACACCAGAGATTTCTTGTTACCGGTGTTTGAGATGACGTTAACAGTGCCTTTACCTTCGGCAACTAAATCAGATTCGTTATTTTTGTTTGCACACTTAATTATACTAGATTTCGCTACTTCAAGGGAACTGAAAATTTCTTTTCAATTTGATAAATGTTCAGTTGCTCCTGAATCAACAATAAAAGATACATAGTTTTTATTACACTCGTTATCATTTATTTTAGTTTCGGAATTTTACAGATAAAACGTAGACAACTTTTCAACTTCAGGTTGTGATATGATTTTGTGTGAAAAATAATTTTCATACTTACCTTTATTATTTTGATGAGCCTTTGGATTCTCATTCGTTTCTTGTACGAGATTGTGTTTGTTGCTGTTGTCGAGGTTTATTAAATTTCTGAGCATTATTGTCATAATTTTTCTTAAACTGTCATCCCATTTCCTCGCGAGCTGGTTTCGAATTAAAGTTTTGCCTATTTCTACTGTCTTTTGGTTTGAAAGACCGTTTTTGATTCGCATGAAAACGATTTTCATACTTATTGTTATTATTGTTAGTTTTGTAACGCTTTTCTCGACTATTGTTCTTATTCAAACTTGTTCCATTTTTTAACAGTCTTTGTGGGCATTCAGCAGCTATATGAGTTGTGAATTGACCACATTTATAGCACTTTTTCAGTCCTTGACCTCTGCGTGTACACTCGTTTTTCATATGCCCAATGTCCCCGCATTCATAACACCTTTCATTTACCCATTTATTAAAATTCGAATTTGTAAAGGAAGCAGATGCTACTGTAATTGTTTTAGATCCCGGGTGATTTCCAGACGATGATTGCAAACGATTCGCCTCAGCCTGCATTATGAAACTTTTACGTAGATCGTACGTCAAACTTTTACCAGTTTGATTTTTCGTTATAAACTCTACTGACTGGACTTTTGGTACTTGGCTCATTATTGCATTGAATAAGGCGTCTCGTTTCTCATCATCTAAAAGTGGAGCTGTGCCCGGAATGGTCTCATAATTGTTTACGATCTCCTCAAATCTGTCCAAGAAATTATTGGCAGATTCACGATTCGCATTGTACTGAATTGCATACAACTGCTTCCGAACACTCACGCTAGTGACGTTAAGCTCACAACGTTTAATCTCTTTTATTTTTGAAAGCATATTAACAGGGTCTTTAATTTGAAGGATTCTATTGTGATATATTTTGTCAATGTGGTTAATTAAAATATCGCGGACCTTAAATTTATGAGGCGCATGAATATTCCCTAAAACCCATTTAGCCTAAATCCCATTAGGCCTAAAACCAATTAACCTAAATTGCATTCAGCATAAAACCCATTTAACCTAAATTCCATTTAACCTAAATCCCAATTAACCTAAAATGCATTCAGCCTAAATCCCATTTAACCTAAAATTCATACAGTCTAAATCTCATTTAACCTAAATCCCGTTTAACCTAAATTCCATTTATCCTAAATCTCATTTAACCTAAATCCCATTTATCCAAAATAGCATATAGCCTAAAGCCCATTTAACCTAAAATACATTCAGCCTAAAATTCATTTAATCTAAATCTCATGTAACCTAAATCCCATATAACCTAAAATGCATTTATTCTAAAATTCATCAAGCCTAAATCCCATTTAACCTAAATCCCATTTTACCTAAATTTCATTTAACCTGCACTCCACTTATCCTAAAATGCTTTTAGCCTAAAACCCATTTAAACTAAAACGCATTTAACCTAAGTCCCACTTAACCTAAAATGCACTCAGCCTAAATCTCATTTAACCTAAATTCCATTTAGCCTAAATCCCATTTAACCTAAATTCCATTTAACCTAAATTCCATTTAACCTAAATTTCATTTAACTTAAAACGCATTTAGCCTAAATTCCATTTGACCTAAAATGCATTCAGTCTAAATATCATTTAACCGAAATCCCATTTTACCTAAAATGCATTCAGCCTAAATCTCACTTAACCTAAATTCCATTTAACCTAAATCTCATTTAACCTAAATTCCATTTAACCTAAATCTTATTTAACCTTAATCCCATTTAACCTAAAACGCATTTAGCCTAAATCTCACTTCACCGAAATCCCATTGAACCTAAAATGCATTCAGCCTAAATACCATTCAACCGAAATCCTATTTTACCTAAATCTTACTTAACCTCAAATCCATTCAGCCTAATTCTCACTTAACCTAAATTCCATTTAACTTAAAATGCATTCAGCCTAAATACCATTTAACCGAAATCCCATTTTACCTAAATCCCATTTAACCTAAAATGCATTCAGCCTAAATCTCACTTAACCTAAACTCCATTTAACCTAAATCTCATTTAACCTAAATTCCATTTAACCTAAATTGCATTTAACCTAAAACGCATTTAGTCTAAATCTCAATTCACCGAAATCCCATTGAACCTAAAATATTTTTTATGTACTTTTGACATGAGTTTGCCAACCCTGTATTAATAGAGAGTAGTTCTTACCTATCGATAATGCAGATTATATGGCGTTTCAGACATCTTTGCGTTTGCGGGAATTTTCAAATGCTTTCTTTTATTTTTGTTTTGAATCATTCGTTTTCTTTAGTAGATTACTTAAAGAAGATATATATTGAAGTTGTAAATTAATAATAGTTGTTTGTTTTTTTATCTTAGGTAAGTTTTGTAATTTTATTCGTAGAAATGAAGGATACGTATTTTGAATAACATTTGAAATATAAAAGTAAAGTTTTTTTAAACAGTGAATTTAATTTGGTTTTCAGTAAAAATGGTTTAACCAAACATGCTATTTTGTGTCATATAGTTTTTATTTCTCTAATATTTAAGTTTTTAGAAATATAACCTACAGAAATTGTCTTTTTTTAATGTCAAAGTTTTTATATAAACAATGGAATCTGTTGATGGATTAGACTATAAGACATTTTAATGAAGTATTTAATAATTTTAAATACTATGGTTTAATCATAATTTTCTAATCAAATTTTTCTAGATCAACATGACGAAAGGTAAGATTGTATTATTTTATTAATCGGTAAATAATATTAATCTAATAAGAAGAAATAAATATTTTAAATATAATATTCAAAAATCAATTAATATAAATAAAATAAATATTTATTTAGGACAAAATTTATAATATTTTAGAATTAAAAAGAATTGCAAAAAATAATTTATTTATTTATTTATTTAGTACATAATTCCCCGCAGTCCATAAAGAACCATAAAAGGGTAACGAAATATACATGGATATAAACTATATTTAGTTTATTTATAAACTCTAATTGAAGTCAAACAAAATAAATGCAAAATTTGCAATTTAATTGAAAAAAAAAAATGAAATCAATTAAAAATTGGGGAAAGTAATTTAAACAATCATAAAAATGTTTTAAACATAAAGAAAATAATTTAAATTTAAGAAAAAAACTTGAGAATTTTAAAAGTAAATAAAAACCAAATTGAATAATGAAAAATTAGAGAAAATAATTGAAAATTAAAAAAACATAGTTAAAAATTGAGATTAATAAATTAAAATTAAAAAAAATTAAGATTAAAAAAAATAATTAAAATTTGAGAAAATAATTAAACAAATTACATAAAATATTTTAAAGAAAGGAAAATTAAAAAAAATTTGAGAAAATACGTAAAACTTTCAGAAGTTCATTGAAATAATAGAAAATAATTAAAAATTAGAGAAAATAATGGAAAATTGAAAAAACATGATTAGAAATTGAGATACATAAATTAACATTTAAAAGAAATTAAAATTAAAAAAAAAAATAATTAAAATTTGAGAAAATAATTAAACAAATTACATAAAATATTTTAAATAAAGGAAAGTTATTTAAAAATTATTATTATTATTTATTTATAAATATTTGAGAAAAATACTTAAAACTTTCAGAAGTTCATTGAAATAAAAGAAAATAATTAAAAATTAGAGAAATTATTGAAAATTGAAAAAAACATGGTTAAAAATTGAGATAAATAAATTAACATTTAAAAAAAAATTAAAATTAAAAAAAAAATAATTAAAATTTGAGAAAATAATTAAACAAATTACATAAAATATTTTAAATAAAGAAAAGTTAAACAATATTTGAGAAAAATATTTAAAACTTTTAGAAGTTCATTGAAATAAAAGAAAATAATAAGAAATTAGAGAAAATAAATGAAAAAAGATAAACATAATTTAAAATTGAACAGAACAAGTTTTAGAGAAATAAAGAGAAAGTAAAAACTTTTTGGCAATTATGAAAAAGAACGACAAAAAGAACGAAAGTAATTGAAAATTGAAGAAAATAATATAAAAAATAATGAAATAATTGAAAAGTCAGATAAATAGTTAAAATTTTTGAAATTATGAAACAAATGTAAAGAATTGAAAACTGAAGGAAATAAATTTTGGAAAATAATTGAAAAATGTTTTTGATTTTTAAAACTTGACGAAAATAATTAAAATATTATACAAACAATGATAAGTTGTAAAAAATAAATGACATTTATGTTGATAATTGAAAAAACTACAAAATTTTTTTTTAAATAAAGAAAAAATAATTGAAATTTACGATAATTAATAAAAAAAATTTGAAATTCTGATAACAAATGAAAATAGTTAGAAATTGAAGAAAATATTTGAATTTTCTGAAAAATACTTAAAAATCTTAGAAAATAATTTTAGAAAATGAAAATAATAATTAACAATTGAGGAAAATAATTAAAAAATGATAAAATTCAAAATTGAAAAAAAAATTTACATATAATTGAAGATTGAGAAAGAAAATTGAATTATGATGAAAATAATTTAAATGTGAAAAATTGAAAACATTCAATAAAATTTTGAGAGAAATAACTGAAAAAATCATAGAATATATGTTTAAAAAAATAATATAATTCCGAAATCACTTAAAAAAAATGTAATTAAAGAGCATAATTAAAAAATCACAGAAATAACAAAAATTGATGAAAATAATTGCAGGGATCACAGTGTCTCCCATTTTTCACCTAATCCCCTTTTTTCTCCCTTTTCCCCTTATTTTCCCCTTTTTTTAGAAAAATCACCTAAAACACCTAAAACATCTAAAATCAACATTTTATCACCTAAAACACCTAAAATCAAAATTTTTCTCTTCTTTGACCTTCTTTTTTTCAAAAAGTTCCTATTTTCCACTTTCGGAAATGCAAAAATTTATCCTTTTTTAGGGTGTCTGTACAATGATAAGAAATTAGTTATTGAATTTAAATGTTTAGAAATAATTTTTAACTTAAAATGGCTTTTTATTATTATTTATTGAATTTATTTAGATTTTAAACAGGAAACATGAAAAAAACATAAATTAAATAAAATTATTTTAAAAAGTTATATAATTTTCTTATTACCATGTATTCTTAATTAATTGAAGCAAATTAATTTATTGGATAAAAAAATTTTTTATTAAATATTTTTTACTTGTTTTAAACAAATATTACTACTTTTGCATCATAAAATAAAACCATGTATTCTTGCTGAAATACATCAAATTTATTTTATTGGATGAAAAAAAATTGTTTATGAAATATATTTACTTATTTTAAACAAAAATTAATTGTTTTTAATTAGAATATATAAAAACACAATAAAAGAGATTAATAAAAATAATTTAAATTGATTTTGTTATATTTCGCTGAAAGATTTTTAATTTAATTTCTTTAATATTATATTTTTATGTTTCCTGTTTAAAATCTAATTATTAAATAGATAATGTAAAAAACCATTTAAAGTTAAAAATTATTTTTATAAATATTTAATTGCAACAACCATCTTCTCGTCATTGAACAGACAACCTAGTAAAAGATAAATTTTTGTATTTCCTAAAGTGCTCTTTCTTTTGAAATTTTCATAAACAAATTGAACAAAAAAGACTAAATTAATTAATAAAACTGTTTTGAAAAAAAAGAAACAATAAAATTTTGTAAAAGAAAACTTGAATTATTAATATAACCCTTTTTTCTTAATTTTCAAAATCCCCTTTTTATTAAAGAAAATCCCCTTTTTTGAAAATCGAAATCCCCTTTTTCACCTAAAATTGAACGAAGTAACCACTGTGATACCTGTAATTGCAATATCGGATAAATAATTAAAATCTTTAAAAGTAATGCCAAAATAATGAATATAACTATAAATTGATGCAAATCAAGAAAAATTGCAGAATTTATTTTTAAGCGAAAGAAAATAATCAAAAAATCGTTATATAATGAAAAATTCATGACAATAATCTAAATTTGAGATAATAACTGAAAATTTAGGAAATTAATTGAATGTGTATATAATTTAAACTTTTTCAAAAACCATCGTAAATTTTTAAAGAGAGTCAAAATCAATAAAATAACAGGGAATAACTTCACTTTAGACTTTAAAAACTGGACAGAAAAAGATGAATAAATATAAAAACTAACTAATTTCAGGAGTTTACGGAGATTCTTATTATTTAATTATTAAACCAAAGTATTTAAAATGATTGAATAATTAATTAAAATGTCTTATAGTCTAATCCATCAACAGATTCCATTGTTTATATAAAAACTTTGACATTAAAAAAAGACAATTTCTGTAGGTTATATTTCTAAAAACTTAAATATTAGAGAAATAAAAACTATATGACACAAAATAGCATGTTTGGTTAAACCATTTTTACTGAAAACCAAATTAAATTCACTGTTTAAAAAAACTTTACTTTTTTATTTCAAATGTTATTCAAAATACGTATCCTTCATTCCTACGAATAAAATTACAAAACTTACCTAAGATAAAAAAATAAACAACTATTATTAATTTACAACTTCAATATATATCTTCTTTAAGTAATCTACTAAAGAAAACGAATGATTCAAAACAAAAATAAAAGAAAGCATTTGAAAATTCCCGCAAACGCAAAGATGTCTGAAACGCCATATAATCTGCATTATCGATAGGTAAGAACTACTCTCTATTAATACAGGGTTGGCAAACTCATGTCAAAAGTACATAAAAAATATTTTAGGTTCAATGGGATTTCGGTGAAGTGAGATTTAGACTAAATGCGTTTTAGGTTAAATGGGATTTAGGTTAAATGCAATTTAGGTTAAATGGAATTTAGGTTAAATGAGATTTAGGTTAAATGGAGTTTAGGTTAAGTAAGATTTAGGCTGAATGCATTTTAGGTTAAATGGGATTTAGGTAAAATGGGATTTAGGTAAAATGGTATTTAGGCTGAATGCATTTTAGGTTAAATGGAATTTAGGCTAAATGCGTTTTACGTTAAATGGAATTTATGTTAAGTGAGGTTTAGGCTGAATGCATTTGAGGTTAAGTGAGATTTAGGTAAAATAGGATTTCGGTTAAATGGTATTTAGGCTGAATGCATTTTAGGTTCAATGGGATTTCGGTGAAGTGAGATTTAGGCTAATTGCGTTTTAGGTTAAATGGGATTGAGGTTAAATGAGATTAGGTTAAATGAAATTTAGGTTAAATGAGTTTTAGGTTAAATGAGGTTTAGGTTAAATTGAATTTAGGTTAAGTGAGATTAGGCTGAATGCATTTTAGGTAAAATGGTACTTCGGTTAAATGAGATTTAGGCTGAATGCATTTTAGGTCAAATGGAATTTAGGCTAAATGCGTTTTAGGTTAAATGGAATTAGGTTAAATGAGATTTAGGCTTAATGGAATTTAGGTTTAATAAGATTTAGGCTGAGTGCATTTTACGTTAAGTGGGACTTAGGTTAAATGCGTTTTAGTTTAAATGGGTTTTAGGCGAAAAGCATTTTAGGATAAATGGAATTTAGGTTAAATGAAATTTAGGTAAAATGGGATTTAGGTTAAATGGGATTTAGGCAGGATGAATTTTAGAATAAATGCATTATAGGTTATATGGGAATTAGGTTACATAAGATTTAGATTAAATGAATTTTAGGCTGAATGCATTTTAGTTTAAATGGGCTTTAGGCTAAATGCATTTTTGGATAAATGAGATTTAGGTTAAATGAGATTTAGGATAAATAGAATTTAGGTTAAACGGGATTTAGGTTAAATGAGATTTAGACTGAATGAATTTTAGGTTAAATGGGATTTAGGCTGAATGCATTTTAGGTTAAATAGAATTTAGGTTAAATAGGATTTAGGTTAAATGGAATTTAGGTTAAATGATATTTAGGTTAAATGGAATTTAGGTTAAATGATATTTAGGCTTAATGCATTTTTGTTAAAATGGGATTTGGGCTTAATACTTTTTAGTTTAATTGGAATTTAGGTTAAATGGAATTTAGGTTAAATGGGTTTTATGCTGAATGCAATTTAGGTTAAATGGTTTTAGGCCTAATGGGATTTAGGCTAAATGGGTTCTAGGGAATATTCATGCGCCTCAAATTTATGTTGATCCTTTTAATGATCGTTAATACCCTCCGGAGCATTAATACTTTTATCAATCACGTACAACAAATCTATAGTTATGAGTTCTGAGGTTAAAAATTCGTAAAAGTGATCAAACTTTACCCGTGGCTCTAATTTATAGTCATGTTTAGAATGATTATATTTTCCTATAAATTCAATTTTTATCGCTTCCTTTACATGATCCGCGATTGTGTGAGGTTCGTTTAATTCTTGATTTGTATTCGTCGAATTTTTATTAACACTCGTATTTTTTTCAGAAAATTTTGTTTGTTCCTTATCTGGCATAAACTGGCCACTGTCTGATTTTTTGGGTACTGTCGTTAAAGGAACTTTTTGGTCAGAGGAAAGCGTTATTTCAGAAACTATTTTGGGTTTATTTGCTTTAATTTCATCCAACTCGCGTTGTTTGAGCCACAATTTAAGATTGTCCTGCATTTTTGTGTGCAACTCTCTCGTTACATTCATCATTCGTTCCAATTGTTGTATTTGTATATTAAACTTTTCCTGGTAGTTTTCATACAAGGTTTGATTTTGTGAGCTGTCGTTTTCCGAAAGTTGTCTGGTCCAAACTCTATTCATATTTTTTGAATTCGTAAGCATTGCACTGTCGTTTAAAAATGTCTTCTGACCCTCGCTCTTCCCGGAACAGTTTTCATCTAAAAATGGTGACACACCTACCAAAAGAAAATTCAGAATTATTTGCGTCGTCGACGACAACTGTCGTAACGTCATTATAACCCATCGTTTTCGTTATAACTGGGCCAGAAGAGAGAAAAAAAAACTGCCTGAAAAGAACAAGAAATTTCGTTTGCCTTTGCTAAATTCGTTTGATTTTGTTTGATCTGTAGACTGTGAATTGTAGTCTATAGGTCTCGAAATTTCTTCCTTTACATCGTCTCTTGGTTGTGATAAAGGATTTGCAGTTTGATCAGTAATGTCTGAGTTTCCAATGTCCTGGTCACTCTCGTCCCCTTCACATACTGATCCCGTCTCACATTGGTTTTTGGCGTCGCCGTCGTCTGGTTTGTGTTTCTGTTCTAATATCTGAATCTCTGCTTTAAGTAATTCCCATTCGTTTTCCAATGAGCTTCGACCTTTTAATCACATGTTTACTTATACTTTTTTTCAGCATAAAACAGAAACTTGCTCTTAAATCACCTGATCGAACACAAATCAAAATGATCTAGAACTGATTTGCTTATTCACACTTGATACGATCAAATGTTTCAGAAGCAAATCTAGTTGTTTCAGTCGTTTGAAATGAACACAATTTTATTCGGTCTGAACAACCCAAACTAACGGTTTCGTGTGTCTTAACATGCAGAGAGTTATAATATTTTGAACTTTAACTTGTTCCTCGTTTTAGAATTTAAATAAAACCATTGCTAAATCCATTTATCTGTTTAAATATTTTCGACACCTGGGAGAAATTAATTTCATTTTGATTTAATTAGCTAGCTTATTTTAAATATATTTGTTAGTATCAATTGATATTAATATTTAAGAGGAACCTCAAGAAACAATCGTTACACAGTCGTAAAACAAAACGTATTAGGCCATAAATATACATACTCAAAACTGCTGATTCTCCAGTGGAAAACTTAACCTCAAAGAAGTCTCCATTAATTTTTGCATGAATCACCAAATCTTTTGTAATTTCGATGTCCAAATCAGTCATTTTTCTCAATCGTCAAAAGAAAACAGCCAAAAAGTCTCAAGTAGAAATCAACAAATTTATCTCTTTCACACACAGAGAATAACTCGGAAAGTACAGTAAAATCACTTCTCTTATCCCACTTTTCTGTTTTTTTAAGATTTTCACTATAAAAAAAAAGTTCTTTGTTCCTTCCTTTATTCGCCGAAAGCACTCACGCCGCCATCTTCCAAAAAAAATTGCTTTATTTTCTTTTCACTAAATACTGTTCCTGCTCCCAATAA
The DNA here is from genome assembly GCA_037103525.1 of Ganaspis brasiliensis. Classification (NCBI taxonomy): domain Eukaryota; kingdom Metazoa; phylum Arthropoda; class Insecta; order Hymenoptera; family Figitidae; genus Ganaspis; species Ganaspis brasiliensis. The sequence goes on from JAZKLR010000434.1 coordinate 303,559, forward strand.
AATCAAAAACGCAATGGATGCGTGCTGGTGCACATAACCTATTGACTTTTAATCAATATGTGGGAGCAAGAAGAAAACACTTTATTATTGTAAAATATATTTAGCTTTATTCAAGTTCTATCAAAGCACGCGCTCGTTCGTTCGTTCTCAAAAAACTACAAGATGAAGCCAGAAGAGCAAGCCAGACTTGTCCGACTAGCGGACGGATATACAGTTATTTAATACTGGAGTCAAACGAGTACTCTACGAAAATGGAGCTGGCGCTAAATTCAAACTCAATATTCTATTATTACGAAATAATAATGTATTTCTTTCGTGCTTCATGTAGGTAATGACAAGCCACCTTTCAGTGCGTCATCTTGTGAGACTGGAGAAAGCACATGTTCACCAGGTATAATAATTATAATTTCTTTTTCAATAATTCCATAATTATGTATTTAATTTGCAATCCGACCCTCGACGCACGTGGTTCAGTGTTCCTAAATAATAAGCAAATTATTTTTTGTTTACCATAGGCAATGACGACCCACCTTCAAGTGCGTTATCTTGTGAGACTAGAGAAGGCACATGTTCACCAGGTATAATAATTATAATTTCTTTTTCAATAATTCCATAATTATGTATTTAATTTGCAATCCGACCCTCGACGCACGTGGTTCATTGTTCATAAATAATAAGCAAATTATTTTTTGTTTTACGTAGGCAATGACGACCCACCTTCAAGTGCGTTATCTTGTGAAACTGGAGAAAGCACATGTTCAGCAGGTATAATAATTATTATTTCTTTTTCAATAATTCCATAAATGTAAATTAATTTTAAATCCGACACTCAATTTATTTTTTGTTTTCGTAGGCAATGACGACCCACCTTTGAGTGCGTCATGTTCTTCATCTTCTTGTCAACCGTCTTTTGAGAAAGAAGAACTTTATAGTAACATTGAACTTTGCATTTTTTGTGATAAGTCGCGTAAATCTTCGAATTATAAACCCGTGTCGCTTTCTGTATGTAACTCTGGAATATTGGCTGAAAAAATCTTTGCAAATGCTACTCTTGAAAATGATACGATAATGTTAAATAAAATTGAAAATTCTAGACCGCGAAATTTTATTTATTATCATAATGTGTGTAAATTAAGTTATTTAAAAAAGAAATCATTTGCCTCGATGACCAAAAAAACAGAGTGGTACTTTGTAAGAGAAGTTCGTGCTGCAGTTGTCGATGAAGTTTATTATCTTTTAACATTAAATACAATAGGAAATAAGCAGTGCTACTCACTAAAGTATCTTGTGGAATATGCGAAAAATGTATTGTTTAATTTAGGTGAGCATGAGTATGATTCTTTTCAGTCAATAGTAACAGACCATTATTTATAAGACAAAATCAAAAATAAATTTGGCAACGATTTTCAAATAATAGCGTGGCATAACACGAAAATCATTGCGCCAAAAAATTGTTGTGTAATTACCGATGAGACTTTTAGCGAATGTGAGGAAATGGAAGTATTAGAGCACGCGGCATTTATTATTAGAAAGAAACTCTTGTCTATTACAGCAAAACCCCTACCGAGCAACATAACAGCGCAAGATTTAATCAAAGGAGAATGCGACATTCCTGTCGATGTCTCACAATTTTTTCGATCAATAATTTGTGGCAATTATTCAAGAACTGTAAGAAGTTGTAACTGCACTCTTAAAGTTAATTCAATCGTACAAGATCTTATTTATGCAGTACATCATGGGAATATTAAAACTTCTAAACAGATTACACTTGGACTGAGATTAAAAAGTCTTACAAGTAGTATGAAAATAATTGATATTTTAAATAAATACGAACATTGTTGCAGTTACAACACCATCGAGGAATTAGAAACCGAAGCAACCTTCACTTCTTGTAGTAAATCGAATATTTGCCCCGAAGATGTTTATTTATCGCCTGATTATTGTACAGGAGTAGCTTTCGACAATTATGATCGATTTGTCGAAACCTGCAGTGGTAAAGATACTTTACATGATACGGTTGGTATCATTTACCAAAATGCTACTTGTGATAATAATCAGGCAGATAAATGTGTTGTAGGTTCCGTTGCAAATGAACCTCCTGCCAAAAAGAGACGTACCTTTGAAGCTATTCTTCCAGAATTGATTCCTTATTTCTGAAAACCAAAAGTTATAGAGAAATTGTTACCAATTGATAGCGAACTGCGAACGGTCAATAATAGTAAATACAATTTTTATGAAAAAATAGGTTTAATGTGGGTTTTGTCTCTTTGAAATTGAAGATACGCCAATGTGGGTCGGGTTCAATAGTAAAATCGTTCTGGATGAATCAGTAAAACAAAAAGTATCGTACCTTGCACCGATTAATGCCTCGCCGACAGACATTTCCGTCGTTCTGGAAACAATGCAACAAAGTCTAAAAATTTTTGAAGAATTGCAACAGGAATATACTCAAGTAACGTACGATTTAGCAATTGCAAAACTTGCATTGCAACTACAGTCAACTGAAAATCCACAATTTAAAAAATGTTTATTCATTTTGGATCATTTCACATAATGATGGCATATTTTAAAGCTGTATGTAAATTCATAGATGAGTGCGGGCTCACTTACATTATGGTTGAAAGTGGATTGTTAGCATCCGGATCGGTTAATGGATTTGTTACCGGGAAACGTTTTAATCGATGCAAGCGTTTACATCCCTTAGTATCGCTGGGGTTGCAAATGTTGTTGTTTAACGATTTTCTAGTCAGACAAAACATTTCTGTAGATGTAGATTTACTTGAAGTTATCAAAGAATTTCAGTTGACTCAAATTGCCGGTTCAAAAATTTTAAATCTAAATCTAGATGAATTGTTGACAAAGTTTTTAGATTATAAAGAAAAAGCGCTTAATGGCGATTTCGGTAAAACTACGCAGTACTACGTTATGTACATTAATTTTGTCAACTATTATCTAATGTTTACACGCAGTATCCGCATTGGTGATTTTGACCCTTTTAAAGAAATCATTCCAAAAATGCTAAACTTATTTTTTTTATTTAATTCAGGAAACTATTCGCGGTGGTTGACAAAATATCACGATAATCTATTGAAAGTTCATGAAACGCATCCTAGTCTCGAAATTGAATTTAGAAACGGGTTTTTCGGTGTCAAAAGAACAGAAAAACCATTTTCTAAAAGTCCTGTTGATTTGACATTGGAACAAACTATTAATGCGGATGCTGCTAGAAGATTAACTGGAATTACGCACTTTACGAATTCGATTAGTGCTCGCCAAAGATAAAAGGTCACAGCATCCGGTCAACAGTAATATCGCACACGTACGAGAAAACCAATTTAAAAAGAGCTCAAGATATTACTGGAGATTTAGAGAAACACCAAATTAAAAAAGATTCTACTAATTTTCGAAATTTCATTAATTTAATAAAACAAAATTTTAATCCCTTCGACAGTCAAAATGTGGAATCAGACTATTTATATAACATTGGCACAGGACGAGCAGCTTCTGAAGAGGTTTGCAAGTTCTTATTAGGTGCAGAAAAGAACGGAAATTCATTAAGAGAAACATTTATTGCTCAATGCGCAGAATCTCCGGATAGATTTGAGCAAACCATAAAACAAAATAAAATATATAATTTCGCGACGTGCACCGCAAAAAAAGATTAAAATTAACAACAAAGTGCAAGAAGTAAGGTTACAGCGCGATTTATTTGGACGCATGTTGGCAATTTCAATAAATGAAAATGCTGACATAGAGAAAATTCTTACTTTCCCTTTAACACCTGTTCCGATGTCTTTGTGTCAATTAGATGGTTCCATTTATAAGACAGATAAGTCAGTTTTGCTTAAACTCTTAGAAAAAGATGTGGAAAGTATAGCTCCGATACATGTAGATATTTCTCTAATAGACGGCTTTTATTTACTGTATTGTATGAAAGACATACCAAAAACTTTTGGATTCATATCAAAGAAAATTCTTTGCATGGTGACACGTAATAAAGCTCCAGAAATACACGTTATTTTTTATAGGTATTTCACCCCATCAATAAAAGATTATGAACGATCTCTCCGTTGCGGTAATTCTGATGAGCGTGTGTACATAATTTCTGGACCTGATCAGACGAGACCTTCAGATTTCGTTAAAGAACTTAGAAACAGTTCTTTCAAAGAAACTCTCATGCGTTTCCTAATTGTGCACTGGCAAAGTTCAGAAATGATACCATTTTTTGGAAATAAAACTGTCCTGATTAATTTTAATCAATGCTACGAATATAAACTTGGTACTGAGATTGTTTTATTTTCGATGAATGATACCTACAATTTGGAAACGCATGAGGAAGCTGATACGAAAATAGTTTTTCACGCATGCAACGTCAGGGAGAAATCTAATACTTTAATAAAATGTTCCGACACAGACATTCTGATTATAATAATGTTAGCAAACATGAAAAACTTAAAAACTGAATGTTTAGTTTGGATTGAAGCAGGTACAGGGAGTAAAGTACGAATAATTGACGTATCGGCATTGTTTGCAGAATATGGTGATTTGTTCTGTAAATCACCAGCAGGGTTTCACGCTTTCACTGGGTGCGATTATAATCCCACTTTCTTTAGAAAAGGAAAGATGCGCCCTTTGAAATTACTAAAAAGTAGTAAAGAATTTCAAGAAACATTTGCTCAGTTAGGTAGTAATGAATGTGATAGAGAGAATGCATTTGTAAACATTGAAAAGTTTCTTTATTCTTTGTATGCGTCGAAGTCTCATGAGTCGGTAAATAATGTTCGATTTGCATTGTTTTTAAAAAATTACAAAGTAAACGATGTCAACGAATCGTTTGAGAAAAAAAGACTTCAAAATTTTGATGCTTCGTCAATACCTCCTTGTCAGGCTGAACTAAGGCTGCATTTTTTAAGATCCATGTATATCGCCAGACTATGGAGTCACGCTTACAAAAAAGTTCCAACTGCATTGACACGAGAAGACTTTGGATGGATAAAAATCGATTCAAAATATGAATTTTAATGGTTCGATGGACCGCAACTACCATCCACTGTGAAGGATGTTATTATTGATGAAGAGGATTCTGAAGGTAAAAATATTTATACAAGCACTGGAAAGATTTTTAATGAAACTAATTTTTTTTAAATTTCCTCATCCTCCTTTCTCTTCCAGAAAACAGCAATGAAACTGAAGCTGAGAATGATATTCAGTACGACAACGACGAGGACAATGAATCCGAAGCGAATAGTGATGCAGAATAGTGATGCCTCTTCCGTATATTCTACTCTCTAAGCTGCAATTACTGGACAAATACATTGTAAAATAATGAAGAAAAATTGTTTAATTTTTTATGACGTACCACAATTTCAGTCTCAAAATTTATCTTTACTTTTGTACTGGATATAAAAACGTATTGTTTAGAAAAGTACGTATTGATTTTGACATTTATATTCCTCACTGCAAATAAAAATTCATAAGTAGTACAAAATGAATTTGACTTCTATAAATTTAAAGCCATTAAGTTTCTTGTAAAAAATTCTAAAAAGAGAAAGGTTGTTGACCATTTTTAATAATTGTTTAATGATACAGGAATGTAAAATTGATGCCTCAAGATTTAAATTTAGGTATAGGGTTATTAAAAAAAACACTGAAAGGACAAAATATCTAATAGACAATAAACAGGGAAATGAATTAGATTTACTTGCGAAAATAAGATGCGGAAATTTTGAAGATTGCAGGAAATATTGGTTGGCCGACGAAAAAAGAAAATGTAGATTTTGTAATAAAGGATGGGATAGATTAGAACACTATGTAAAAGATTGTGAAATAACAAAAGGTTGGTTCGTGGAATTAAGCGATAATGAAAAGGAAAGATTTATAAGATTGACGGATTGTAATAATGGTAAGGTAAAGGTGAGAATAATTAAAAAACCACGGAAGGAAAAGGAACAATTATAATTAAGAAAATGTAAGAAAATAAAAATAAGAATGAATAAGTGTAATGTAAAGAAAGGTGTGAAGAGAGATATATGTGTGGTTAAGTATACAGTGTAAACCAAGTCCACTTCTGGGCCAATAGGCTGAAGTTTGAATAAATATTACATTATATAATAATTGTTTAATGTAGGTAGCTGAAAAAATGTGTGAACCCTCCTCTGAAAAACTAATTATTACTCACTTAAAGCTCCCTATTTATTTACAAGATTCAATCAACGTTTGAGCATAAAAAACAGAAAGGTGGATTACCATTTACGCACTAATGTACACATGTCCGCTCGTATTTGCACACTTTGCAGTGTTTTCGAGGTTCACCTTATTACTGTATAAAAAAAGTTAAATTCAAATTTGTTAATTTTTTTATTCCTTACATGTTTCATTGGAAACATTTTTTCATAAATTGCACAGAACTCGAGAAAATTGCGAAATTGCCGTCTACCGGGCCTCTTTACACTTATTGTACACCCGGTATGTGTGTAACTTTGAAGCGTTCTGACGTTTAGGTACCTAATTACTTTATAAAAAAAAGTTGAATTCAAATCTGTTAATTTCTTTATTCTTTACATTTTTGATTCTATACAATTTTTTATAAATTGCAGAGAACTGGAAGAAATTGCGAAAATATGTATTTACCCCCTCCATTTGTCACATTTTGCAAAATAAAATGAAAAATATTAATTTGTTTTAAAAATGCTTTATACAAAAACTGTAGAGAATTTTGCACTGTACAAAATTGTACTTTATGATTTTTCGCACAAAAGCCATAATTAGGAAGTTATTTGCAAAAAAAAAAGTTTTATCCCTTTTTTCAAAATGGTACAAAAATTAACTACTCTCCAAGGTCGAAAACAAAATTTTTAACTCTGCAGGCAACTCACTTTTGATTAAAAGAAAAATTGGCATGTGCTAATAAACCATTTTCTGATAGTTGCTTGCTTATGCATTACAAGGAGTTGGTATGACGTCTTATACGTCCGTTATTTGCGCACTTTGCAGTGTTTTCAGAGTTCACTTAACTACTGTATGAAAAAAAAGTTAAATTTTTTTTTGTTTATTTGTTTATTCTCTACATGTTTAATTTGGAACATTTTTTTATAAAATTGCACGGAACTCGAGATGCCACGATGATATCATCCGAATTTTTGTCTGACAATTGGCATTTATCTTTCTTAAAAGGTCACTAATTATTTTCAGTAGTTTTTAGCTTTGAGTGTTATCACTTTTTTTTCACTCATGATGACGCAACTTAGAGGCTGTCTGCTATTCCATTTTCAACCAGAAAATTGTCTGCCAATAATTTTACTCATTTTCTAGTAACAAATATTTTCGATTGATATAATTTTTATCCTTGAGTCCGATCATTTTTTTTTCTTATCAAATTCATTTTCAACAGTCGACCGCGAGCTTACGCAACCTGTCCACGCAGGTAGACACGACTTTTTGAGTTCAGGACTTCATGAGGAACCTATTTATGTAGTTATTTTGCTTGTACCTTATACATCGCATTTTTATGTAACTAGCTCTTAGACTAAAATATTTTTGCAGCTAATGAGAAAGAGAAAGGCAAATTTTCTCTCTTTTCCATTAAAGTTTAAAATCTTAGCCTCTTTTCCTAAAGCTATTAACCCTCATTATGCAAGGGTTCGTTCGGACGATAATTGGCCTAGCAGGTGGTCTATTGTTTGTATTTAGAAATAAGATTTAAATTTGAAGAATAATAGTATAATGAGGTAAAATTTTAGGTGAAATTTCAAATTTAAATGTGTGTGTGTGTATGTGAGAGAGAGAGAGAGAGAGAGAGAGAGAGAGAAATAGAGAAACGGTAAAACTCAGTTTCGAGGGTCTTTACCAGGCCATATGTAAAAGAAAAGAGCGCGCATAGAGCGCCATTGTTAGTGCTAGTAATTATTAATCTGTTTGTTAAATTATAGATATTAACGGAAAATTGAAAACAGTAATTAAAATAAACGCTGATTAAATTATTGTTTTTTAGACATAGTTAGGGGAGAGTGGGGTAGCCTCGGACAGCGGGTAGGCCCGAAGAGTCGTGAAATACAATGAACTGTATACTTTTTAAACTTTAAATCACGTTTCACGGTGGGTCCGAATCAAGTTCAACCCAAAGGTTGAGACACTTCAAATTTTCTTGTGAATTTGTATTCTATTATGTGTCCTGAGTGATTCAAGATCAAAAAGAAAAAAATCGTTAGACGCATTTTTAAAGAAATCGAGTTTTTGTATTTTTTATGCTAAAAACACTGTTACTTAGCAATAGCTTCAACCCAAACATCTGAGCTCGTCAAATTTTCTTGTAAATTTAATTATTATTATTTTTTGCGTAATTTCAAACTAAAAGCGAAAAAGGTTAATTAAATACATTTAGTGAAAAGTTGATTTTTTATATTATTGTTTACTGAAGACACTACTTTTTGAATAAATTGATATTGGACTATAATTTTATTTTTTTACTGCGCATTATTTTTAATAATAGTAAATAATCGAATTAAAATTGTTGGAGTAATAATTATTAATCTGCTTGTTAAATTATCTTTTTATAGCAAACTAGAAAAAAAGCGCGCGCTAATATTTTAGATTTTAGAACCTTCTTTCAATATAACCAATAAATGAATGTGTGGTAAACCGCGCTTTTGAAATTCAATAACATAAACATAAGACTTTACTTGTCCAAATAGTTTATCATCTACTATAGTTTCGATTAATTTTGCTTCCTCATAAAGGAAGCTTTTTGATCGTTAAGATTTTCGATTTTCCAAAAATAGTCTAAATCGACTCATTTTCATCTAAAAAGCGTAAATTTTCATTCCTAAGCAAATGTCCAGATGTATGTGTGTGTGTGTGTGTGTGTATAGCGTTTTTTGTCGCCAGGATATCTCGAGAACGCTTTAACGGATTTCAATCAAATTTGGATGACTTTTTAAGCTTGTGAATATCTAAATTTGGACACAGGGATTTTTGAAAATACCCAATCAAATTTTGTTGAGCACCTTTTTTCATCGAAAAAAATCGTTTTTTGCCAAAATTTTTTTCCAAGCTAAAAATACAACTTAATGAATAAAGAAATCATATTCCTTATCTCAAAACGAATCGATTGACCTATATAACTTTTATAATTGATCAAAAATTCGTAAATTAATTGATGTTTTTTCATTTTTTTGCACTTAAAATTCCTTTTTTTAAAGAATTTCTCGAATTAAATTTTATATTATTAATATATTGCTTTTTCTATAAGAAAGCAAATTTGTTTGCTAACTTTGAAACGAAATATCCACGAAATGGACATAATTTTCACCTAGTAAAATAATGATAATAATAATAATAATAATATTACTAATAATATTAACCCTTAACTGCTAGACTATCGGGATTTAACGTAAATGCTAGATTGGGTCTACGGGACCCGAGCGATTTTCAAACGCTGATTGCTCAGAGCCTAATGAACATATCGGGACGTCTTTTTTTTTAAACTTATTGCCAGAACCTGTAGAAAAAGCATATCTAGCTTAAATTAATGTGTCTTTAATATTTTTTTTTAATATTTCAAGAAATGTAAAGATACTTTTTTAAAAAGTCGTTTTTTTCAAATAGCTATAGTAACACCAAAAATAGACATAAATAAAATTTCTAAGTGGATTTTTAAAGCTTTAAACATGTACCTTAAGTCTGTTTAAGCCATTTTTTGATTGGCTGAAAAAACATATTTTTTAGGAGAAATGAAAATCATCAAATTTGGTTCATTAAGTGGAGTCACCTGAGAAATTTCAACCCATCGAAATATGTTACTTATCGGTGCCAGTTTTTTTTCTGGGACTACTTTGGATGTAAAAGAATGCCATATTATCAAAATTAATAAAAAAAAATTTTTTTTAAATTTCTTTTTGTTGAATTTTTTTTTTTTTTTTTAAAAATCTATCTTTTCCTACAATTTTTCATATTATTTTAATGCCAATTTTTTTATGTCTTTTTTAAGATTTCAAACAAAATATCGTTTGGGTTTTAACATTTTTTAATTTTTTCAACAACAACAAAATTTTTAATTTTTTTTTTTTAATCTTGATAATATGTCATTCCTTTACATCCAAAATAATCCCAGGAAAAAAATTTGCACCGATAAGTAACATATTTTGATGGGTTGAAATTTCTCAGGTGACTCCACTTAATGAACCAAATTTGATGATTTTCAATTCTCCCAAAAAATAATATAATTATAAGAAAAAATTGTTATTTAAATAAATGTTAACTAATAAAAAAAAAATTATTTCAAATAATTCTATTTTTTTAATAAATTTTTTTTTTGCTTGCCAATTTATTTATTTATGTGTGTGTGTATTTATGTATGCATACATATGTGTGGGTAAATGTGTATGCGTGCATAAAGTTTTTTGTAGAGGATTTTCCATAAAATTTAAATTGGTTTTTAAAATCATAAATATCTAAATTTGAACTTAGGGATTTTTGAAATTAACTAATCAAATTGTATTAGTATCTTTTTAATCAAAATAATTCATGTTTTTTTAATTTTTGTTTTTATTAACTTAAAATATTTAAAATATTATTAAATTATTGCTTCCTCTATGAGGAAGCAAATTGTTTTGCTTCCTTGGAAGCGAAGTGTCCAAGAAATGGACAGAATTCACACCTAGTTTTTACTTTTAAATGAAGGACTCTTGCAACCGTGTCAGGTTTATTAGAAGCTGACTGATTAAGTAATAAATTTTATTTCCATTTTGAACTACATGTCATTGTAATAAATAAATCTGTTCTACCATGAAAAGCTACATAATGGTCATTGCATATGGGCGATTCTTACGTAACTGCCTTACTTGGCGGCGTTGAAAAAATACACCTAAATTAAAAATATATTCTGAAGTGTATTAGTGAATTTTAAAGGTATATATGAGAGTACACGGTGCGTTTAAACTCGGTTTAACCCAAAGGTTCTTGGACTTCTGATTTTTTTGTGCAAAATTGTTCTCTGAGGTTTAAACAGTAAGAAAATATTTTTTTGAAATCGTTTAACGAGCTATTTCAATATGCGCGTCAAATTTTGAAAATTACATTACATTTCTTCATTAAATGCATATGAACCGAGGATGTCTTTTGTTTACTTACTCTCATATGTATTGTAGAATAGTTACAATATATTAACAACTTCATTATATACAGTCATTTAGCATGTGGTAATTTTTTTTATTTTCAACATTTTGTAATATAAAATTGAACAAAACATAAAACTAACTGTATATAATGAAGTTGTTAATATATTGCAACTATTCTACAATACATATTAGAGTAAGTAAACAAAGGACAGCCTTGGTTTATATGCATTTAATGAAGAAATGTAATGTTATTTTCAAAATTTGGCACGCATATTGAAATAGCTAGTTAAACGATTTTGAAAAAAAATATTTTCTTATAATTATAATTAAAATAATTATAATTTTTCTTATATATTGCCCTATAACTGCTGAAATTTCAGCTCTGTGGCGTTTCCCTTTTGCAAAATGTAAAATTTAATTTAATAATTTTTGGTGAAAATATCATTATTATAATTCAGCCTTTTTCAACCATAAAGTGTCTATATTTATGAACAATTTAGGTTTATTTTGAACTTCATAATACCTTTTTCATACTTAGAATCTGTAAAAATATTTTGTCCCTCAATTTTTCCAATTTTTGAACGCAATCTGTAGACTTATAATTAAGTTGTCATGTGTTTAGTTATTACGCCTTCTCATAAGTTAAATCTCAATTTTGATCCATAAGCACTAAATCATATGTGAAAAAAAGTTTAAAAAAAGAAGAATTTTTACTCAAAAAAAAAATTATTTTTGTGAAAATCGCATGTGTACAAAAAAAGCGTTCAGTTCCATGTCATTACTATTATATTACTGTAACAACTATTTGATAGTATTGTTACCATTTTCTTGAAGTTTTTATGTGAAACAAGCGATCTACAGAAAAAATAGATTTATTTTGCAATATTGTAGAAGTGAGGTTAGAATAAATGTCAAATTTCAGCTCCATGGTATCACGTAAAATTTCAGCTCCATGGCCTATATGAAGTGTTCAGTGTGCTTCATGCAGAAAAACTTTTTTATCTGTAGTGGTTGTTTTAAAATATTATTCTATAAAGTAGTTTAGCAATGCCAGATTACACTGCTCGATCTCGATTTCAAATTATCCAAAAAATTAAACGAAATATTCATTATTAAATATTGTATTTGCTGTTCTTTTATAAAATTTTATATATGTTAACTAATACCTAAAATACTGTTAGAATATTAAATAATTTATGAATTTATTATTTATTTTCGTTTTAGCAAAATATCAAGAAGAAATTTTTATTTTGTACAACATATTTGCAATAAAAGCATGCGGTTCAGCTCCACATGACAGCCAATTTTCAAAAATTTGCTATTATTTTCGTATAAATATAGTTGTAGTAAAATCGTTTAAAATGTAATTATATTATACCCTAATGAGAAAAATAAATGCAGAGAAACATTGAATAAAAAAAAAATTAATACCAAAACTTATCTTGAAATCGGGCAGTTACGCAAGAATCGACCATATGAATATTGTTTTAACATGTTACGAGGTGATCCTATAAATTTTGAAGGCAGTATCAGCATCTTGCCAACATGTACATTATTTTCAATTTCTTGATTATCGAAATGATCAATTAATCCTTTGTAAGTTTCACTTCTTAATTTTGTTTGATTATTTTTACAAAAATGTAAACTAACTTTTTCAACTTTGACATAATTATCAACTAACCATTGCTGTAACATTCTTACACTATATAAAAATTGATTAAAGGTAAGATCTCTTACTCCTATTTTATATTTTATATAAGCAGATTTGGGCACAGTTTGATTTCTGGTTGGTTTGTCACTATGAGTACGAATCATATCGAGACTATAATCCTTGCTTCCTAGAGGATAAAGGATAGGATATATCCAAGGTTCAACATTTGGATCTAAATGACTAATTGTATTTGTTAAATCGATGTATTATAAATCGTTACATAAGACTCTGGTATTAAACCATCAGCATTCATATTAAAAATAGCAGCAACTTCATTACACCTTTAAAAATTGTAAATTAAATTATTTTTTTTTGCTAACGCAATTTCCATTTCAATGATCTCAGACATCATTAAAAAAGACTTTGTATATGCGTTACAATCTCTCAATAATTTGTGAATACTAAATAATATATCCACATCTAAGTTGTCATGTTTGTTTAATCTATAGCAAATTGCTTCTTTTGGATCTAATAGGAATAATTGATCAAAAGATGGATCATTATCAATTTCAGGAAATAGGAAATTGTTGATTTGATAATAAATTCGACCTTGAATAATTTATCAAAATGGTCCCCGCCTTTTATTATTGAAATTAACTACATTAGCATTTTAAGATGCAAAAGCAAATGAATTATTGTAATAAATCACGAATTTCAATGCTGTTTTCATTCGCAAAAATGACTCCATTTTTTCCTGTATGTTCCGAAACATTTATTTTTCATCATCGATTACGTTTCTTTGTAATTTTAATCTTTTACGTTATTGTTTTTGTTATTTCGCGTGACTTTTTTTCATTTTCTCATCACAAATTCTTACATCTTTCTCCTGCATATCTTTTGAATATAGTATTTCATTATTTTCATCCTTATCATGGCACTTCTTCTGTTTCAATTTCAATCTTTGAGGATAGCCTTTTTTATATTCTGCTCTACTTTTTTTTAATTTTTTGATTAGAGGTGTTAACAATTTTTGTCTGGTTCACTAGTTTTTGTAATTTCTCATTCTTATCATCTCCTACTTCTTTAAGATACTTTAACTGACTTTTAACATTTTTTGATATTCTCAAAGAATATCTTTGTTATCAATTCTTTTTCGTTTTAATTTCATCATTTCACTATATTCTTTCTGATATTCTGCTCTAATTTTTCTACTTTTCTCATTAGCATTGCTAAAACATATCTTCTTACTACTATTGTTTCTAATATTTTAAAATTATTACCTTCTTTTACTACTTAAATAGAATTTGACGCATTTTACACATGTTTTTCTTACAAACATTTATATTCTGTCACTATTTACCAGGGACTGACACGAAAACCGAAACAAAATATATTTCATTTTCGTTTCGTTTTTGATTCACAAAACCGAAACAAAATATTATTTTTATTTTTATTTGTTCTGAGCCCGAAACAAAAATCTCCAAGCAATTAAATTTTGTTTTACGCCTGACACGAAAAGGCTCTGAATTCCGTTTTCGTCTCATGCCCGAAATAGAATTCCGTTTCGTCTCAGATCTAAAACCAAATTAATATTGAATTTAGTTTTGTAACTAGACTGAAACGAAAACCAAATAAAATTAAACATATAATTTTGATCGAACGATGTCAGTGACTCTCTGCATCATTCTTCTCCTTGATTATCTTAGGGGTTCTATATAAGAAGCCATGAAAAGGGGAACAGAATTTTGACTGAAAAAAATACATGCACCCAAGTATTATATTGAACAAATACATGAGCACTAACGTAATATTTAAACAAATAGATGCGTACTAGTGCTCTAGTGGACAAATACATGCGCAATAGTGTTGTAATAAACAAATACATGCGCACTAGTGTTCTAATGAACAAATACATGCGCACTAGTGTTCTAGTGCACAAATACATGCGCACTAGTGTTCTAATGAACAAATACATGCGCACTAGTGTTCTCTCACTAGTGTTCTCTCCCCACCCAAGTAAGCATTTTTCGATGGATAAAAAAAATTTTGTATGAAGAGTAAACATTTACGGACACACTCCCCCCTCTTTCAGGCTTACGTAATGCTTGAATAGCCCCATAGAGCGAATTTATTAATTAAATTAGAACACTTGTTCCAATGTACTTGTTAGTTAGAAAACTATTGCGCATGTGTTTGCTCATTATAACACTAGTGCACATGTATATCTGCACCAGAACACTAGTGCGCAGGTATTTATTTATTAGAAAATAAGTGCGAAGTATATATGCGCTAGAACACTACTGCGCATGAATTTGTTCAATAAAAAACTAATGCGCATGTATTTATGCACTAGAACATCATTGCGCATGTATTTATGCACTAGAACATCATTGCGCATGTATTTGTTCATAAGAACACTAGTGCGCATGCATTTGTGCGTTAGAATACTAGTGCGCATGTTTTTAAGCACTAAAACACTAGTGCGCATGTATTTGTTCGTTAAAAAACTAGTGCGCATGTATTTGTGCGTTAGAAAAGTAGTGCGCATGTATTTGTGAGTTAGAAAAGTAGTGCGCATGTATTTATGGACTATAACAATAGTGCGCATGTATTTGTGCACTAGAACACTAGTGCTCATGTATTTGTACGTTAGAACACTAGTGCGCATGTATTTGTGCGTTAGAAAAGTAGTGCGCATGTATTTGACGTTAGAAAAGTAGTGCGCATGTATTTGACGTTAGAAAAGTAGTGCGCATGTATTTATGCACTAGAACACAAGTGCGCATGTATTTGTGCACTAGAACACTAGTACGCATGTATTTGTGCACTAGAACACTAGTGTGCATGTATTTATGCACTGGAACACTAGTGCGCGTGTATTTGTGCACTAGAACACTAGTGCGCATGTATTTGTACGTTAGAACACTAGTGCGCATGTATTTGTGCGTTAGAAAAGTAGTGCGCATGTATTTGACGTTAGAAAAGTAGTGCGCATGTATTTATGCACTAGAACACTAGTGCGCATGTATTTGTGCACTAGAACACTAGTGCGCATGTATTTGTGCGTTAGAAAAGTAGTGCGCATGTATTTGTACGTTAGAAATCTAGTGCGCATGTATTTGTGCGTTAGAACACTAGTGCGCATGTATTGGTTCATTAAAAAACTAGTGCGCATGTATTTGCTCACTAGAACACTATTGCGCATGTATTTGTGCACTAGAACACTATTTCGGGCATCAGTCGGAAACGAAATTCGGAGTGGATTTTCGTTTCGGGCATGAGACGAAAACGGAATTCAGAGCCTTTCGTTTAAGGCGTAAAACAAAAAAAAATTAGTGGCGTACTTTTGTTTTGTCACGACGATTCGATACAGAAACGCAATACGATTTTCGTGTCCGTCCCTGCTCCTTTTAACTTATGTCTTCTACAATACACTAGAAAATAAAGCGCACGCCAAATTTTATTATTTCTTAAGGGGGGAACACCAGTTGTAACTCAAAAAAAGTACTTTTTTCAAGAATTTTTTCCTAGAAAACCATGAAACTTTTTAAAGAATAATATTTATTATTTAAACGTACATGTTTAAAACTGTAATTAAAAAAAAATAAAAGTGTTTTTCAACCAAAACTTTTGAAGATGTGAGCCATTGAAGCGACGCCTTCCAAAAAAAGGTGTTTCGCTGTGATCAAGATTCTGCAAGTATGCTTCGTATGAAATGAAAAAATGAAATTGATATACATTTATTATAAGATTATCCTGTTAGTGCTCGAAGGATTTAAAGAAAAAAAATATATTCGACACAATGGTGACCTGTCAAAGTCAACAGTATGATTTTTGTTAAAATAAACGGTCGATTTTCAGCTATATAAAAAAAAGTTTTGCATAAAAAAAATCCTTCGATTACTTACTCGACTAAGATGTGTAAATTAAGCATACCAAATTTCAAGTTAATCGGTTTAATGGTTTTCGAGTAATCATGATTACCGACTTTGAAAATGTCATTTTGTGAAAAACGCATTTAAAGTTTCAACGTAATTTTTTGTTAAATACTTGAAATTACATTTGCTTCTCATATTATTCTTTCTGTCCTCAAAATTATGAAGGAAGGGTACAAAAACTGTAAATCTAAGCGAAAAACAAAAGACGAATAGCAATGGAGTACCTGGTGTAAGTGTTAGCTGGTCTAATGCGACCTTGGCGCGCCGCCGCATAGTGCTGTATAACTCATTTATTTTTCACTGGATCAACTTAGAAATTTACAAACACATTTTTAAATATCTCTACTGTAAGAAAATGCAAAAAAAGAAAAAACGATTTTTCGAAAATTACAACTGGTGTTCCCCTCTTAAAACAATGTTTCATTTATGTATAATTGTGTGAAATAACAGAAATACATAATATAATAAAAAAAGAAAATTAATGATAAGAAGACATTGCAATAAATTTTAAATGATGTGATCTTTGATTCATCGTGTATATCAATCTGTAAATTTTGATTAATTGAAAATTAATTAAAAAAAAAAAAGATGAAGAATAAAATGAAGAATATCAAGAATAATTATAAAAAATTATGATATACCTTATACATTTTAAAAACTTTACATTAAAAAGTTTAGCGATCAACACTCTCTGCTCTTAATATTTTAGAACCTTCTTCCAATATAACCAATAAATGAATTTGTGGTAAACCGCGCTTTTGAAATTCAATAACATAAACATCGGACTTTACTTATCCAAATAGTTTATCATCTACTATAGTTTCTATTTATTTTTTTTACTTTTAAATGAAAGACTCTTGCAACCGTGTCAGAAGCTGACTTATTAAGTAATAAATTTTCTTAAATTTCTTTCCATTTTGAATCACATGTCATTGTAATAAATAAATCTGGTCTACCATGAAAAGCTACAATGGTCAGTGCATCTTTATATTGTTTTAACATGTTACAAAGTGATCCTATAAATGTTGAAGGCAATATCAACATCTTGACAACATGTACATTATTTTAAAATTCTTGATTAAGTAAATGATTAATTAATCCTTTGTAAGTTTCACTTATTAATTTTGTTTAAAGGTATGATCTCTTACTCCTATTTTACATTTTCTAAAAGCAGATCTTGACACAGTTTGATTTCTGGTTGGTTTGTCACTATTAGTACAAATCACATCGAGACTATAACCCTTAATTCCTAGAGGATAAAGTATAGGATATATCCAAGGTTTAACATTTGGATCTAAATGACAAACCAATTGCAATTGTTTAATCGATGTATTATAAATCGTTACATAAGACTCTGGTATTAAACCTTTATCATTCATATTAAAAATAGCAATTTCATTACAATTTTTTTCATTCATGAGGGTATTTTTCTGAAGGCAACGATACACTACCATGACTACAACAATAATTAATAAGTTAATTTCTTTTAAATTTTTCTTTCTCAAAATGTTTAGCCTTGCCTCTTTTGCAAAAAAACGACATTTTACCAAGATAATGTTCTTTATAACTTGGAACATGTATGCTCTTAATATTTTTTTCTGCATAAGCAAAATCACGAATATCAATGTTGTTTTCATTTCCATAAATGACTCCATTTTTTACCTCTATGTTCCGAAACATCTATTTTTCCTCATCGATTACGTTTCTTTTTAATTTTAATCTTTTACGTTATTGTTTCTGTTATTTTGCGTGATTTTTTTTCATTTTCTCATCACAAATCCTTACATCTTTCTCCTGCATATCTTTTGAATATAGTATTTCATTATTTTCATTCTTATCATGGCACATCTTCTGTTTCAATTTCAATCTTTGACGATAGCTTTTTTTTACATTCTGCTCTACTTTTTTTAATTTTCTGATTAGAGGTGTTAACAATTTTTGTCTGGCTCACTATTCTTTGTAATTTCTCATTTTTATCATCTCCTCCTACTTCTTTAAGATACTTTAACTGACTTTCAACATTTTTTGATATTCTGCACGACTTTTTTTACTTGTCTAATTACAATCGCTAGAATTTATTAATTTTTTAGAATTGTTATCTCTTTATTCATTTTAAACAGCACAATTTATGTGTTTTTTTTGTAGAAAAATTTAAATCTGTTTCAAAAATACTTCTTCCATAACTGATATTTCTGTTCCTTTGTTATTAGTTTTTTTCGTTTTAATTTCATCATTTCACTATATTCTTTCTCATATTCTGCTTTAGTTTTTTTACTTTTCTCATTAGAATTGCTAAAAAATATCTTCTTACTACTATTGTTTCTAACATTGTATAATTATTACCTTCTTTTACTACTATAATAGAATTTGACGAACTTTCAACATGTTTTTTCTTACAAACATTTATATTCTGTCACTTTTTACACTTTCCAAAATTGTTCTTTGTCTCTCTTTTCCATCTCTCCTTTTAACTTAGGTCTTTTACAATACATTTTTTCATATTTGGTACTGCTTTTTTTAGTTTCTTAGTCAGGAATATTAACAACTTTTTTCAGTTCTATTTTTGTATGTAATGAAGAACTACAACTATCTCCTTTCATTTCTGTAAAGCCGTCATTAGTTTAATAATCTAATTTTCTCTTCTGTGTCGCATCTTTTACATTCCTCACATGTAAATTATTGTTTTTTATTTATTCGATATTGCCAATTCCACGTTTATACAATTTTGTAAAATTATCCGCAAATGAGATGACACATTTTTTTCAAACATCATATACAAATGAGTGCTTTTTAAAGCATAATTGTATACAATATTTTTAGGTTAAATATTAAAATATAAAGAAACAGCAAACGCAATGGCGTATACACCACAATGAACAAAATTTGGTTGTTGTACTCTTAAAAAAACTACATTAGGTTTAAACAGATATGACTTGCATAAATATTCTCTTTAATCTTTATTTAAAAAACCTTCATGAAGACTATTATAAACAAAAAGTTCATTTCCATTATAGTAAGTGCAAATCCAGTGACCCAAAAGTCGATTTCCACTAAACAATATTTGAATATGTAATTTATTCTTATTAATTGCTTTTATTTTATCTAACATTTCTGAATATCCTGTAATTTGTTTTTGAAAACTACCACCGGATGCAAGTTCCAATAATTGCTGAAACTTATACATGTGATTGTCATTTAGCATTTCTCAATTACAAATAATATCCTAATCTTTATCATTTAAATTGAAATATCTCTTCTTTAACTGAGAACTCATTTTTCAAAAACAACTTTCAAAAAAAATTAACAAAAAATGAATTTTTTATTACTTACGATCTAACTCCATAATGACCTCTTTATCCTACTTGTCATCAAATTATCTTTATATTTCAATCCTTAATGTTTTTTGTTTCTGTATCTCATATGTTTATCTTATATCTGTTTATCTCATATCATTCTCTCATCTCTTTACCTGATCTCTCTCATTGTTTCACATGTTTATCTCATCTCATTGTCTCATGCTATTGTCTCATATTTTTACCTCATTTTTCTCATTGTCTCATCTGTTTATCTCATATCATAGTCTCATGTTATTATCTCATATCTTTATCTCCACTTCTTTTATATAATTATATTATTAAAATTTATTTTACACTGTAACGACTATAACGACGAATTATAATGTTTAGAAACATTATAATCACTTTATTATTTATTAAACATTCACAATTAATTTATTTATTAAACAGTTATCAATCTCTTCTCTAATGAAATCACAATTACATTTTATGGACACTTAACATTTCATAACACTAACTTTATTGAAAATAAGAAGAAAATATAAAATTTAAACACTTTTTAAACATTGTTTCTTTAGTCAACACATTTTGCACACCTTCAGTTGAATCATTATCACTTTTTAAGAGTCACTTTATTATTTGTTATTATACACTTACAGTTAATTTCTTTAATAAACACTTTTCGTTCACCGTATTAAGAACTATACAACACAAACTCTTAATAAACAAAGCATATTAATACTATACACTTTCACATTAAACACATTTCTTTTATAAACACTTAATAAAAAATACACAATAATAAGCATTCTTCACTTCCACATTATACACACTCAAGTTTTATTCATTAATAACTTTCACTACCATGGACTTCTATACCACGCATTAATGTATTTATCTCTTTTTTCGTTATTTTCGTTAGAGCTTGAAAATTTTTCCAGAACCAATTATACACTCATTATGCAAGAGTTCACTCGAAAACCGATGAGCTTATTTCGTCTATTGTTCCTATTTAGAAAGAAAATTTTAAATTTGAAGAATATTTGAGTGAGGAGGTAAAATTTCAAAATATAATTTATTTTCTCTCTTTTCAATAATACTCGAAAATTTTATCTCTTTTCCTAAAACCATCAACCCTCATTATACAAGGGTTTGCTCTAATGATGATGACTCCCTGTAGGTAGTCTATTGTTTGTATTAAGAAATAAAATTTAAATTTCAAGGTAATTTCTATAATGAGCAAAGAGTTTCCTTTTTCGTAAACTTTTAACAAATACCTTCTTTCCCTAACCAAGGAACCAGGTATAAAATATCCTTTTTCGTTAACTTTTAACGCTTTTCCGTTAAGTTTTAACGCTGACCTTCAGTACTCGTTTCTTATATAGGATTTACCGAAATATATCACCGTCGGGTATCCATGGACATTTTTTGTCGTGTACTACCAGATACATTTTGTGTGTACAAATCATTTGTTTCTGTCAAAATAAGAAATGTGTTGTTTACGTTTGGTTAATTGTGATTTATACAAAATTAAGTATCAATATTTAATTTATAGCAAAAGGACAGAAATTGATTAAAAAATAGCTGTACAACAGGCAGTTTATTTTAACAGCACTTTTCTAAGCGTTTATTTCACTATTTTCTTCGTGTCCGGAGACACCCGACACAATTCTTGGTAATGATACTCTAACTATAAAAAACCTCAAGCACTAAAATTAAGATAGCTATTTTAAAATTTATGATGCAGAAAGCGTAAGTGTCCGGGGCTTTTCGACTCTCCGCTAAATACTTTTTCAACTTCGTCTTTCAACTTATTTTTTATGAGAAATATCTTCTTCGTTTTGCCATAACAAAGCAAACAAATTTTGAGTCGATTTAAAGAAGGTGTGTTATTCATTTTTATAACAGTACAACTTAAAAGTATGACTTTTTTATAATTAATGACAACAAAAAATTAGAGACAAAATTCCGCCCCCCACCCCGCTCTTTACCCATCTTACCTGCTAGGAGGTGGTTGGCATTTCAAATTTCATAGAAAGTCGTGTTAAACAAGTAAAGAAATAGTTACATTTAAGTCGTTTTCGGTTATGTTTTTAAGATTTGTTTATAAGACTAATTATATAATTAACAGCACCATCTTATGCACAGATAACAATATTTTTTAAGAAAGTTGAAATTGAACATAACAAAATTAGTTAAATATGGTTAATTATTTTATGATTAATTATTATTAATTATTTTATAAACAATAAATGGATTTTTAAAAACTAAACTTTAAAACCTTAAATATTTGCAATTATGTCAATCTCGAATCAAAACAATTTTATAAACATTACCGAACACGACTAAAATGTAACTTTTTATTTATTTGTTAACAACAAAATCAAAAAAAAAAATTTAAATAAACACTGTTGATTAAAACCATTTTTTAATAGTTGCTTAAGTAGTACAAATCATTTGTTAAATAAATATTTAATAAACAATATTTTTCTTTTAAAATTCTGAGAAGAATCTTGACTTCAAAAATTCTTAATTGCAACATTTGACATGACAATTTCGGTGGATTTTTTATTTAGTTAAATGGTAATTTAAGAAATCGGGAACTTTTGAAATTGGTAATATGTGGAATAGTTAAAAAATGTTTCTTTTTCGATTTCTATCACTTTAAAAAAAATTTAGAAAAAAATTAATTTCAATTTTCACTTGTCAAAATATTTATTTATTGACAGTAAAAAGCAAAGATGTTCGTTTCATTTTGTATTCTAAGAAAAAAGTTAGTGCGATCATAAACCACAATTTACATTTGTCACTTTTGTAAAATTTTTGTATTACAAGAAGGAAGTTAGTGCGATCGTAACACACACTTTACATTTCTTACATTTGTAAAATTATTTCATTTTTTAGCATTATTTTTATTTAAAAATCGTGGAGTTTCTTTCACAGTGGTCTTGAAGCAAAAGTAAGGGTTTTGAAAATGGATGGAAGATTTTCCAACGTAAAGTTTACCCACATGATCTCTAGTTTTAGAATTTTCAAAACGCGAAATCGTATCTGATCCGATTTTAGAGTTAGACTGATTTTACCTGTGGTAGATCCGCAATTATGCCCCTCCGCGGGTTGTTCACCTTGTCGTGGTGGGGGGGCTTAAGACCAGGAGTGCGACGACCCGTCACCTGCTTGCTCTGAAGCGGATATCCCGTGGGGCTTCGAGGAGGGGGCCTATATGTCTTCGGACAAGAGGGTTACAGCCTACCTGTGAGGTATCCCGTTAAGTCGGGCAATTCCAGAATGGGGGGGTGGCAAGCTCTTCCTTTAAGCTAAGCGGGACGATTAATCTGTGACGGAACCCCCTTTTAGGGTCATCTGACCCAGAACATGGAAAACCCGTAGATGAGCTTGCAGGTGCGTGGTTCTCGTACTCTTGACCTTACTAAGAAACAACCAAAACCAAGAATATGATATGAATAGTGAGAGTTCTAAAACATTACTCCAAGGAGGAACCCCGAAAGGGGACTGTACTCCCACTGGTTCCGATCGGGTGCAAGCCCCGGTGGCCGGTGCAGGATCCAAGGCTTTTGGAGGGATCCAAACTCTCGAGGTGTTGAAAAGTATGGAGGTGGATGACCCGCCTTCCATAGATGATAGTGCTGCATCTGTCCTAGGCGTCAGTGTCGAGAGGAAAGATGAAGCTGCTAAGGAAACGGAAGGACTTAACGAAGTAACTAAACACCAGCGTGTCTTGACAGCTTTGGAAGCCAAGTCGCTGCGTTGCAGCTGCGCGATCATGGAGGCTGATGAGAATTCTCTTTTTGAAGAATTCTCAAAATGTTTGAAAAAGATGCAAAAGTATGCGAAAGGCAGAAAAAATCTTGACGGCGTGATTAAGGAAGGACTAGAGGATGCCCTCGAAAAACTTACCCTTCAAATTAGAGCCAGAAAAGCATTGAAATTAGCGCACGAAAAACTGAAGGCCTACGAAGAAGAAGAGAAGAAACTCCACAACTCTGAAAACTGTATGGATTTACAAACTCAGAAACTTCTTGGACAGGAAAAGAGGAAAAGGGGTGATGAATTATCTTCCAGCCCTGAAGTCAGCTGTAACAGACGCGATCTCAAGAAGATTAAAAAACGAAATGGAATGGGCAGAGCTGGAAAAAATAGCTTTAGCTCCCCAAACCTAAGACCCGACGCGAGTCTGAAAGCTAACAAACAGTCCTCTGAAAATACGGGGTCTAGACAAACTGAGGACGGAAGCGACTCAAAAAAGCAGTGTGAACAGTGGTCAACAATCACTAAAGGAAAGCCTGTTCTGTCAGAGACTCCTGTCCCTACCAAATCTGCTGCTACCAGAGAAAATCCCAAACTGAAGAGAACAAGCAGGGTCAGACCGGATGCAATCCTGATAAAGCCAGCTGAAGGAAAGTCTTACTCTGAAGTAGTTAGGGACGTTCGTAAAAAAGTTACACCAGAATCGTTGGGTGTTACTGTAAAAGGAATACGTGCCACCAGATCTGGCAACGTCTTAGTAGAGCTGAATGCCTCGACAGATGCAAGGCGAAATTTTAGCGCCGCAATTAAAAAAGACGTAGGAACCTACGGGGAAGTAAAGGAGATGATCCCTAAAGCCTTCCTGGAAATCAGAGACATGGATGAAGCCACAGAAGCATCAGAGATCGTTGATGCTCTAAAAATCGCACTTGACAAGGATCTAGGTCAAGAATTAAAGGTCAGCCTCTCTAAGAAGCCGTTTAGAGGACTTATATCAGCCGTAGTAGAGATGGACGAGACCTCCGTGGTAATACTCGAGGGAAGAAACAAAGGTCACGTAAAAATTGGATGGGTTAGCTGTCGGTTTTGACGCAAAGTGTGGGCTCCCCACTGTTTTAAATGCCTTGGTACCGGGCACATAGCAAAGGAGTGTAAAGCGCCAGACAGATCTCTTTTGTGTTGGCACTGTGGCCAAAGTGGTCACTTCTCTGCGAATTGTGAAAACGAACCTTTCTGCTTTCTTTGCGATGAGCGAAAGCTAGAAGGAGGCCCTAAGCACGTTTTCGGTTCAGCCAAATGCGCTTCTCGTGGGAAGCAACAAAGTGTAATTTTGTCAGAAAAGAGTCTGTAATTCTCCAAGGAAATCTTCAGAGGAGTGAACTAGCCCAAGCCCTGCTTAGTTACTGGTCATGCTTGAAGAACCCTGACATTTGTATATTGTCAGAGCAATATGAAAACTGGGATACTCCGGGCTGGTATTCGGATACAAGCAACACTGCTGCAATCTGGGTCAGAAAACGCGCCAATATACATGTCTCAAAATGGGGAAAAGGTGACGGATATGTGTGGATAAAAACAGCAGGCATTACTTTTGTCAGTTGTTACCTCTCTCCGAATGGAGGAAAGCCTATCTTTGATGAAAGACTAGCTTGTCTCGAGGACACAGTTAGAGGATTTGACGGAGAAGTCATCATAGCCGGCGACTTCAACGCTAAGTCCCCTGAGTGGGGCATGACTTATGGTGACTCGAGAGGGACAAATGCTGTCGAAATGGTGAGCAGATTGGATCTGATAATCTTAAACTCGGGGTCTACACCGACTTTTAGTAGACGTAACTGTAGAAGCTCAATATTGGACCTTACCCTTGCTACACACAACGTCGCCTCAAGGATAAGAAACTGGAGGGTCGAAGAGAGCTACACAGCCAGTGACCACCAGTTTATTACATTTAGCATCCTAAAGAAGCCTTGTCATGAGGACCCATTAAGTCGTAGAATAAACAAAACAGGCTGGAATGTCTCTAAGTTAAACCGTGAGAAACTTATCAGTGTGATTAAGACCGGAGAAGATCTCCTGACAGAGATTCATTTCCAAGAAACCGAGGCCTCCCGCGATTTGTCAGATGATCTCGTTGACCGAACTATGAAGCTGATCACTGATAGTTGCAGCGCATCAATGCCAAAACGCTCACGTGGTGGACAGCTGAGATAGCGGAACTGAGGAAAGATTGTATTAAGAGTAGACGAAAACTCCAAAGGGCTCGTAAAAGGTTCACCGCGGAATCCGAAGCACTGGCTTACAAATCAGCTAGGAAAGCTTTACAGTACGCAATCAAGAACAGCAAGCGATTGTGCTGGAAAAAACTGTGCGATGAAGTGGATAACGATCTATGGGGTAACGGCTTCAAGATAGTAACTAAGAAGATGGGAAGGTGCTCACCGGAGGGTGCTATGGAACCTGAAGTAGTAAACGATATTGTGGACTCACTGTTTCCACAACATGAGATTCGCCCACCGAGAGACTTTAGCCGCAATATAGAAGTTCCTCTCTTTAGTCTAGAAGAATTAAAGACTGCAGTGAAGTCCTTTAACGTGGGCAAGGCGCCGGGCCCTGACGGAGTCCCAATGGAAGTTATTAAGATAATTTGCGATGACTTTCCCTACCTGATTCTCAACATGTTCAATCAGTGCTTGAGATCTGGAGTCTTCAGCGATAGGTGGAAAACACAACGGCTGGTGTTAATTGATAAGGGGAAAGGTTTCCCCAAAACAGCATCTTCATACCGCCCGTTGTGTATGCTCGATAATGTAAGCAAAGTATTCGAAAAGCTGATACGTGCCCGACTGCGCGCAGCGATCGAATCGGCTGGAGGTTTTTCTAAAAACCAATTTGGTTTTCGACCAGGACTCTCCATTATTGACGCAATTAACCAAGTGGTTGACATAACGAACGACGCTTGGTCTGGTAGTCGCAAGGCGCGGGAAGCGTGCATTCTTGTAATGTTGGATGTCCAAAACGCCTTTAACTCTGTCCGGTGGAATGACATAATGTCTGCTCTTGCTGAGAGATTCAGGGTACCCCCATATATCCTTAGAATAATTGACGACTATTTGTCTAACAGGATTCTGGTATACGAGACCTCTGAAGGATCACGAAGTAGACCCTTAACATCTGGTGTGGCACAAGGCTCCGCCCTAGGCCCGGACCTGTGGAATGCCGTGTATGATGATGTTGTGGATACTCCTGTTCCTGACAAAATCAAGATCACAGGATATGCGGATGATATTGCAGCAACCATTAGAGCAAAAAACGAGAGGCTTGTAAGGAAAAGAATAGCCGCGATGAATTGGCGTGTTGATGACCGCCTAAAGGCACATGGCCTGGAACTGGCTCCCCAAAAAACCGAAATGGTTGTCCTCTCAAGGCAGAAGCTAATCCCACCTGATTTTTCGGCAGAAATCAACGGGGTAAATGCTGAAGCTGCAAGTTCAGCCCGATATCTTGGCCAGATACTGGACAAAAGATTAAGATACGGAGGACACATTCAGCGAGTGGCTGATAAGGCTAGAAAGATGGTGGGGATGCTTTCTCGAATAATGCCTAACGTCTCTGGTCCTAGAAGCAGCAAGAGACGGGTGCTGATGAGCGTCTCCAACTGTATTATGCTGTATGGGGCAGAAATCTGGGCGGGTGCACTTAAAATCGACGCTTACCGTAAAAGACTTTTCTCTGTCCAGCGCGCAGGCGCACTTCGCATAGCAAGTGCTTATCGAACGGTGTCAGGAGTTGCTGTTATGGTGGTCGCTGGCACAATTCCAATTGACCTATTGGCAATCGAGAGACAGACAATACACCTGCACAGAAACGAGGACGAAAAATCAGTCATAATAAGACGAGCCAGAGAGCAAACCCTTCTAACTTGGCAAAATAGCTGGGAATGCGCAACAGAGGGCAGATGGACTGCTCGATTAATAAGCGAAATCAGGCCCTGGGTAAAACGTTCACATGGCGAGGTAAATTTCTATCTTACACAGTTTCTTACCGGACACGGGATGTTTAAGAACTACCTGTTCAAATGCAAGAGAAAAAATAGCGCAGAATGCGACTATAGTAAGGGAGTGAAGGATGATGTTTATCATACATTTTTTAGCTGCAGCAGGTGGTAACAATGGAGAGATGAGTTGGAAATATCTGTAGGAGAAACAATTTCACCTGACAACATTATTGGACTGATGATCAAAAAGGAGGAAGACTGGAACCTTATAAGTAATTACGTAGAGAAGGTACTACGAAGAAAGAAGATGGAAGAGTTGAACAGCTGAACACACAAACCCGACAACAGACTGTAACCTGAAGAAAGCTAAGCAGAAAGATAAGGTAGTAGCCCATATGTTGCTCTTAGAGGCCGAACACCATCTCTCTCGAAGTAATGCGAAAGCGGGTCCGAGAGAAAATGGTCGGCGTGAAAGTTCGAGGTGGCGAGTTTAGTTGGTATTACCGGTCTTGCACGGCTACACTGTATTCGTTGTAGCCACACCGGGCGAGTCCGACACTCAGTGCGTAAATGCATTCTTGGCACCTCGAAAAAAAAAAAAAAAAAAAAACGCAATTATGAGTATCACATTACCTATTTTGACTTTCAAGGTCCATAGGTTATTTAACATAAAATAGTTAATGTAATTTTTGTTAAAGTACTAATAAGGAAGTCTTTATAAACACTTTCATATAGTGTTTGACTTGTTTATAACATATACACGCCCTCAGAACGTCTGTCAAGCAATAACAGGTCATTGTTCAAGTCAATGTATTTTGTGTTTATACATTGTACTAAAACAACTTTCAAATATGTCATTTTTTTAAAGGTCTTCTATATGACTACTACTTTGGTAAATTGTTATTCTATATAAAAGTAACAAATCTCTAAAATATTAATTAATTTAAAAAAAATTATAGCAAGTAGTGTGGTTTGATGTTTTGATGTTCTATGTAACACTGTCATTTCCAACTCCATATAACATTGGCAAAAGTGGACAATTGAAGGGGAAAATAAATAACAAACTTGTCAGCGTGCTCGCGCCATTGATGCCATCGGTCCAGTAGCGTCACTACTTCAGTACGAGTCTAGTCCGTAAACACAAAAGTCCGAAATTTTTTGCTCTTACCACCCAAAAAGTTTTAAAACCGAAAGAAATACCCACAATTTTCTTTATGTTTGAAATCGGACTATACCTAGTGGGCACACATGTTCAAAAGTCGTCTTAAGGACGTCTTTTAGATTTTTGTGCCCACTGGGTATTTAGGTGTGGCTGAACCCTTTGAAATTTTCCATTGATTTTATATATGGGAAAAACGAACTTTTTCGTAAATTCACTATAAAATCCTCAAAAATCACTAAAAATATCAATAGAACAAATAACATCTTGAAATGGCCTTTAAAAACAATATTCCACAATTCATTTAATAACTTGTTAATATTATCTGTTTTTATAGGATCATAAATAGCCCCTATAGGCAAGTAGAAGAATAAAGATGTGAAGGATGTGTATTCTTCTACTTGCCTGGATTCATTTAGGCATTAAGCTTATTGCCTAAGCAATAAGCTAACTGCCTAAAGTGTTCCCGGCAAATAGAAGAAAAAGGATATTCTATGACGAAGTATAAACACAGATATATAAACAAACTTTTGATGTACATAATTAATTAAAAGTAAACGTTAATTTGTATTTATTTTATAAAATTCAAAATAAAATTCATTTTTTCGTTATTTGTTCCAACTAACAGTTGACGATTTTGCTAATTAATTTTCAAACGGTACTTAATACTGTTAATAAATTAGAATTTAAAAAAAGTGCTTTGAAGTAATGAGTAAAAAAAACTAGTAGCGGATGTTTTTGGAATAGAAAACAATTGAAAAACATTAACAAAATATTAAAAGATGACAAATTAGATTTGAAAAAAAATTCAGCCTGACTATTAACATTTAAATTTAAAACTTTGTAGCACTTTTTTCAAATTCCAATTTATCAACAGAATTAAGTTCCATTTTAAAATTATTTAGCAAAATCGTCAACTGTTAGTTGGAACGAATAACGAAAAACTGAATTTTATTTTGAATTTTATAAAATAAATACAAATTAAAGTTTACTTTTAATTAATTATGTACATCGAAAGTTTGTTTATATATCTGTGTTTATACTTCGTCATAGAATATCCCTTTTCTTCTATTTGCCAGGAACACTTTAGGCAGTTAGCTTATTGCCTAGTCAATAAGCTTAATGCCTACATGAATTCAGGCAAGCAAAAGAATGCGCATCCTACACATCTTCATTCCTCTACTTGCCTAAGTGTAGCTTAATGCCTAGAAATTCAGCTAAATGCATGATTCTTCTACTTGCCTACGACATATATATATATATAATTATATATACATGTATCTTTAAAATAGGATCAGGTACGATTTCGGGTCTTAAAAATTCGGAAACTAGAGGTCATGTGGGAAAACTCTACGTTCGAAAATCTGCCATCCATTTTCAAAAATCCTGCTTTTGATTCAAGAGCACTGTGCTTTCTTAAGAACAGTATGATAATAGCTTCCAACAAAGTTCTCTACTATCTCAGTAACGCTGACAGAGACAGAGACAACAAAGATAGGTGTAATATAATAGCAGGTAGCTCATTATTTTAATTTAGTTAAAATGTATTTTATGGAAGTGGAAAAGGAAGTATTACAAAATATTAAAAAAAGAAATTTCTATTAAGAAATTTGTTAAAATATAAACATTGATAAAATCGAGAATTGGAAAATTTTGTGAAATAATAAATAGAGAAATCTGAGCCTTAGTTATTGAAAAATTGGCATATTAGGAAATTGGAAATTTGTTTACTACAAAATTGTAGAAGTAAAGAAAATTTTAATTAAGAAAATTAGCACAATAGAGAAGTTGGTAAACTGGTAAATGGAGACATTGCAGATTTCATTATTGGGAAATTAGTAAAATATTAAATTGGACAATTGAAAGATAAAGAAAATTGAAGTAGAACAAAATTGCGCGCGCGTAGCGCGCTTTTGGAGTTCTAGTTTTTAAAAAAAAACTGAAACAACGTGTTTTGAGATATTCGAAAGGTTAACTTTAGAACTATATTTTGTATATAAATTACATATGTTTAAACAACATTCTTTTTATCATTGCAGAATTTATAAATTTTTCATTTAAAACTACTACTTACAAAAGTAATTTGGTCTTAGTAAGCAGAAGAAATAATTATTTAATAAAAAGGAAGTAATTCTATTTAGTACTCTATGTAGTCTAAATATCATAATATATTTATACTAAGTAGCAAACTTAAACAACTGAATAAAAATATTGTATTCATTAAAAACCTTGCGTGCACAAAATAGTCCTACTTAACGGCATTTATATTTAAGAGAAATATTTTACAATCCCACAGCTTCTAGAAAATATCCATAAAGTACTGTTACGAGATTGATAGTTGAATTTTATATTTCGGTGTATATTGAATTTCTTAATTCCCACACAGCACAATTCCTTGCTTGAAGTTTGAGCGAAGTTGGCACTGCAAATTTCGCAAGTTTGCATTTGACATTTATGAAAACTTGACCTAACCAACAAAATGTCCGCTTGTGCAGAAAGTTTGACGTTTGAAACTTGCTGGAAAATTTCCCTGCAAATTTAAACTTTAGGCCTTGCGCAGTTGATTTCTATGATAGCTAGGGCTGCGCAATAGATTTTTTTAAACCTCCCACAGGGGTCACAATGAGGTGTTACAAATTCATTCAATCCAAAAAAAAAAAAATTTTTTACCTTTAATTCGAACTTTTCTAGAACCTTTCCTGAAACTTGCGAGGAAAGTTTTCAATTACCAACTAGGTTATACTTGCCGCAAGTTATCCCGTCAAGCTTTCTGCACAAGCGGACATTTTGTTGGTTAGGTCAAGTTTTCATAAATGTCAAATGCAAACTTACGAAGTTTGCAGTGCCAACTTCGCTCAAACTTCAGACAAGGAATTGTGCTGTGTGGGTTGCCTAAATTAGAAGTCGGCTCGTATTAAGGACTAATATTCGTTAGTTGGTTAGTCTATCGCTCGAATCTGTTAGATTAGCACCACTTTTTCAAAAATTATTGTTTGATAAGCAATTTGTATAGATTCCAGTGTACAATTTTTGTAAAACATTAAATTAATTTTTGATAATTTGAATTTATCACTTGGTGATAAATTAATTATTAAATTAATTTATTGCATAAAATAAATTGAACTTTGTTAATGTTTAAAAGAAACAATTTGTGTTTATTTTATTTAAAAAGACAAAAACTCGCAATCTCGGAACATTTGGTCCTTCGAGCCGGATTATTGGTGCTTTCTTTGGATTAAAGTGGAGTGAAAGGTGCAGCGTAGTGCAGTGGGAAGTGTAAGTGTAACGTGGAAGACATTTGTTAATAACAAGTTGTCATTTAGGATGATGTTATCCTTTTCCTTGTCCCTTTACCTGACAGAGAAAATTATTCTGAAACATAAAAATTGTGACTTGCATTTTTTGTGGTAATTGTTAATTTGTAATTAATAATTAAACTCTGGATTTTCTATCCTGTGATAATTGTGAATATTAAAATTGTCTTAAAATCGACAATTATCATCGTCAAGTATTGTTATTGTTGTTCTCCACAGACTTCAACAAAGGTGTCCATGGGATTTTTTCGGTAATTAATTTCTATAATTGTATGCTCATTACTTCTTTACACACACACTTGTATCTCATCATCTCGCCGTTAATGGATGACTACCCAGTTAAAAAAACTTGTACATGATCTTGAACAAGTTCTTATATGATTTCTTGTACCTGACCAGTGGTATGAAGTTGTACAAGAACTTGTGTGGTCTCCGTCAAAGAAATTGTAACATGTTTATGTACAAGTTCTGGTATAAGGTCCCGTACAAGGAATCAGGTACAAGAAATCATATAAGAAATTGTCGAAGATTATGTACAAGTTTTTTCAACTGGGTACTGGACGCTCATATTACTGTAGGACCGCCTGACTACTGCCAACTACTATCACTCCCACTGACAGCCTGCCTGCACCACTACTTCTACATGCTTGCCTATACATGCATTACGAACTACAAGCGATAGACTCTTATGCCTTTTACAATCACTATAAGGCTTATTGCATTATAAAATCTTTGAACTTTTTTAAAAATCAACTCTTTTGGATCTTTTACCATGGCAATGAATGTTTTATTTTATTGTGATATAAACGGTTTAAATGAATACTTCTTAAATTAAATTTCATTATATAATTCGGTAGTGTTTTACAAATTTACTTTATTAAGTATTTAAAATTAATTTGATAAAATGTTAAATTTATTCATTTCGACGCCCCCCGTTGATAAAGTGTTTATTAAAAAGCCAGGTTAATAAAATGTTAATTTGAAAAACAATGGAATGTCATTTTTATAATTAATTTTTTTGGATATGATTTCTATTAAACTGTTTGTTTAATCAAATGTTTTTTGAAGTTTTGTCATAAAATGTTAATTGGACCGAACGATGGATACATTTGTTTATTAATTCAAATATGCAATAACATTCTGTATAACATTCTTTATAACCTTGCTTTAACATTATTCTACTGTTTTTAAAATTAACATTTTATTACACTCGCTTTTTAATAAACACTTTATCAACGGGGGGCGTCGATTTAAATTTAAATAAATAGAATTAATCATTGATTACACAGGTCGACAAATAATGACTTTTTTCTGATTCAAGGATCAGACCATGATATCCTTATAGATTTTTCATCGCTGAACACGAATCTGAAGTCGAAAAGTGCCCATCACATAGAGATTTTGAGAAAAATGGACTCAAAGTTCCAAAAAACCCTGTGTTAGCCCTACTTCGATCACATCTAGACAGTGATCCTGACGTGCTAGAAGTCTTTACTTAGGCTTAAATTAAAGCTTGAACCTTCATTTAACATCATAAAATTAAGAAAACGCTGAATCAATTCCAAATTTCCATGTAGCACCACGTTTCCATGGGCGCGCGCACTTTACTTGCACTTATAGAACCAGGGTGTCTACTGGAAACCTAATTTGAAATTCCAGGACATTTCCAGGACTTTTTCAGGACAGTTTTTTTTATTTTTCTAGGACATTAAATTCAATGATTTTTATAGAAAGCACATTTCTTTTTCAATAAAACTAAAAAAAGCTAAAAATTATATTCATTAAGGTGTCAAAAAAAAAAAAAAAAAGGCTGATGTTTCCCCCAAATTTTGTTCCTAATAAAAAAAATGAGACATGTATTTTTATATTTTTTTTTTTAATATTTTAAATAAATAATATTTTCAATATTTTTTTTTCGTAAATCTGATATAAAAAATATAAAAATTGATTATATTCAACATGCAAATCTTCTTTCTTTTCAAAAATATCTTGAAAAAAAAACTCGATGCTTTATTTGTCAACAAATTATTTAAATTATTTTTAATAATTTACAATTTAACAATTGTGTAAATAATTTCTGTTTGTTAATAATAGATATTTTTTTAATCTTATATTGACAGTTGTACTTTTTTTCCTAAATTATAATTTAGTATATTGTTCAACAAGAAAAAAAGATTTATTAGAAGTTACGTTAAAAAATGGTTAAACAAATTATTGTTATTATTTTTTAATTTTTGTAGATCTGTATCAAAACTACAGGGAGGATCATGAAACGAGAGAAGGGAAGGCTACCGGCGGACCTACGAGGAGTACCGAGAAGCACGGGAAATAAGAGGAAAAAATTAGTAAGGATAAAGAAAAATGGGGAGAAGAAAAACTTCCGATCCTGCCAAGAGAATCGAGAAGTTTGGTAAAACAAAGAGAGAGAGGAGGAAAAATCAAAAGGAGTTTCTGATCCTGCTACGAGGATCATAAAACTCTAGACGGGAAAAAGGAGAAGAGACACTAGAGCATTCAAATGTCACTTTCACTAAACTATCCTCAATTCTCAGGATTTTACGGAGTACAAGAATTAATCACAATAATGAAGAAAAGGAAACTACACTTTATTCAATAATAACCGTCTAAATGAAGGTACACGTTAAGGCGGAGCTCGCGCGCTGATTGGCTACCTCACCAGGTAGCGGCAACGAAAACGCGAGTAGAGGTTTTGTCACTTGTCAGGCAAAAAATATAAACATTTAAATATTAAATTTATTGTGTAACAATTTGCTGGGGTGCTTGATCGTGACAAAAATTTACTCACGTTTTTATACAATGCCTAAATAATTAATTCGGTAAACCACCATATGATTAATAATAAAACACTTACTTAAGCTAAACTAAATAAAAAACAAATAACACTTAATTGAAATAAAGCACTTAATCGAAATAAACAACTTAACGCGAACGATCACGGTTGTCCAGACCTCGGACTCTGTGAACGACGTATGTTAATTTAAAAAGGACTACGGAGCCTAGTGTAGAATATACATTAATAAATTTTAGTACCAGTGCCAACATAAAGATATTAAATTTTTCTTTCTCTTATTTTGTGAAAATTGCAATTTATTTCTTTTCTCGATCCTCTCCGCAGGATCGGAAGAGAAGCGTGTGTGTTCCGGATTTCACGATCCTCAACGTAGGATCGGAAATTCCTCGCGTCCCCTTGTCTTTTGTTCGGTGATTTGATTGCAATTTATTTCTTTTCTCGATCCTTCCCGCAGGATCGAAAGAGAAGCGTGTGTGTTCTGGATTTCGCGATCCTCAACGTAGGATCGGAAATTCCTCGCGTCCCCCTTGTCTTTGTTCGGTGATTAAATTGTAGTTTATTCCGGCTTTCACGATCCTTAACGTAGGATCGGAAATTCCTCGCGTCCCCTTGTCTTTTGTTAGGTGATTTAATTGCAATTTATTTCTTTTCTCGATCCTCCCTGCAGGATCGGAAGAGAAGCGTGTGTGTTTCGGATTTGGCGATCTTCAACGTGGGATCAGAAATTCATCGCGTCCCCCTTGTCTTTGTTCGGTGATTTAATTGTAGTTTTTTCTGGATCTCACGATCCTCAACGTAAAATCGGAAATTCCTCGCGTCCTGCTTGTCTTTGTTCGGTGATTTAATTGTAGTTTATTCCGGATTTCACGATCCTCAACGTAGGATCGGAAATTCCTCGCGTACCCCTTGTCTTTTGTTCGGTGATTTAATTCCAATTTATTTCTTTTCTCGTTCCTCTCCGCATGCTCGGAAGCTAAACGTGTGTGATACCGATTTCACGATCCTCAACGTAGGATCGGAAATTTCTCGCGAGCCTCAACCGTAGGATTGGAATTTGGTCTCTTCAACAACGACTGTCTGACCCCGCCTAAGAAAAATCACAAAAGTTGTCATCTGAAATTTAATAAATTCGATGACAGTTTCACGTTTCCATGGGCGCGCGCACTTTACTTGCACCTATAGAACGGTATACAGAGTCCCACTTATTATCTCGCTTATTATTCATTTTTATTTATGAAATTTACTGTTTTTGTGGTCACTGAATACAAATATGATGTTAAAATTAGAGAATTAAAAATGGTTGATCCTAAATGGGGAACCTCCAAAAACAGGGACCTCAAAAATCTCTAAATACTAAGTTTCAATATAATCCATAAATTTTCAAAATTATATGTCCACAATTTTTGGATAAGCCATTTTTAAGTCTTTAACTTTAACGCCATATTTGTATTCAGCGACCTAAAAAACAGTAAATTCTATAAGTAAAAATTAATAATAAGTGGGCCTTTGTATACCGCTATATAGGTGCAAGTAGAAGGCGCGCGCACATGAAAAAGTGGTGCTACATGAAAATTTGGAATTGATTCAGCGTTTATTCAATTTTTTTCTGTTAAATGAAAGTTCAAGCTTTAATTTAAGCCTAAGTAGAGACTTCTAGCACGTCAGAATCACTTTCTCGATGTGATCGAAGTAGGGCTAAAACAGGGTTTTTTGAGACTTTGAGTTCATTTTTCTCAAAATCTCTGCGTGATGGGCATTTTTTGAAGTCAGATTCGTGTTCAGCGATGAAAAATCTATAAAAATATCATGGTCTGATTCTCGAATCATTTTCAGTGTCGACCAGTGTTAACTATAATATTATTAGTTCTTCTACAATAAAAATTATGTTCCAAAAAAAGTAAACCAAATTAAATTATTATTTTATAATTTATATGATAGTAATTTAATTTTAAAATAATTGTTTTAAAATAATTTAATTAAATAAATATTAATTTTATGCAACTAACTTTTGGTAAATAGGAGAAAAAACTCCACTACATTTGTAATATAAATTTTTTAAATAAATCGAATAGTTTAAATTTTTATTATAAATTTTGTTTGAATGTTAATTGAAAATTAATCCATTTTCTTATTTACCGTAATTTATTTGCATAAAATTGATATTTATTTAATTTTAATCAATTAATTTTAATACAATAAAAAGAAAAATTAGTGTCATACGAATTATAGTTCAATAATTTAATTAGTTATTTTTTTGTAACAAACTATTTTTGCAAAAACATTGTCATAAAAGCATAAATAATTTTAAGCAACAATCATAACTATTTTATCAACTCTATATTTTTATAAGATTATTATTTATTTTTTTAAATAGTGTTTAATAATGATATTTTCTATTAAATATTAAAAATTTAATATATCAGGAATACAATTTTTTTAAAATAATTTATAAGTAATCCAAATCTTTGGAAAACTGTTTTTTAATGTGTAATCAATTATTTTAAATATGCATACATAAATTTAATAGATATGTGTTTCATTAAATAAGTTTGAAACATTGAAAAAGGATTTATAATGTCATATAATAATCTAATTTAGATAGTTTTTGTTTATATACAATTTTTATTACGATCATTAATCATACTAAGTCATTTTTTTTAAATACCTTAGATAATCAAAATTTCATTTAAAATTTCTTGCTTTTTTTCATATAATGTGACATAATTCATTTATTTTATTTTAATAAACTTAATATGTAATTAAATGATTTTTAAGAAATCAAGAAATTAATTTTTTGAGACATTTATTAACATTGAAACTTTAATTGTTACGTAAGTGGTAAACTATTGTTTAAAAATGTTTATAATTTATTTACATGAAAGTGCTTATTTTAAAGATAAATTTTGAATTTTAAGAAAAAATCCTTGAACATTACTTTTCCTATTATTAGGATAATAATTATTATGATTATACACTTCAATAATAATAATAATCATTATTACCCATTAATTTTATCTCACAATTTTAACTATTTTACCAGATTTCAGTGAAAATTATTATTTAATTGCTATTTTATTTAATTGTTTTATTAAGGGGTTACATGGGTTTACACGGCAAAAAAGGCCTATTTTCAACAATTTTTCTTTTTATATAAAGAAGGAAATATTTTATTATAACTTTTTAGTTTCTTAAATATATATATTTAAAGAAGAATTTATGAAATTTACGAAGAAAAATATTCAGAAGTCAGCCAATGAGACGTCATTTCCGGTGACCCCTCACAGTGTGCCTCAACCAGTCGCAGGTGGTCTGAAAATGTAATAACAAACGGCTAATGTGGAATTGTCCTAATGGCTCCCAGATTCCAAATTTTCAAGATTTGAAATCCTAACTGCTCCACTTTTTGATATTTCTACGTGGAAGTTCCATATTTACCATGAAAACGCAGAAGAGACTATCAACTCTAGAAAATATCGGAATAAGACGTGTAATTACGTATTATAACTATAAATGCCGACTTTGTTAAAGGCAAAATACTTTTTAGAAAAAGACAACCCCACCCCCCAACCCCTCATCCAAGGAAGACAGAATTGATTATTAAAATGAAACGAAATTTTATCCATGATAATTAAAGATGTTATTGTTGCACACCGTTGTAGGATCTTTGACCACTCCCCCCTACTCGTTTGACCACCTTTTCCTATTCTGTGGCCCTCTATGTAGCCACTTCGACCCCCCCACCAATGATGACAAAATTATATATTGTAATGAAACGAAATTTTATCTACGATAATTGAAAATGATATTGATACTTTTCGTTAAAAGATCTTTGACTACCCCCCCCCCCACCCCGCCCTCGTGGACCACCTATGATTTCCCTCTATGATTCATCTTTTTAAAGGTGGTGACACACTATACGCGCCGAGCCTGTAATGTAATGCTCGACGAATGCTCGGCGAACATTCGTGGCGAAGAGGTGACGAACGTTGTGGACAATGGGAAAACGAAGGCTGATTTCAAATACTTCAATGTATCCTGTCAGCGAAAGTGCCATAAAATTTTGAAGGATTAGAAAACATTTTTAATTTAAGCAAAAAATGGGTTTGAAGGTTTAAATACTCTAGAATTTTATGACACTCTCTCATGAAAATATAGGTAATAGGACAAAATTTATGACTGGTTTAGTTGAAGGGTGACTGGGGACCCAAAGCAGATTGGACCCCTAATTCCTTTGAGCGCGCAGGAAAAACCGACAATCGGCGGATCGGCTGCGAACAGCTCGCGAGCATTTCACGAGCCGCGCGTAACACGGGCAAATCTAGCGAGCATTCAGCAGAAATTTGTACAGCAACTTATTTCCATTGTATATGCTCGGCGAGCATTCACCGAACGTTACATTATAAGGCTTGCGCTTTCAGTTTGTACAGCGCGAATGCTCGTCGAGCATTACATTATAGGCTCGGCGCGCCTAGTGTGTCTCCACCTTTAAATAGTATTTTTCATAGATGTACAGTCGAATTCATATATGCCTTCTCGCGTCAATGCTTGTCACACAGATATGTTCACGTGCACAAGACAAGCGTTGACGAAGGCATACATGCATTCGACTGTACTTATACATCTGTGAAAAATACTATCTTAATCAAGAGGAATTTAAAATAATTACAAATTTACATTGCTATATTAATTAGTATAAATTAAGACTGCTTTTCTGTCATGAAAATGACTTTTAAAAAGAGATCCTATAACTATTGGGAAGGTACATAGAGGAGAAAGGTGGTCAATGAAGACGGGGGGGAGGGGGTAGTCAAAGATCCTTTAACGATAAGTATCAATAACATTTTCAATTAACGGGGATAAAACTTCGTTTCATATTAATAAGCAATTCTGTCATCCTTGTTGGTGGGGGGTTTGCGGGGGGGGGGGTGTCGATTGCTAAAGAGTATTTCGCCTTTAACAAAGTCGTGTATAGCGACATTTACAGTTATAATACGTAATGACACGTCTTATTACGATATTTTCTTGAATAGATAGCCTCTTAGGCGTTTTCATGATAAATATGGAATTCCCACGTAGAAAGATCAAAAAGTGGAGCAGCTAGGATTTTAAATCTTGAAAATCTGGAACCTGGGAGCCATTTAGGACAATACCACATTAGCCGTTTGTTGTTACATTTTTAGACGACCTGCGACTGGTTGAGGCACACTGTGCCCTCGGAAAAAAGGTGCGTCCGCGTTGACAGCACAATTCCTGACAGAATCATCTGAAATGAAAAAACTAAATATTTTCTTTTAGTACAGACCTGACACTAGAAAGTGGACAAAGGGAAAAAGAAAAAAGTAAAAATTGGATTTTTGGCAGACCTTTTTACAAAAAAATGCAAATTTTGGTCAAATTTGCTCAACATTTTTTTTTATAGTTGTGATTGAAGAAAAAAAAAATTCGTCCAAGTACTGGAGAAAAATAAATAATAATAAAAAAAAATTTGATTTTTTAAATCTGTGAAACCCATGTAACCCCTTAAATAAATGAATATTAATTAATTGAATAATTATTATGTTTTGACGTTTTAAATTAAATGCCCCACGCGATCGTGGGGCAAGGAAGCGCGAGTTCTATCCTTCCCGCTACCAATTTTTTTTAATCTGATTTCTTGTGGGTACGCCAGATGGCGCCAGCAGTTTCTGCTTTATGTAGGTTTTATATCAAATGCATTAAGTGACTACCGCCTGAACTACAGTTCTGCGAAAATTTTTCCAAATGAGTTGATGAGTGTTGTCAGCGAGTAAGGGATCAAGAGAGGGGCGGTAATGTTTTCGACTCTCACGCCAACTACATTCACTACATTTACCTTACCGAACTAAACCTAGATGACGGACAGTGGGCTAAAGTGCTCTTTAGTATTTGATGTATTTGAACAAACCAAAAAATAAATGAAAACTTACATTCTACAGAATACAGAAAAAATATAAAGATAGAGATTATAAAATTCCTAACCTATTAAAAATTTTCCAAAGAAACATAAAAAATATTTAATATTCATAAGAAACATTTAATTTTTTGCCTTTAGAAACCGAAAAAATATCAATATAGCTGTTCCAAAGAATTAACTCACTTGTTTTTATCTCACATGTATATATACAGGTGATTTGTTATAGCAACTGAAAAAAATGACAAAAGCAATATAGCGCCGAAAAAATTAAAATTACTTTTCAATTAAATTGACAACTTCTTTTAATGATTGATAGCGTCACTGTTTACAAATTTGACGTCAAAAATTCATTATTCAAAATGGCTGGTCCAATATGGCCAAAGCGAAATGCAAAATAGCTTTGGATTTGCACAAGAATCCCTCCTTAACAGTTTTTGGGGTCGCTGATTATAAATTTGACGACAAAAATTCATTATTCCAAATAGCTGATTCAATATGGTCGACCTGAAATGCAAAATTGCTTTTGATTTACACAAGAATCCCTCTTTAAATGTTTTGGGGTTGCTGATTACAAATTTGACGTCAAAGATTCATTATTCAAAATGGCTGATCCAATTAATGGTCGACCCGAAATGCAAAATTGCTTCTGATTTACACAAGAATCTCTCTTTAAAGGATTTCGGTGTCGCTGATTACAAATTCGAAATCAAAATTTAATTATTCAAAATGGCTGATCAATTATGGCTGAATTGGTTTTAATTTGATTTTGTTTTACTCACAAAATAAAATTTGGTTATTTGTTTTTAGATACACCGTAAAAAGAATATGATTTAAGCGGTTTGAAATGGTTCAATGCGCTTTGATTCCGTTTTTGTCTAAATGCTTTCAAATACCTACAAAAAAATCAGTAGCCAGTGTACTGAAAAATTGAACATGTGATATGGTTATGCCCTACCGATACAAACTCACTGAAAACTCACTGGCGAAAGTCACTGAGTTTTTTGGGCCATTTCAATGCGTTTTCAGATAGTATTTCAAACATTTACTCACTCAAACTTCATTGGGTCTTTTAAGTCTGATTTATGGCAATGGGAAATACCACTGAAAACCCTTAAAGAGGTAAAAATAATTTATTGGGCCCTTTTGCGGTTTATGACCAACATATAAATACTTTTGGTGACTCTTACTTTTTTTTGTCATAAAAATAATTACGCTGAAAATAATGTTTATTTGTTTCAACATTATACTTATTTTAATGAACTTAAACTATTTTCATGATTCTATTATGTTTACTACATATCCCTTTGACTTTGATTTCAAATATGAGATCAGTATTAACGTAATATTTATGGTTTACAAAATACCTTATAATTTGTTAAAATATAAAATTATCACAATAAATTTTAGATATTTGGAATCGTAAAGTATTACAGATTCTAAATTTTTTAATTACAAATGTTAAATAATTAAATTTCAGAAATTTCAAGTCATAAAATATTAGGGTTCAAAAATTATTAGCTAGGGTAACAATAGACATGAGGATTTAAAATGGATCCCTGCTTTAACAGTAGATTCCCAAATCTTTTGTCATTTAAGTTTATGTTTTTCAACCTGGCATTTTATTACCTGGAATTTATATACTTTTACTTTTTGAGGTCTGCAATACAAAATTGAAATCTTCAATATTTCACTATTCTGAATTTCTAAAATTCATTTTAAAAATGTATTCTACTAAATTAAAATTATAATCAATAAAATACTTAAAGAATAATTAATTATTAAAATATATGTTATAGACATTTATATTTTTTATAGAAAATAACAATTGCAAAAACTAATATTATAATATATAAACAATAAAATTTATTAATAATTTTAAATCATAATTAGCTTTTTAATTAATATTGTTCTCTGTAAATAATTATATTGTCATATTTTTGACACAATTTTTAATATAGATGTATACTCGCATAATGTAGGTATATTGAATTTTCAGAAAAATATTTTTTTAATAAATTTACATAAAAATATATATCTAATAAAGAGCCACAGATGTCTTATGAAAATATATTTTTAATTTCTTTTGAAACTAAATTTAAAAGGACAACCTGAAAACGGGCAATAAATTTTAACCTGGCGAGAAAGTAGCAATAAACCCTATCACAGTGGACTTGAAGCAAAAGTAGGGGTTTTGAAAATGGATGGAAGATTTTTCAACGTAAAGTTTACCCACATGATCTCTAGTTTTAGAATTTTCAAACCGCGAAATCATATCTAATCCTATTTCTATAGGGGGTTATGGGTGAAAATAAATCAGAAACAGCGTTTTTATGTTATAAGAAACAAAAGTTTATTTCGCACTCGGAAGATGCATACGATCTTTACTCTACCCTGGATCGCATAGAACTAAATGAATAATCAAAAGGACCAGTGAAAAACTGAGTCACATATGCCTAATACTAATGCAGATCTTTGTTCAAAAGTGGTTTACAAAATTTGATAGCCGACCGCCATTCTGTCGCCTCGAAACATAAACAGTTCTAAAGACATGTATACTTAAAGAGTATTATATTTAAAAAATTCTTACTTATTTCTTACTTTGAGTATTATATTTGATATCTAAATAAGATTTGTTTTTGAAAGAATAATTATTCCATGAAAAACCAACAATTTTAAAGTTAGACTGATTTTACCTGTGGTAGATCCGCAATTATAAGTATCACATTACCTATTTAGGCTTTCAAGGTCCATAGGTTATTTAACATAAAAAAGTTAATATAATTGTTGTTAAAGTACTAATAAGGAAGTCTTTATAAACACTTTAATATAGTGTTTGACTTGTTTATAACATATACACGCCCTCAGAACGTCTTTCAAGAAATAACAT
The DNA here is from genome assembly GCA_037103525.1 of Ganaspis brasiliensis. Taxonomy (NCBI): domain Eukaryota; kingdom Metazoa; phylum Arthropoda; class Insecta; order Hymenoptera; family Figitidae; genus Ganaspis; species Ganaspis brasiliensis. The sequence goes on from JAZKLR010000434.1 coordinate 347,424, forward strand.
GTCATTATTCAAGTCAATGTATTTTGTGTTTGTACATTGTACTAAAACATCTTTTAAATATATCATTTTTTTAAAGGTCTTCTATATGACTACTACTTTGGTAAATTGTTATCCTATATAAAAGTAACAAATCTCTAAAATATTAATTAAAAAAAAAAAAATTATAGCAAGTAGTGTGGTTTGATGTTTTGATGTTCTATGTGACACTGTCATTTCCAACTCCATATAACATTGGCAAAAATGGATAATTGAAGGAGAAAATTAAGAACAAACTTGTCAGCGTGCTCGCGCCATTGACGCCATCGGCCTAGTAGCGTCTCTACTTCAGTACGAGTGTAGTCCGTAAACACAAAAGTCCAAAATTTTTTGCTGTTATCACCCAAAAAGTATTAATACCGAAAAAAAATACCCACAATTTTCTTTATGTTTGAAATCGGACTATACCCAGTGGGCACACATGTTTGAAAGTAGTATTAAGGACGTCTTTTAGATTTTTATGCCCACTGGGTATTGTGACCACCCTGGGGGCGAGATTTTAATTTAATTACTAGAATTTAGCTAATTGAAATTCTGTAAAGAAAGGACACGGGTTCGACTCGCGCGAGGGACACAAATCGAGAAACAGACTCTCAGCACGTGGAAAATGAGGCGACTGCAACCATCAGTCCAAAAGGCCAAATAGCGAGGAATTGTAGAGCAAGAATACAGAGCGACTTACCAAAAGAAGATTGACAAAGAAAATCAATAGTACAGGTGCTCGTAGACTCAGGAAACAAAGGCCGTAGATTATCCTCGCTCTCCGTCGACAATAATCGGTAGAAGAACAGGCACAAATAGTGGTGAGTAGCACTGGGTTATAATAATAGTTTTTTCATAACGCAGTCTTAAAAATGGCGTGATTCGGTTCTCTGTAGATAACCAGAAAGTTGCAGATTTAAGAACGATTCACTATGTGACGTCAGAGTGCAAACAAGTACAGTCCAAATTGCATGTCCCCCACTTTTTTACTTTTCTTGCACGCACTGTTTGACCAACAGAACAGAGTCGATATCTTTAGCGTGAGTAGTACCGCTTCAAAATCTAACCTGACCGTATCACTAGCGCGGCGTGTTGACAAGTTAAAAAGTGTGAGACATTCAATTTGGATTGTATTTGTGTACACTCTGACGTGACATAGTGAATCATTCTTAATTCTGGAACTTTCTGGTTATCTATACAGAGAACCGAATTACGCCTTTTATGACTTTGTTATGAAAAGTATCGTTCGTAACCGCGTGAACAAAGCAGTCGTTTTGAAACTCGCGCAATTTTTGCAACTCGTTTCACTCGTTGCAAAAACATTGCTCTCGTTTCAGAAACGACTGCTTGTCACGCATGTTACGAAATATACTATTATTCACTATAGATAATTATCCAAATCACAAAAGTAGATACAATTAGGTTGCGCAGTAAATCGCCTGTCAACCGTACGCTCGCTCGCATCAATCTGATGCGACCGGCAGCAGGTGATACGTCGTCTGCTAAGTCAGACGCGCGCGTCACCTAGCGGCAATAATCAGGCGCGGCAAATTCAATTTGAATTTGAATGACGAAATGTTAATATCTGAAGAGCGAAATAGGAGGAAGACGGCGATTGTAACCCTTAAACGATAGGGATCGTTACAATTCCCCCCTTCTAAAGCGCCGTTACCCTCCGGATTCGCTCCTGGTTCGCCCAGAGTCTTGCTCCAGCTGAGATCTAAACATTTGGCCTGTTGGAATTCGATTTACTGTATTGGAAATTAATAGTTAAATATGAGCATATAATAGAGAAAGAAATCAAAAAGTAAGAAAAGGCTTTAGTAGCCGTATAAACTTGAGTTACAAAATAAGGGATGGTTGCAATAGCTCTCTTTAAATGTGTATTTCAACGCTTTAACTAATTCTAAAATAAGTTTTACCAGCATTAGTTCAACCAATGAAACTGTTTGTTTGTTTTTTTTTTTTGAAAATTTGTATTTATTAATAATTCAAAAATGGGCGCAATGGCGCCATAACAAAATAGACATTAATCCTACAAGGCACAATGGGCCTGAATCACAAGTGCTTTTCGCTTTGTCGAAGCAATAGCGGGCGCAATGGCGCTAATACAAATTAAACGGCTGAATTGTAAAATAATAAAAATAGTAAAACTATAAAGTTCTCAAAAATCACTAAAAATCTCAATAGAACAAATAACATCTTGAAATGGCCTTTAAAAACAATATTCCACAATTCATTTAATAACTTGTTAATATTATCTGTTTTTACAGGATCATAAATAACCCCCATAGGCAAGTAGAAGAATGAAGATGTGGAGGATGCGTATTCTTCTACTTACCTAGATTCATTTAGGCATTAAGCTTATTGACTAGGCAATAAGCTAACTGTTAAGTGTTCCCGGCAAATAGAAGAAAAAGGATATTCTATGACGAAGTATAAACACAGATATATAAACAAACTTTCGATGTACATGATTAATTAAAAGTAAACGTTAATTTTATTTATTTTATAAAATTCAAAATAAAATTCAGTTTCTCGTTATTTGTTCCAACTAACAGTTGACGATTTTGCTAAATAATTTTAAAACGGAACTTAATACTGTTAATAAATTACAATTTGAAAAAAGTGCTTTGAAGTAATGAGTAAAAAAACTAGTAACAGATGTTTTTGGAATAGAAAACAATTGGAAAACATTAAGAAAATATTAAAAGATGCCAAATTAGATTTGAAAAAAATTCAGCCTGACTATTATTATTTAAATAACTATGAAAGGCGATGGATTTAGTGTATATGGTGCCATTCGAAACGTATTTTCCAAAATTGTTTTCTATTCTAAAAACATCTGTTACTATAGTTTTTTTACTCCTTACTTTGTAGCACTTTTTTCAAATTCCAATTTATCAACAGAATTAATTTCTATTTTAAAATTATTTAGCAAAATCGTCAACTGTAAGTTGGAACGAATAACCGAGGGGCTATTCACTCTGAATCAGTTGTGATCGCATCACGCAGTATTTGGCAGTAGTTCGAGTAGAATCATCTGATTCCCTTTTAGACTACACTAAATGACACTAACCGGCAGTAATTCGCATTAAGCGTACTAATTCATTCCTTAGCTCGATTTCTCGAAAATTAGTAATTTAACTTCTTAAAATTCAAATATTTGAGAAAAATTTTATATGCTTTTAATCGTCAGAAAACACAGATTTTGAATTTCACAATAACAAATTGTTTACACAAAAATTTAAACAACAATATTTGTTGTTAAATAATACATTAAATCTACATTAAGAAAACAATGGGTTGGGCTACCTGAAGGATAAGAAGTCATTAGGTTAATAATTAAGGATCTCGTATGACCGTCGGACGGAGTTCGAGTAGAATCGTCTGATTCCCTTTTCGACTACACTAAAGGAACAGTAATTCGCAGTAAACATACTGACTCGCTTCTTAAGTGTACTGATTCATTCCTTAGGTGTCTTAACTCCCTTCTTAAATACACTAAGTCTTTCTTAAAACGCTGCTTTGCTCTTAAGCTCCTGACTTTAAAAATCTGAACATTATTACAATTCTCTGCATGTTGATTTCAAGCAGTAAAAGTCATTGATTCGCGAGTGAATAGCCCCTCGCGAATAACAAAAAACTGAATTTTATTTTTATTTTATAAAATAAATACAAATTAACGTTTACTTTAAACTAATTATGTACATCGAAAGTTTATTTATATATCTGTGTTTATACTTCGTCATAGAATATCCTTTTTCTTCTATTTGCCGGGAACACTTTAGGCAGTTAGCTTATTGCTTAGCCAATAAGCTTAATGCCTAAATGAATTTAGGCAAGTAGAAGAATGCGCATCCTCCACATCTTCATTCCTCTACTTGCCTAAGTGTAGCTTAATGCCTAGAAATTCAGCTAAATACTGTTACATCCCAAAATCTATGATACATTTTTGACAATTATAATTGATGGATTCATCAATTTAATTTGAATAATAATAACTAACTAAAAGTTCGTGACACCTTACTTAGGCATAACAATAAAGGCTAATCACAGATTTTGAATATAACTAATAAACAATAGCATGAATAATTTAAAAATACATAATGTTGTATTTTATTTAAAAGATAGTTAATAAGTGATTATTAACTATTAAGTTAATAGATTATTATTAATTAGTCACAAGCTGGTTTCCACTAATTTATTTAAACTAAGGTCCCTTATTGTTATCAGTTAATATCATTTCATAAGTTTTAACAAAGAGAACAATTAGGTAACAGAAAGTCAAATATCAGTTATCAATAAAAGAGTAATTTTGTGAAGAACGATCTAGAAATCAACTCGAAATCAATGATGAGTTTCCGACTCTAGGTAACCTCATTGTAGGTAATTAGTAGTAGTCGCGCGATGATAAAGAAGTTGCATTCAAGTTAAGATAAGGAAGAGCAGTCTCGGTATCTTATCACAGCGAATAGTTGCCATGAATGCTTCGTAGATAATCAACTTTAAATCTGTCTGCAATACGTTTATAAATTAGGAAATCAATAGATATTCAGGGTACATTTTAAAACTAAGCATTATGTGAGAATGTCGATTCAATGTAATATATCAGTATAATTATATACTGATATATTGCATTGTATTATAATGTGGTACATACTATCTAAGTTTTAGGTGCCGGGCCTCCCCATAAGGGTATACCAACACCGCGTACCCTAGCACGCTTAACGGGGTCTTAGTAACGCTTTGACCAAACCGGCATGAAGTCAGGTAATTACGTAGTTACCTGCAGTCTGAGACCATCCATTCCCGTACTTGACTCCACGTATTCCTAAGTCTTCTCAACTCAGGAGGTTACGAGAAGTTTTTCGGGGAGAAATCAGGTGCTACAGAAGCTCATCATCCTACCATTTTCAAGAGAAGGGTTGCCCCTGCCTCAAGTGCTCCGAGGTGGGTTGCCTCTTTGCGTTCCCCATGGTTTGGGGCGGGTAACTTTCCATACCCTCTCAGTTTATGCACAACTGATAGCCGAGTTGGATCATGCAACTCACACACCGACACTTCCGGCCGCTGACTCCTTGACGCTTAGATAACGTCAGGCTCAAGCTTCCTTCTGTGGCTAACCTTAAAGCTCAGGCTTAACCACTGCCACCACGAGTCCGACCTCAAATGACCGGGAGAGGACTTGTGTCCTGCGGGCCACCCGGTCCCCATGGTACCGTTTAGACTCAGGTACGGGTACCTGAGTGAAAGCCAGACCCACTTTCGTTTCAGGATTACCACCACTTACAGTGCATACTTCCCCCGCGGCCCTACAAGAGACGAACGAAGAGTACCATTCGCACGCTCTTGATCGGGTCCTAACACGGCAAGAGTACACACCGCGACGTCCATTAACCATTAGCCTTTCGATTTCTTCACTTTGACGTCAGTCGGCATTTTGGGACGTTGAATTCATGATTTGCGGCTGTATAAACAGCAACCAGGAGCGTACCCTAAAGTCGTTCAGGCAGTTTTCCCAGAACCCTCCGATCTATCTCCGGAGACGCTCGCCACAGCACGAATTGGAGTGCCCAGTTGCTCATCACAGAGGCGCCTCAGCGGACTGAGGCTAACCTCTTCACAGATGTCAACTTGTGACTACGCACTTGCTCGTTCAGCCACCTGCTTACAGGGCCCAGGCGTACCACGAGGAGGTACAGCAAGCACTTGAACAACAGAGGCTATGTTTTCGCTTAATGTCCCCACCAAAGTTTGGACGAGTCGGTGAACCTCACAGTTCCCGCCCGTCCGGGCTTTGGCCGCCCTTATAATGTGGTACGAATTACCCTCATAACACTTTAAGTGATGAGAGTCAACGAGGATGTCAGACAAAGCTTTTACATTTACTTCAGCGCTGGCCTAACGCTGGTCTTAGAGTGAACTTTGACTTTTGGGATCTAATGATTGAATCGAAGAGCGCATCAGGTATGATTCATCGTACGTGCCAATGTACAGATTGTCACGGCGCGTGACAAAGTACACTTTGTCATGACCTTACCCCCATATTGTACCGATCTTGCCCTCACAATGGGAAGATTGTCTTTAAATACTTACGACACGCAAATTCTGGTCGTCAAAAGTTCTATAAGCAGAATATAGTGCGGATCGTGAGTAGACCCGTCGTTTGTCGTCAAGTTTTTAACTACGGTGTAGCCAGTACTGGTTAAAAGGTTCTGAGCGCGTCTGTCGATATTTAGGCCTGGCAATAAATCTGTTTCTGCGCAAGTTTGGCAGTAGAAAAAACTAGATTTTAGGGCAAAGTACGAAAAACCAGGCAAATACCGTGGTTCTAAATGACACGACAACGACGTTAATTTTCGAGTCGTGAAGTGTGCTATCCTTTAGACGACTTAAACTCACTGTTCTTTTAACTCATCGCCATTGTCGTTTTGTATGTTTATGGTGTCGTCGGTACTGGTCTATAGTCTGACAAGTTTGTTAGTTTTCACACTTAATAATAACTCAGTTTCTGCGCAAGTTTGGCAGTTGAAAAAACTGAGCATTTAATAATAAAGTAACGATAATAAACGAGCAGTCACCATAATTCTGAACAATTCGACAGTGTCGTGAAGTTCTGAGTCGTGAAGTGTAAAAAAGAACTCAAAAACCATAATTTTCCTGTACCAGTGTTGGGCCAGCGTACATACATTATCACGCCAGTATCAGCGAAGCTTAGCGTGTTTCGACCGTAATTACCAGCTGTAACTTTCTACAAGTAAGTTTTTATTGTATTCTCTTTTGTTCTTTATAAACAAAAAGTAAATTGTTAAATAATCTTTGTTCAAACGGATAGTTCCATAGAATCTAATGAATTCTATATTATACCCGACCTTGCATATACACGGATAATGAATTTGTATAACTTTGTATAATTTCAATTCTTATAAATAAACCATCATATTCTCTAAAGGAAGCATTTTTATCATTTATTTAACACGAGCCCATTAGGCTTGATATTATAAACGATCCCCATTAATAAAAAATATAAAGATTAGATCTCAGGTCTAGTTGTTTAGCTGTTATTCACTTGATTGTGTTAAGTTTATACTTAACATTTTGATTAGAATAGCCTCGCTCTACTCGGACATAACAAATACCTGATTCTTCTACTTGACTACGACATATATATATAATTATATATACATGTATCTTTAAAATAGGATCAGGTACGATTTCGGGTCTTAAAAATTCAGAAACTAGATGTCATGTGGGAAAACTCTACGTTTAAAAATCTTCCATCCATTTTCAAAAATCCTGCTTTTGCTTCAAGAACACTGTGCCTAGTGCGCTAGTAGCTCATTAGGCCAGTGAGCTTCTAATGATTTTCCAGTGATTTTCTATCGGTAGGGTGGTTTTACTGTGATTTTTGTCACTATCAATATTTTACTGCTTAAGTTTAAATATGTTGATAACAGAATAAATTCATGATTAAGTTCTTCTCGTTATTTACTGTACGTTTCTTGTTTGTATACAGCGTGTTTACATTTATAATATCTCTCTCACCAAGTTCAATAACTTCTTGGCATTATACTAATATATTTTAATTTTGTTGACGAGTTAAAGAACGTTTAAAGCTTTAACGATTATAGGTAATTTTCTTGGTTTTTTATACGCTTTTCAAATAGTTTATGTGTCATGTGTTAACTTATTATACATATTATTAAAAAAAAAATAATAATAATAAAAAAAAAAACTGAAGTTAGTAGTTAAGTAAGGCCGGTTCTAACTACAAGTCGCTATTGCGCATGTGCAGTGATTCTTATTAGTGATTCTAAATTGATTTTGTGCCGAGAATAAGTTATATTATTAGGTAAGTTATAAAAGAAATACATGAGGAAGCAAAAATGGCATATCTACCAAAGAATCAAATGGTACTTTGTACAACATATAATCTAAATTCAACTTTTACAAAGCAGGCAGTTGTTGGGGTTGATGTTAGTAATTTACAAAATTTATCTGTAAAAGTAAAATTGAGTGGAGGATTTCCTCATGCTATAATTAAATTTTCTTGCCTAGAGTGGAAATTTTTTAATAGTTACTTCAAGGAAATTTCAAGTTTTTTCGAAAGAAGAATGGGTCCAAGAACTTTTGACCGTCTTGAGTGTAAAATAAAATTCATCAGCTATTTGAATCAACGTTTTGTGCTTATTCAACGAATTAATGAAGAAAAAGATGTACATCCATTTTCCTTGAATGAAACAACGTTCGAAGTTTTGAAAAATCTTTGTTCCTGCATTCAACAAAATTTAGACGATTTACAGATAGTGAATGTGCAATGTTCTGTGAATACAATTATAGAAACAATTAGACAAAAAGTGTACAAGAAAGATGACACTTGTTCAGTAGAGTATGTTGAAACATTTGTGAAAAATAAATTTAAAAAACTTTTAAAAGTATATCAGAAGAATGTAAGTCATGCACGATTATTTTGTGAACTTTACACCTATCATTTAAGTAATTTATATGTAAAGCAATTGTAAATGAAGATAAAATGTGTTAAATAAAATTTGGAATTTGTATTATAAAAATTATGTGTATTATTATTATTATCTGGATACTGAAATGAAATTACAAACTTTTTATTTTAAAAAGCATTCTTTATTAAATAACATTTCTTTTACATAGTATCTCTATCAATCCAGCTATTGTGAGAATTATCAAAACCTAACCACTTTACATACAATTTATTTCCACGCTTTTTAAGCACTTTTTCAACTAAATATACATCATAGTTTTTTACTAAAGAAATTTCTTGTTCGTAAAAACTACCAGATACAGGATTCTCTTGATAGTCTTTCAACAAGTATGTCGTTGGGTTTGTATTATTGACATGTGTTATTGTAAAGATTTCCGTTGTCCAGTTTGGTGTATAACCTTTTTCAAAAATATGTTTCAGTTTACTAACACGCACTTTATCATCAATTTGAAATTTAACTTTCTTGATAGAAGATTGTACAGTGATTTTTTTGTAGACGTTAAATAAAATTCTTTGTTCATTGGTTTTATTTACATTTTTTGGTTTCATTTTAATTGTTCGGTGGATAGTATTGTTGTATGATGAAATCAAGTCTTGTAAAATATCTATCCACTTATAATTACCATGCAAACTAAATTGCATCCACATTTTATTTTTTAAAGTACGATTAAATCGCTCACAAATTGATGCTTTTAAATTACTATATGTAGAGTACATGTTAATATTGAAGCGTTTCATAAGATTTTCAAAATTTGAATTATAAAATTCTTTTCCTTTATCCACTTGTAAGTTTTTTGGTACACGTCCTTTGATGACAACAGATTCCATAGCTGCAGCAACATCTTCACCTTTCTTGGATTTTACAGGGACAGTCCAAGCAAATTTAGAGAAAACATCAATAATTGTTAGTAAGTATTTGTAGCCTTTATTTTCTTTTGCGTAAGGAATCATTTCAACCAAATCAGCTTGCCAGGTCTCATCAATGCCTCGAACATCAACACTTCTTCGTTTATAATTTTTTCTTGCTTGCTTGTGAAGCTCTTTGACTACAGTTAACTTTTTGTTGTCCATCTTTCAATAGAATAGATTTTGCACATCCGAGTGTAGTAGGGGAAAGTCGGGTAGCACCGGCCATCGGGTAGCCGCGGACACTGTTTATTTTATGTATAATGCCATATTTTTATCATTGAAACAAATTAGAAATGGTGTATCATTTAATTAAACTTATTTTTTTAGTATAGTGGCTCCATTATTTCATTTCTTTTTTATAAAAAACTACTATTCTGTAAATATAACCTTAAAGTGTTCGGACAATTTAAGAAATGAGTGTCGCATTGAACGTCATATAAAAATGATATTATATTTGTAATTTCTGACACTATTGAATTTATTTTTTAATTGACATCCATAAATGATTCTCTGCCGATTATTTAAGACATAATTTGTTGTTACTTTACTGAGTTATATAACTAAAATAAAAAGTTTCTTTTACTGTGGCCGGTCTTACCCGATGAACTTTTAAGGGTTAGTATTTTACTCCTCATATTTGTCCTTATGTATCTCTTAATTAATATGTTTATTTTATTATTGGAAGCATTTTAAGTGTTGACAAATAGTTTGTCTTCACCATGAAACAATTTGATTATTGTTCTTGAAATATTTACACAATTTATTGACCAAAAAGCTTAAGGGGCCGGGGCTGCCCGACTTTCCCCTATCTATTTTTTCTTTTGACTAATTAAATATTTTTGGATAACATCAATTTGTTCAGTGAAAGTGTTTATTATCAGACGTATTTCATGTATACTAGACTCTATGAGATTTCGAGTAACTTTGAGGTTAACTGCATCTAATTCTTCTTTAGCGTCTGCAACGTTACAGATTCGTTTTCCTTCTAAATCATAATTATTCTGTGAGTCACTTTTAAAACCAACTCCAAGCGAACCAGGCGGACCAGGTGGACCACGAGGTCCTTGAGATGATCCGATTTTAAGAGAGTGTCCAAACACGTCAATGCTTATCTTGAAACTGATGTTATGTAATAGAAAACACATTCTAATAAACGATGTTTGCTTCTCGAAGCTCCTCGATGATTGATAAAATTTCGTTTACATGACTCGGATTTCCAGCTGATTGAGACGCTAAGAGTTAACGTAGTCTATCCACCAATTCATTTGGATCATCCCAATACACATAGTCCAATTGATTTCCTTCTCTAGCAATCATGTACTGTGGCAAGATACCCGTACCAGAAAAACTCTTTCTACCCCCACTTTTTCTCACTGTTGACTTTGAAATTAGTTTATCAATAAAATTTGTATATTTGTATGATTTACTTTCACGAATAGCGCCATCTGCACTGTAATGTTTCCTATGAGCGTTTGTTGCTAGAAGAATTTTCTTATAATTTTCCAGATCCTCAGCTGTTATAATGGATTCTTCAGGATATTTTTTTAAAAACAAGTTCAAGTAAACCTTTAGTAGTTGATAGAGTCAAATCTCCAATGTGAATATATCTTTGACTGAAATGTATGTCTGAATCACCAATCACTAATCGATCTTTTGACAGTTTTCGTACACCATATATATTATCCAGATTCTTATTTCTTTCTGCCAGCTGTGTGACGTACATATTAGTATCCTCATCAAGTGGAATTTTTGATTGTTCAGCAAAACTTTCTAGAGTGCGATCTCCGAAAGCTGATTTGAATGACGTTTCATGTAGAGTATCATCATAATTATCCTCATAATTATTGTCATAGTTATCAAATTTTTCCTTCTTTTCATTTTCCACTTCATCTTTTTCTGCTTTTACATTATTAAAAGTTTCCATATCACCAACAAGTTTTTGCAATGGATTCACAATAGGTTTAAAAGTTTCACCCAGTGCCTGCTCAAAGGTCTCTTTACCCAATTTCATCAATTTATACTTTCGACGAATGACGTCACTCGCTTTTCCTAATTGCTGTGCGAGATCTTTTTGTCTCTGAAGCTGTTCAGTTCTCGACATCTTGATTGGACAAAGTCTTAAAGAATACTGCTTCCTATGATTAGTTTTGTAACTTTTATTTGACGTCTTCAATCTTCATAAAACAGTCGAAACATTTTCTATATCGACCTTGACCAAGTTCACTATCTTTATCAATCACAAGAAACGCGTGTTTGTCACTATTCCAGCAAGTTGAACAGAAGTCTCGAAATTTCGCAAATGTCATGTCTGTGTTTACATGATCATCATAAATGTGTCTTTGATTCATTTCATCCTGTCTAAACAGAACCAAAAAATTTGCATTGTCATGAATCAGATGTTTTGGTATTCGTGTATAGGTCTGACACAAATAGAAACAATCAACATGTCTGTGACGTCCCATTGAGAAGAAAGCTCGAATTCGATCCTGCTTATCGCAAGCTACATCATCAAAAACTATTACAGAGTTAGGCTGAGCCTCGCTCGGCTCAACTACTTCCTCATGTTCACAGAATGGAAAATATTAAATTTCTCCGATTGGCTGAAGAACCTTCTCTAGAAATTTGTATTTGGGTTGTTCAAGCGATTTCGAGAAGATGTAGACATTTTCAAAGCGTAGCCCATTGGGATGCAAGAGTAAAGTCAATAATGCATTAGTCTTTCCACAATTTGATGGACCACAAAAAATTGCTCGTACTGTGCTGGGTAGAAGATTTCCATGACGTTTTCTTGTACATTGATTTTGCGTTACTTTATCAAAATTTATCACAGGAAGTTTCGTAGTTTGCGCTTTAAACTCCATCTTGATTAATGGTGAAAAACTATAAATACCAGTGCTTTTATAGTTTCCGCAGCAGTTTGTTTAGAGTCTTTAAACGATCTGGTCAACATCTGTCTCTGACGAACGTTTGATTGATTAGACTGATAATTCCTGAGAATGTTTTGTTCAACAGTCTTATTATAAAGGGTGTTGAACTCACTATGAGATAATTGTTCAAGATTTGGAACGGTTTGTTTCAACTAGGCGTACACTTATTCAGAAAGCATAGCATAATGTAATGATTTGGCACTGGAAGAGTGAAGGTCTGGTGATTCGCAGAAAGGTTCTGTGCAATGAGAGTACACTAGATCAACTAACACAAAAAGTTATAAATACCATCCTTTTATAGGTTTCTACATTAGTCTATAGATTGTTTTTCTCAAGTGAACATGTCATAACAAATAAAAACATGATTGGAAAGAGTAAATCAGTCAGTCATCAAAAAACCAGCAAGCGAGTTAAACGTGGACAGGGAATTTTCAACAAAGTAATCAATAATTTACCCTTCGAATTACATATTCCCGGCTATCAGTACTGTGGACCTGGTACACAATTAGCAAAACGATTGGAACGTGGTGATCCTGGCATATCCGCTTGATCAAGCTTGTAAGGAACATGATATAGCCTATTCTCAGAACAGAGAAAATCTCGAAGAGAGGAACGCAGCTGATCGGATTCTTGCTGAAAAAGCTTGGACTCGTGTACTAGCTAGAGATTCTGGAGTTGGTGAAAAGGCAGCTGCTTAGACAATTACAAACGCCATGAAAGTAAAAACAAAATTCGGTATGGGACTCAAACCAAGTGTGAAACAAAGAAAGACTAAATTATCATTGAAAAACATTGTAGCAGTAGCAAAACAGTCTATAAATCCTGGAAATAATGCAAAATCTGTTATAAAATCAGCTATTAAAGGTGTTCGTATAGCTGTAAAACAAGCTGGTGGAAGGGGTAATGTGAAAAAACCACGAATTTTGCCTGTACCGAAAAAAGTTGGTGGTTTTCTATCGATTTAGTACCACTTTTTGCTGGTCTTAGTGCCATTGGTGCTCTATCAGGTGGCGCTGCTGGAATAGCTAAAGCTGTTAATGATGCGAGTGCAGCAAAGAAGCAACTCGAAGAGTGTCAACGACACAACCAAAAAATGGAGTCTATAGCATTGGGTAAAGGACTCTATCTCAAACCTTATAAGGAAGGATTGGGACTCTATCTTAAACCTCATAAAGCAGGATTCGGACTAAAAAAAAAAAAAACTTCAAAAATTAAAATTACGAAAACGAGCACTGACTGATTTCGACTTATTGAAATTTGCTAAATTGATCAAGATTCCACACTTTAGAGGTGTTTTTATGCGAGATGAGTTGCCAGCAAATGGACCTCAACAATTTGAATCAGTAATTATTAATTTGGATAATAAAGATAGCAGCGGAAGACACTGGGTTGCTTACAAAAAGAGTGGAAATAATGTATTGTATTTTGATAGTTTTGGTAATCTTAGACCACCAACAGATCTTGTAAAATATCTCCGTATTGCAAACATACATTATAATCATGTCAAATATCAAAATTATGATACGTTTGTTTGTGGTCATTTATGTTTAAAATATTTGTGTAATCAACTCAAAGTAAAAAATGTATTTTATTTACATAAATAAACGTTTTTCAACATTATTAACTTTAGTTAAATGTGAACCACCATCATGAACGATTCACTAACATTAACACTGTCGGGTACTTCCTCTATTTTGGAAGCTCAATATTTTCCACCAATTGAACTTTCACCTCATAAAAATTACACACTCGGACTCGTTGAATTTCTAACCTTTAATTCAATTCCCAATGTAGATATTGGAGAAAATAAATTATATGTCGGTAAAGAAGAAATTACAATACCAACTGGTAGCTATGAAATAGACGATATTCAGCGTTATTTACAAAAAATTCTTAGTCCAAAAGGAATTGAAATACAAATTAAACCAAACAATAACACTTTGCGCAGTGAGATTTTCTGTAATCGTGAGATAAATTTTAAAAAAAGAGATTCTATAGCACGATTGCTGGGATTTGAACCACAAACATTGGAACCTGGTAAATTTCACGAGTCAAACTCACCAGTTTCTATTATAAAAGTTAATGCACTGAGACTAGAGTGTAACATTACTACAGGAGCTTATATTAATAATCAAAAGGTGCACACGGTTCATGAATTTTTTCCCAGTGTACCACCAGGATATAAGATTGTTGAAGTGCCCTCTCACGTCATTTACCTGCCAGTCGCCGTTAAGACCATTGACCATATTCAGTTGCGAATAGTTGATCAAGACGGACAACTTGTAAATTTTCGAGGTGAAACCATTACAATTAGACTCCACATTGGAGCACTGTAAAATGGGAATTGCCTTTAATCGAAAAATAGGTTTTGGTTATAATAAAAACTCATCATGCCTAAAAGGACTCAGTCACAAGCCTGCAGTCAAGCTGCTAACACCTCAAAACATTCAACTATTGAAGAGTTTGGGTCTGAAGGTTGTCGAAGAAAAAAGAAGAAGAAAATAAAGTTGATCTGTCATTGTTTCTTTTATTTTATTATTTCACCATAGAAAGAGAAGTGCTAGATATCTCAAAACCAATTGTCTATGATGAATTTATTGCTCACTATGAGATGCATGCTCATCTACCATACGCTTCAGCAAGTTACAATAACAGTGATGAAATTCGAATTGCCGTTCAAAATCAAGACCACTGTCTCTTACCGAGCAAAAGTTCATTTCATATTCAAGGAAAATTAACCAAAATAAATGGAAATGCAGTTACCGACACTAAATTTGTAATTAACGCCATCTGTCATTTGTTTGATGAAGCTCGATATGAGCTCAATGCTGTTGAAATTGATAAAAGTAAAAATGTCGGTCTCACAAGTCTCATGAAAAACTATGTGTCGCTTTACGAGACTCAGGAAATTTTTTGAAAATGCAAGTTGGTTCACCACTTGTAATGCAACCACCACTCTAATTGATAATGCTGGTAATTTTGATGTTTTATTACATCTCAATATTATTTTTGGATTTGCTGAGGATTATCAAAAAATTGTAGTTAACGCTCGTCACGAGTTAATTTTAATCCGATCGAGAAGTGACGTCAATGCTATTCTACAAACAGCTGAGGAACAAGTAAAAATTTCTGTTGATAAAATTGAATGGTTATTGCCTAATGTTCGCTTGGCAGATGCAAGAAAATTCAAGTTGTTAAAGTACATTCAGAAGGATCCACTCCTTCCAATAAGTTTTCGTACCTGGTAATTGTATGAATATCTTCTACTACCAACAACAACGAAGCACGTCTGGACAGTCAAAACATCAACACAACTGGAGAAACCTCGATTTGTCATTTTAGGCTTTCAGACTAATCAAAAGGCTGTAACTACGAGAAATGCTAGTCATTTTGATCACTGTACACTAACAAATGTTAAATTATTCTTAAACAACCAAAGCTATCCGTATGGAAATTTAAATCTCGATATGAACAGAAAACATTACGCTGTACTCTATGACATGTATACAAATTTTCAAGCGAGTTATTATGCCAGAGAACCTCAACCCTACTTGACAAAGGATGTATTTTTCGAATTTGCTCCTCTCACTGTAATTGATTGCTCAAAAGAACACGAATCTCTAAATTATGGTCGAGTTGACATTCGTCTCGAGATAGAATCACAAGCTCCTTTCCCTGAACAAACTGCTGCCTATTGTCTGATTCTACATGATAGAATTATTGAATATAGACCAATCAGTGGTGGGGTTAAGAAAATAATATAAACTGTTAAAGTTTTGCTTATTCGAGTCAGTAGAAAACGAGATGGAGTACATACTAGACGTGCAAGGTTTCAAGTTACCATAAATGAGTTTATTGTCAAGGAATTGTCTATTCTACCTCTTAAAGAAAAAATAGTGCAACCATATGCGTTTATGTCTCAACCTCCTTGCAAGTGGAAGTACGTCTCACCACAGTATAAAAGCATTAATCGATGGTTGGAAAATAATTTTCACTGTTTGAAATGGACATCTGGTGAAATCCCGTACTCCTTATTATCTGTCATACTTGATAAGATTTTTGAGAATGCAACAAAAATATATGTAAAAGGACTTGAAAAGAAAAAGTGTTTAGAGAATTTTGTAAAATCTTCAACAACAGTTATAGACATGCAGGATATAGATTGTCCATCGCTTCAATCTTTAGTTTATGAAGAATATAGTATAACACCATGTTATCATCATCGTAGAGCAGGAAAAGAAATTGAATTTATCAATTGTGCTGCACGCAATGTAAGAATGTTGGAAAATTGGTTGACTGAAAATGTAAACTCTGACGATGGAATTGATGTTTGGTATTAAGTCATGTAATAATTTTAAAAATGTACATTTTTTATGTGAAATTAACAATAAATTTTATAATATTTCAAATTTATTCTGCTTTATTTGAATCCTTATCAGAGTAACTAAATAACTAGATAAAAATTATAGAAATATTAATGTACTCATTCATTTAAAAGTTATTTAAGCATTCAAGGTAAAGAAAACGATTCATTTCTGTACATGGTTATTTATTAAAATATTTCTTTTTTACATAGTATAATACAAATTTTCTTCTTATAAAATACAAATTTATTCTTGTTACATTTGTGTATCGTCGACTTCCATTGGTTCATTTGCTTTATATCCCCATAGAAGTGTATCTGTTGAATTTTCTATCAATACACGTTTATCGTCTGCCCAACTAATTACAATTTTTTGTTGTTTAATTGTTTCTACTTTATGTTTTCGACTACGGATAAGGTTTTGAGGTCTAACAAGGTTTTGGAAAGAATTGAGAGTATGCTTATAATCGTCAAATGTAATTGATTTTAAACTTGATTCTTTAACCCCTTTAGCTTTCTTTTTATCTTCTTGATCTTCCCATACTCTATACGCATATAATTTTGATCTTAACCCAACAAATTCACTCATTATCTTATTATTACACTCATCCTTCATTAAACCGAGAACTTTCTTGTTCTTTAGGGGAGAGTCGGGTAGCCCCGGACAGCGGGCAGCCCCGGACACACGTGAAATAGAATAAACCAATTACTTTCTAACTCTAAAATCACATTTGTATCGTTTAAAATGTTCATCAAATGTTATTTTGAAAATATGGTCTATTATCATTAATGGGATTAATAGATAATCGTATTTTCATGTTCACTTCTTTCAAATCAATGACTTTTTAAGAATTAAAGACCATATTTAATGTACAATTATTACTTCAAAATCTCAAATATAATCTTCTTTCTTTTCAGCAATGCCTAAATGTACTTTCAGACAATGAAATCTGTTAATATTGTTTGTTCATTTAAAGTTTCTTTCTTTTTATAGCAAATTTACTGAAATATATCATCGTCGGGTAGCCACGGACATATTTTGTCGTATACTACCAGACATAATTTACATAGTATAAGTCACTTGTTTCTGTCAGAATAAAATTTTAATGTTTATCTTTGGTTAATTGCGAAATATATAAGATTAAGAAGAAGTGTTTAATCCATAATAAAAGTATAGGAAATGTATAAATAATAGTTACAAATCAGGTATTCTACTTCAAAAGTACTTTTTAAAAATTTTAATTAACAATTTTCTGAGTGTCCGGAGCTACCCGACACTTTTTTTTTATAACCATTTTTAGCGTAATATATTTCC
Organism: Ganaspis brasiliensis; assembly: GCA_037103525.1. Lineage (NCBI taxonomy): Eukaryota > Metazoa > Arthropoda > Insecta > Hymenoptera > Figitidae > Ganaspis > Ganaspis brasiliensis. The sequence goes on from JAZKLR010000434.1 coordinate 365,477, forward strand.
TTAATTTTATTAATTCCTATATGTTTATTTTTTAAATTTGCTTTTTAAAAGTGTTACTAATGATGTTAAACTTATAAAAAACCTGAAACATTAGTTTTATGAACATTATTTTACAATTTATAACTAAAAAAGGTTAAGTGTCCGGGGCTATCCGACTCTCCCCTAACAGAATTTCAAAAACATTGTTTTTAGAATAGTCTGAGGTGTCAAATTTATCAATATCACGTTTAATGTATTCATAAATATTTGGAACTGTAAACTGATATATTAAACTGTCTGTGTCAGTGTAGAGTAATTTTGCACAATCTCCAAACGTTTTTTTAATATAATTATAATGAAAATTGTAAATAATGATCTTTGAAATATCTAATATTGAAAATCTGGTAAAAATTGGTTTATTAAAATTTACTTTTGTTTTATTCATTTCAATTATTACCATATCTTCATCAAATATGGTACAGCTGTGAAAATTTGGTAATGAAATTAAATTTTTAGCACCCCATCTTCCCTCCCACTTTGTTACGAGTCTTATATCTTTATGCTTTCTGACATTTTCCATTGTTTTCCCAAATACAGAATTGTTCATCAGTTTATAAAGTTTTTCTCAAATTCATTAGCAGATTTCTTTCTCATTTCTGTGTTTAAATCTATGTAAGGTTTTAACCATGACTTTTGATTGAGTTTTAATACTCTATGAATCTTGTTTAATTTCATTCCTAGAGATAAACATTGCTTTAAATTTCGATAATGAATTACATAATTTGTTTTTGAAAATAAGTTGGGAACAAGTTTAGGAATGGTGCTTTTTGGAAGAGGAGGTACAAAATGCTCTGGACATAAACGTAGGTCTTTATGCAAATCATGGAGATTTTCTGGATAGTGCAAGTCTACCTCTAGAATATAACCTTCTTCTGCATCATCGGGAATGTTTAGAAAATCAATATTAGAAAAATTGTTAACCCATTTAAAATTTTTATATGGTAAACTTTCAGTCATGGCTTTTCCATATTCATTATTAATGTCAAAGTACATTATATAAGACTCTGGTTCACTTGAACTAAACTCTGATCCCATAAATCGGTTGTTTGCCTTTGCATACCGATTTGAGCATTGAGAAACTCCCCCGCGAATACCTTTTTCGATAAACAAAAGCATTTCTACATCTGTTAATAGCTCTAGGTCAATATTTGTATACTTTAACATTGCATCAAAAGCAAGACCAGGAGCTGTATAATAATGAAGAGGGTCTAAGTTGTATGTATTTAAACAAGTTTTTCTAAAACTTTCAAATATATCAGCCAACAATAAAACATCGGTTTTTAATTATAAATCAGAATACTCTCCCAAAGTTTGCAAATTAAAAGCATTCCATACATTACATGCATGTTGGTAATCTTGTTCTGAAATGTTCGAGTCATTTCATTTTGAATAAAATGCTTGTTTAGGTGGTAGTTGTAATTCCTGTAGTTTTTCCCAGCTGTCAATATATTCATAGGGAAAAACTCCTTTTCTTGTTACTAAATTAAATTCACTATTGTTTACAAAATGTTTTTTGGTTATCTTCTTTTCATCATTGCTTAAATATGATGCTAATTTTTCGAGGCTACTGGACATAAATTTAAATGAATCAATGAATCTAAAGTTTACATTTGTACCATTTTGCTTCTCTAAACTCATGTTGTTGTTGCAATGTTAAAGGTTCCACAGGAACAATATTATGCAATTTTACATTAACTTCTTCTGAAATTGTTTTCAATTCTTGCATAAACCAATTAATACAGTCTTTTACGCGGTAAGTCTTAAATTCAGAAAGAGAATCATCAAAACCACAATGTAAGTAATACGCAACACTTGTAGGAATGTGTGTTTGATATGCATTTGCATCATTATTAGACACTTTTTCAAGTAAGCACTCTATATCTGCATAGATTGCAAACGGAACTTGTTCTTTATATAGATAATTTTTAAATTTTAATGAATTTTCTTCTTCTGTTGGTAAAATCACTCTACACTTATTAATGTTTTCACAATCGTTTCTATGATTCTGAAAAGATTTTTCTAATTTAAAGTAACACAGACATCTGTCACAAATAAACATTTGATGTTCATTTTTCGAAATTTGACAACTTACTAAACGTGACAAATTTTTTATCCAAGCAAAATGATAGACTGGACTATTATCAAAATTTTGATTTTCTATCATTAAAAGATGAATAGTTGGCTTCTCTGATTCATTATTACTTAAATAAAGTGGAACGATTTCCTCCTTTTTATCAATTTTTTCTATCCCATAAACATTTATTTTTAAACTATTTAATTTTTCAAATTTTGGTATTTGATCTAAAGTCATTGGAAATTGAATACCATCATATTTTAAAACTTTCCTAAATTTAGGATAAGAATAAATCAGAGAACTATTTTTTTAGCTGGATATAGAGCTGACACCACTGACCATAAGAAACAATAATTATCTTTATTATGAACATTTACTACAGCTCTTTTATCCATAATGAACTTTGGCATTTTTATATAAGTTGATGAACCAGCTGAAAGCGGTACATATTTATTAAAATTCACGTTTAAATTAATTATTTGTTTTAATGCCCAGCCAGATTCTGTTTGTTTAAAATCTTCAATTTTTCGTAATAATTTTTTACGAACTTTACTCTCAAACCATTCATCAATTTCATTCACGTTAATAATTGGTTCGTTTCTTGTATTAAAAAATTTTACATCTTTTGTTTCACCATTTACATATTTTAAAGCTAATATAACATTAACTTTAAGTCCCATCATAATTTTTAAAGTATTTTTAACACGTGACATAGTTAATTTTTTTGCATCGTTTAGAAATTCGTTTAAATCCTTATGTTTTAAATTTACTATTACCCCTGATCGAATACGTGAATTAAAAGCAGATAATAATTCTTCCCACTTTACTTTTTCCTTGTTAGAGCTTAGACCTTGTCCCCTTCTCTGTAAGTTTTTAAATTTCCTATTTTTCTTCTTTAAAATACCAGTCAATGCTTGGATTCTATTTTTTTCACCAACGGAGAGGTTTTTCCGTCTTCTTAGAACATGATTAAGTAGCCTGATGTTTCTGGTGCCGCCACGAATCCAAAATTCCAATTCATCGAAAGTTGCTTTTTTCTTCAAAACATCATATGCATCATCCATCACTTTCATGAACTCTTTGCAGCAGTGGGAATCCATCTTAAAAAACAACCTCTTCCTTGACAGTAGGTTGAAAGAATAAAAATTTTGTTATCAGGTAGTCTCTTATACTCTCTGAATTTTCCAAGCTAACCTAAACATGCAACAGATGGCGTTAATTTTTTATGGGAATTAATAAAAATATTACTAATAATAATAACAATAATAATAAAATAATAAAGTTCAGTTGGGAGTGGCAATAGGACAGAACCCAGGCAACGACCAGGCATTGACCCGGGACAAGCTAGAGTACGTTTTAAATGGACGGACCAACTTCGGAAGGACATCATGCTATGTTGGCAAAACAGTAGTCCTTGCAGAAGAGGATACATGCTAAGGTTGCATGAGCGATGGGTCAATATGTACCCCGAATACGCTCAAATGACACCTCAGTATTTAAGAGACCAAGTATCCTTTCTGCGAAAAAAGGGACATGAAGCTTTTCTTCAGCAGGAAGAAGAAGAACCCTCCGAGAACCTTCAGGTTCCGACAGTAACACCTACACCAACGACCGAGGAAGGGAACATGAGGTCTAGGGAAACCAAAGTACATCTAAAGGTTTCCATTAAAATGGACAAAATCGCTGAAGGGAATAACGAGCTCTCATTACTCCCAGAGGATGTAGATCTCTGGACATTAAATTGTGCTGTGTACGAAAAAGCAAAGGTCCTGCTTCGTGAAAGTAACAGAAAATCTGTTTCAGACCGCGTCGATAGGACCTTTAAACGAATCAGACAAGTACAGTTTAAGATTGGGGTGGCTCGAAGGCATGCTTCTCAATTGCAGAGTGTGATTGTATATCTTGAATCGAAAAGAAAATTTACATCCAGGGTTTTGGAAATAGCCCAGACTCTAAAAAGATTGCATCACACTCTGAAGAAATCGAAGTTGCAGACCATCAAGCAACATTGGATTGAGAAGATACGTTCTCTTGTTGTTATAAGAGAGCGTTTAGAACGGCGGGTTAAATGGATAAAGCAAAATAATACCTATGCTACTAATCCTTCTCGCCTGTTCAGTCCACCATCGCCAACTGTCGAAAGACCCCCATGTCGTGAAGAGATTAAAAACTTCTGGAGTAACATCTATGGGAAAGCCCATTCAATGAACGATGAAGAGTCATCCTTAACACTCTTTCGTAGCTTCTGTTTTAGACAGGGGCTTGACCATCCAGCAGAGGTAAGTCCACCAATTACTAAGGAGGAGGTGAGAAACATAGTTGCTAAAACGAAGAACTTTTCAGCACCCGGGCCAGATAAGATTAATAACTTTTGGTGGAAGAAGTTCTCTTCAACTCACCAACATTTGGCTCGAATATTCTCTACCTTTCTCAACGATCAACATCCAATACCACAGTGGTTGGTGGAAGGACGAACGGTACTCTTACCAAAATCTGGTGATTTATCTATTCCAAAAAATTGTAGATCATAGCTTGTCTTAACACCTGCTACAAGCTATTCACTGGCATCCTCAAAGAGAGGATTTTGACATCCATCGAGCCAGTTTGGAGTACAATAAGCGAACAGCGAGGGTGCAAGAGAGGTCTGGCAGGTTGTAGGGAGAACCTATTGATTGATAGGTGTATTACCCAAGACGCGATATTTTATCGACGTAACCTGTCAATGGCTTGGATTGATTACCGAAAGGCATTTGACTCTACAAGTCATGAGCTGATCATCAAGCTCCTTGAATGCTTAGAGGTACATCTGAACATTGTGAGATGCTTAAAGGAGCTAATGCTCATGTGGAGGACAAGGTTTGTTATAATATCCAACAAACAGCAAGTGATGACTAACATCATCTCGTTTGGAAGAGGAGTTTTCCAAGGAGACTCCCTAAGTCCTCTACTTTTTTGCATCTCCCTCTTGCCTCTGTCTGTAGTACTCCGAGAAAAATACTCTGGATACATGTGTGGAAAACCCAGAAATAGAGTCCATAAGATCAACCATCTGTTTTATATGGACGATCTTAAGCTATATGGATCCAGCAAGGACGAATTAAAAATTCTGGTGTTTGCAGTAGCCGAGTACTCCAGAGCTATTGGTATGGATTTTGGATTAGATAAATGTGCTGTTATCCATTTAATGAAAGGGAGACGAGAAACAGCTGAAATGTCGAGCGACTCTGAGAATATTCAGCTCATTGGTGGCAATACCATTCATCACCTTGGTGTTGGGGAAACTTACACATATCTTGGAATTCCTCAATCGGAAAGTCAAGATTTGTGTGGGCTTAAAGACCATCTCCATATGAAATACCATGGTCTTCTCAGAAAAATTTGGGCTTCTGAACTATCTGGGAAGAATAAGATACAAGCCACAAACACATTAGCCATTCCTTTACTACTCTATACATTTGGAGCACTTAAGTGGAATGTGAATGAGTTGAAGGAACTAGATAGAGAAACTCGCAAGATGATGACTATACATCGAAGTCATCATCCTAGGTCTTCCGTACCTCGCATTTACCTTCCACGCGATCGGGGAGGAAGAGGTCTTTTAAATTTAGAGTGTCTTCATCGTAGAATTGTTTTATCTGCAGCATGCTCAGTCATAAACAGTAGAGATCCTCTTATGCAATTTGTTCACCATCATGAAATTGCAAATGTTGGGGCGTTTTTATATCGAGCGGCAGAAAGAGCTGCAAGTGAACTTAGTCTCCCATTTGAAACCAGGGATATGGAACACGGTTTAGCATCTTTAACACCATTAATGCTTAAAAAACGTGTTAAGGAAGCAGAACATGCGCTTCTGTTACAGGAGCATATTGACAAGCCTGTGCATGGACGGTTTTTCAGTCTCATAAAAGAGTTGGGACTGTCTGGGGTTTTGTCATTTGCTTTCCTCAAGTCTGCTGGTTTGAAATAGGAGACTGAAGGATTTTTATTTGCTTGCCAGGATGGAGTGATAAATACTTTGGTGTATCGCAGTCGAGTGATGCATATATCTGTCGACAATACCAACTGTCGAGCGTGCAGGCAATACCCGGAGACACTTAGTCACATTCTAAGTGCGTGCCCGAAGTATGCATGTTACAGATATGTAGAAAGACACAATTCTGCGCTTAAGGTGTTGTATTATCACCTTCGACACCAATATGGTATAGATAAAGAACCCATCTTGCCGTATGCCCAGGGGGATCAGGAGTCCGTTGTGGAAAATGATCAGTGTAAGATCTACTGGAATTTTTCTTTTTCCACCACTCATCGTATCAGCGCCAATAAACCTGATATAGTGCTCCAGGATCATAAAAGTAAGGTCATTTGTGTGATAGAGTTTTCGGCACCTGCTGAGAGCAATATCACTCAAAAGGAGGATGAGAAGCGGACAAAGTATCAAGACCTTCTGTTTGAATTGAGTAAAATATATCCAGGCTACAGGGTCAGATTAATTGTTCTTGTACTCGGTTGTTTAGGAGGGATGCGAGCTTCATTTGTGAGCCAATTACAAAAAATTCCTAGCTGCGAGCACAAGGCTAATGCGTTGGCGGTTCGCATGCAGAAGGCTGTTCTTCTGAACTCTCTAAATCTGGTTCGGCAGCACTGTTCATTATAAGATCCTATTTGGTAGCTCTAAAAAAGCATCCAACAACGTTCTTGACCACCGCTTAAGAATATCGGCGGCAATGGGTGAGAACAACAGTGTAAGAAACGAAAATAACAACTCTAGTAAATGAATCACGCTTTTGCTTACCCTCCAGGACGGATGGAGCAATAGTGGATTAGAATATGTAAAGCAAGAATGGGAGAGGTTGTTTTAGTGAGGTATTACCACAGCACGTGGTCGAGTCCCACACGAACAAGTGCGTAAATGCATTTTTTCCTCTCCTAAACTTGTTTTGTAAAAAAAAAATAATAATAATAATAATAAAGTAAAAAAATAATAATAATAACAATAATAGTAAATAATAATAATACAATAATAATAAACAAATAATAAAAATAATTAAATAATAATAATTAAATAATTAAATAATAATAATAATAATAACAATAATAATAAAATAAAAGCTACCTTTAAAGATGTTTTTTTTTACAAGGAACAGTGCTGTCGGACCACAAAAAGAGAATTCAAAAGAACTGCTTTTTGCATTCTACCTGCTAACAAATTGGCTTGACGTTCGCAGGTTGGGATCTTCTTCAGTTGGCTCACAAATGAAGCCTTCATCCCTCCTAAGCAGCTGAGAATTAAAACAATCAAATGGACTCTATATCCTGGATGCATCTTTAAAGGTAGCTCTAAAAAAGCATCCAACAATTTTATGTCGGCCGCATAAGAACATCGGCGGCAATGGACATGAAGACCCAAAGAACAGAATGGTGAAACTGTACAGAGTAAAAAAAAAGAAACTTTTGCTTACCTTCCAGGACGGAAGGAGCAAAAGTTGATAAGAATATGTAAAGCAAGAATTGGGAGAGGTTGTTTTAGTGCGGTATTGCCACAGGATGTGGTCGAGTCCCACATTTTTCCTCTCCTAAACTTGTTTTGTAAAAAAAAAAAAAAAAAAAAAAAAAAAAAAAAAAAAAAAAAAAAAAGTTATAAAATAATAATAATAATAATAATAAATAATAATAATACAATAATAATAAAACAATAAAAATAAAAAATAAAACTATGCAGTAATTGAATTTAAAGAATTGATATAGAATGAACGACAAAGAAACGTAAAAAAAGCGTGCAATCTGAACATATTATATTACACTATCAACAGCTTAAGCATTTTCATAAATGAGATCTTGAGTAGAACAATTGATATTTACTTTCAACTTTTCATTTCTTTCAGTTGTATTATGAACACTATAATATTAATTTTGTTATCAGTAGCAAGCGTAAATAATGTCTAATACGAATAAACACACAATTTTAAAATAAAATGTATTTCTTTTATAACTTACCTAATAATATCACTTATTCTCAACACAAAATCAATTTAGAATCACTAATAAAATCCAGTCTTTGATCAACTAAGACAATGCTTATGTGACAACAAATTCTGAAGCAATGGTAAAACTTTATTCTTTATATACTCTTAAAATCATATCCCCACCACTATCCAGCTGATTCAAAATGGTCAAATATACCCCCTTCATGTCATGTACCCTCCTCCATGTAACCAACACCTTGCATAAGTTTTCAGGTTCAGAACAGCTGATTTCCATGAAATCATACACAATTCTTTGAAAATCATATTTCCCACCAACATCAAGCTGATTCTCAAGGCTAAAAATATACCTTGCATAAGTTTTCAGGTTCAAAACAGCTGATTATGAAATTATACACAATTCTCTTAAAATCATATCCCCCCACCACTATCCAGCTGATTCTCAAGGCCAAAATATACGCCTTGCATAAGTTTTCAGGTTCAGAACAGCTGATTTCCAAGAAATTATATCCCCACATAAAATAAATTCTTTTTAAAACCTTGTGTAATTTTTTCAAGATCAGAACAGCTGATTATGAAATCATACACAATTCTCTTAAAATCATATCCTCCCACCACTATCCAGCTGATTCCAAGGCCAAAATATACGCCTTGCATAAGTTTTCAGGTTTAGAACAGCTGATTTCCAAGAAATTATATTCCCACCAACATCCAGCTGATTCTCAAGGTCAAAAATATACCTTGCATAGGTTTTCGAGATCAAAACAATTGATTATGAAATCATACACAAAGTCTCTTAAAATCATATCCCCCCACCACTATCCATCTGATTCTCAAGGCTAAAAATATACCTTGCATAAGTTTTCGAGATCAGAACAGCTGATTTCCAAGAAATTATATCCCCACATGAAATAAATTCTTTTTAAAACCTTGCGTAATTTTTCGATATCAGAACAGCTGATTATGAAATCATATGTTCTCCTTTTCAGGTCATAGCACCCCATTTACAAAATACCCCCCACCAATACATTCCCCCCCTACTGAAAAATCCTATATAGGTATTGTCCTATAGGAATCCATGTGGATTCTCTTAGGAATCTATGTGGATTCCTATAGGTCGCCTATAGGACACGTCCTATATAGGATCCTATGTGGACTCTCCTATAGGAATACATGTAGGATCTCATATAGGATCCTACATAGGCGTCCCAAAAAATTTTTGTAAACCCCCCTACATAGGATCCTACGTAGGTTCCCATATAGGATCCTATATAGGATCTTTTATGGGCGCCCAAAAAAAATTATGTACACAGAATTAATTGTTTTTTTTTAACAACTTTATTCAAATATACATTTAGCACCATTATAAGGACGAAAAATATTTACTGCGCAGGCGTAAGTATTGTAGAATACGTAAAAGACGACTGCGCATGAGGAAGGGGTACAAAAAAATTTTTTGGGGGTACCCATGTAGGATCTTATATGGGTTCCCATATAGGATCCTATATGGGAACCTACGTAGGATCATATGTAGGAGGGTGTACAAAAATTTTTTGGGACGCCTATGCAGGATCCTATATGAGATCCTACATGTATTCCTATAGGAGAGTCCACATAGGATCCTATATAGGACTTGTCCTATAGGCGACCTATAGGAATCCACATAGATTCCTATGAAAATCCACGTGGATTCCTATAGGACAATACCTATATAGGATCCTATATAGGATCCTACGTGGATTCTCATAGGAATCCATATGGATTCTATATAGGATCCTATGTAGGATCCTATATAGGATTTTTCAGTAGGGCCCCACCATTGCAACACTCACCACTAAAAAATACCCCCACCAGATGTATTGCACAATGTCTTGATGACGTCATATTGCTATACTCCCACCATTGCGCAATCTTTTCCCCCACCACTGCACATGCGCAGTAGCGACTTGTAGTTAGAACCGGCCTTACTTAACTACTGAAGTTGATTGTTAATTTTTGTATATTTTTTATAATAAAAACAGCCTGATGAGGCCAACGAACCCTTGTTGGCGAAACGTCGCTTTTGACATGATGTAAAATTGTCTTATTTCTATACCTTCCTGGATCATATATATTTTCTGGTTTAACTTAAACAAAATGGAAGGATATACATCTCTCTCATCTTTTGTATTTATCGTTTTAAACTTTGGCACTGCACCTGAACTTAACCTCAACCTTATGAAAATTTTCGAAATATTCTGTCGTTTTTTCGTGACAAAAGGGAGATAAAAAATGTTAATTTATGAATTCAAACGAAGTTGAATTTCTTTTTATAAACAAATGCCCGTAGACGAGCAAAATAGCCACATATAACCAATTCGTTTTGAAGAAATATCTTAACAACTGAAATGAGAAACTATACTTTAAGGTAGTTCTCCGGCAAATCTCAAAAACTAGTATGTTATAGGGATAAATAAAAGAAATAATATAGAAAAAAATTTAGTAGGGGTATCAATGCTCACTTTTTAATTATACTAATCTGAAATTCGAAACCAATGTGATTTTCCATTGAATTTACGAGCGAAAGAAAATCCAACAGTCGCAAATTGCCAAAACTCTTCCGTTTAAAGCACATGTGAAGTGTCAAGAGACTAACATATTGCTTTAAATTATTTTTTCAGATTTAATTTATTTGTTTTTTTATTTATTTGTTTTTATCTATTTTTTTATAGTATTTGTGCAGCCCTGAAGCCGGAGAACTACCTTAAGACGTAGCACAATTAGGTATCTTATTAATCATTTTTGCTAGGAATTTTACATAAGAGGATTATGGATAAATACATGAAACTGTAATATTTTTCTTCAAGATGATAAAATTGAGATTATAAACGGGATTTTTACGTGCTTTTGTAATTTTACAGTTACTGGTGAATTTACTACTATGAAAGTAGGTGATTTTATTACCTACTACCAAAGCAGTACATTCACAACCCTGAATGTATATTTACTGAAAAATGTAATATTACATTGCTGAAAGTTGTAGAAATTCAAGTTGATTGGTATTATTGCTACTTTCCAAAGAGTAATATTACAGAAAGTTTCTAAAGTAGCATTACAATACAGACGTAATTTTCCTAAAGTATTTTTTACAGTGTATGCTTTGTCAATAACAACAATAACCAATCTCTTTCTGTTATTTTTTCAATTCCTGTCCTAACTTTGAAACTGTAGCTATTTTGACAGTAACGAAGATTCTATCTATTTCAGTCAACTAGTTTCAATCTTGGTCTATCCCTACCCAATGGGAAATGAACGATTGGTTTATCAATGGCCCTAATGGGAGCCAGAGGTGCCAATAATGGCAAACTATTGGCAGCCACTATTAGCAGCCACTATTGGACCACCATTGGCCAACTCTTGGGATGATCACGACTTTGCCAATCATAGGTAGCCAATAATGGTCCATTATTGGCCGCCAAGACAAAGATCAGATTCTGAAAGCATTGGCAATTCATTGGTTATGATGATTGGGCCAATATTGGAAGCCAATAATTATACCAATAAAAAAGTTTGTCAATTAAAAATGTATACATACACACACATATACATATATAAATATATATAAAGTTTATTAAAAAATATTTTAAATATTTTATTAATGCATGAAAAGCATTGGTTAATAGTTGGTTTAAAATACTGGCCCATTATTGGTAGCCAATGAATAACCAACAAATAAGTTGGTTAAATTTAGTTTTACAACTCTATAAACATAGAGTTGTTTAAAAATCTCCTGCCAATATTTGTCTCAGGAGATTTCAAAATGTGTAGACACATTTGGTTTCTATTTTCAGCGGAGCAGGATCGGGTCTTATATAACGGAGCTGAAGCAATTCCTTAATAGAGAAGGCCGACTATGCGCGCCCTGCGGCCACTTGTCGAAACAATCTCATGAGAATCCCCGGCGAGCAGATGCGGCATCAATTATTCATCCTATAAACAATCGGCCCTTTTCAAGGCTAATAAATATTTCTACGTAAGGGTTTCAATATTATGAGACATAGAATCTTTGTGCTTTATAATAGCACTATTATGCTTGAAAAATTAAAAATGTTTTTAAATAGAAATTTTATTAAATTAAGGACGATCGATGGACAAATCCGACAGTGTTTGTCAAAGAATTTCCTTTCCTTTGGTAAAAATTTGCACTTTGAGAATTTATTTAAAAAAAACCAAACACTTTTTCCACGAAATCGCTCTGATTGACAAAATTGTAGGTAATAAGGAACTTAAAAATTATAAGTTTTCTGGGATTGGATGTTTCCAAGAGCAGAAAAAACGAAAACGGGAATAAAAATGACAGACTTGCTACAGAAAGTGGCCGCGACACGTCACACGTATATCTCAAGAGACACATGTGACGTGTCGCGGCCATTTTCTGTAGCAAGTCTGTCATTTTTATTCCCGTTTTCGTTTTTTCTGCTCTTGGAAACATCCAATCCCAGAAAACTTATAATTTTTAAGTTCCTTATTACCTACAATTTTGTCAATCAGAGCGATTTCGTGGAAAAAGTGTTTGATTTTTTTAAAATAAATTCTCAAAGTGCAAATTTTTACCAAAGGAGAGGAAAGTCTTTGACAAACACTGTCGGACTTGTCCATCGATCGTCCTTAAATCAGCACAAAAAAGCATAATTTTGTCATTTAAGCAGCATAATTTTATTTGCTTAAATGTGCCGCACAATTGGCAATTTTTAGCATATATTCAACACGTGTTTAGCACAAATCATATAAATGTGTATTTATTTTAAACAAAATAGTTATATAAAAATTGCAGGATACGTCAGTAGTTTAGTACCTACATAGAATTCGATATCGGAATTTTCGAGTGAAGCGTTCACTCCTTCACTTTTTTCAGGTAAACTATTAGTATCAGACACGAAATCACTTTGTTTTTTACTTTAATAACGCGATTTAGTTAAAATAGATCGAACGACACAAAATAGAAAAATGCCACGACGACGTGCTGCAAGGAATGAATAGCTCCATGGCGTCTTTTTAATCTGCTGACATAGGCATTGAGCGGCATTAAACTTCTTGAGGCATTGAATACGTTCAAAATTGTTTTCTGAAAGGCATTGAATAGCATTTAATTTGATACATTATCAGAAAGCATTTAATGACATTTGGATCTAATTCGTGGTGTTTCGCTTAAAGGTAAACGTATTCAATTTTTTTCATAAAATTTGTGAGTATTCAAAATGATTAAAATGAAACAAATATCAATCAAGACAACGCGTTAATTGGCATTAAAGACAAAAACGGAATTAGTAGGCATCTGTCAGCATTTAAATGCTTTTTTTTAAATGCCAATTTATGCGTTTTAATCAACCTCTTTTTACCGGGTCCCTTTCATTCTTTGTCCATGTCTTATTACCTCATCTAAATCTTTTTCTTTGCCTTGTCTATCAATCCCTATTCACTTTTATCTTCTCTCTATATATCTTCATTCCATTCAATCACTCTGTTTATACCTATTACGAATTGCATATCTCCTCCAATCACTTTATTTCCATCTCACCCTATTCTTTCTTATCGCAATTTATTGCATTCTATCTCCTGATAAATAAAATATGTAGACTATCCTCTTCAATCACTTCTTTTCTATCTTAACCTATTTTCTTAAACCTCTGCCTACGCTAACTTCTCCGTACTCTAGCACCTCACTATGTGTTTCCTATAGTCCCCACAGGCGTCCAAATACATGATTTTAGGCGATAACGGTCATTTGAGTAGGCCATTTGAGTTAATGACCACAGATTACTTTTTCTATCTTTTGTCAATAACATCAACATCCAATCTCTTTCACCCTATGCTTTCTAAATTGCTCTCCATCGCATCTTATCTCCTAATAAATAAAATGAACATCCTATCCTTTTCAATCTCCTCTTTTTTATCCTAACCAACCCGGTAATTAGTGAGGCATAGAAAACGATTCAGAAAGTTGAATTCTTTCGAATGGGCGAATTTACCAAGCAGTCCTATTCCCTGATAGAGCAAAAAACGAAGGAAAATCTTATTCTTCTGAATTGACTTGGCAAAAATTTTAAACGCGGATTGAAATGAATGAAACAGTAATCCAAATTGATAGCAGTTCCTAATCTTCTGAATTTACTCTTTTCTAAAGCGCTTATTGAAATGATTTAGAAGAGTAAAGAAAAGTAGTAGACATTTCTATATTTCTGAATTGACTGGACTATCGTACGTTAAATAAAATATTTTAAAAAATTTGGGCACACACAGGTTTCGAACCTATCTGCTCCAATGAAGACGTACGCCTTGTACCACTCGGCCAAACCAGCTCTTTGAATATTGTTCAGAATGTGTTGTAGATGAACGGCAACGTGAAAATTTTGAAAGCGCATTCGAGCGCATTGGAAAACTTAAGAACTAGCTAATCCAATATCCTTTAGCAGCCTTTTGGGTGCAAATTTAAAGGAACGAAATGCTTGACGTAAAAACTACAAGTGTCTATTTCTTTCAATTGGCAGCCGCAGAAATTCAAAAGTGTATTTGAAGAAATGAAAACTTCTGAGAGTAAAATGCCTTTGTCTATTTACTTCAATCAACTGAATTAGATATTTAGGAGCGCATCTAGAGGACTAGAAACTTTGGAGAGGAAAGTAAAGAGTTCTATTTCTTGATATTGAATGCTTTGGAGTTTTAAGAGCGTATTGTAAAGAGTCATAACTTGTGTTAATAACTTCTAATTCTTTCAATTGTTTAAGTAAGTTTTACGGAATTAAATAAAAGGAATGCCCAAAAATTTGCTTTTTTAAACGAATTTAAAAACCTTTTTTCTAAAAAAGTTGCAATTAAACTTGTTTTTTAATTTTGGCTACTTTATTTTTCGCAAAAAAGTCAACTTTGGGGACTGAGATTTTTTTGATTAGTCAAGTTTCAAAATTCATAATTTCAAAAAAGCAAAAAAGTTGGAATTCGTGAAATAAGCATAGAAAATAAGATTTTTCTTTCTTATCGAAATATTGAAAAAATTATTGTTTAATGATAAAAATATTTCTACCAAACGAAAAAATTTTGAAACATTTTTTAAAAAAGTTATTACAGAATTAACATTTTTAACACTTTTTAAATAAAAGCTTATATTTCATAACTGAGTTTACAGATTTAAGTGTACCTTGGATAGAATCAAAGGGCATTAAATATATAAACTTTCAATTACAGTTCGAAAATTTAAAAAGAAATGTTTTTTAATAAATTGTTTATAAATAATTAATTTTTTTTAATGTTCTGGACCTTTTAAAAATCGGGAAAAGATATTAAAATACACTTAATATTCTAAGTAATCAAAATCCATTGAGAAAATTGATGAGCGATTATTTTTTTTGGGAATTCCATGAGAAATTCTGATAGCTTATGCTTACACTTCGTCATTTGGTAGTATATTGGGAGCTAAATAAGTGATTACAAATGTTGCGAAACTTTTTGGCATACTTATTTAGCACCTAGCATACTAAAGAAAAACAGAAAACTAAAAAATAATATCTATTTCCCATCGAACGAATTTCTCATGGAATGCACCAAAAAAATAGTCGCTCGTCAATTTTCTCAATGGATTTCGATTTCATAAAGTTTTAAATGAAAATTTTTATATCTTTTCCCGATTTTTAAAAGGTCCAGAACATTAAAAAAATTAATTGTTTATAAACAAATAATGAAAAAAAAATTTGTTTTTAAATTTTCGACCTGGAAGTGGAAGTCTATTTTATTCCTTTTGATTTTATCCAAGGCACACTTAAATTGGAAAACTCATTTAAGTTTTCATTTTATTTAAGAAGTGTTTGAATTTTTCATTTTGCAATAACTTCTGTAAAAAATTTTTTAAAAAATTTTCGTTTAGTATAATTATTTTTAGGATCTAACATTATAATTTTTTTAATATAATATCAATCGTTTTCTATTCCTCGCCAATTACCGGGAATTTTCTTAATCCCTACATATTACTTTTTTTGTCCTTGGTCAATGACATCAATATTTAATCTCTTTTAGTTTTTCCTTCTTTATTCCAGTCTATTCCCTAACACTGTAACTGTAGCTATTTCTCATATAATTGCTTTGTGCAAACCCACTAGGGTAGCTGTCCTGCAATTTGATGACATAATAAGGGATGGAAAGAGATCAAATATTTTAAATTTGAGTAATAAAGGTAAGAATAGAAAAAATAAGATATAAACATACTTAAACTCAGGTTATAGAGTTAAGGATAGGATGAGCTAAAAATAAACGATAGTTATGAAGAATAGAAAAATATGGAAATACACCGAAGTCTCGATTTAACGGACTCTTAATGAGCTCCTGGATAAATCCCGCCTTCTTTCAGTAGCGTACACACAAATCTAGCCCCTTAGTTATGTAATGCATGTGTAGCAATAAGTTTGTACATGAACATTTCAGGGCACCGCGCCCAGAGGTGTACAGAGCTGCACCAATCAGAATGCTCGTGACGTTACTCTCGATTTAGTGGACAGGCAACCGAACTGTCCGTTAAATCGAGACTCCGGTGTACTTTAAATTGCAGGTTATAGTAGATTTAGGCATACAATGACATAAAAATAAAGAATAGTTATGAGAAATTGACAAATATCGATCCATGCTGCGAGTAAACGGATTCAAATTTTATCCGTTTGAATCCATTTTTTATCCATTGATATCAGTTTGGATACTTTTTCTATACTTCTCCATCCATTTGAATCAGTTGTCTATCCATCTATTCTTTTAAATGAGCGGCCGGGAAGAAGAACTCGATCTACGCTCGAAGGCCTTGTCTGTCTCTTTTTTCGTGAGATAAAATGATGGAAAAATTATCTGGAAAAAAAAATTCGAGAAAATAAAAAATGAAAAATTGTAATCGATAGAGCATTTGAATACGCACATTTTTTCTTAATATAATTTTTTTGTCTGACTTTTATTTATTAAGATAAAAATTATAAATTGAATTTATTTCCTGATTGAAATAATAAAATTTTAATAATCAACTCGTGATATCTCAGAAACCAATGGATGGAAAAAGTTTCAATTCCACTTATCTACTCTAAAAACAATGCAGATTCTACTAAATTTGTTGAAATGATAAAAAATGTTTAATTTGTTGGTGATTTTTAACAATAAAGTAGTCGCTGTCGTTATTTGGTCTTTACTGACTTTGAGCAAAAAGTCATAGTGAGGAAGTATTGAATTTTGTAAACTTAAATCATACAAGTTATTCAATAGGGTATTAGAAAGCTTTACCAAAAAGAATTTTTTCGATCCCTTAATTATTTCAGCTTTTATGAACAATTTAGTTTGTCACTTATTTTATGTCACGCGTGAACTAAAATCAGCTGACTGGCTGAGCTCCAAGCTGTGAGTGGAAGAAGGACGCATGCAAGCATAAGAGAGAGAGAAAGCGCCAATAAGGACTTACAAACAGTGTTTGTTTCCTGAATGGATTTTTATAATTTATAAAATATATTAGGAATGAAAAAGTATTACTAGTTTAAAATTTAATTTAAATAAAAACATTAATATGTAATAAATGATGAATTAGAACAATTTTTCATAAACATTAATAAATTAAATAAATCAATGAATTTCAAAATAATAGTAAATTTTTATTTAATATTTTTAATGAGCTACAGGATATGCAACAATTTTTTAAAATTACATATTGTTAAAATGGCAGCTCTTTTTAAAGAAGTATTTTAACTTATAACATTTCGTTAACGTGTTTAATAAGATTTTAGATGTACAATAATTATTTTATTAAAAATAACTTTTTTCAAGACAGCTCTAAGCATTGTTAAAGGCAATAATATTTTAACAATAATTTTTTAAGAAAATTGTCAACATTGTAAAAGTGATCATTCTTAAATGATATTCTTTGTCTTAAATAATATTTTTTTAAAATAAAATATTACAAATAAAATTTCTATATTTTTTTAACATTCCTTTTGGTAACCAATTTTGAGAACAGCTTCTTATAAAACTTTTTAAAAGTTTAACTAGACTAATGTAATATTTTTTCATTCCTGATATATTTTATAATTTAAAAACTTTCATTCAGGAAACAAACACTGTTTATAAGTCCTTATTGGCGCTTTCTCTCTCTCTTATGCTTGCATGCGTCCTTCTTCCACTCACAGCTTGGAGCTCAGCCAGTCAGCTGATTTTAGTTCACGCGTGACATAAAATAAGTGACAAACTAAATTGTTCATAAAAGCTGAAATAATTAAGGGATCGAAAAAATTCTTTTTGGTAAAGCTTTCTAATACCCTATTGAATAACTTGTATGATTTAAGTTTACAAAATTCAATACTTCCTCACTATGACTTTTTGCTCAAAGTCAGTAAAGACCAAATAACGACAGCGACTACTTTATTGTTAAAAATCACCAACAAATTAAACATTTTTTATCATTTCAACAAATTTAGTAGAATCTGCATTGTTTTTAGAGTAGATAAGTGGAATTGAAACTTTTTCCATCCATTGGTTTCTGAGATATCACGAGTTGATTATTAAAATTTTATTATTTTCATCAAGAAATAAATTCAATTTATAATTTTTATCTTAATAAATAAAAGTCAGACAAAAAAATTATATTAAGAAAAAATTTGCGTATTCAAATGCTCTATCGATTACAATTTTTTATTTTTTATTTTCTCGATTTTTTTTTTCCAAATAATTTTTCCATCATTTTATCTCACGAAAAAAGAGACAGACAAGACCTTCGAGCGTAGATCGAGTTCTTCTTCCCGGCCGCTCAAATACTCTTTATATCCGTTCAGCATATGGACCATATCGCGGACTGTTACGTTACTTTTGTACGCACATTTCAACAAAAAGTTTCCAAAACCACATGTAATTGAATTGTTTTAATATCTTTAATGCATGCATCTAAAAGTATGTTTCTCTAATAACATTTTTTACTAAAATAAACATTTCCGTATGTTTTGTTATTTAAGAGTTATGAATGTTTTAGTACGGACTGTTACGTTACATAGTTTTGGAAGTAAGCTTTAGAGCTGTCTTACATTGTTGAAAAGGCCTGTTATTCTAGTGGACTATTTTTAACGTGTAGTAGATAATTTCGTAGCTTTTAAATGCAAGTAATAAAATAAATGTCAATAACACTAAAAAAAATTTTTTTTAATTTTTTAGAAACAAAAATGTTTGGACTGTTACACTGAAAAAAATTCTTAGTAGATTTTACTACTTTTCTACTACTTTTCTTAGTTCAATAAGTCCCCAATGAAATTTTTTCTTTGATGTCAACTACTACTTAAGTGGTTAATCGAAATAATAATACAATTGTTACAATAATTTTTCTTAATTGATTTTTGTAAGTTAATCAAATAGTAACAACAAAATTTTTCTTAGTAAAATTTACTACTTTTCTTAGTTCAATAAGGAACAATGACATTTTTGCAATTAAGTTAACGGTAACGTTGCAGTTAAAGTAAGTAAGATTATCTATAGATTTAACCAATTTTTTTAGTAAATTTTACTACTTAAAGTAGTAAAATAAATTTGTTTATTATTATTTATTATTATAAAGATACATTTTTCCACACTCTCTTCTACTACTTCTGTTTATTGACACCTTATATTATTTAATTATCATATTCCTAACAGAGAAAAATCCCTAAACGCTGGGGATTGAACGCACGACCCTAACATTCGCAAGCCGATACCTTAACCATCTAACCACGCACGCACGCTACGATTGCATAAAACTTAAGGACATTCTACTCATCCGCAGTTACCTTTACTATCCAAAGTAGTAAATTTTACTACATTTCTTAGTTCAATAAGGAACAATGACATTTTTGCAATTAAGTTAACGGTAAAGTTACAGTTGAAAGTAATTAAGATTATCTCTAGATTTAACCAACTTTCTTAGTAAACTTTACTACTTTTCTTAGTTCAATAAGGAACAATGACATTTTTGCAATTAAGTTAACGATATAGTTACAGTTAAAAGTAACTAAGACTATCTGTAGATTTAACCAACTTTCTCAGTAAATTTTACTACTTTTCTTAGTTCAATAAAGAACAATGACCTTTTTGCAATGAAGTTAATGATAAGTTACAGGTAAAAGTAACTAAGATTATCTCTAGATTCAACCAATTTTCTTAGTAAATTTTACTATTTAAACTAGTAAAATTAAATCACTGTATTTTACAACTTAGTAAATTTTGTTGCAACTACAATTCTTAGCAGTTTCTACTACATTGTTTAATTTACAAGAAGTCTGTTAATTTTACTAGTCGCGATATAGTTATTTTACTACATATTATACAGTAGCACTTATCATTTTTCTGTACTCAATACTACTAATTTTGTAACTAAAAGTAACTACGAACGATAGTTAATTTTACTAAGAAACAACAGTTGAATTAATTACAAATGTAATAGGTTTAACTACTTTTCACACTACTTAGGGACTGTAGTAGGATTTACCACAAGAATTTTTTTCAATGTACGTTACACGAAAAGACTGTTACGTTACCTGTGCGATTTATGTTCATGTAAAAAGTAAAATTAGGTATTAAAAATGGGTTCCATTGCTTTATTTCACATAATGAACATTAACTCGGTTGTCTTACGATTAAACAATTAAAAAATTACAATCGATTTATATAAAGTTTCAAGCAAGCAACAACACTCTGATTACACAGCCACACAAAAATAAATATCTTGATCTGAGAACAAGACCCATATATTCTTACGAATTTTGAAGAGCTAATTCCGAATTCAAGATCAGAATTGACCAGACGGGTCTGAGTTAGAACTTAACCTTAAAAAACAAGTTAAAATCGCTAATATAGCAGACAAAAATAATTTTTTTTAAGAAATGCCTAATTAAACTTACAATATGGGGGTTTATAGAATCGCTAATAACAAATCTATTCATGACTTTTTAAAGTTAATAAATGCAAAATCAAAATGTCTGAAAAAAAAGAAAATTTTTTTAATAATGTTAATAAAACTCAAATTTGGATGTACGTTTTGAATCTTTTCAAGATTATGAATAAATCCTGACCTTAAATAGTATGATATGAATCTATATTGAGATTACAGTAGAAAAATATTAATTTCCTTCCAAATTAATATAGGAAAAGCCGAAGCAATAAATTTGATGCAAGGAAGGTGAATACGATAACATAAAAAACATTTTTTATGTCATATTATGCTTTTTATTTTTTTAAGCAACTTTTCGATAACATTATTCGTTATCCTCTTCAGGCTAATATTCAAATTATAAGTTACATGGTTACTCGTCGAAACAGTTTTTTGGTTTAAAAAACCCCGTCAGATCGTAATGATCATCTTGTCAGTCTTGACAAGTCTTGACAAGTCTTGAAAAGATGATCATTACGATCTGACGGGGTTTTTTAAACCAAAAAACTGTTTCGACGAGTTACCATGTAACTTATAATTTGAATATTAGCCTGAAGAGGATAACGAATAATGTTATCGAAAAGTTGCTTAAAAAAATAAAAAGCATAATATGACATAAAAAATGTTTTTTATGTTATCGTATTCACCTTCCTTGGATCAAATTTATTGCTTCGGCTTTTCCTATATATTAAGACTCATTAATTTAATCAATAATTTAACATTTTTGTCTGACATTTTGCATTTGCCATTTAAAGTTTTGAAAAATCATAAATAAATTCGTTATCAGCGATCCCAAAAACCCATAAATACCCAGATAGCACCGATACTTCCAGGAAGTTTCCTGGAAGTTACCCGTGGCAAACTGGGTAGTAAACTATGGTAACTTCCTGGAAACTTCTCTTATGTACAACAATGTCCGCGCTCGGAAACTACCCTTGGTAACTTCCTGGTATCTTCCTGGAAACTTCCCTGGAGATTTCCTGGAAACTTCCAATTGAGACTTCCTGGAAACTTCCCGTAGTAACTTCCATGAAGTTTTCGTGGAAACTTCCAGGATGTTAGCCTGAAGTTTCCAAAAATTATTTAATTTTTTTTCGAATAAAATTATTGTTTAAAAAGGTTAAAAAAATAAAGGGATCTTTATATTTTTCTTTTTCTTTAAATAAAAAATTAAATATAAAAAAAAAACCCCGGTCGGTTGAAGGTCAGCGGACTCGAACCCTTGTCCACCCAGCGGGAGGGTAAACTCGAGGTCTCGAGCAGCTGCTGGGATTGCGCCTTAACGCGTTCGACCAAATCGCCCCTGACAACAGTTTACATGAAACCAATTGATACCCAGAACCAAAAAATCTATTTTTCTGAGAGGCATATTACAAAAGATAAATATACGAGGTTTAATGATTCGTATAATATATAATTCCTTATACGGAATAAATACACAATTACATGAGTCGTTGCAGATGAACGGGATAATAATCTCTCGTATTCGTATGAGTTTTTTTTAGGGATTTTAATAAACTAATACTACTCTAATTACCAAAGAAACGAATAATAATTCATTTTTCAAGTAAAAGCAGAAAGAAAATTGAAATTGATATTTAAATTGTTAAGGATCAAATTTAATTTGAAAATAAAATTTGAAATAGTTTTGTTACAACTTGATTAAAAATATCAATAGGCATTATTATTTTTTTAAGAAAGAATAAGATTTATTAAAATTTTCAGATACTTCACAATTATAACACCTTAAATACTGCGTCGAAAAAATTAATAAATTTTTAAATACTGATTTTTTTATTTAAAACTGATTTTGTTTATGGTTTTCTACAATAAAAACTTAATTGCGATTATCTAAAGGCAACAAATTAATTTTTCACGAAATATTACGATTTCCTAAAATCAAGTCTTCTTGACTAAAATCCTCAATATTTTTACATTTTTTTACTTTAAACGTCGAATAAAAAATTTGACAACATTTTAAAAACTATGGAAATATTAAAAAGTGGTTTCGTTTAAAGTCTTCTTTGATAAGAACTTTATTGCAATTGTCTATCACAAAAGATTCATTTCATTAAGAAAGTTCTCGATTATTTGGAATCTTTAATTAATCAAAATTTTTCATATTAAATTTAGAATAAAAATTTTGTAAATTTTTTTAAAATTATATAAATATCAAAAACTAGTTTGGTTTATAGTCTTCTTTAATATAAACTTTATTGCGAATGTCAAGCGCCAAAACATTAAAATTTTATAAAAAAAATTGTCGATTAATTGAAATCTTTAATTTATCAAAATTTTTCATATTAAATGTAGAATAAAAATTTTGTCAATTTTTTAAAAATTTTATAAATATAAAAAACTAGTTTAGTTTATAGTATTCTTTAATATAAACTTTATTGCGAATGTCTAGCGCCAAAACATCAAAATTTTTTAAAAAAAAATTATCGATTAATTAAAATCTTCAATTCTTCAAAATTCTTCATTTAAAATGTAGAATAAAAATTTTGTTAATATTTTTAAAATTTTATAAATATCAGAAACTTGATTAGTTTATAGTCTTCTTAAATATTATCTTTATTGCGATTGTCCAGCGGTAATATATAAATTTTTTCAAGAAAATTGTCGAATAATTGAAATCTTCAATTCTTCAAAAATTTTCATCTAAAACGTAGAAAAAATTTTTGTCAATTTTTTAAAAATTTTATAAATATCAAAAACTAGTTTGTTTTATAGTCTTCTTTAATATAAACTTTATTGCGAATGTCTAGCGGCAAAACATTATAATTATATAAAAAAAAATTGTAGATTAATTGAAATCTTCAATTCTTCAAAATTTTTCATCTAAAATGTAGAATAAAAGTTTTGTCAATTTTTTAAAATTTTTATAAATATCATAAACTAGTTTGGTTTATAGTTTTCTTTAATATAAACTTTATTGCGAATGTCTAACGGCAGAACATTATAATGAGGCGCATGAATATTCCCTAAATCTCATTTAGCCTAAATCCCATTAAGCCTAAACTCCAAAAGCCTAAAATGCATTCAGCCAAAATTCCATTTAACCTAAATCTCATTTTACCTAAATCTCATTTTACCGAAATTCCATTTAACCTAAATTCCATTTAACCTAAATTCCATTTAACCTAAATCCCATTTAACCTAAAACGCATTTAGTATAAATTCCATTTAACCTAAAATGCATACAGCCTAAGTCTCACTTCACCTAAATCCCATTTAACCTAAATCTCATTTAACCTAAATTCCACTTAACCGAAATCCCATTTAACCTAAAACGCATTTAGTCTAAATTCCATTTAACCTAAAATGCATTCAGCCTAAATCCCATTTAACATAAATTCCGTTTAACCTAAATCTCATTTAACCTAAATTCCACTTAACCTAAATCCCATTTAAACTAAAACGCATTTATTCTAAATTTCATTTAACCTAAAATGCATTCAGCCTAAATCGCATTTAACATAAATTCCACTTAACCTAAATCCCATTTAACCTAAATTCCACTTAATTTAAATCCCATTTAACCTAAAACGCATTTAGTCTAAATTCCATTTAACCTAAATCTCACTTCACCTAAATCCCATTTAACCTAAATCTAATTTAACCTAAATTCCATTTAACCTAAATCCCATTTAACCTTAAACGCATTTAGTCTAAATTCCATTTAAGTGGAATTTATGTTAACTGAGATTTAGGTTAAATGGGATTTAGGTGAAGTGAGATTTAGGCTGAATGCGTTTTAGGTTAAATGGAATTTAGGTTAAATGGGATTTAGGTTAAATGGAATTTAGGTTCAATGGGATTTAGGTTAAATGGAATTTAGGTTAAATGGGATTTAGGTTAAGTGGAATTTATGTTAAATGAGATTTATGTTAAATGGGATTTAGGTGAAGTGAGATTTAGGCTGAATGCATTTTGGGTTAAATGGAATTTAGGTTAAGTGGAATTTAGGTTAAATAAGATTGAGGTTAAACGGAATTTATGTTAAATGGGATTTAGGCTGAATGCATTTTAGGTTAAATGGGATTTAGGTTAAATGGAATTTAGGTTAAATGGGATTTAGGTTAAGTGGAATTTAGGTTAAATGAGATTTAGGTGAAGTGAGATTTAGGCTGAATGCATTTTAGGTTAAATGGAATTAATACTAAATGCGTTTTAAGTTCAATGGGATTAAGGTTAAATGGAATTTAGGTTAAATGAGATTTAGGTCAAATGGGATTTAGGTTAAATGGGATTTAGGTTAAATGGAATTTCGGTTTAATGGAATTTAGGTTAAATGGAATTTCGGTAAAATGAGATTTAGGTTAAATGAGATTTAGGTTAAATGGAAGTTAGATTGAATGGGATTTAGGTAAAATGAAATTGAGGTTTAATGGAATTTAGGTTAAACGCGATTTAGGTTTTGGCTGAATGCATTTTAGGCTTTTTGATTTTAGGCTTAATGGGATTTAGACTAAATGAGATTTAGGGAATATTCATGCGCCTCATTATAATTTAATCCAAAAAATTGTTGCTTAATTGAAATCTTCAATTCTTCAAAAATTTTCATCTAAAATGTAGAATAAAAATTTTGTCAATTTTTTTAAAATTTTATAAATATCAAAAACTAGTTTTGTTTATAGTTTTCTTTAATATAAACTTTATTGCGAATGTCTAGCGGCAGAACATTATAATGAGGCGCATGAATATTCCCTAAATCTAATTTAGCCTAAATCCCATTAAGCCTAAACTCCAAAAGCCTAAAATGCATTCAGCCAAAATTCCATTTAACCTAAATTGCATTTAACCTAAATTTCATTTAACCTAAATCGCGTTTAACCTAAATTCCATTAAACCTAAATTTCATTTTACCTAAATCCCATTTAACCTTAAACGCATTTAGTCTAAATTCCATTTAACCTAAAATGCATTCAGCCTAAATCCCATTTAACATAAATTCCGTTTAACCTAAATCTCATTTAACCTAATTTCCACTTAACCTAAATCCCATTTAACCTAAATTCCACT
Organism: Ganaspis brasiliensis; assembly: GCA_037103525.1. Taxonomy (NCBI): domain Eukaryota; kingdom Metazoa; phylum Arthropoda; class Insecta; order Hymenoptera; family Figitidae; genus Ganaspis; species Ganaspis brasiliensis. The sequence continues at coordinate 391,533 of JAZKLR010000434.1, forward strand.
TAATCTAAATCCCATTTAACCTAAAACGCATTTAGTCTAAATTCCATTTAACCTAAATCTCACTTCACCTAAATCCCATTTAACCTAAATCTCATTTAACCTAAATTCCATTTAACCTAAATCCCATTTAACCTAAAACGCATTTAGTCTAAATTCCATTTAAGTGGAATTTATGTTAAACGAGATTGAGGTTAAATGGGATTTAGGTGAAGTGAGATTTAGGCTGAATGCTTTTTAGGTTAAATGGAATTTAGGTTAAATGGGATTTAGGTTAAATGGAATTTAGGTTAAATGGGATTTAGGTTAAATGGAATTTAGGTTAAATGGGATTTAGGTTAAGTGGAATTTATGTTAAATGAGATTTAGGTTAAGTGGAATTTATGTTAAATGAGATTTATGTTAAATGGGATTTAGGTGAAGTGAGATGTAGGCTGAATGCATTTTAGGTTGAATGGAATTTAGGTTAAGTGGAATTAAGGTTAAATAAAATTGAGGTTTAACGGAATTTATGTTAAATGGGATTTAGGCTGAATGCATTTTAGGTTAAATGGAATTTAGACTAAATGCGTTTTAGGTTAAATGGGATTTAGGTTAAGTGGAATTTAGGTTAAATGAGATTTAGGTTAAATGGGATTTAGGTGAAGTGAGATTTAGGCTGAATGCATTTTAGGTTAAATGGAATTAATACTAAATGCGTTTTAGGTTAAATGGGATTTAGGTTAAATGGAATTTAGGTTAAATGGAATTTCGGTAAAATGAGATTTAGGTTAAATGAGATTTAGGTTAAATGGAATTTAGATTGAATGGGATTTAGGTAAAATGAAATTGAGGTTTAATGGAATTTAGGTTAAACGCGATTTAGGTTTTGGCTGAATGCATTTTAGGCTTTTTGATTTTAGGCTTAATGGGATTTAGGCTAAATGAGATTTAGGGAATATTCATGCGCCTCATTATAATTTTATCCAAAAAATTATTGCTTAATTGAAATCTTCAATTCTTCAAAAATTTTCATCTAAAATGTAGAATAAACATTTTGTCAATTTTTTAAAAATTTTATTAATATCAAAAACTAGTTTTGTTTATAGTTTTCTTTAATATAAACTTTATTGCGAATGTCTAGCGGCAAAACATTAAAATTTAATAAAAAAAATTGCCGATTAATTGAAATTTTCAATTTAACAAAATTTTTCATATTCAATTTAGAATAAGAATTTTGTAAATTTTTTTTAAATTATATAAATATCAAACACTAGTTTAGTTTATAGTATTTTTTAATATAAACTTTAATGCGATTGTCTAGTGGCAGAAGATGAATTCTATCAAACGAATTCTCGATTAATTAAAACCTTTAATTCTTGAAGATTTTTCATCTAAAATTCAATATAAAAAATTCAATATAAAAATTCTGATAAATTGAAGATTTCAATTATTCGACAAATTTCTGGAAAAAATTTATATATTACTGCTGGACAATCGCAATAAAGATAATATTAAAGAAGACTATAAACTAATCAAGTTTATGATATTTATAAAATTTTAAAAATATTAACAAAATTTTTATTCTACATTTTAAATGAAGAATTTTGAAGAATTGAAGATTTCAATTAATCAATAATTTTTTTTTTTTTATTTTTAATGTTTTGGCGCTAGACATTCGCAATAAAGTTTATATTAAAGAATACTATAAACTAAACTAGTTTTTTATATTTATAAAATTTTTAAAAAATTGACAAAATTTTTATTCTACATTTAATATGAAAAATTTTGATAAATTAAAGATTTCAATTAATCGACAATTTTTTTTATAAAATTTTAATGTTTTGGCGCTTGACATTCGCAATAAAGTTTATATTAAAGAAGACTATAAACGAAACAACTTTTTAATATTTCCTTAGTTTTTAAAATATTGTCAAATTTTTTATTCGACGTTTAAAGTAAAAAAAATGTAAAAATATTGAGGATTTTAGGAAATCGTAATATTTCGTGAAAAATTATTTTGTTACATTTCGATAATCGCAATTAAGTTTTTATTAAAGAAAACCATAAACAAAATCAGTTTTAAATAAAAAAATTAGTATTTAAAAATTTATTAATTTTTTCGACGCAGTATTTAAGATGTTATAATTGTGAAGTATCTGAAAATTTTAATAAATCTAATTTTTTCTTAAAAAAATAATAATGCCTATTGATGTTTGTAATCAAGTTTTAACAAAACTATTTTAAATTTAATTTTCAAATTCAATTTTATCCTTAACAATTTAAATATCAATTTTAATTTTCTTATTTTTTTGTTTCTTTTGTGCTTAGATATGACTTTATGAGGATTTTTAGTTTTAAATTGATAAAAATTTGAAATTAATTTAATTTTTACAATTTTTTTTTATTTGACTTATTGTATTTGGGTTTGATTTTTTTATTTTTTATTATTATTTTATTATTTATATTTTATTATTATTTTTTATTAGAAAATTAAGAGTAAAATTATTATTTGCATTAATAATAATTAATATTACTCATAAATTAGGTAATATTAATATATATTGAAAAACGAACCGGATTCAATCAACATGCAATGTTGGTAAAGTAGGGCAAAATACTTTTTACTTCTTCCAAACTTTAGGTAAAAATCATGGTTTTTTTCCTGTAACTATGAATTTCTTTTATAAAAAACCATTGCTTTTACTTGAAAAATGAATTATTATTCGTTTCTTTGGTAATTAGAGTAGTATTAGTTTATTAAAATCCCTAAAAAAAACTCATACGAATACGAGAGATTATTATCCCGTTCATCTGCAACGACTCATGTAATTGTGTATTTATTCCGTATTAGGAATGATATATTATACGAATCATTAAACCTCGTATATTTATCTTTTGTAATATGCCTCTCAGAAAAATATATTTTTTGGTTCTGGGTATCAATTGGTTCCATGTAAACTGTTGTCAGTGGCGATTTGGTTGAACGCGTTAAGGCTCAATCCCAGCAGCTGCTCGAGACCTCGAGTTTACCCTCCCGCTGGGTAGACAAGGGTTCGAGTCCGCTGACCTTCAACCGACCGGGTTTTTTTTATATTTAATTTTTTATTTAACGACAAAGCAAAATATAAAGATCCCTTTTTTTTAACCTTTTTAAACAATAATTTTATTCGAAAAAAAATTAAATAATTTTTGAAACTTCAGGCTAACTTCCTGGAAGTTTCCACGAAAACTTCTTGGAAGTTACCACGGGAAGTTTCCAGGAAGTCTCGATTGGAAGTTTCCAGGAAGTTAACAGGAAGTTACCAAGGGTAGTTTCCAAGCGCGGACATTGTTGTACTTAAGAGAAGTTTCCAGGAAGTTACCACGTGTAACTACCCAGTTTGCCACGGGTAACTTACAGGAAACTTCCTGGAAGTATCGGTGCTATCTGGGTACTGTGTTTCATTAAGTTTGTAGAAAATTATGCTTTTTTGTCCGCCATCATACATCAGCTATTTTGAATTTTAAAAAAAATTATGAGCGAATTCATTATCACCGACCCCAAAAATCCCCACATACTGGTTTTATTAATTTTAATCAATAAGATAAAGTTTGATCCAACATGGATGACATTTTCTATTTTTGTACAATTTGCTCTATTTTCGCTTCGCTTTTTTTAAATATAATGTATTAAGGGGGTGTGATGGATTATGACGTCACTGGTTTAGGCAAAATTTTTCCGTAACTTTTCTGCCTAAATATTGAACATTTTGTCACGAAACTTGGTAGAATTACCTAAAATATTATTAGGAAGGTCTTTCTGAACTAAAATTAGTTTTAAAAAAATGCAATTGTTCTAAAATTTTCCAAATTTAATTTTGGACCAAAATTCGAGCAAATTCGGATCAGAGAGACCTTCCTAAAAACGTTTTAAGTAAATGTACCAAGTTATGTGACAAAATATTCAATATTTTAAGAGAAAAGTTACAGACAAAGTTTGTCTATACCAGTGACGTCATAATCTATCACATGCTCTTAATGAATGTATATTTTGAATGTTCAAACAATTTGTGTCAATTTCAGATTCAGTGCATTAAAATACATAGGAATATATGGTTTTTATTCAAAGATCAAGATACTTTTTTCGGGATGTTGTGTTACGGGTGAAAAAAGACTGTTACGTTACAAATTGATTTTAGGTCTGAAAACAGAAACAATTAAATATGTTGCTGATTTTATATTTTATTTAGAAAATAACATAAAAATGCTCGAAAAAAATTAAGTCATTGTATTTAGTTGACGTGACAGATTTTGCGTCAAAAAACTTTTTGGGATTTTGGACTGTTACGTTACATTAAAAAAAGCGGTCGAATTCTTTTGCATTACAAATGTTATAAAAAATTTTTTCTTTCAAATATTTAATTTAGTTACTTTCAGTTAACCTAATTTTATTCGAAAATAACGAATAGTACGTAAAAAGTAATATTTATTCAATAAACTGCAACTTTTTGTTTCGTGTTAAGTATTTGTTCAATTTTATTAATCTAGATACTACAAATAAACAAGCTTGAGTTTTTGAACAGACAACTGATTTTGCGTTGATATTTATTTCATTCAATACTTTGAGATGTATATAGCCTGCAAATAATCAAGAACCCATGGAATTTAAAAGTAAATTTTTCTTCCGTGGTTTCATTTTTCGCGATTTGGTCCACATACGTATTAATCAGCGCAAATCATTTTCTAACCGATTTTATCGTTTGATTAAAAAAGTGTCTGGCTATATGTCCAATTTCGCAGTTTTCTATCCGCAACTTAATCCTTGTCTATCCCTAAGCAACTTTACATTTTTTTATCGCCTGCTTCGTGAAAATGATTTTTTATCCCCTTCAATCGTTTAATGCAAAAAGTATCCGACGGTCTTTCACTGAATTCTCAAACTCTATCCGTGAGACCGAACACGCAGACAATATGTGTCAGAAAAATCATTTGTAATAAGCAGATGAATGAAACAAAGACAGAGATAGACATTGACGTGTCGACACCTCGTGATTATGTAACAACCTGAAAGTATTGAAAGCTTTCTGAAGAATAATTTGCGAAGACAGTTTTTTATCCTTAATCAAAATTTTTTAAAAGTAACTTACAGATAGAGACGAATCGAGAAATGGTACAAATTCTACAGATTCGAATGGATATAGGAATATTTTTTTAATCAATGGAATGAAATGGATATAAAAAGATTTGCGTGGATTCATTTTTTATTAATGACTTAATGATAAATATTAAAATAGCTGACGTAGAGAAAGAATCAAGTGACAGCCCTGTAAGAGGCGAGAAATTAGAAAGAATTGAAAATTTCTAATGATTATGAATTCCATTTCTATCCAATTCTTTTTCCAGCGCAGAAGTCAGAACGCTTGTCCCAATTGCTACTAGAATTATATATAAATATTCCATTTTTAAAATATGTAACTTGGGACTTACTTATATATTAATATTAGGACTCCAGGCAATTACTCAATAACCTTTTCCTGATTGGAGCTTGTCTTTTATATTTATTATATGTTTCCATATTAGAAAATATATGAATTTCATGATTTTAGTATTGGAAAACCAGTACTTTTTTCGCCATGCACTGTTGAAAATTTGTTTACGTTGCGCACATAGTTTCTATGGGTCCTACGACTGCGCAGTAGTTTTTTGTTGTAATTTAAATAGAGAGGTATACATTGAACGCAAAATCACAGTTCCAATGAAATTTAAAAAAAAATTTGTTATTGTGCTTACAAAATTATATTGCGCGAAAAAAGTACTGGTTTCTCAGTACTTAACCCAGTACTGAACCCAGTACTTATCCCAGTACTGAACCCAGTACTTCTTCCCAGTACTGAATCCAGTACTACTTTTTTCTAATGGTATTTTTAACTTTATCCGTAAGTCGGGTTGCATACTTAACTTTACTAACTTTTCAATTATTTTAAATCGCCTAGCCATTTGAAAAGGATTGAAAAGTTATCGAAACTTAGTCTCAACACAAGATACAAAAGCATTGGACAGAAATGGAATTCATAAGAATTGAATAATTTACTGTTTTCTATAAAGAGGTACAAATTTACCAATTCTTTTTAATTTTTCCCTTGTTACCGGAAGATTGAAAACTGCGGTTTCAGACTTATAGACAGACGCTTTTATACTGAAAAGATTAAAGCGGATAGAAAATTATTTAAACGGATAAACAGGGATAGAAAATGGAAATAGACCGTAACCTTACAGTGGCTAGCAGCAAGGATTTCGACATCGAGAGGCCCCGGTTCAAGTCTTCATACGACCTGACGTTTCTGCTTCAGGTTTGATTTCATTTTATGTACTTCGGTATTATGTTTACTATGTATAACTTGTAATAATTTACTATATTGATTTATAACAAATAAATTCAAATTTAAAGTTGGAAGAATAGAAAAAGAGATAAAAGAATATAAACGATTAGGAGCAGAGATTCAAATGGATCGAAAAGTTCTATCTTTTCTTATCCGCTATTTTCTATTCGTTTAAATACGTCTACTTTCAGCAGGAATCATTTACTTTTAGTTATAAGGTTAGAGATAGAAGAAAATAAATAAGAAGAATAGAAAAGACTAGATATATCTTTTTTGGTAGTAAATTTAGGCATAGAAAAAGATAGATATTCCAAAATATTTGGGATAGACTGAATAATTGAAAGATATAGAAAAATATTGAAGGCGCCGGATAGATCAGATATAGGAAGAGAAAGAGTTTTAGGAATGCAAATCGCGTATTTCCCGGACCTAGAAACTTCAATTTCTTTCTCTCACTTATTTTCTATTTCTTTCTATTATTTTACTCTCAGCAGGGATTTAAAGAAGGTATATTGTGTAAATCAGAAGCAATTTTGCATTCCGGGAAGACCATATTGGATCAGTCATTTAAAATAATGAAGTTTTGTCATCAAATTTGTAATCAGCGACCCTTAAAACCTTTAAAGAGGGATTCTTGCGTAAATCAGAAGCAATTTTGCATTTCGGTATGGCCATATTGGATCAGCCATTTTGAATAATGAATTTTTGTCGTCAAATTTGTAATCGGCGACCACAAAAACCATTAAGGAGGGATTCTTGTGCAAGTCAAAAGCTAGTTTCCATTTCGGTTTGGCCGTGTTGGACCGGCCATTTCGAATAATGAATTTTTGAAGTCAAATTTGTAATCAGCGACCTCAAAAACCATTAACAAGAGTTGTCAATTTAATTGAAAAGTAATTTTTAATTTTTTGCCGCCATATTGCTTCTGCAATTTTTTTTTAGTTACTATACATGTGATTTGTGATTAGAAAGATAAAAACAAGTGAGTTAATTCTTTGGAACAGCTATATTGACATTTTTGCGGTTTCTATAGACAAAAAATTAAATATTTCTTATGAAACTTTAAGTTTTGGAACATTTTTAATAGGTTACCCTGGCGAGCCACAGTGGTTTGAAATCAGAAATTGATGTTCAAATCAACTTTTAGAGAGAACGGCTGCATGGATTCTGATTTTTTTTTTTTTAAATTCATGAATAAATTCTTAAGAGATCTGTATGAGTAGATTTTTGTTTTATTTGTTTTTTAATGTTAATGCAAACAGCTGAAAAATGTCAACTTTTTCGTTTTCTTTCTTTATTTTCTACGAAATTTTTTTTAATGCCTGCCAATACCTTGATTTTATAGAAGTAACGAAATAGAACAAACAGAAATTTTAAAAGCGCTAATGTAATTGTTATTTACCCCCTATTACCCCCTAAGAAGGGGTAGGAATTTCAAATTTTACGAAAAGTTGAGTTCGGTGTCTATTCCTATATTTTTTGTGACGCAGTAATATACTAGTACTGCGCCAGCATTATTACCTTAGTAATAGCTGTCCAGTACTGAAACAATATTGGCGCAGTACTGACGTCAAAAGCTAAAATAAGTATAACCTGGAATAAAGATCTTAATTTTTTTTGTATGGAAAATAAAAAAAGATTTAAAAAATGCAAACTATACCTGTAAAATACTAAAAATTTTTTTATTTGGTTATTACTAAATATTCTTTATAATATAATTATTAATATTATTAATATTATTATTATTGTTATAAATATTATTATTTTTTGTATTAATTAATTAATTAGTTAAAGAGATAAACAATTAAATATTAGAAGAATATTTCTTAAATATGCGATTACAGTTAATTAATTCTATACTCTATTGTAAATATTATTATTAAATTGGTAACCAATAATAAATTTAATGTTTATCTTTGTATTCAGGTATTTTTTTGCATCATGTTTGAATAGAAAAGCAGCTTATATACAAGGTCTTACTTCTAAAGCCCTTACTCATTAGCCGTGTTAGCTCAGCTGGATAAAACGTCAGCATTGCGTCCGTTAATTTCAGGGTTCGATTCCTCTAAGCATGCAATTTTTCATTTGTATATTTATAAGTGCGTTATTTAGGTCCAAACAATTCTTAAATAGTTATTATAAATAATAAATAAATAATTTATAAAATAAAAGTGTAAATATTATTAACAATTAAATTTGTATAAACAAATTGTTAAATTCTAGGTAGTGATAATATTTTTTAAAATAAATTTATAAGAACATATTTTATTAATACGTGAAATTAATTTCCCGTTACAGTTGAATAGTACACTAGAAATAAATTCAATACCGGCACATCACTGATGCCATTATTGTACCATTACTGGGCCAGTGTTGGCATACCGTACTGCACCAGTATTGACAGTCAGTACTGATTAGCGTTATCATCCCGGTATTCCACCAGAGTTGCGCCATTATTGGCCCCCCAGTACTGCGCCAAAACTGCCCAGTACTGGCGCGCTACTGCGCCAGTTGTCAATTTTTCATTGGGTACGCGCTTGATTCTGATTGGTCGCGGTTTTCCGAAAACGGATGTTCATAACAAGTTCATTTCATTGGTCGAAAATTGCGGTTCCATTTGAAATGCTTTTAAAACAAACATTTTTAAATTTAGCCCGCTCTTTTCGACCAATGATACAACTCGCAACATTGTCACTTCCGTTTCCGGAAACCCGCAAAGATATATAGTTGAAGAGGGTGTCTCAACTCTCCCTTGAGGATCTCAACTTTTCAGAAAACGATAATGCGAAATTCGCATTTTAATAATATATTAAATAAGGTTTGTGTTAATGACAGACCAGACAAATTAATTATTAACAAATGATTACATAAAAAGTCATTTTATTGCATGAATGAAAATTGTTGAATTTCGAGTTCGACTTCTTGACATAACCTCAAATTATAAATTTTTTTAAAAACAAATAACATAATAACTAAAATTATTTTCACCAAATGTTTATCAATTTAAACATTTTTTGGAAAAAGTAGTTTTTTTCAAATGTTGTAAACGTAACTTAACATAAACTCACAATCAGTTCAAGGAGCAAAATAAGCTACTGTTTTTAAAAATTGGTTAAAAATGTTTAATTATTTGTAAAATTTAAAAACAAATAAAAAAAATGTTAAATACATAAATATTATTTGGAGAAACTAAAAACTCACTATAACAACAGTTCGTTTCTGTAAAGATAGGTTTACAACATTTTATTAAAAAAATGGTTCAGACCAAAAAATATATTTTTATTTTGGAAAAAATAATAGTCGGAATGTCAGGTTCGTTCAATATAAAATGTTTTTGACGTCGCTGAATACGAATCAAACGTCAAAATTTAAAAATTCAAAATAGCGGATCCAATATGGCGGATTAATTTTATAAAATTCAACTGAAAATGGTTACGGGGGGGTTTTTGAGGTCGCTGAATACGAATCCAACGTCAGAATTTAAAAATTCAAAATGGCGGATCTAATATGGCAGACATTTTTTTAAAAATTACTGAATTCAGATAAAAATTGATACTCGAGGGTTTTTGGGGTCACTGAATACGAATCCAATGTCAAAATTTAAAAATTCAAAATGGCGGATGCAATATGGCGGATATTTTTTTAAAAATTACTGTATTCAGCTGAAAATTGTTACTCAGTGGTATTTGGGGTCACTGAATACGAATCTAATGACAGAATTTAAAAATTCAAAATGGCGGATTCAATATGGCAGACAATTTTTAAAAAAACTATTGAAATCAGCTAAATAATAACGAAAGGGCGCGCTTAAAAAAAAATTTTTATCAAAGAGAAGTGCTGAAAAGGACTGACTGTAATTTATTTTCTGTTTATTATTTAAAAGTGGCACACTCTTTAGCACTTGAATAGTCAAGATAAAGAAATGGCAGGTACGACATTAGAAATAAAAGCATATTCCAGTGCTAAAGAGAGAGTGCCACTTTTAAATATTAATAAATAGAAAATAAATTTCAATCAGTCCTTTTCAGGACTTCTCTTTGATAAAAAACATTATCTAAGCGCGTTATTTCGTTATTTTAGTAGATTTATTTCTGACTTATTCAGTTCACAATCATTACGTTTTAAATTTCACCAACAACTCCGTCATCAGTGACTCTAGGAATATTCTAGTAACAATATTCAGCTAATTTCAGTAATTTTTTTTATAAATCTTCGGCTACATTAGACTTGTCACTTTGTAACTTTTAAATTCTAGCCTTGGATTCGTATTCAGCGACCCCGAAAATCCCCAAGTAACAATTTTCAGCTGAATTCAGTATATAATTTTTTTAAGAAATGTCTGCCATATTGGATCTGCCATTTTAAATTTTTAAATTCTGACATTGGATTCGTATTCAATCCCCTTAAAAACCCCCGGAAACAATTTTTAGCTTACTTCAGTAATTTTCAAAAAAATGTTTGTCATATTGGATCCGCCATTTTGAATTTTTAAATTTTGACGTTGAATTCGTTTTCAGTGACCTCAAAAACATTAATATTAGAGATTTTAAATATTTTTAGTCGCAAAATGTAAATTTTTTAAAGTTATAAAAACGAAAATATTAAAATTATTGCACATATGTGGCTGTGGTGGCCGCCATTTTAAAAATGTCAAAATTAGTTACTCGCCATTCGATTGCACATAAAAAATGCTTAATTTTTAATACATATAACTTTGCAATAGCTTAAAACCACGAGTGAACAAAGTTATTTGCCTTTTCACATGGAATGACCCATATTTACTTTCAATAAAGAAAATATTATATAACAAAAAAAATACAACAAATATATAATTTACTGTCAAGAAAATAATAAAATGGTTCTAATAATCCTGGCCTACACAAGATAGCAGGTAGGGAGCCCGCGTAAGGGGAAGCGGTCTCCCACCATGCGTACGTTCCACCCTTCGCTCTGCCTCTTTGCCCGCCGCACAAACCTATCCGTTCGCATGGTGGGAGACCACTTCCCCTGACGCGAGCGTCCGAGATGCTCTCCTATGCAGGCCTGTAATCAGGGCCGGCGCGAACTGTGTGGATGGAGTGGAGTACTCCACACCCCAAATCGTCCAAAATACTTACAAATATTTGTTAATATTTTGGTCTCACCTCCCCCCTCCCCAATCTTTTTGACAATTCCACACCCCGAAAAAATTTGATCCGCCGGCCCTGCCTGTAATGGAGTGGTGGGGAACAAATATTACAGCATATTGCACAATGGTAGGAATAAATGATATTGCAGTGGTGAAGGTAGATATATTGCGTATTGGTGAGGGTTGTAGTGAAGGAGGTAATTCATGTTAATGTAGTAGTGGGGTTATATGACGTCATCGAAGATATTGCAGCATATTGCGCAATGGTTGGAGTATATGACGCTGCAGTCGTGGGGGGGGGGGCAAATATCGCAGCATATTGCGCAATGGTTGGAATATATGACGCTGCAGTGGTGGGGGACAAATATTGCAGCATATTGCACAAAGGTAGGAATAAATGATATTGCAGTGGTGGAGGTAGATATATTGCGTATTGGTGGAGATTGCAGTGGAGGAAGGTATACGTGTTACTGTAGTATTGGGAGAAATTTAACATTAAAGAAGGTAATATTGCATAAAATTACGCAATTAGGAAGATACAAATATTCTAAGCATTGAATTCTACAAAATAGTGGGTGATCCGATTATATTAAATCTGACCCCCCCCCCCCACCCGTATTTCGTAGAATTTAACAGTGCAATAATTTATATTAATATTATTATTTTAACCTTGCAATTTTCACACATTTTGATTCCATTTTACATACTTTAAATAAAATGTCATGCTGTTCATAAAGTGGTCATTTAATTTACTTAATTTATAATTTTCCGCTTTACCACTTTATAATTACATTTGCCTTTCATTATAAAGTGGTTAACATTATTTATGAAGTGGTAACTAAGATACCAATTTATAAATGTTTAGAATCTGGCACCACATTCTAAACCGTTATAAAGTGGCATATGTAGTATCGAGACTACCCCATATCAACTTGGATGAGTATCAATATCGATTTGTTAACTTTAGGAACGTGTTTTCAGTGTGTTAAACGATAATGCAAAATTCGCATTTTAATAATAAATTAAATATGGTTTGTGTTTGTGACAGACCAGAAAAAGTAATTACTAACATATCATTACATAAAAAGTCATTATTTTATTGCATAAATGAAAATGTTTAAATTTCGAGTTAACAGTTATACTATGGGGATACTGGATAGATTAGTGTTAGTGTGTGTGTGTGAGAGCCAATCAGAAGCTACCTTTAGAGGTTACAACGGAATGGACCAATCAGGAGCCAGCTTTAGCAAGAATACAATGGAAAGCATTGGCGCATCCAGGGGGAGCATGGATGCTTGCCCCCCCCCCCCAAAGCCTTATCTTTATATGAGAGAGAAAGAGACAACACTATAGTACCATCTCTTTCTCTCTCATGTATTACCCCCTCCACAACCCATGTCTGGATCCGCCACTGATGGAAGTGATGATGTGAGCATGTGTTCGAGTGTCCGTGTGAGGTAAGCATACATCAGCGTGTCCGTGTGAGGTAAGTATATGTGTGTGGATCTGTGTACTCACTCAATTAAGCAAACAGTTTCAAGGTCAACTTTTGTGACATCATTGAAATGAGGGGTGGGGGATAAAAAGACATGACAGATATTGCAGCAGATTGAGTAATCCTTGTGGTGGGGTTATGTATTGGTGGGTGGTATTTCTTAGTGGTGGGGGATAGATATTGCAACATATTGTGTAATGCAAATGGTGGGGGAAATGTATTGGTAGGTAGTATTTAGTAGTGGTGGGGGTATATGACATAGTCAAAAAGGAATGCAGGGTGGGGAAAGGGTATATATGACCTTTGAATTTAGCTTAGTGGTAGGGATTTCTGGAAAATAGAATGCTATAATCTCAAATCAAGAGCATATGATTTCTTAGAAACGGGGTGCTTTGATCATCAAAGATATTGCAAGATATTACGCAAGGGGTACAGCTAAATGGCGTTACAGTCGTGGGAGGCAAATATTGCAGCATATTGCGCAATGGTTGGAGTATATGACGCTGCAGTGGTGGGAGACAAATATTGCAGCATATTGCACAATGGTAGGAATAAATGATATTGCAGTGGTGGAGGTAGATATATTGCGTATTGGTGGAAGTTGCAGTGGAGGGAGGTATTCGTGTTACTGTAGTATTGAAAGAAATTTGACATTAAAGGAGGAAATATTGCATAAAATTACGCAATTAGGAAAATACAAATATTATAAGCGGGAGTGGTGGGGGAAAAATTCCACTGTATTAGTGGAGGGGATAATTCATGTTGAAACGTGTTAATGCAGTAGTGAGGGAAAATATTGCGCAATAGTAGGGATAAAGGACGTTGCAGTGGTGGGGGTAGATATATTGCGTATTGGTGGGGGTTGCAGTGGTGAGGGTTGCAGTGGTGGAGGGGTAATATCAGAGATCTTCTTTATCGATAGTTTAGCCTATGCATGTTAAAAAAGTGGGGTTTAGCTCAGACTCAAACCACATATTGTTAATCTTGTGACATCATCAAGTTATCATATTGCGCAAACCAAGTGGTGGGAGGTAAGCGTGGATGACATTTCTTAGTGTTGGGGATAGATATTGAGCAATGCAAGTAAGGCCATTTTGCATTGGTGGGGGTATCTGATGTCATCGAAGAGTAATAAGATATTGTGGCATATTGTGCAATGCAAGTGCTAAGACTATTTTGCATTGGTGGGAGTATATGACGTTATCAAGGGTAATAAGACAGATATTGCACAATCCAAGTGATGGGAAAAAGTGTATTGGTGGGAGTATTCTTTAATGATGGGTGGTATTTCTTAGTGGTAAGGGTTGCAGTTGTGGGGGTGATAAGACACATCAGAGATCTTCTTTACCGATAGTTTAGTTTACACATGAACCAAAGTGATAAAAGAGTGGAGTTTATATCAGACTCAAATTACATGTGAAATTGTCAACCTTGTGACGTCACCAAGATATTGCAGCATATTGCGCAATACAAGTGTTAAGGTAAATTCATTGGTGAAGCCATTTTTTAGTGGTGAGACTAAATGACGTTTCAGTGGTGGGGATAATTAGACAGATATTACAGCATATTGCACAATCCAAATGGTGGGTGGTATTTCTCAGTAGGTGGTGGTTGCAGTGGAGGGGGGTATTTTAGTCTGATTTAGTAAAACTCGTATTGAAACGTAAAATTTAATGCAGTAGTGGGGGAAAATTGACATTAAACAAGGTTTTTTAAAAAAGTAGACAAGGTAATAGTGAAAGATATTGAATCATATTACACAATCAGGAGGATTGAATTAGGGGTAAAGGGTGGTGTTTGGGATATTTGTTACTCAGAAGATACTTTTAAAGAAAATTTTTTACCAGTGCTTCAAAAGTTGTTTAAAGAGGAACATTGTCATAATTGATAAAAGGTTTAATATAAATAGTTATAAAAATAAAAAATTTAGTGCTAAGGATATTACGAGTAATATTGTAAGGTAAGTGATGAAAGAAGTACATTTTATTTTTAAAGAGTGGTTTAATAATAATTAAATTTAATTGCAAGAAATAGAAATTTAGTTTAATGTATGTAAAAATGGTTAAAAAAAGATCTAAAGCTCTCAGTTAACACTGAGAAATTTTTGTACCTGTCCAAAAATGCATTGGATCAAGTATGAAATATGCTTAATAATCGGTCCTTCGATAAAATATTATAAATTCAAGAATTTGAGGTTATGTTAATCTGTTATGCGCATATCCGATGGAGACTAGAGTTTACGTCAGATATCCTTTTCCTTTTCAATTGAAATATTCTTGCAACAAGCATAAGTATGATCTCTTTCAATGTAAACATATTCTTGACAAAAGAAATCTTTTCAGTGAAGAAAATACTAAATCTTTAGATATAATAGTGTAATGAGATAATTTTTATTGTTCTTTTTAAATTTTTAAAGATATTTTTTATATAAAGTGTTTTAAATGTTTCTAGATGGAAGCAAAAATGTATAAAAAATTCCAATTTGATATTATTGGACCTCGTGAATGGATTTTGGATAATAATATAGAAGATGCTGAAAGATTATATATGACGGCAATTTCACTAGTATCATTGGGTTAAAATTCATTGACTGAAGAAACACAAAGACTCTTTGTTGGATTTAATGGTGTTAGAGGAAACATTGTAAATGTTGAAAATGGAGTTTGGATTAAAAGTAAATGTGATGCAGTACAAGATATATTGCTAAGTTTTAGAAACTAGTTTGTTAATAATAATAGAAAAATTAATAATAATAATAATAGTAATTCCAATTTTTATATATATATATGTAAATTATAATAAGAGAAATAACAATTTTAAAAATAATTTTTTAAGAAATGCTGTTTTTAATAATTTTTGATTTTATTACTATTTTATTTGATTAATAAACTGTTGTGTATGTTTCATAATTTGGAGAATTATCATAGAATACCACTAGTATTCTATGTTCCAATTTTAAGGGTTGATTGTGACACAGATATCAAGTTGAGCAAGTTTTTAGTTGTAGCTGCTGCATGTATAAAACATAATTTTTTTGGAAAAAGAGTCATCAACCAGTTGTTTTAAGACATCACAATATTTTTGTAGAAGTTATACAGATAGAAGTTGGAGATTTTTATTGTAGAATAAGAACAGATTTGAAAGATTTTTATAATACAGTTTGTAGCAATAAGATTGATGGATACAGTGAACAAGATAACGTAGATGAAACAATAGTAGAAATTGTAGTGGATGAGGAAAGTGAAGAGGAAGAGTTTGTATTGAACATTGATGAAGAAAACAAATTTTCAATGGAATTAATAATAGGAATTGAAAACTATGAAGAGCAAGATGTATTAAAAGAGAGTAAGAATGAGCAAATTGTAAATTATGAGAGTGACGAGGATTTGATAGAGGAACAGGAGCTTGAGAGACAACAAGGTATAAAAAAGAAGATTAAGTCTTTAGCTCCATGGCTGAGTTTTGGATTGTGTGACGTGGAGCAAAAGAGAGTGACAGAGAGGATGAAATGGTAGTAGAACAGGAGAATGAGAGATAACGAGATATGACGACTAGACTGGACTTATGTGTTACACACTAGATTTTTATTGTTTATATCTAAATATGCATAAACTTTATGTATAAGAAATGTATTGTAAATGAAAATAAAACAAGTTAATTTGCAACACCTACATCAATTCCATTATAATTTTCCCAAACCTAAATAACATGCAATTATTTCAAATGAATTTTCTTTAAAAGTGTATACAATGAAAAAAAATCTACTATTACATATTTTAATTTTGAAGAAGAAATATTAATTTACTAAAATTAAGTTGCAAAAACATATTAATATTTAATTTATCATCATTATAAGCTCAAACTAAGGGTTCGAATGACATGTAATGTGAATAGAAATTTGTCGGTAAAGTCATTTACTTTTTTATCTTGAGTAGAAAATGTTTTTACAAAAATTTAATAGTATTAAAAATTTAAAATCTCTACAATTCTTATGATGGTAGGTTGCATCATACATTGCAATACATGATCAGTTTATGAGACTTAAAGAAATAATTGTCGATATTCTTTTGATCTAATGAAAACAAAACTTAAACACATAATAACATGAGATGATGTGGTGAATGAAGAATGGAAGGGGTTAAAACTAACAGTCAAGGAGTGATATTTTTTTATTTCATGAATATTATATGAGAAAGTCAAGGTACCTACACGTGCGAAGACAAAAACCTTGATGAATCTATTGCAATTAATAAGACATTTAGTTGAATAGTATAATACATAATTTTTGACGATATAGATGCCACTTACAATAAGTAGTATTGAATTGTTATAAAACATATATTATATGTATAATAGTAATTGTTTAAATATAGATTAAGTTAATAAGATAATTACCTGAGAGTAAATCATTTATATAACAAATTATGTGAAGGGAAACAATTAATTTATATGAAAGTATGGGAATTAGATGGAATGTTTTAAATTTGAAACAAAAATATATTTTTTAAAGTGAATAATTTTTTTTTATTAGTGTTGTATTATAAAAAAAGTTTTTTTGATTTGAAAAAGCATCTGTACCTTAAATCAGTTCCCAATTCTGCTTGTAACATCTTTTTAGATATTTCAAAGAAGCTGAAATGCAAGAAGCTTTATAATAGTAGAATATTTCATTTTTCAAAGTCATTAATTGTTTTTATTGGTGTTGTATTATAAAAAAAGTTGTTTTTTTTATTCGAAAAAGCTTCTTTACCTTAAATCCTACTATATATACGATGTTTTAAAATTTTAATAATTAATTTACTTTATTTTTATACAAATTATATCAAAAAAGATCTGAAAATGTCTGGATCTGGAGATTATGGGTTTTATAGTACAACTCGAGATATGGGACATAAGATGTAACACCAAAAGAAGACTGACTTAATTATATAGAACTTAAAAATTTTTATAAATAACTTAAAATATTAGACTTGAACATTAACCAACCTAAGACTTAAATCATAAAATTTAAAAAAAACATAAGACTCAATACCTCAATTACAGGGCTTAAGATTTAAAAAACAAAAGACGTAAGACTTATATCAGACAACTCAACACATACAACATAATATTTAATGCATAATGCTTAAAGCAATAAGACTTGAACAGAACTCAATCTAATACTTGAACTAACCCCCTCGTGGTGTCACCTTGTCGTGGTGGGGGGGCTTAGGACCGGCCAGGCGCTTGTCCTTCTTACAGTGGGGTAGAATCGTGAAAACATGACGAAAACCTCAAAATATTCTTCGATTTATATAAAACTTGGTAATCACATGTTTTTGAGGTCGCTTCTTACGAATCTGAAGTCAGTTTTCAAAAATTCAAAATGGCGGATCAATTTTTTAAAAAGTTAACAGATTTTCATGAAATTTAGTTATAGGGGGTTTTTAAGGTCGCTGATTACGAATCTGAAGTCAGTTTTTAAAAATTCAAAATGGCGGATTCTGTATGGGGGATCAATTTTTTTAAAAGTTAACGGATTTTTATGAAAGTTAGTTATAGGAGATTTCTAAGGTCGCTAATTACAAATCTGAAATCAGTTTTCAAAAATTCAAAATGGCGGATCCAATATGGCTGATCAATTTCTTAAAAAGTTAACGATTTTTCATGAAAGTTAGTTATAGGGGTTTTTTGAGGTCGCTGATTAAGAATCTGAAGTCAGTTTTAAAAAATTCAAAATGGCGGATCTAATATGGCGGATCAATTTTTTAAAAAGTTAACGGATTTTCATGAAAGTTTGTTTTTGGGGGTTTTTGAGGTCACTGATTATGAATTTGAATTAATTTGGACATTTTCATTATATTAACAATTTCACATCTGCACTGAGAAAATGAGACATGACTGAGTACTGTCCGGACAGGAGTGGTTCCTGTCCAAATAAAAAATTTTAATTAGACAGCACTCATTGCTTTCTGGACATGAACCATTCCTGTCTGGAAAGGACTCAGTAATGTCTTGGACATTAATGAAATAGACAGTAGTGAACCCTGTCTAGACAGGAATGGTTAATGTCCAGACCTGAATGATAACTCTCCGGTGGTGAATTTGAAAGAAGGTTATAAAATGTAATAGACGTCATTCAAAAAAATGTACATTTGGACAAGACTACACTGAGAGACTGAAGATTTGAATATTTATAAAACTTGTTGAAATTTTATTATGTTAGGTTAGAGGTTAGGGAAAAACGTACTTTTTCTTAATATTTCAAATGGGTCAATCCACTGACTTTTGTCTGAAAGCTGTTACGGCAATATTTTTAATAATTCTAATTTTAAAATATGTGAAACGCCAACATTTTCTGAATTCAGTAAGCATATTAAAATAATATAAATTTTCTTTCTTTTCGTGTTATTATTAATCAAAAAATGAAGGTTCACAAGCATATTTTTAACCTTAAAACTAATGCTTTTTTTAAAAATGTTCTAATTCTTAGAGTAATTAATATAATATTTATCAGAACTTATTAGAAAAATAAATTATTTAATTCTGAACACAGAAAAGTTGGGTTTATTATAAAATTTTATTATTTTAAAGTGATACTCTGATTTAAAATATTTATACTTGTATAAAGTTTCACTATTTTTTGAAGCTTATTACTTTTTTATGGAACCTCCTACAAATTTGAGGTTCTGAATATAATTTAATATTAATATAATCTACTTGTCTATAAAGTTTGACGAACGTGTTTTGCCTCGTTTAGGAAATATTAAAAATTTTAAATTTCTTACTCAAAAAGGTTAATTTTTATATTTTAAGTAAACACAGCAATTTCACATTGTTCCATTTAAATTAAATTAGTATACAAACGGAGCGTTCGCCTGTTAAATATTATATTAATTACTCTAAGAATTATAACATCTTTTAAAAAAAAACCAGATTTGAGGTTACAAATATGCTTGTGAACCTTAATTTTTTGATTAATAATAACACGAAAAGAAAGAAAATTTATATTATTTTAATATGCTTACTGAATTCAGAAAATGTTGGCGTTTCACATATTTTAAAATTAGAATTATTAAAAATATTGCCGTAACAGCTTACAGACAAAAGTCAGTGGATTGACCCATTTGAAATATTAAGAAAAAGTACGTTTTTCCCTAACCTCTAACCTAACATACACTGAGAAAAAAGCCATTTGTAAGTTTACAACGTGAGACGTTGGACATATTTCGAGTCACGTTAGACGTAGTAGATTTACGAAAAATTTGTAAAGTTACCTATAGTTTCGTAATATACACAATGCGTTTGTACTTTTACAAATAGATTTGTAGAATTACGAAAAGGTTATGTTCGGAAAAGTTTTTCGTAACAATACAAAAAGTTTGTACCTTTTACAAACAGAATTGTAGCATTGTAGGATTACGAAAAGGTTCTGTTCCCTAAAAAAAAAATAAATGTAAAATTAGATGGCTGCTAAAATCGATCATTAGATTGTATTTTTTCAAAATTGGCTGGGTTTTTTTAAAGACTCCCTCAATTTTATTCTTTAATATGTATTAAAAGAACGTTTAATAAAACTCAATTTACAAATTTCCCTGACATGGAATTTTCTTTTATAGATAATAAAAAAACAGCTGAAATAAAAGAAAATTTCGTTTTATTCTTAAAAGCAGTGCTGATAAAAATCATGATTTAAAAAAAAAAATTGATTTATTTATTTATTTATCCAATTTTTTTTTTATTTAAATCAAAAAATGTTTTTTTTTAAATATAATCCGTATTTAAAATCTTCAAATGTTAATTTGTAAGTAATTTACTAAAGAGATGAAAAAATATAAAAAAAAAGAAGCACAAGATAATGAAACAGTGACAAAAATATATAAAAAAAAGTAGAAACTCTTCAAAAATTAAATTGTTTATATATATTTTTTTAAATATTAAATTAAAATATTATTAAGAAGATAATTTTAAAAACGTTGAAATATATTTCTGAAGAGAACAAAAATTGAAAATTAGAAAAATCAGAGAATTATTTTACAAATATATATACGTGATGCGCGCCAAATTTGCGCAAAGGTTTCGAGGTTAATCTCAGTTTTCTAATTTTACAAATTTTACATTCCGATCGTACAATTACAAACATTTTATCATAATTACAATCATATTTGTTGATTTACAAGACATTTGCTTTGGTACAGTCCGTTGTACTCATTACAAGAGGATTGTAAGATTACCACGTCTAACGTGACTCGAAATATGTCCCACGTCTGACGTTGTAAACTTACAAATTTCTTGTATCGTTACAAATTTTTTGCCGATGTACTAAACATTTCGTTTTTTTGCTACGTCTAACGTTGTAAAGTTACAAAACATTGAGTTACAAACTGGTTCTAATTTACAATCCATTTGTAATTTTCAACTTGGCATTTTTCTCAGTGTAATAAAATTTCAACAAGTTTTATAAATATTCAAATCTTCAGTCTCTCAGTGTAGTCTTGTCCAAATGTACATTTTTTTGAATGACGTCTATTACATTTTATAACCTTCTTTCAAATTCACCACCGGAGAGTTATCATTCAGGTCTGGACATTAACCATTCCTGTCTAGACAGGGTTCACTACTGTCTATTTCATTAATGTCCAAGACATTACTGAGTCCTTTCCAGACAGAAATGGTTCGTGTCCAGAAAGCAATGAGTGCTGTCTAATTAAAATTTTTTATTTGGACAGGAACCACTCCTGTCCGGACAGTAGTCAGTCATGTCTCATTTTCTCAGTGTGCTTAGAGACCAATTATTTGATTTTGTACCTTTGAAACAAAATTAATAAATTAATCTATAAACTATACAAACATGACTTTTTCTATTATTTATTATCTAACCGAATTAAATACATTATGACTCAAAAAACTATTCACACTTTACATAAATTCCAAATACAATTATTAATATTTAAAGAAATCTACATTTTTTCCATTTTGGCATATTTTATGACTATTTTTTAAGTGAACTGATGTAATTATTATATTTTTTACCTGAACTTGAAGCTTCCATGATCGTGAAAAAAAGTAATCCCAAAATCAGACAATAATTCAATCAATTATAACATATTTTATATGTTTATTAAATTTTTAAATTACGATAACATCAATAAAATATAAACATTTCACAGAATATACTATTAAATGTCACTTCAGGTAATAGCATAACCAACAAAATTTGTTATTATTTTATAGAAGCACCTGATTGGTAAACATGAAAAAAAAACATGAAAGGCAGAGTATAAAAATCCAACATGTGATAGAAGAGTTAAGACATGCAATGCAACTCACGATATGAGGTATAATACTCAAACCATAAACCCTGAAGACATAAGATTACTAACATAAAACTCAACAATAAAACTTGAAACATAAGACACAATATATAACAATCAAGAAAAAAAGACTCAATACATAGAATCTAAAAATGTCATCAAATTACTTAGCTTAAAAGTCACAATTTCTGTAAAAATAATTGAAAACGCAAGATATTAAAAAATACAATTTTTTACATAAATTGTGATTTTTAAGCTAAATATAATATCTCAAGATGTTCTTAATATGTTATCAAGAATAAAATGTAAAAGTGTGTGAGTGTTTAATGAAATAAATAAAATATAGTTTAAAGGCTTCTTTTATTTAAAAAATCTCAATTAATCGTATATTATATTATATAAACTATCATAATTTTATGTGTTAAGAGTATATATCTTGAGTCTTAATTTGAGTCTCACGTATGTTTGATCAAATCTTACGTTTCATCTTATTTTCCTCAAGTCTTTTGTTTTAATTCTTTTACACTGAGTTTGATATATTTAGTCTAATGTCTTCACTTCTATTTTATAAGTCTTTAGTCTTGATTACAGATTAAGTCTTACATCCTAATGCAGTTTAATAAGTCCGGTAAATTAAGGCTTTGTCTTCGGTGTTATATGCCTTATTGTACATTATGATTCTAGTAATATGCTTTATGTCTCATTTTTGTTTGTTTTATGTCTTACGTTATATGTCTTATGACTAAAGTAATATATCTTAATTTTTAAGTAATTTGAATGAAATATTATGTAGAAAATTTTAAGTTGTATGTTGAATAAGTCTAATGTGCTTTGATTTTTAAGCTTCGAGTTTGATGTATTGAGTCTTAAGTCTTTTTTCATTTTTTTGGTTTTAACCTTAGGTGGAATGCTTTTCAAGTCTTATATTTCTAAGTAATTTGATGACATTTTAAGATTCTATGTATTGAGTCTTTTTTTTCTTGATTGTTATATATTGTGTCTTATGTTTCAAGTTTTATTGTTCAGTTTTATGTTAGTAATCTTATGTCTTAAGGGTTTATGGTTTGAGTATTATACCTCATATCTTGAGTTGCATGTCTCAACTCTTCTATCACATGTTGGATTTTTATACTGTACTTTTCATGTTTTGAGTCATCGGTTTTTAGTTCTTTTTTAGTTCAAGTATTTTTTTTTGCGTAGGATGTGAAAACCTGCTACCAGGTACCCTGTAGCCCGTACTACAGGGTTATGCGGGGGTGGCGATGTTCTGCCCACCCGCTAAAAACACACCCTTATTTGGGGACCTTAAGGCCACTCCCGGCTAGCACTTTCCGCGCGTATCGCCATCAGGAGTGGTCTTATATCCCCTACTCAGTCGGTGGCGCGACTTTCTCCCCTATCCTCCGAACCTCCCTTCTTTGACGATCGTCGAGATCTTTGACCCTCATAACATAATGTATGAAGGTTTCGACGATTCGCCAATTTTCGATACAACGAGTCATAAGCAGGATCATGTTCTCCGGTGTAACTTTGCGGTTTACACCGGTGAACATGACCTGCCTCTCCGCGTCCCAACGCTTACAGCTAAAGAGTGTGTGCTCTGGATCGTCCACTGGGAACCCGCAGTACACACACTCGGAGCTTTGTATCTTTTTGAATCGCTCAATGTATTAGCCAAAACATCCGTGCCCTGTGAGGGCTTGGGTTAAATAGTAGGAAACAATTCTATGTTTCCTACTTATCCAGGTGGCGAGTGTTGGAATCAGCCGATACGTCCATCGGCCTGTCTCCTCCCCGCTCCATATTTCTTGCCATCTGTCGACGAGTCTGCTTCTCGAATCTCGGCGAATTTGGTCCTTGCTGGGTCTATTGTCATCCGTATATCGGGTAGACAGTCTATCTTTGAAAAGGAGGAAAACTTCCTCTCTTTCTTGCGCCAAAAGGTCTGCCGGCGGGACGCTGGCAAGGACCTGGGCAGCACACATCGGTACTGTCCGATAGGCCGAAATGATACGTGTAGTAACATTTCTTTGCGCGGACAGTATCCTTTTACAGATAGTTTTACTTCTGTCATTTCGCAAGGTAGAAGCCCATACTGCATATAGCAGCTTTGAAAGTGCAACACTCGCCACAAGTCTCCTCTTCGATTCAGAAGGCCCCCCAATGTTTGGCATTAGTCGAGCTAAACTTTTCGAACACTGTTTGGCCTTCTGACATACTACGGATATGTGGTGTTTGAAATTCAAAAATTTGTCCAACTCTACACCTAAGTATTTTATATGGTTCCTCCACTGGACCTCGAATCCGTCTATCTGGATACCGGGGGCTGTATAACCACGTCTGTCTGTGACTAAAAGCGCTTCGGTCTTTTCCAGAACTATTTGGAGGCCTATATTTTCCAGCCAGCGCTTTGCCCGTCTCAGACTTTCGTTCACCAATACGCCCAGGGCTTCTGCAGTTTCAGCAGTGCATACAATCAACGCGTCGTCCGCGAAGCCGATGATCACCGCGCCTTTAGGTAGACCCATTCGCAGGAAGTCATCGTAAGAGACATTCCATACGAATAGTCCTATCCTCAAGCCTTGAGGGGCACCTCGTCGCATCTCTTCCTTCAGAGTGTAGGTGTCACCCTCGTATATAACCCACCTGTCGCTAAGATAATTATCCATTATCCGCAACAGGTAGGGCGGTATTCCTTTGTTTCTCATTGACCGGATGAGATCTTTCCAACGCGCGGTATTTAACGCGTTGCGTATGTCAATGGCTACCAACGCGCAGATGCCCTTTTTCTTCCCTGGTCCCAATTTGTTTTTTCCTTCCCTGGCTAGGTTCACCGCCTTCTGAATGGCGTCTATTGTGGACAGGCATTTACGGAAACCAAATTGATTTTCAGATAGACTATTCTCACCGGTCAGGTGAGATTGCATTCTCTGTAGAACCATGTCCTCTAGAAGTTTTCCTATCGTATCTAACAGGCAAATAGGCCTGTAGGATGAGAACTTATCTAGAGGTTTGTCTCCTTTCCTTAGGAGGACTAGCCTCCGTCTTTTCCAGTCACGGAAGAACACTCCTCTTTTAAGGCAATTGTTGTAGCATTCCAAAAGAATCTGGGGTGAAGCAACGATCACTTGTTTAAGGATCTCGTTGCTTATCCCATCGATTCCAGGCGCTTTGCCTGGCTTCAACCTACTGCCTGCATTCTGTAAGAGTGAAGAGTTCATCCTCACCGACTTGTCAGTTACTCCAACCCATCCTAGGCCATGGTTCTGCCGGAGGAAACAAAGCCTTAATAATTTGCCGGACCTAATCGGAATTGTCCAGACCGGGGGTCTTTTGCCTCGTTAACAATTTCTTGCTAACGATTTTATAAGCCAGACCCCATGGATCATTGTCAACTTCACCGATTAGGTCTTTCCAGCACTTCCTTTTCGCTGCGCGTATCTCCTTCCTGAGGATTCTCTTGGCCTCTGTATATGCCTCCTTTAGCAAAGGATCTCCGTAAGAACGGTCAAATCTCCTTCTTGCTTTGAGGCATGCTTTTGCAAAGAGGCCAGTTCCTCTGACCACCAGTATACATTCCTTCTTCTTGGGTTTGTGCTTCTACGGCGCGGCATTCACGCGTCGCATGTGGTGACAATCATATTTTTCACCGCCCGCACTTCCCCTTCAAGATTATTCGGCCTCTTCACCCATCCCAGCTCCTCAATGAGACGGGATTCTTCTAGGGACCGGTCGAACTTCTTCTTGTCGAGTTTCTTAATGTTCCACCTTGGGCCGTTCTCACGGAGAATTCCGTGGTTCCTGACCCTTGGTGTGTCTCCCCTTGAGACTGAAAACTCAATATACTGGTGGTTACTGTAGGTATAATCCTCCAGGACGCGCCAATCCTTAATCCTTTTAATCAGGAGGGTCGATGTGTTCGTAAGATCAATAATCGATCCCTGCCCGTTTCTCCTGAAAGTCCAAGACCTACCCTGGTTCGCAACCATCAGGTTGTTCCTGGAGATCATTTCTCCGACCAAGATTCCTCTTTTATCGAGCCTTGTCTCGCCCCATTCTGGTGACTTAGCAATAAAGTCACCTGTAATGAGGGTATCCAACCTAGATTCTCTAAGGCTCATTTCGATGTCGTATATTTGATCTTGGAAGACTGACAGTTTATCGTTTGGCGAGAAATAGCAGCTATACATACGTATTTGTGCCATTTCCACCCACACGAATCCACTGTTCGTCTCCAGGAACTTATCTGCCCGCAACTCGGAATTGCAGATCTGAATGGCTGCTCTTCCCGATTTATCCTGATACCAGGGAGCGAGATCGTTCTTTCTGTTCTGTTCAGTGCAGAACAAGACATCGATCATTTTCTCCTCGGCTGTCTGTATGAGGAGGTCTTGGGCCTCCTGGCACTTATGCAGATTGATCTGCAGAAACTATAGGCTTTTGCCTGTTTAAGCTTCTGCAGTTCTGCTTTATATACCGGACAGGCCGTGCTGCCGGCCCAGTGCCTTGTTTCTGTTTTGCCCATGTCATCGCAAGTGATGCACTTGGGCTCTTGAACCGTACAGCTCTTGGCATGGTGACCTACGCCGCCGCATCTCCGACAGTTCTTGATCCAGTCGGGGCCTTTGCAAGTGCGGGTCGGGTGTCCATATGCCATACATTTTTGGCATCTAATAGCCTCTAAATGTTCGCGAATTGGGGCGTTAATCCAACCAACCCGGATTTTTCCGACCTTCAGCAGAGTATTGTACTCTGCCTCAGGCAGGCGTACCAACGCCAACATTGATCCGCGGAATCGCAAAACAATGCTGACTGATCTTTTCGGGTTGGGACTGTCGAGCATTTCAGTCAGGGCCTCAGCAACATCCTCCATGGAGGTTGATTCGTCAAGATCCCTAATCTCTAATGTCCGTTTGTTTACGAGGGCCGTGACCGTGGCCTTTTCTAGAAGACCTCGGTCAACGCACCCGCAAACTGGGACGTGTTTCTGCCTTTTTTGAGGACTAGGAGAACCTCGTAGTTAAGGGTAGTTTTCCGATTGCTTCTTTTCTTTCTTGGCTTTGTAGCGCTTGCCTCATGTCTTCTGAGGCTAAAGGCCTTTGGCATTCTTGGCTGCCTCGCTGGTCTTAGAGAGTGTTACCGACTTCGCAGGGGGAAGCGTACGCCTTTTCAAGGGGGCCCTTCGCTTGGTTTACCTTGCAGGTACCGTCGGTGGACTATCGCCTTCAGTAAAGCGGCGTTTTCTGTCGTCGCCTGGCTTTTCCAAGCTCTCATTCATCGAGGTTGCCTTTGCAGACATCTGGGTCTGCGCTTCAACAAACCGCAAATTTTTGCGGATTGCTTTAAAGGCTGCCTCAAGTACTATGATTGCCTCTTGGACTTCCTTTTTAATGCTTTTCTGCTTTCCTATGCCCTTCTTAATGGTTTTAAAAAACTCAGGAATTAGATGGACATAGATGGCAAAGCCTCTACTTGGTTTTCATTTACCTTCATTTTCTCAGTTGATTTTTCCGCTTGGTTCTCCATGCTTTGTTAGTTTACCAGCGCCTCCTGCGTAAAGTGGCGGGCCGCCTTGTTTGGGAGCGGGTACACCCTCGAATACTGCGATCCTATCCCAGATCCCTGAGGCCCAATCAGCTGCTTAGCCGTTCCCGGAATACACGGACAGAACGGACTCGCCAGTAACAATGCAGGTTGCGATCCCTTACATACATTACGCACTCGCCGATCAATTCCGAAGAGGCTGGCTCCTGACACTCTACCGCAGGTCTACCTCGGCAGAGCTACGCTCACATCAGACTCGTACCGGCCATGGTTGGAAACGCCGTGACCGGACTTATCATTCCCAGTGTACTGCCTGTAAGGTGCCGATCGGCTAGTGTCGTTGGTCAGATCGGACAGACAACCGGTCCACCGGACGTCAACCTTAGATCGAGACTACTTCACACCAACTTAGAAAAACCAAGAAGGCAGGAGTGTCCTATTCCTCTCAGAACCCATGTCGTCCACAGCTGACGAAGATGGTTAGCCCCCATTTGGAATCCGAATTAACATCATCCGCAAACTATAGCTTGTGCACAGGTTCAAAAAACGGCGGCTACCCGAATTAACGTGGTCCCGTCCATTCCCCTGTGCCCAAACTCGCCAGACATCGGGAGTCGATGAGTTCTAGAAAGAGCCAAACAGCTCGTCCAGTGATGGCGTCCGAAGCACAGTGGGGCAGAATCGTGAAAACTTGCCGAAAACCCTGAAATTAAATTATTTTTTAAGGATGTTTCATATACTTAGCATTAATCTGTGAATTTTGAAAAGTAAAATGACATATCTTTTCGTGATCCTAAAGGCAATATTCTTCTTCTACAGTTTGCTGAAAAGTAGCCTTCGTATTTTTCGAAACTAACAAACTAAAATTAGAAATACTTCGCGTTCGTAAAAATACTATAAAAAGCTCAAATTTAATCGTATTTTCAGTCTCAAAACTGGAGTCATCTCATGATAAGTTCTAGAACACTCTTCCGTGTTTTATAATTCATTATATCAACAAGAAAAAGAACTATTAAATGAAGAAGTCAATAAACAGTTGTAAAAAGTGGTAAATGCATTTTTTTAAAAGAAGTTGAAAAAGTTATGAATTCAGCAAAATCCGGCTTAGTTCTTTTTCTTAAATTAATCATTAAGGATTCCTTAAAAAAATCCTATAAGCAAAACTTGCCCGAATTTGCCCCTTTCTGTTTTATATGTATTTTTACTCAACTACTTCTGTTGCATTATATAATGCAATAGAATCTTTTATTCTTTAATGAAAAATATAATTAATTTTTCAAATGAAAAATTCAAAATAAACTATCATGATTTTGACCAATCAGGTGCTTCTATAAAATGATAACAAATTTTGTTGGTTATGCTATTACCTGAAGTGACATTTAATAGTATATTCTGTGAAATGTTTATATTTTATTGATGTTATCGTAATTTAAAAATTTAATAAACATATAAAATATGTTATAATTGATTGAATTATTGTCTGATTTTGGGATTACTTTTTTTCACGATCATGGAAGCTTCAAGTTCAGGTAAAAAATATAATAATTACATCAGTTCACTTAAAAAATAGTCATAAAATATGCCAAAATGGAAAAAATGTAGATTTCTTTAAATATTAATAATTGTATTTGGAATTTATGTAAAGTGTGAATAGTTTTTTGAGTCATAATGTATTTAATTCGGTTAGATAATAAATAATAGAAAAAGTCATGTTTGTATAGTTTATAGATTAATTTATTAATTTTGTTTCAAAGGTACAAAATCAAATAATTGGTCTCTAAGCAGATGTGAAATTGTTAATATAATAAAAATGTCCAAATTAATTCAAATTCATAATCAGTGACCTCAAAAACCCCCAAAAACAAACTTTCATGAAAATCCGTTAACTTTTTAAAAAATTGATCCGCCATATTAGATCCGCCATTTTGAATTTTTTAAAACTGACTTCAGATTCTTAATCAGCGACCTCAAAAAACCCCTATAACTAACTTTCATGAAAAATCGTTAACTTTTTAAGAAATTGATCAGCCATATTGGATCCGCCATTTTGAATTTTTGAAAACTGATTTCAGATTTGTAATTAGCGACCTTAGAAATCTCCTATAACTAACTTTCATAAAAATCCGTTAACTTTTAAAAAAATTGATCCCCCATACAGAATCCGCCATTTTGAATTTTTAAAAACTGACTTCAGATTCGTAATCAGCGACCTTAAAAACCCCCTATAACTAAATTTCATGAAAATCTGTTAACTTTTTAAAAAATTGATCCGCCATTTTGAATTTTTGAAAACTGACTTCAGATTCGTAAGAAGCGACCTCAAAAACATGTGATTACCAAGTTTTATATAAATCGAAGAATATTTTGAGGTTTTCGTCATGTTTTCACGATTCTACCCCACTGTAAGAAGGACAAGCGCCTGGCCGGTCCTAAGCCCCCCCACCACGACAAGGTGACACCACGAGGGGGTTAGTTCAAGTATTAGATTGAGTTCTGTTCAAGTCTTATTGCTTTAAGCATTATGCATTAAATATTATGTTGTATGTGTTGAGTTGTCTGATATAAGTCTTACGTCTTTTGTTTTTTAAATCTTAAGCCCTGTAATTGAGGTATTGAGTCTTATGTTTTTTTTAAATTTTATGATTTAAGTCTTAGGTTGGTTAATGTTCAAGTCTAATATTTTAAGTTATTTATAAAAATTTTTAAGTTCTATATAATTAAGTCAGTCTTCTTTTGGTGTTACATCTTATGTCCCATATCTTGGTGACGTCACAAGGTTGACAATTTCACATGTAATTTGAGTCTGATATAAACTCTACTCTTTTATCACTTTGGTTCATGTGTAAACTAAACTATCGGTAAAGAAGATCTCTGATGTGTCTTATCACTTCCACAACTGCAACCCTTACCACTCAGAAATACCACCCATCATTAAAGAATACTCCCACCAATACACTTTTTCCCATCACTTGGATTGTGAAATATCTGTCTTATTACCCTTGATAACGTTATATACTCCCACCAATGCAAAATAGTCTTAGCAATTGCACTGCACAATATGCCACAATATTTATTACTCTTCGATGACATCAGATACCCCCACCAATGCAAAATGGCCTTACCACTTGGATTGCTCAATATCTGTCCCCAACATTAAGAAATGTCATCCACGCTTACCTCCCACCACTTGGTTTGCGCAATATGATAACTTGATAATGTCACAAGATTAACAATATGTGGTTCGAGTCTGAGCTAACCCCCACTTTTTTACCATGCGTAGGCTAAACTATCGATAAAGAAGATCTCTGATATTACCCCTCCACCACTGCAACCCTCACCGCTGCAACCCCCACCAATACGCAATATATCTACCCCCACCACTGCAACGTCCTTTCTTCCTACCATTGCGCCATATTTGCCCCACTACTGCATTAACACGTTTCAACATGAATTATCCCCTCCACTTATACAGTGGAATTTTTGCCCCACCACTCCCGCTTAGAATACTTGTATTTTCCTAATTGCGTAATTTTATGCAATATTACCTTCTTTAATGTCATATTTCTTCCAATACTACAGTAACGCGAATACCTCTCTCCACTTCAACCTTCACCAATACGCAATATATCTACCTCCACCACTGCAATATCATTTATTCCTACCATTGTGCAATATGCTGCAATATTTGTCCCCCACCACTGCAGCGTCATATACTCCAACCATTGCGCAATATGCTGCAATATTTGCCCCCACCACTGCAGCGTCATATACTCCAACTATTGCGCAATATACTGCAATTTCTTCGATGACGTCATATAACCCCACTACTACATTAACATGAATTACCCCCTCCACCAATATGCAATATCCGTCTTATCTTCGATGACGTCATATGGCTATACCACCCATACGCAATGCGCAATAATATTTGCCCCCCCCCCCCGACTGCAACGTCATTTAGCTGTACCCCTTGCGTAATATCTTGCAATATCTTTGATGATCAAAGCACCCCGTTTCTAAGAAATCATATGTTCTTCATTTGAGATTATAGCATCCTATTTCCAAGAAATCCCTACCACCAAGCTAAATTCAAAGGTCAAATATACCCTTTCCCCACCCTGCATTCCTTTCTGACTATGTCATATACCCCCCACCACTACTAAATACCACCCACCAATACATAACCCCACACCAAGGATTACTCAATCTGCTGCAATATCTGTCATGTCTTTTTATCCCCCACCCCTTATTTCAATTATGTCACAAGGTTGACCTTGAAACTGTTTGCTTAATTGAGTGAGTATACAGATCCACACACATATACTTACCTCACATGGACACGCTGATGTATGCTTACCTCACACGGACACTCGAACACATGTTCACATCATCACTTTCCATCAGTGGCTGATCCAGACATGGGTTGTGGAGGGGGTGATACATGAGAGAGAAAGAGATGGTACTATAGTGTTATCTCTTTCTCTCTCATATAAAGATAAGGCATTGGGGGGGGGGTCAAGCACCCATACCCCCCCCCTGGATCCGCCAATGCTTTCCATTGTATTCTTGCTAAAGCTGGCTCCTGACTGTTCCATTCCGTTGTAACCCTCTAAAGGTCGCTTCTGATTGGCTCTTACACACACACACACTAACACTTATCTATCCAGTATCCCCATAGTATAACTGCTAACTCGAAATTTAAACATTTTTATTTATGCAATAAAATAATGACTTTTTATGTAATGATATGTTAGTAATTACTTTTTCTGGTCTGTCACAAACACAAACCATATTTAATTTATTATTAAAATGCGAATTTTGCATTATCGTTTAACACACTGAAAACACGTTCCTAAAGTTAACAAATCGATATTGATACTCATGCACGTTGATATGGGGTATTTTTAATACTACATATGTCACTTTATAACGGTTTAGAATGTGGTGCCAGATTCTAAACATTTATAAATTGGTATCATAGTTACCACTTCATAAAATATGTTGACCACTTTATAACGGAAGGCAAATGTGATTATAAAGTGGTAAAGCGGAAAATAATAAATTAAATAAATTAAATGACCACTTTATGAACAGCATGACATTTTATTTAAATTATGTATAATGGAATCAAAATGTGTGGAAATTGCAAGGTTAAAATAATAATATTAATATAAATTATTGCACTGTTAAATTCTACGAAATACGGGGAGGGGGAGATTTAATATAATCGAATCACCCACTATTTTGTAGAATTCAATGAAGTACAGGGAATTAAGATTTAATATAAAATAGAATACCCTGTACTTCATAGAATTCTACAAAATATTGGGTAATTCTTTTGTATTAAAACTTACCCCCCCCCCCCCGTATTTCGTAGAATTAAACAATTAAATTGAAAGACTATTTTGAAAATCAGAGAAAATTATTGAAATTGAAGAAAATAATTGCAAATTGAAGACAGTAATAAAAAATTAAGAAATAAATTAAAAATTTAAAAATTAAATTGAGATTTGAAAAAAAATGAATAATTGAAAAACAATTACAAAAACAAAGGCGAAAATAATTAAAAACAAAATTCAAAAAATGGATCGATTAATACACAACAAAAAACATTAAAAAATAAAACAAGAAAAATTAAATTTCAAAAAAATAATGGCAAAAATAAAAATTAAAAATTATAGGAATACTTGTTAAAAATAATTGTAAATTGAACAACTGGATTGAAAGTAGGAACAAAATGAAATTGAAGAAAATAATTGAAAATTAACGAAAACAATTAAAAATATAAGAAAATAATTAAAAATTGAAGAATGAAATTGAAATTTCAAGAATCTCAATAAAAGATTAAAAAATATAACTGAAAAAAGCGAGAATTATTGCTAAATGACAAATGAAATTTGAAAAAAAATTGAGAATTGCAGAAAATATTTGAACAATTGAATTTAAAATTAAAGAAACTTGTTAATAATCTAATGAAAAATTAACCAAAACGAAAACTTAAAAATATTAATTGAAAAATTAAGAAATAAAAAAGTTTAAAAAGTATTTTAAAAAAGCACATAATTATTAAATACAGAAGAAAATAATTGAAAACTGAAGAATTGAACAATTGAATTGATAATTTAAAACCATTTTTATGATTGTTAGAAAAACTTAAAAAATCAGATAATTATTGATCATTGAAGAAATGATTAAGAATTGAAGAAAATCATTTCCATTTAAAGAATGAAATTGAATCTTAATCAATTTGTAGAATATAATTGAACAACTGTATCTAAAATTAACGAAATTTATTAATGAAGAGAAAAATAATTGATATAAGTCGAGAATTTTTTATTATTAAAGAAAATAATTGAGAATTTAAAATTGAAATTTGAAGAGAATAATGAGGAATTGAAGAAAATAGTTGTAGAATTAAATAAATGAATTTAAATTCAAAAACAATTTTTATGAGTGATAAAAATAATTGAAAACATCCGAGAGTTATTAAATATTGCGGAAATAATTTATAATCGATGAAAATAATTTTTAAAAAAGGAAATAATTAAAATTGTAAAAATAAATTGAAATTTAAAGAATTAAATTGAAGCTGTATAACAATAATTGATAATTGCTGGGAAAATTACAAAATGACGAAAGTAATGAAATATTATGGAAAATAATTGTCAAATGATAAAAAATTCGATAATTGGCGAGATTAATGGGCATAAGAAAGAAATAATTTTTAAGATTAAAGAACAACTATATAATTGAAAGATAATAAATTATCAATTGAAAACTGTAGATAATTAACGAAAACATTGTAGGAAAGAAATCAAAATTGAAGAAATCGACTGGAAATTTTGGAAATGAATTGAAGTTTCAAGAAAAAAATTGATAATTGAAAAGAAGCGAGTATTAGTGAATAAAATAATTAAAAATTAAGGAAAATAATTAAGAATTGACGAAAAAAATAAAAAAATAAAAAAAAGTAAATATAAAATTAAGGTAGTCGAAAAATCGACTTTTTTTTAATTTTATTTTTGTGGTCTACAATACCTCAAGAATATAATTCCCAAATTGCAGATTAAAATTCGAAGAAATAAAAAAGTTATACGCAAAATCATGTTTTTTAAACTGGCGGACAGCATAACTCGAGTTCTTTTTAATCGGTTTTAAAAAACTTTAGATCAATTTCTTCGTTATGAAATCCTTCAGGCATCCCCTTTCAATCCGATTGTCTACTTTCTTTTTGTTTTTTAACGACTCATAAATGACAAAAAAAATACTCATTTTTTGTGATTTTTTTTTTAAATTGGCACAATTTATATATTTTTTAATATTTTTTATCGGGGTTAGGGGGGATCTATCTACGATTGGATGTTTCCAAGAGCAGAAAAAACGAAACCGGGAATAAAACTAACAGACTTGCTACAGAAAATGGCCGCTATACGTCACACGTATATTTCAAGAGACACATGTGACGTGTCGCGGCCATTTTCTGTAGCAAGTCTGTCAGTTTTATTCCCGTTTTCGTTTTTTCTACTCTTGGAAACATCCAATCGTGGAAAAGTTATAATTTTTAAATTCCTTATTACCTCCGATTTTGTCTACCGATTTTGTAAAAAAAGTGTTTGGTTTTTTTTAAATAAATTGTTAAAGTGCAAATTTTCACCAAAGGAGAGGAAAGTTTTTGACTAACACTGTCGGATTCGTCCATCGATCATCCTTAAGTGATCATCAAAAACGGCCGTTTTAGGAACTTTTAATTGATTACATTATTTCCAATAAAAGATCAGAAAAACATGATTTTACTAGTTTAAGATAAATTTCGGAAATATTAAAGAAACTACCCTACTGTAAAAACGTGCGTGAGATCTGTCGTAAGAAGGTAGGTATGTACTTACATGTGTACGCATATAAGATCTCAGGTGACACAGACGAGATATCGTATAATATCTTATGTAAGAACGTAGCCCTGCCGATAGGATATACCTGAAATATATCCAAAATCGACATTTTTTAGTCATTTTTACTCTAACAATGCCAGGTACCACTTTTTGCTCCGAGTAGGTAGTCCCTTTAAATTTCGGAAGTACTTATTTAAGTTTTAATAGGATCATAAATGCGTTGAACTGGAATATATGAATGCCTACCAGGATATTTTTTTCATTTATGGCTTCAGTAACCCAAAAGTTTTATGACTCAAAAATTTTGCAATTTGCAAATTTGAAATTGTAAATTAAAAAATTACAAATCTTTCGTTTTTCACGATTATAAATATCTAAAAATTTTCTTAAAATGAATAAAATTAAATGCCAATCAATTATTATAAATATTGTTATTTTTTATAAAAAATAACATTATCGGGAAAAAAATTAGATACACATAATCGTTGAAAGACGTAGAATGCAAATTCTCAATTTATAAATTTATAATTACAAAATTAGAGAAATTTTTATTTCTGATTTTTAATCCATTCCAGATGTTTGAAAGTTTTACGACATAGCTCGTCCCTTTTTCGACATCTCAAATGCGAAAAATGTACTGGTAAAAAATATTTATTTCTTAATAAATAAAATTTTTCTAATTTTTAAGTTAGAACTTCGGTTTTTTTAAATTTAGAATCTGTAATTTCTGACAATTACAGAGATGTAAAATTTTTGGTAAAAGCATTACAATTAAAAGAATAGTAGCGTAACTCGTCAACAGTAGAAGATATTAAAAATCTGACATCATTTTAGAATTTTGTTTCAAAAGAATATATCTTATTCATATAAACATATAAATAACTAAATTATTGAAAAACGAGTATAATTTTGCAATAAATAATATAAATAATTTAGAATTAAAAAAAGGACTGTAAAAGAACCTTTCATTTTATGAGAGGGTAAAAGCATAATAAAATTCTTCAGGGTTTAGAATTTACGGTCATAAATAGCCATAAATTAACCTTTTTGATCCCTTTTTCGTTGGACATTTTCTAAGCACGGAATAATTTTTATACCACCGGAATCGTTGCGAGACGCAGATTCCAAATATATAAATAAAAAATTGATAAATTTTCAAATAAAAAAATTTTTTTTTGTCTTAAAATTTGATTGACGTTTGAGGCGTGCCCCCGCTGTGCGGTCATAAGCGATAAGATCAGTTTTGAGTTAATGGGACTGCTAATTGGTAGCTCATTAACAGAGCCGGGAGGGAATTGAAAATCGCCCTTCAAATCGTACCTCAAAAATGACTGAATTCATTTAGTCATTTTAGCCAGTCATTTTTTAGGTATTTCCTATCGGCAGGGAGGTACGAAGGCATGTAAGTTCTTATATTAAGTTCCGTCATGCGCTGCGTATAACGTTACTCAATATGAAATTGAAACAGCGTTCTTATATGAGTTCTCATCTGCGTACATATGTACGAATTCATGTGCGAACACACGTACGAACTCATTTGCGAACACACCTAAGTATTAAATTAAATATTTTAAATTAAATATATTATTAAAAAAAAATTCTCGCCAACGGGATTCGAGCCCATCTAACCTGAGCCTAAGTACGCCTTAAACCCCTCGGCCACCGTAGTTATAGAAACAACTTTACAAAAGTTAGATGGGCTCGAATCCCGTTGGCGAGAATTTTTTTTTAATAATATATTTAATTTAAATTTTTAATTTAATACTTAGGTGTGTTCGCACATGAGTTCGTACATACGTACGCAGATGAGAACTCGTATAAGAACGCTGTTTTAATTTCATATTGAGTAACGGTATACATAGCGCATGACGGAACTTATTATAAGAACTTACAAGCGTTCGTACCTACGTTCTTACATAAGATCTTATACGATATCTCGTCTGTATCACCTGAGATCTTATATGCGTACATACCTACTTTCTTACGACAAATCTCACGCACGTTATTGCAGTAGGGTAGAAACAAAGAACGGTCACACACTGTCTATAATTATTTATTCGCTGTGTCTATTTCGCCAGATATCTGGCGATTTAAGGTGCTCAAATTATTCTGCCAGACAGCAAACTAGCGATTTAAGGTGCTCAAATTATTTTGCCAGACAGCAAACTGTCGATTTCAGATGCTCAAATTAGTTCGCCAGTTACAAAAAATAAATAGTAAAAGATTGATGAATTAAGACGAGTAGTAAAATATGACGTTTAAAATTACGTCTCGAATAACACCTGAAATTTAACCCTAGAAGGACTAACACGCGATTTTCAAAGTACGTTTCTGACTCAGCCAATGGCAGCATCGGTCGGGAAACCTAACCATAATTCAGTTTAGTTATCTGTTAGTTTATTCTAGTCGGTGTATGCGAAAAGTTTACACGAATCTCTCTTTTGTGCGCATCTGAAGCTTGGCTGGGGGACCAAAGTACCCCAGTTAGTGCTTAAAATTCCAAAAAAGTCATGTAAGTGAATTTTCGTATGTTTTCCCGCTAAGAAGCTGATGATTGAAAGGCATTGTTTGGCATTTAAAAAACAGTCGTTTGAATGCCTTTAAATGCCAATGAATCCCGTTTTTGTCCTGAATGTCATTTGATGCCCTCATTTGGTTATAACTCAACTTGGTTTAATCCCTTTCAATTCCTAAAAATATTGAAAAACATTTGAATGCCATTCAATGCCATAATAGAGATAAAGTGTTGAATTGAGTCAATGCCTTCCAATATCAGATAAAGATATTAAGAGATAAAGAGATAAAGTGTTGACTTAGTTAATGCCATTGAATGCTATTCGAGCATCCATTAGGTTTAATGCCGTTCAATCCCTGCGTCAGATTAAAAACACGCCATATGTTGCATTTCATTCTTTGCAACGTGTCGTCATGGCATCGTCTCATTCTGTGTCATTCGTTCTATTCTAACTAAATCGTGTTATTTAAAGTAATAAAATAAGTGATTTCGTCTCTAACGATAACACCTGGCCTGTGAATAGTGAAAGCGTGAATGCAAACATAATGTTTTAAGTCATTTTGTCATTTTTCTTACACGTAAAACAAGAGAAGAAAATAACATTTAATCGTAAATTTTGTTTTTACATTTCATCCCTCTTATACTATAAAGTAAGTGAAGGTAAATTATTAACATATTTTAAAGGAAAACTTCAAAATATTGATAATGATAATAGTCATAGTGAAACATAACCGTAAAAATATTCAGCATTCCATATTGCAATGCCTACTAATGGCTCAACATTATCATACATGTAGCGTTGCAGCTGTGCAATCTAAATTGTTGGAAAAATCTGTGACAATTGTTGATTTACCTTCAGATAATGAAACAGATAATGAGGAGATATTAACTGATTCAGATCCAGAAGAAGACGCAGAAGACGAAACTTTTGAGCCACCGACAGAAGCCTTGACAAAGGTAAACATAGGAGAGACAATACCCAGTTGATGTGTATACGACCTTGGAAGACAGCAAATTGATAAAATTCCAGTTCGAGATACTTTGTCAGCAGAAAATCCAATATAAAAATTATAAAACTTGACTTGGCAGTGAGGCGATTTTCCCCGATGGAAAAACATGGATTTAAGGGGAAATGATATTTCGCCACCGTGTCACTTTTCGCACGAGCACAAGTCCAACCGCACCATTTAACAAAGAGTCTAATAGTTCAATTCATCGTTAGAGTCCGCAGAATTTGTGAAACACGTGGTGTGAGAAAATCTCACAAAAACGGGCTATCGAACCACACACGAGAACGGTCGAATACCGACTCCCACCTGCCAAGTCCTATAGGAGATGCGAGAAATATGAGAAGTCCTTTGGATCAGAGATGACAACGACCGTCACCAAACGCATCTACGCATGTCTGTGGAAAATCGTTTGATTGGTCGAGGGAAGCGGGAAGATTTAAAATACGTTTAATAAAGCTTTTTTAAATCGTCCCGCTTCCTTCAACCAATCAAACGATTTTCCACAGACATGCGCAGATGCTTTTGGTGACGGTCGTTGGTATCTCTGCTTTGTATGCATGTTCTTTATTATTTACAGACGATTTCCTAAAAATAATAATAATACACACCAATGAAGAAATAAAGCGCTGGCGTGATAACTCTGAAAGTACTTGTGCTCTGTCCCCAGCATACAATGATGTCGATTTATGTGAAATTAAACCTTTAATTGGACTTCTCTACTTCTCGGGTTTATAAAAAACAGCCAACACAAATTTAGAAGATTTATGGTCCAAGGAATTTGGTTCTAACTTGTACAGAGTTACGATGGCACTTAAACAGATTTGAATTCTTAATAAGAATGATTCGTTTTTACGACAAATCGACTAGATCTGAACGTCGAGAAACTGATAAATTTGCTCTAATCAGAGAATTATGGGAAAATTTTATTTTTAAATGCACTCAGTATTATTCTCCAGCATCGTATAGCAAAATTGGTGAGCAGGTGCTCTCTTTTTGAGGACGATGTCCTTTTAAAGACTACAACGGTGCGAAACCAGATAAATATGGCATCAAAGTTGTCATGCTAAACGATTCGAGGACGTTTTATATGCATAGTGCAGAGCCTTACACTGGTACAGTTCAAAAAGAACCCACACAGCACCCAAACTTCCCTGAAACTTGACAGAACCTCGCATGGCGAGGTTAAGAACCTTGAGTGCTGAAGTTCATACAAGTTTGTGTCGATGTTTAAATGTCCGCACGTATTGAATATTTACTCGAAACCTTAAACAAATATCACATTTCAATGTTCAACAAATATTCACGTGCAATGTACAGTCAATATTGTGTCAATATTGACATCGCATTTTCGCCTAGTTATAAAAATACCGTTTCTTATGCATATATCTATAGGTGAATATTGACACAACATTGGCTCAACATTGCCCGTGAATATTTGTTGAACATTGAAAATGTAATATTCGCTCAAGGTTTCGTGTAAATATTCTATACGTGCGGACATTTGAACATCGACACAAACTTGTATGAACTTCGTCACTCAAGGTTCCTAACCTTGCCGTGCGAGGTTCTGTCAAGTTTGAGGGAAGTTTGGGTGCTGTGTAGGGAAGTTCAGAAATAAGCGTGCCATCGTATTACATAAGAAAATTGTCAGAAAAAATCCATGGTAACGGGCGAAATATTACTTGTGACAATTGGTTCTCCTCGACAGAAATTTTCGACAAAATGTTATCTCAACACTCAATCACGATGGTAGGAACGCTTAGGAAAAATACGCGTCAAATTCCACCAACTTTTAAGAACGCGGCGCCTGTGAATTCATCACAATTTCTAATTGATGGGAAAAAGACTCTCGTAAAATATACGCAAAAAAAAATTAAATTTGTTCTGGTTTTGTCTATTTTTCACTCCTTGGCAGAAATTGATGAAGAAAGTCAGAAGTCAGCTATGATATGACACAGTGTGCCCCAACCAGTCGCAGGTGGTCAGGGAAAAAGACTCTCGTAAAATATACGCAAAAAAAAATTAAATTTGTTCTGGTTTTGTCTATTTTTCACTCCTTGGCAGAAATTGATGAAGAAAGTCAGAAGTCAGCTATGATATGACACAGTGTGCCCCAACCAGTCGCAGGTGGTCTGAAAATGTAATAAAAAACGGCTAATGTGGAAATGTCCTAAATAGCTCCTAGATTCCAAATTTTCAAGATTTGAAATCCTAGCTGCTCCACTTTTTGATATTTTTACGTAAGAGTTCCTGATTTACCATGAAAACGCGTAAGAGGCTATCTATTCAAGAAAATATCGAAATAAGACGTGTCATTAGGTATTATAACTGGAAATGTCGCTAAACACGACTTTGGTAAAGGCGAAATACTCTTTAGCAATGGACACCCCCCCCCCCCTCAAATCGCCCCACCACCAAGGATGACAGAATTGCTTATTGAAATAAAACGAAATTTTATCCATGATATTTGAAAATGTTATTAATACTTATCGTTGTAGGATCTTTGACTCCCTTCTCCGCCCTCATTAACCACCTTTTCTCTCTATCTAGCTCTCTATGAAGCCACCCACCCCGTCCCCCAATTATGACAGAATTGCTTGTTCAAATGAAACGAAATTTTATCCACGATAGTTCAAAATGTTATTGATACTTATCGTTGTAGGATATTTGACTACCCCCCTACCCTCAATGATCCTCTTTCACCTCTATGTAGGCCTCTATGTAGCCACTTCACCCCGCCCCCCAATTAAGACAGGATTGTTTATTGAAATGAAACGAAATTTCATCCACGATAATTGAAAATGTTATTGATACTCATTGTTGTAGGATTTTTGCCTAACCCCCTCACCCTCATTAAACACCTTTTTCCTTTCTTTCTATGTAACCACCCCGACCCCCTCCAAGGATGACAGAATTGCTTATTGAATTGAATCAAAATTTTATCCACGATATTTGAAAATGTTTTTGATACTCATCGTTGTAACGATGGCATTAAATGCCATTCAATGCCTTCAAGAAAACAATTTTGAACGTAGTCAATGTCTCAAGAAGTTTAATGCCGTTCTATGCCTATGTCAGCAGATTAAAAAGACGCCATCCTGCTATCGTCAACTTGTTCATTTTCTGCAGCACGTCGTCGTGGCATCTTTCTATTTTAACAAAATCGCGTTATTGAAGTGAAAAACAAAGTGATATTGTGTCTAATACTAATAGTTTACCTAAACAAAGTGAAGGAGTGAACGCAAACATACCCGGTAAAAAGACTTTCATTAAAAAGTATTAAAATGTTTAATACATTTAAATCCCTGATTGTGCCAAACTTATTAATTCAAAGAAAACGAATTAAATCAGTTTCAATTTAATGCGTTTTAATCATTTACTCAAAAAAAAAAAAAAAAAAAAAAAAAAAAAAAAAAAAGCTAGGAGAATTGAACTTGTGAACCCTCGCTCTTCAGTCTTGAGCTGCATCCAAACGGCTATTGATGCGCTTACAGACAGTAACAAAAACGTTGCCTACAAGTGACGGCTCGTAGTCGGTCTTTACATTTATGTCTGGTAACAGACAATTAACTAACTAAGATTCCCCTACCGATAGAAAATAACTGGAAAATTATTGGAAGCTCACTGGCCCAGTGAGCTACTAGGGCACTAGGGTTTATTGATACACTCAGGCCAGGTCAAAATTTATTGCCCGTTTTGAGGTAGTCCTTTTAAATTTAGTTTCAAAAGAAATTAAAATTATATTGTCACAAACCATCTGTGGCTCTTTATTAAACATATATTTTCATGTAGATTTCTTAAAAAAATATTTTTCTGAAAATTCAATATACATTATGCGAGTATATACTTATATTAAAAATTGTGTCAAAAATATAACAATAAACAATATAATTATTTACAGAGTATAATATTAATTAAGAAGCTAATTATGATTTAAAATTATTAATTCATTTT
This sequence comes from Ganaspis brasiliensis, assembly GCA_037103525.1. Classification (NCBI taxonomy): domain Eukaryota; kingdom Metazoa; phylum Arthropoda; class Insecta; order Hymenoptera; family Figitidae; genus Ganaspis; species Ganaspis brasiliensis. The sequence continues at coordinate 434,699 of JAZKLR010000434.1, forward strand.
ATTGTTTATGAATTATAAGATTAGTTTTTGCAATTGTTATTTTCTATAAAAAATATAGGTAAATGTCTATAACATATATTTTAATAATTAATTATTCTTTAAGTATTTTATTGATTATAATTTTAAATTAGTAGTATACATTTTTAAAATGGATTTTAGAAATTCAGAATAGTGAAATACCGAAGATTTCAATTTTTGTATTGCAGACCTCAAAAAGTAAAAGTATATAAATTCCAGATAATAAAATGCCGGGTTGAAAAACATGAACTTAAATGACAAAAAAATTGGAAATCTACTGCTAAAGTGCAGGGATCCATTTTAAATCCCCATGTCTATTGTTACCCTAGCTAATAATTTTTGAACCCTAATATTTTATGACTTGAAATTTCGGCAATTTAATTATTCGAAAATTTTAATTAAAAAATTTCGAATCTGTAATACTTCACGATTCCAAATATCTAAAATTTATTATGATAATTTTATATTTTAAGAAATTATAAGGTATTTCGTGAACCATAAATATTACGTTAAAATTGATATCATTTTTAAAATCAAAGTCAAAGGGATATGTAGTAAACATAATAGAATCATGATAATAGTTCAAGTTCATTGAAACCAATATAACCCTAATAGCACCAAACGTTTCATTAACGTTGCTGCAACGTTTCCGTGTAACGTTGCAAACGTTGCATTGCAACGTTACCAGCCAAGAAAAATAACGTTGCATATGTCATGGGGATAGAAACGTTGCAGGGAAACGTTGCGGAACGTTAATTTGGAACTTTGAATGACCATTTAAAAATTAATAATGTTGATATTGTGCGCAGTAGTTTTCTATCGCAATTAGAGCTGCGCAGTTGATTTTAGTGACCATTGTTCTACAGAAGCAATCATATTATCAACATCGAATAATATTAATAAAAAAAAATTTAGCCTTTTCCGCAACATTTTTCCGCAACCCGCACTGCGATTTTCCGAATGCCTATTCAAAGTTCCAAATTAACGTTCCGCAACGTTTCCCTGCAACGTTTCTAGCCCCATGACATATGCAACGTTATTTTTCTTGGCTGGTAACGTTGCAATGCAACGTTTGCAACGTTACACGGAAACGTTGCAGCAACGTTAATGAAACGTTTGGTGCTATTAGGGAATGTTAAAATAAATAAACATTATTTTTAGCGTAATTATTTTTGTGCCCGAAGGTCACCAAAAGTATTTATGTTGGTCATAAACCGCAAAAGGGCCCAAGAAATTATTTTTACCTCTTAAGGGTTTCCAGTGGAATTTCCCATTGCCATAAATCAGACTTAAAAGACCCAACAAGTTTTGAGTGAGTAAATGTTTCAAATACTATCTGAAAACGCATTGAAATAGCCCAAAAAACTCAGTGATTTTAGCCAGTGAGTTTTCCAGTGAGTTTGTATCGGTAGGGTCTAAGATTATTGCCAAATTCAATAAATTTAACATTAATAAATAATTTCTTGATTGTGCTAAATATCATTAAAAACAAAAATTATAAAATTCACATTAAGTTTGATCAAGCTTGTTAACACAAATGCTATTGCCTGATTTCTGTATAGACGTTTCGTTTGTCAAAGACAAGATTAATTAGCAAATGTTGAATAATTAGAAATGAAAGTGTCGTACAAACTATATTTTTCTGCTATAAAAAAAGGCTAAATATTTTTAAATTATTTTTCCAAGTTTCAAAAATAACGTTTAAGAAATAATGTTTAGCTTTTTTTATAGCAAAAGACTTCAGTTACCCTACTTGTGCGGCTCTATTATTTCTAATTAATCAAGAGTTGCTATTTTAATATTGTCTTTTACGATCGAGAAACATCAAATTGATATCAGATAAAAGCATTTCTGTTTACATCAGGTTCGATCGTAGGTTTTAATTCAAAATAACATTATTAAAGTGCATTAAAATTTCGCATAGGGAGTTCAAAATTCAATCGTATTAAAACTAATTTTTTTAATTATCAATATTTGAAATAAATTGTATTAAAATTTCCATATTTATACAGTTATTCAAAAGTAATCAAATGAGTTACATTCATTTCCTAAAAAAAGGCATTAAAAAGCAATGAAATATGTTTCTGCAAAATGGCGTCTTTTCATTTGGAATAAGAATGCATTAAATGTACAATAAACTAATCTTAATTTTAGGCATTAAAAATATTTTGCACAATCAGGGATTTAATAAAATTAAAATGAATTAAATTTGGCATTAAAGTGTAGAAACTTTAATACTCACTAATGCAAGGCTTTTTACCGGGTAAGTTTAAAAGTCATTTTGTCATTTTTTGTTGCATGCAAGACAAAATACGAAAATGACGTTAAGTGTTAAATTTAGTGCTCATATTTTATTCTATTTTGGTCTACTATTTAGCTGAAATTAACCTATTAACATATTTGAACTTAAAAAGTAAAATATTGATAAAGACAACCCTACTGAAAAATCCTATATAGGATCCTATATAGGTATTGTCCTATAGGAATCCATGTGGATTCTCATAGGAATCTATGTGGATTCCTATAGGTCGCCTATAGGACACGTCCTATATAGGATCCTATGTGGACTCTCCTATAGTAATACATGTAGGATCTCATATAGGATCCTACATAGGCGTCCCAAAAAAATTTTTGTATACCCCCCTACATAGGATCCTACGTAGGTTCCCATATAGGAATCTATAAAGGATCTTTTATGGGCGCCCAAAAAAAATTATGTACACAGAATTAATTGTTTTTTTTAACAACTTTATTCAAATATACATTAAGCACCATTATAAGGACGAAAAATATTTACTGCGCAGGCGTAAGTATTGTAGAATACGTAAAAGACGACTGCGCATGAGGAAGGGGTACAAATAATTTTGTTGGGGGTACCCATGTAGGATCTTATATGGGTTCCCATATAGGATCCTATATGGGAACCTACGTAGGATCATATGTAGGAGGGTGTACAAAAATTTTTTGGGACGCCTATGCAGGATCCTATATGAGATCCTACATGTATTCCTATAGGAGAGTCCACATAGGATCCTATATAGGATCTTACGTGGATTCTCATAGGAATCCATATGGATTCTATATAGGATCCTATGCAGGATCCTATATAGGATTTTTCAGTAGGGAATAATCAGAGTAAAACATAACAATCACATGTTCAATTTTCCCTTGCAGTATGGCTGCTGATTTGTTTTTACGCATTTGAAGGCATTCATACAAAAACGGAATCAAAGCGCATTGAAACATTTTAATGCGTTTTAATCAACCTCTTTTTACCGGGCTGTAGCCAGAAAAATTCTTTGGTGGCCTTTACGGTTTTGGTATGGGATGCTCGACCAAGGAGCAATTAATACACTTATATTACATAACTTTAACAGTGCAAATCAAAATTTAATTAGAAGAGACTTTTTAAAAAATCTCAGAAAAGCACTTATCGAACAGCATTTGCGAATAAGATTTGACATTCCGACCTTTCGTCGAGAATTGCGTACGTGTATTGAAGACATTCTAGAAATTCCCACACCACCACTAAGGAGTCCCGTAAAAAAGAGATCTCGTTGTGTTTTCTGATCCAGAGTTAAGGACAAAAAAGTAAAAGTTTCATGTGCTCGCTGTAATAAACCAGTCTGCGAACGTCACAGAATGATGATGTGCTTTGTTTGCGCTGCAACCGATTAATTTTCAATGAGTAAGTTTAAAATTTAACTTGTTACCATATTTTTGTACTTTTCATATCATTCTGAATAAATATTGACTGATTAAATTTATTTTAAAGTCCATTTTTGTGATTTTATCCGTTCGTTTTTTTGCAACATTTTTATCACTTCATTTGTTCAAATAATTATATTTTTTTTAACAATCCAAAAATCTGTAATAATTTCCTAAAGTATAACTATTTAGCTTTTAAAATTCATTGGATTTTTTCAAATTGGTCAATTTGTTGGAAAACTACAATTATTTTTTGTAAAAATTGCTAATTTTGGTATTTTTTTTGTTTTTACAATTTATAAAAAAATTTTTTTTTATTGATATGTACATAATACCATCTTCTTCCTTATTAAAAAACGAAAAAAATCACTATATAAAAGCTGTTTTTGACGGAATAGAAACCTTGCAGATAAGTTTGAAATCTGGGGGAACAAAGGACCCCAGTTAGTCCTTAGAGCGTGAGAAAACTAGGTTAGTCCTTCTAGGGTTAACATTAGTTTCGACGACGTTTTGGAATACATTTTGTACGTCATTACAGAACACTATCAATAGGATATTTTTTGCTAAGAAATAATTATATAAATATCAAATTATATTCATAATTCTTTCTTAGCAAAAAATATGCTACAGATCTTTTTCTGAGGTGACGTACAAAAAGTATTTTAAAATGTCATCGAAAATTACGTTAAAAAAGACGTCAGAAATCACTTTCAAAAAGACATAAAAAATGACGTTAGAAATGACGTACAAAAGGACGTCAAAAATAACATCCCTGCATATCCCAATTTCAGGTGTTATTCGAGACGTAATTTTAAACGTCATATTTTACTACTTTTTACGTATTTTTATAGGCTGCGACTATACGTCCGGCTAGCCGGATAAAATATTTTGTCCGTCTATCCGGACGTTTAGGTTCAGGAAGCAAATATGACTAAACGTCCGTCTAGCCGGATAAAATATTTTTGTCCGTCTATGTTTCGATATACTAAAGGGGGGGGCGTGGGGTTGTCAAAAATCTAGACGGACAAAACTATTTTATTCGGCTAGCCGGACGTCTAGACGGTTTTTATCATCCGGCTAGCCGGACGTCTAGACACTTCGATTTTTATACGTCAAATTATTCGTAAATTTTGACGTCGGATTTTTCAAGTGGGTAGGTTCATAAAGACGGATCTCAATTTAAAACGAATAGATATATACAATGTATTTAAAAATCGTGTTAATGAACAAGAAAGATTATTACGATTTTCAGTTTTTTTTTATACATTTGTAACCTAACCTCAATTTTTTATTTTTATGTTTAATATGAAACCTATTATTTTTTCTTTTACTGTCGAAATAACCTACTCATCTTAATTCATCAATCTTTTACTATTTATTTTTCGTTACTGGCGAACTAATTTAAGCATCTTAAATCGCCAGTTTGCTGTATGGCAAAATAATTTGAGTACCTTAAATCGCCAGAAAACTGGCGAAATAGACACAGCGTTATTTATTCTGCTTGCCTTTATAACAAAATGTTGCACGTGTATTTGCGGTACTTCATATAAAGATAAAAATAAGTATCTTAATTATAGGAATTACGATTTTAAGTATAAAAAACGACTAACGTTTTTTAAAAATTTGAAAATGTTATATAACTGACTGAGCACCTTAAATGTCTAAAATTGATATACTAAGTCTACTATATTACACTTTTTTTTGGGGTTAATTCTATCTATTCTAAAAATGGAATGGAAATGACAGCTGCAGGGTTGTGCAGTGACTAGGGTTGGAATGTTGGATACGGATGCCTACGGAAGCCCCAATGAAACCTATACGTGGTGATGTGCTGTGCTCGGTATTACCATGAAATACCATTTTTTAACTGGAAATTTCCAGAAAATATTTTCCAAAACTGAAAAAATTTCATTAGGGTAAAATCCCATGTGAACAGAAATCGCAAAACCGAAAGCAGAAAATCATGAGAGTGAGAGAGACAGTGATATCTACCTACTTCTCTCACTCTCATGATTTCTGCTTTCGGTTTTACGCTTTCGCTGCTCACGTGGGATTTTACCCTTACGAGCTATTTAAGTGCACTTTTAATAAGTTCAAAACTGGTTTTGTGATGGTTTTTGTGATGTTATGGATTTCATATACGTTTTTTTTATTTAAATATCATGTTCGTAGTAATAAAATATCGAAAAATGCAGTGCGTTTTTTTTACCCTGCCGATAGGATATACCTAAAATATATCCAAAATATGCCTGGTACGACATTTTTTAGTCATTTTTACTCTAACAATGCCAGGTACCACTTTTTGCTCCGAGTAGGTAGTCCTTTTAAATTTCGGAAGTACTTATTTAAGTTTTAATAGGATCATAAATGCGTTGGAACTGGAATATATGAATGCCTACCAGGATATTTTTTTCATTTATGGCTTCGGTAACCCAAAAGTTTTATGACTCAAAAATTTTGCAATTTGCAAATTTGAAATTGTAAATTAAAAAATTATAAATCTTTCGTTTTTCACGATTATAAATATCTAAAAATTTTCTCAAAATGAATAAAATTAAATGACAATCAATTATTATAAATATTGTTATTTTTTATAAAAAATAACATTATCGGGAAAAAAATTAGATACACATAATCGTTGAAAGACGTAGAATGCAAATTCTCAATTTATAAATTTATAATTACAAAATTAGAGAAATTTTTCTTTCTGATTTTTAATCCATTCCAGATGTTTGAAAGTTTTACGACATAGCTCGTCCCTTTTTCGACATCTCAAATGCGAAAAATGTACTGGTAAAAAATATTTATTTCTTAATAAATAAAATTTTTCTAATTTTTAAGTTAGAACTTCGGTTTTTTTAAATTTAGAATCTGTAATTTCTGACAATTAAAGGGATGTAAAATTTTTGGTAAAAGCCTTACAATTAAAAGAATAGTAGCGTAACTCGTAAACAGTAGAAGATATTAAAAATCTGACATCATTTTTGAATTTTGTTTCAAAAGAATATATCTTATTCATATAAACATATAAATAACTAAATTATTGAAAATCGAGTATAATTTTGCAATAAATAATATAAATAATTTAGAATTAAAAAAAGGACTGTAAAAGAACCTTTCATTTTATGAGAGGGTAAAAGCATAATAAAATTCTTCAGGGTTTAGAATTTACGGTCATAAATAGCCATAAATTAACCTTTTTGATCCCTTTTTCGTTGGACATTTTTTAAGCACGGAATCATTCAAATCGTACTTCAAAAATGACTGAATTCATTTAGTCATTTTAGCCAGTCATTTTTTAGGTATTTCCTATCGGCAGGGTAGCAGTGCAGACGACATGAAATTTTCCTGCCTTTGGGAACTGTCAAAAATTCAATTTGAATTGTGCGATATTTTGTTGATTCTCAGAGCAAGTATGCATTTTCAGTAATAAAAATATCATATTAAAAATAATCTCAAGATGATATTTATAATAGAAGTGTAGAAGTATAGTTACATTTGTTCAAGTTTCAACATTTAAGTGTATTATTAATTGTTACTAGGTTATATATTATACACTTATTTTTTATATGTACTAGCACCTCAGACGGCCGCCAGTGGCCGTCATCGTTGATTTGAATGCAAAATCCTGTTTCTATTTTTATTAATTTAAAATCTCATTGGATAAATGCTTAAAAATTTTGTTATATTCTTAATATTATGATAGGCAAATTTATAAATTGTCCATTGTCATGAAGTGTTAATAATACTATAGACCTTTTCATTTTAGTTCTTGTCTTTCTCCAGCTTATGCAATGGTACATGCATTAGAAGAAGACAGAAAAGTTAAATGAAAAGGTCTAGCAGGGTTAAAGTCACGTTTGAAGGATTAGCGAATCAAGGGAAAAGAGTAAATCAATCAGAAAATGCTTTTCAATGTGCAACTATTTGATTCGTCTATTCTATTCCACTGATCCTCTAATCCTGTGCATCTGACATCACCTTAAAAAGTTTACCTCCGTAAAGTTAGCACTACACCATAAAGGTACGGTCACAGCTCCCGGCTACCTGCAGCTTACTGTGGCAACGTATGAGAGTGAGGAAGAGAGAGAATGTTTTCCCTCTTGCTCACTCTCATACGTGTAGCCGGGAGCTGTGACTGTGCCTTAAAAATTACAATCTTTTTTTTGAATCATTTGAAAATTATTTTGAAATAATTGGAAACTAAATTTTATTGATTGGAAATCCAAACTTAAAAAAGTATAGTGATTTTAAAAACTACAGTACCAACTTCACATCAGCGCTGGAAATTATTTATTTTTTTAATTTTGTTATTTTAGTCGTTTGGAAATCGTTTGGAAATGATTGGAAACAACATTTTATTGTTTGGAAATTGTTAATTTAAAAGATTATTGCAATTTCTAAAAACATTTATTAGTTGCGCACAAGATTCTGGTCGCGTAGTTATGGGGCGAAAATTCAAAGTATACTTTTTTCGAGGGGGTATTTTCTTTAAAAAAAGAAGTACAGAGTAATCCCTATTACGTATATTACGACTAATACGTATCTAATACGCCTATTACGCTAGTATTACGCCAATACGCTATATTACCAAAATAATACGATATATTACGGTATATTACGGTACATTACATGAGTATTACACAATATTACAGGTGTAATATTAAATATTTTGAATGAAATAAATAAATAAATACTAAAAATTCAGTCATAAGAACATATTTTCTTTAAATCTACAATAAATAACTCACATATAGAACGAAATAAACTTAATTAAGAGTGAGTCCGGAAGAGTTGGAATAGCTTTTTTGAATTTTTGTAAAATACTTTAATATTAATTAACATCCATATACATTGGCTTGTGAAGCCGTTATAATTTTCTTTCATTTTTTCTCAGTTTATAAAAAATTATTAAAAAAAGACAATTCCGAGAGAGACGAAATTGTCCGGGTGAAATAGAACATGCAGGGCTGATAAAAACCATGATTTAAAAAAAAAAAAATCGGATTTATTTGATTTAAATCGGATTTTTTTGATTTAAGTCAAAAATTGACTTTTTTAAAAACATAATCAGTATTTAAAATCTCCAAATGTTTATTTGTACGCAGTTAATTAAAGAAAAAATTAAAAAACAACACAAGAATGAAACAGTGACATAATTATATAAAAAAAGTAGAAACTCTTTTCAAAAAATTAAACTATTTACGGCCATTTTTTTAAATTAAAATAATAAATAAGAAGATAATTAAGAAAACGTTAAAATATATTACTAAAGAGAACAAAATTTTAAATTTAGAAAAATTAGAGAATTATTTTATAAATTTAATGGAAAATCAAAAAAGTAGAAAATTGGGAAATTTAAAAATGTAAAAAAAGCACCAAATAAATGTTTTCAAAAATTTGTAATTACATATAAGATAAAAAATAAACAATTGAAAAGAAGGAAAAATGCTTCTTAGAAATATAAAAATGATAACAAAAATTAGAGAATTAATTAAACGCAAAAAAGAATTAAAAAAATAGTGAAACTTTGAGAAAATTTAATAAATAGGAAGAAAATGTAGAAATGTTTTTTTCCTTAATCTTACAAACTAAAAAAATGTAAAAAGTACAAAAAATAAAATTAAAAAATGTATACAATATCAAGATAAATAAAAAGAAAGTCGATAAAAGAAACTTAAAAATCCTTTATAAGAAATTATAAGATAAAAATTAATATAAATAGTTTAAAAAAATTGAAATCTCTTGGAAATCTTGTAAGAATATTAAAAAAAGGATTATTGTGAGTATAAAAAAGAATTAATATTATTTAATTACTTTGCATTAATTAATATCCATTCATATTTGAATTAATTGAAATTTAAAAGTTGGAACAAATTGGAATATGACTTAATTGGAATTTATATAATTATAAGGACATGAAGATATAAAAATGTAATATTTTTTTTGCTATCTTCATACCAAAGATTTGTAAATCGTAGGTATTTTGATCATCTGTATTAGCACAATTTTTTAAATTTTATAAAGATTAAAATATTAAAATTTTTAAGATTTATCCACAAATTTGTGGGGTTTGTTTATGGTTTGTGATGTGTTACATGCACCGGAGAATTGTAAACCTTTGATTTAAATCATGATTTTAATGCAAATTTTCCAATGATTTAAATCAAAGTGATTTAAATCAATAACAGCCATGAGAACATGGTTTGTTCCTTGTTTTAAATGACTATTTCTATGATGAAAAATTGACAAATTAAAGTCTAATACTATAAAAAAAACTTAATTCTTTTCATTTTAGATAATTTTTTTTAAATACCTGAAAATTTCCTTCTTTAGGAAGATGATAAATCGAACCAATTTTCGGTTTTTTTTCTCGAATTAACACGTTGTATAAAACGAACGAATTAAATTAAAAATTATCAAACCATTGACGAAACATTTAAAATCAAGCTTAATGAACACAGTAGTCATAAGAACATATTATTATTTACTTTAAATAAATAAATAACTCACATAGAACGAAATGAAAAATTTTCATTAATTTACAAGAATAAAAATGTATAAAACGAGCGAGAAAAATACAACGAATTTTTTTACAGTGTAGTATTATTACCCCCACAGCACCGAAAATTTCCTGAAAAAGTATTAAAGATTTATTTGCAAACTTCGGAATATTTAGGTGCAAAGCTTAGCGAAAATTGTGTAAAGATTTAAATGTCCCGATTAAATAAATGTTTAGCGTAAAAGTTGACTGAACATTTAAATTTACATTTACGTAAAATTTTCGTCGCGAAAGTTTCCTGAACATTTAAATTTACATTTTCGTGAAATGTTTGTCGCAAAAGTTGATTCAACATTTAAATTAAATTTTCGTGAAATTTTCGTAGTGAAATTTGACTGAACATTTAAACTGAATATTTGTGAAATGTTTGTCGCAAAAGTAGATTGAACATTTAAGTGAATATTTGCTAAATGTTGAGCGGAAAGTTGACCAAATAAAAAAAATTATATTAAATAGAACACACAGGAAATTGTAAGTTGAAAGATTGTATTAGATTAAGGATTTGTAAAACGTTACAGAATCTTCAAAATTTTATTCAAGAAATGTGTTTATATTAATTTAATTTCTGTTTAATTTACTTGTTCCCCTTCTATTTAATATAATTTTTTTATTCGGTCAACCTTCCGCTCAACATTTAGCAAATATTCACTTAAATGTTTAATTCACTTTTGCGACAAACATTTCACAAATATTCACTTAAATGTTCAATCCACTTTTGCCACAAACATTTCACAAATATTCAGTTTAAATGTTCAGTCAAATTTAACTACGAAAATTTCACGAAAATTTAATTTAAATGTTGAATCAACTTTTGCGACAAACATTTCACGAAAATTTAATTTAAATCTTCAGTCAACTTTCACGACGAACATTTCACGAAAATGTAAATTTAAATGTTCAGTCAACTTTTACGCTAAACATTTATTTAATCGGGACATTTAAATCTTTACATAATTTTCGCTAAGCTTTGCACCTAAATATTCCGAAGTTTGCAAATAAATCTTTAATAAATTTTCAGGAAATTTTCGGTGCTGTGGGGGTAGCTTGTATTGGCGCCTAATTCAAATCCAAATATAAGCAATTGGAAGTGCAATATATTCTTTTCTAATTAATTAATCATTTAATGACTTAAGCTATGCAAAGAACAGTTACTATTACGCAATATTACGGGACTATTACACAATATTACTTCCCTGTCGGCTTGGCGAGAGACAAGCAGAGACAAAGTTTGTCCCCGTTTGTCCCTCGTTTGTCTCCGTTTGTCCCTATTTCGAAATTCGTGTAGAAAAATAAAAAAAGAGTGAAAAGTGTATTCGAGATTTCTTAATTAAGTCCTAGTGCACATTTGTACGTGTTTATTTATTGATAAAAAGTAAATTAATTGATTATTTCGATAAATGAGAGTTAAAGAGAATGTCGATAAATGTGTTTGCTAAAAGTAACTAGATTTTTTCATTATCATAAAATGCGAGAGATGGCGCGACATGGTACTTGTTATCGTTTTTGAAGAATAAAGTGACAGGTGAGAGTGAGTATAATATAAGAGTACCTACCAACAATCAAGAAAATAAAACTAATTATCTTAATTATACAAAAAAAGATACAATTAAATAATTTTGAAAAACATTTTGTTTCATTTTTCCCAGAAAAATTTGAAACTTTTATAATTTTTTTGTAAATTGATTTTTTCTTCCCAAGTCGGAAAGACACATGTATAACCTAATTTTACTGGAAAGATACTAATTTGTTCAAATTAACTTTTATTAATGATAGTTAGAAATATATAAAACTTTGTGACATTTTGAGGTTATATAAAGTGTGTTTAGTGTTTACTTTTTCTTATTTAAATTAAATCGAGAAAAAAGGATAAGATTTAAACAAAAAAAAATATTAATATACTTATGAAATAATAAATTAAATAATTAAATACAAAACAGCTCATGACAAAAATATTATTTGTTTTTATACAATAATACAAATTTGAAAACTGTTCGTTTGCAAATATATAAACAAAACTTACCTCACACACGATACGTACCTTTTTCACAACTTCCTTATTATATTCTTTTATACATTTCTTTTCATAACACTTGTTTATTATTTATCTTTTCTTAAATGAAAATAACGATAAACAACTTATTCACTCTCACCTGTCACTTTATTCTTCAAAAACGATAACAAGTACCATGTCGCGCCATCTCTCGCATTTTATGATAATGAAAAAATCTAGTTACTTTTAGCAAACACATTTATCGACATTCTCTTTAACTCTCATTTATCGAAATAATCAATTAATTTACTTTTTATCAATAAATAAACACGTACAAATGTGCACTAGGACTTAATTAAGAAATCTCGAAAACACTTTTCACTCTTTTTTTATTTTTCTACACGAATTTCGAAATAGGGACAAACGGAGACAAACGAGGGACAAACGGGGACAAACTTTGTCTCTGCTTGTCTCTCGCCAAGCCGACAGGGATTACTATTACATAACTATCACCTATCAATACGCAATATTACTGACTATTGCGCACTATTACGTGATATTACGAGTAATACATGGCTATTACCAAAGAGGTGTACACTCCAATACGCAAGAAAATACCCCCTCGACTTTTTTAAGTAATGACGGAAAATATGGTTAAGCATTATTTCGAATACAGCGTTCAATTGCTTATAATATTAATCAAAATTAGTGCATTGTTTCATTCTACGAAGTACCGGGAGGTTATCTTAGACTTTAAGAAGTATAAATATATTACAGGGTGGTCGCAGGTCAAGGAAAAGTCAGGAAAAAATCAGGGATTTTCCAAAAACATATTGAAAAGACAGGGAATTTTTTCTTAAAGGAACCATAATTAAAAGGTCAAGATTTTATTACTTTAAGTTCCTGTTTGTTTTTAATTTATATTCTCTGATTGTTTCTAATAAACAAACAGGGTGGTCACTTGACCGGAAAGTCGGTAAAAACCGGAAACTCACCGGTAGTGTGAAAGAAAATTGCGGTAAATTACCGAAAAGACGAGAATTTATAAGAATTAACGAGAATATTTGTTTTTATGGTTTTTGAATTTGGTTTTATGCTTTAATTATATTATTTTATAATAAATAGGTTAAAGAAAATGCATAGAAGAGTTATTTAAATTTTAATTATATAATTTATTAATTATATTATATAATTGAAACAATGAATATGTACATAAAACTGTAAGATCAACGTTTCTATAAACAATTAAACATATATCACACTTTTAACAGTATTGAAACAGTCTTTGCGATTTGCACTTTCCGTTAAAATTTAAATAATAGGAAAAAAGAGATAGCCCTTGCCAAAGTCATTGAAAAAGTTACTTTAAGATTAATTTTATTGAATGACTTAAATCTATAAAAATCTGGTAACTCTCTATAATATTCTTAAGTTTACGCCCAACAATAAATGAATGCGAAAAGTAAAATAGAATAGACCAATCAAAAAAGGAATTCCAATGTAACAAATTACTTGATTCGTCTATTCTATTTCACTATTTCTCCAATCCACTGAATGTGTACAAATTCTAGTCATTTAAACAGTTTTTGAATCTTCTCATAAATTCTCCGAGAAAAAACGATCCGGTAATTTACCGCAATCTTCTTTCTCTTCTTGACGTAAATTACCGCCTTTGGAACACTACTCACCGGGAAATTTGTTATTAAACCGGAAATTTCTTCGTGGGTCTAAAAGTTATGAGAAATTTTATCGAAAATCAATTTTTTTCATATTTCACAAATCTATAATAATGATAAAAATAATAATCCTCAAGTTCTGTCATTCCTTTCATTCATTTTTGTCTATTCACATCTGAAGTTTTGAACAAAGATATTTTTTATTTTAAATCAAATATTTTTTAAAAAATGCATTTAAATTGATTAAAATTAAAAATTTTAAATATCAGTTCAAATAATTTTAATTTCATTAATAAAAAAATCTATATTTTTTCTATAACTTTAAAGAGTTTTCAATATACCTACAACCCCTGGCAAAAACGCTAGACCGAAATCTGACCGACTTTGGTCAGGTTTTGGTCAAGCGTTTTCGCCAGGGATTATTCTCTTTAAATTTTATAATTATTCTTTAATTTTTTTAAAATAATTCGTTCTGTTGTCCATTATTTTCGCCAGTTTTCAAATTTTTTTTTCGATTGTCAATTATTTTCCTCATTTATTATTTATTCTCTTTAATCTTCAATTTATTTCTTTACTTTTTAAATTTCTTTAATATTCTCAGTTATTTTCTTACAAATTTAAATTCCACTTTTCAATTTTAAATTATTTGCTTTAATATTAAAAAAATATCGCCTTGTTTCTATTATTTTTTTCGATTATCATTTAGTTTCTTTAATTTTAAATGTAATTGTTCAACTATTTTCTTTAACTTTAATTACGTTTTGATTTTTAATCCAGTTGTAAAAGGGGCAATTATTTCTAACAATTATTCCTATAATAATAGTAATAGTAATAATTATAATAATAATAAAATATTCTTAATTTTTCAATTTGCAATTATTTTCTTTAAATTAAATGTTTGTAATTCAATTTTTTCAATTATTTTTTTCAGTTGTCTATTAATCTAGTCATTTTTTAAATTTTGTTTTCAACTGACCTTCGTCATTTTCTAATTATTTCCTTCAAATATTAATTATTTACTGCAATATAAATTACATTTACATTTATTTAAAGTTTTTAGTTTTTTAACCCTTCACAACACATTTATTTATTTTTACTTCCTACTCATAAAAGAAACTTTAAGATCTTAAAGATTTTCGGTTGTTCAAAAATAGTCTAAATCGATTTATATTTATTCAAAAAGTTTAAATTTTCATTTTTAAGAAAAAATCCGGATGCAGTGTGTGGTCACTTTTTGTCGCTGGGATATCTTGAAAACATCTAAACTGATTTTAAGAAAATTTAGATTACGAATTAAGCTCATAAAAAAATATCTAAATTTGGACACAGGGATTTTTGAAAAAACCTAATCAAATTTTTTGAACACCTTTTTTCACCGGAAAATATAGTTTTTTTAACAAAAATTTCTTTCGCAGTAAAAATACAACTTAACAAATGAAAGAATTATATCCCTTATTTTAGAACGAAACGATTTGACCAATATAAACTATAAAGTCTATAATTGACCTAAAATTCACATAAATTCAAATTAACATTTGTTTGTAAAAAAAAACAATTAATACATAAATACATTAAAATGATTACGACATCAAGTTTGTATTTGTAAAAATAAAGTAATTAATTAACTCTTTTATTTCTTTTTAAATTTTACATTATTTAATTTCAAAACTAAATCACTTACGTATTTAAAAGTAATCAATTAACTCTTTAATTGTTTTTTAAAATTATATTATTTAATTTCAAAACTAAATCGCTTACCAAGTGTTTCTTAAATCTTCCAGAATTATGACATAATTAATTAATTAACTCTAATTTTCTGTTTCAAAGTTAAAAATTAATTTAAAAATTATTATTATTAACTTTGCATTTGTTTGTAAATAAAAAATAACTAACTAATTAACTGTAATTTTATTTTTTAAAATTTATAAATAATTTAAATTTTATATTACCTACTTTAACTTTGTATTTGTTTGTAAATATAAATTATTAACTTTAAGTAATTAACACCTCCCTGTCGATAACAACTCACTGAAGGCTCACTAAAAACTCACTGAAAACTCGCTCTACAAGTGAGTTTTCAGTGAGTTTTTAATGAGCTTTCAGTGAGTTGTTATCGACAGGGCTTGATTTCTTTTAATTTCTTTCTTTTAATTTAATTTTAAAATTAAAACATTTGTTTGTAAAAAAATAAATAATTAACTCCAATTTTTCTTTTTAAAATTTATAAATAATTTAAAAATTATTACTTAGCTGTGTATTTTTTTGTAAATATAAAATAATCAATTAACTTTACGTTATTGATATTCCTTTAACTTTAATTAATTTGAAAATTAAATCGCATATTTTTAAATTCTCCCAGAATTATGACGTCATATAATGTGCCAATCATAAGCAGAAACCTTTTATTCGACTACAGCTCCATCTACTTGTTATGATTTATATGCACTCGAAATGCCTTTCTATTACAATTTTCTATTCCCAATGGTTGAACTTTCATTCGAGTTTTTTCGAGTTTTTTCGAGATTTTCGATATTCGACTTAAAATGGATTCCTCCTACTTCCATGCCTTCTTTAGCCTAAAGCACAACGAATCGTAATCGCTAATCCTTAATCGTAATAATGAGAGAAAGTAGGACAGAGATATATGTCTGTCCTACTTCCTCTCATTCTTACGATTAAGGATTAGCGATTACGATTCATTGTGCGTTAGGCTTTTTTTAGAATTGCCTAACGCACCTAACACACAATGAATCGTAATCGCTAATCCTTAGGGCGCAATTACATGTCTGCGTCGAACGCTGCGTTCTTGCGTTGAACAGTGCGAGAGAGGAAGACAGAAATATAGTCACATCTTTGTCACTCTCACCATTCAACGCAAAAACGCAACGTTCAAAGCAGGCATGTAATTGCGCCCTTAATCGTAAGAATGAGAGGAAATAGGACAGACATATATCTCTGTCCTGCTTCCTCTCATTCTTACGATTAAGGATTAGCGATTACGATTCGTTGTGCTTTAGGCTAATAGGAAAAAAGATTAGCCTAAGGCCCCAGGCAGATGTGGGAGAATAGGAGATTAGAGGAATAGAATAGCCGAATCAGATAATTGGTTACATTGGAAAGCATTTCCTGATTGGTTTATTCTATTCCACTATTTGCCTAAAGCACAATGAATCGTAATCGCTAATCCTTAATCGTAAGAATGAGAGGAAGCAGGACAGAGATATATGTCTGTCCTACTTCCTCTCATTCTTACGATTAAGGATTAGCGATTACGATTCATTGTGCGTTAGGCTATTCTTCTGTTCTCCCACATTTGCCAGTACCTTGAGTGTATCAATAAACCCTAGTGCGCTAGTAGCTCACTGGGCCAGTGAGCTTCCAATAATTTTCCAGTGATTTCCTATTGGTAGGGGATTTCAACCAAAACAGAGTTACAAGTTTTTTTTAAGCAAACTCTTTTTTTGTCCATGTTTTTTCCACATAAAAATTGTTATTATACATATTATAAATCACTATTATGCGGCATAGTATTATTTTTGACATAAATCAAGTTTATCAAGAAAAAGAAATTTTCACATAATAATATGCCCACAATAATAAAATGTTAAAATAAGTGTTTTTATTTAATGCAGTAATATTTCCTAATTTTTAAATGATATATGTAATATATTATTAAAATAAAGGTTTACGAATTCAAAATGGTTCTCTCTGTATATTATTTGAGTACAATGAAATAAAAATTACTTGTAAATAGCCTAAAGCACAATGAATCGTAATCGCTAATCCTTAATCGTAAGAATGAGAGGAAGTAGGACAGACATATATCTCTGTCCTGCTTTCTCTCATTATTACGATTAAGGATTAGCCTAACGCACAATGAATCGTAATCGCTAATCCTTAATCGTAAGAATGAGAGGAAGTAGGACAGACATATATCTCTGTCCTGCTTTCTCTCATTATTACGATTAAGGATTAGCGATTACGATTCGTTGTGCTTCAGGGTGTTGTCTCATGCTTGGGATTAATGGATTAGGAATTAGAATAGACTAATCAGATAATTGGTCACATTGGAAAGCATTTTCTGATTGGTCTATTCTAATCCCTGATCCATCAGGGCGCAAATACATGTCTGCGTCGAACGCTGCGTTCTTGCGTTGTATGGTGAGAGAGAGAAAGACAGAAATATAGTCACATCTTTGTCACTCTCACCATTCAACGCAAAAACGCAACGTTCAACGCAGGCATGTAATTGCGCCCTTAATCCCTAGCATGAGGGCGCAATTACATGTCAGCGTCGAACGCTGCGTTTTTGCGTTGAATGTTGAAAGTGACAAAGATGTGACTATATTTCTCTCCTCCTCTCTCTCATTATTCAACGCAAAAACGCAGCGTTCGACGCAGACATGTAATTGCGCCCTGAGACGGCACCCTCAGGCCAGGTCAAAATTTATTGCCCGTTTTGAGGTAGTCCTTTTAAATTTAGTTTCAAAAGAAATTAAAATTATATTGTCACAAACCATCTGTGGCTCTTTATTGATTATATATTTTCATGTAGATTTCTTAAAAAATATTTTTCTGAAAATTCAATATATAGCGTATGCGAGTATTTACCTATATTAAAAATTGTGTCAAAAATATAACAATATAATTATTTACAGAGAATAATATTAATTAAAAAGCTAATTATGATTTAAAATTATTAATTAATTTTATTGTTTATGAATTATAAGATTAGTTTTTGCAATTGTTATTTTCTATAAAAAATATAAATGTCTATAACATATATTCTAATAATTAATTATTTTTTAAGTATTTTATTGATTATAATTTTAATTTAATAGTATACATTTTTAAATGGATTTTAGAAATTCAGAATAGTGAAATATTGAAGATTTCAATTGTTGTATTGCAGACCTGAAAAAGTAAAATTATAGGGGAGAGTCGCCAGTTGTGAGACGGCTCCAGTTGTGAGACAGTCTATTTTTTTTAACACAAAATATAAAAAGGCTGATTGGTATACATAAAAACATTTCTTTTTATACGAGCCAACTTTTGCGTGTACACCGAAGCGGATATATGTATTGTTTGTGTTAGATGCCAACACTGTGTGTGAAAATCGACTAAAAAACTTTTTTTCAATATGTGCAAAGTACTTTTTTTTTAAGTTAATTCTTTGGAAAAGCTAAATGTTATGTATTTTTATTTAGTATTTTCCTTATATTTTGTAATGCAATATTGCATTGTTTCAATCTACAGTTGGAAATTTTTTCTTTTTTCTCTTTCAAAATAGCGCCAATTTCCGGTTGTGAGACACAGCAAGTCACCAGTTGTGAGACGGTGGCGCCGCCCATCTGGAATAGCCTATACTTTTCGTTATGCAGCATAAAGCGCTCTGTTCAGTTTAGTTCGTTACGTACATTTGATAATACAACAATTATTTAAAGTGTGGGAACATGCGCACAATTTATTTCATTTGCCTACATTGCGACAGCGATTTCGATGAAGAAAACTGATAGTCATATTTTAAAGAATAAATATTTTTATTAAGTATATAATAATATGTGTTATCAATATATTTATCCCTTACGAAAGTTTATGACATAAAATGTATGTCATACGCGCTTGACGTAAATTACATGACGTTTTTTCGCGACGTCAAGTAAATCACGTCAGAAAAATTACGTCAAAAAAAAAAATGCCACAATCGCTAAAATAAACGATTTTTTAAGAAAGAAACGATTCTAAACAGCAAAATACAAAAAACAATGAACAGCTTGGGTTGTAAACTACACATAAAGGTTATGTGTAGCTTAAAATTAATAAAAGTTATATTTCAGTTAATAAAGACAATTTTTAAATTTAATAAATTAAAAAAGAATTTTAAAAATACAAATTACTATAAAAGTGAACGAATTAAGATTAATTGTTGCTACAATTAACTGCGAGAACCTCACATAATGAGGTTATTTTTTAACAACAAATTTGGGGGGACAGGGGATCGAACCCGGGTTCGCCGCACGCAACTAACAAAAACCTAACGCCTAACCAACTGAGCTATCTCGATTAACTTCTAGACAAACAACAAATCTTTTTCTCAAACTGCAAGTCCATCTTATGTGTTTTGCTGGAAAATATGTAAAAAAGCAAAAATCTAAATTCCTAAACGACTTATTATGATGAAAATTTTTGTTTTAAAGAAGCCAGACAATATACAAAGAAATAAATAGTTAATTTCTAAAAGAAAACATAAAAAACTGAATTCCGTCAACCCAAAGCAAAACAACAATATAAAATTAGTTCAAAATTATTGCAAATGATTAATGGATGCCTCCTCAATCAGATTGCACTTGCACAATCTTTAAAAATTGGCAAATTAATAATAAAAATAGCGAAAATAAGTAAGTTGTATAAGCCAACTAATCTGCATAGATTGACCACCAATCAGAGGAGGTCACGTGCTTTTCCGCACGAAAATCAAATCACTCTTGTTGACTTAAAGAATATATCAGTACAAAAATCAAAAGTTTAAACAAAAATAATTGATTAATCAATTCTGATCATTATTGAAAGCATAATTATTTCATTTCTTAAGAACAAAATGTTACAATTAATAAAATTAAATTTAAAAGTAAACTAATTAAATCCAAATAAAAATAAAATATTTATCTACCACAAAATTAACAATTAAAAAAAATAAAACTTTAATCACACAAAAAAAAATTGAGATATTAAGATAACAAAAATTAAAATGTACGACAGGTAGTAGCAGAAAGGGGCACAACAATCAATTTGCACAAAAAAATCTAATCAAAATCTAAAATGGTTGATCATACTAAAAAATATACAATTTAATTATTTGAATTAATAAAAAAAAATGAACAACCCATGAAAACCACCCTAAAGGATGATATTCTGACAAAATTATTAAAAAAATAAAAATTCGTTCAAAAAAAAATCTAATCACAATCTGAAAGAGTAAAACATACTCAGAAATATATACCCTAACTTTGTAAATTAATAACAAAAAATATCAACACCTGAAAACCACCCCTAATAATAACATTCGGATAAAATTAAAAAGAAAAATATCAATTTACGCAAACAAATTTTAAAAAAAATCTGAAATGCTAAAACATTATCTGAAACAATAATTTTGTCCGTTTATTATACACATGGGAACATTCCTTCATAATTATGCCTTGCCAGAAATTATTGGCAAAATACAGTAAAAAATTTTACTGTTAACTTGTTTGTTTGTAATTCTTAAAAACGGGGGAAAAAATTGTCAATCAGCTAAAAATTTACATTTTTCTATAGTGCAAATGAGTAAAGTTGTATTACATAATCTTAAAATAATACAAAAGTATACATTAAACTTTTAATAATGTTTTTTGAAAATGTCAAATCAACATAACCTTCAAATATATGAAGGCCACAACTAAGTCATTTACCGTAACCACTAATGTTTTAGAGATAGAAAATATTAATATTTTATGAAATAATAGACTTTCTGAGTAATAAAAACAGTCGGTCCCACAATTTCTGATGTTCAATATAATATAATTTCTAATTTCTTAGACTGAAAATTATCCTTGTATTTTAACTAGGCTTCCCTAGTTGGCGCCTTAACTAACAAGGAAAACTGGTTGATTCCTTGTGTACGGGTGCAAGGGATTTTTTTCAGTGCAGGGTCTTCTATAATAAGTCAAGCTATACAGCCGACATTTTTAATTTTTTTTAATATAAATGTTTAAAAATTTTATACAATTATGTACTATTTAAATAAAAAAACCACAATTCCAAAAATATTTCCGTCTTTGAAAAAAATAATTCCCAAATTTCATGCATTTTTCACCATTAAGAACGGTAACCTCCCCTTAAAATACGAAAAAAAGTAACTTTGTTTATGATTTTTAACATTCCTTCCATGGACCAAATTTAATTTTTATAAATAAACAACTTATTAAGCAAGTAAAAGGCCAATTTTTTACATAGCAAAAAATTCCAAATAAATTTTGATTCAAAATAAAAAGAATGCCATTTAGATTATCAAAATTGGTCAATAAATTTTTGAGATATGTATTAATTTTTGAAAAAAATTGTAATAATATTCAATTGTTAAAAACATGATCAAAATTTTTTTTCTGCAAAATCTTTTTACGCAGTAATTTTTAGCATAAAATATTATAAGAAAAACAATACTTTAACGAAAAAGAAAATTATTAAATTTTATGTGGCACATTTCAGAAATTCTGACTCTACTTTTATTTTATCAAGTATTTTTTAGTAATTTTACAGGAAACAGGGATGAATAAACACTAAAACTTGAGTTCTAGTCGATGCTAAACTAAAATCACATTCTTATTAGGAAATCGATTTTTTGTCTATATATAATTTTGCCATATGGAATTCCATAGGGCGAATTTTTCGCCATATGGAATTTGCCGACATTCCATACACAAGTCGCCGCCCCTGGAAACGATTAAAAGGGGTTACATGGCTTTTAAAGCTTCAAAAAATATGTCTTTAAAGAAATATTTTATTTAATAGTATAACATGTCAAGAATATTTTCCCCAAGTTTCAAGTTAATCTGATTAAAACTCTAGGTGAGAAAGAGAGAAAGAAAGAGAATTTGGAATTTTCTCTCATTATATTTGACTGGCACTCAATGGTTTAAAATCGAAAAACATCTTGCCTATCACTTTAAATTTAGAAATTTATAATTTTATATTTCCAATTAGCAAGTATCAATTGATTATTTTTCATGGATAACAAAAAATCTGCCAATATCCTGAAAAATCCAACTTTTTCGAGAACTTTTTGAACCTTCAACTTTAATTGCTTTTTTCTCAAAACTCGATATTTGAAGACGGTGGACACGATTTCTTGAAAACTAATGCACGGATTTTCTTGAAATTTGGTACACTTCTTGTCAATAGCATTGGCTTGTGACTGAACGAAGGATTTTTTTTCCTTTTTATCACAACCAATTTTATAAAGATATATGTAGTCAAAAAGTTTGTAAAAAATGGTAGTTTTTGCATAAAACTCTGCCAAAAATTCAAAAATCAAACAATTTTTAAATCTTTCGTTCAGGCACCAGCCAGACTCACCTTCTAACAGAAAATCGATCGTTTTTTTATTTCGGATGAAGATATATGGAATTATCATGTCACCGCAAAAACATTTTTTTCTCAGTTATGTGTTAATACGTCAGTCCTCGATGGCTCAATTTTTTTAATTTTTTAATGAAATTTATAAAATTTATTCTTTAAATATTGTACTTGTATGTGGTAAAAGGGCTCAATAACTTAAATCGTTCATTACATAAGAAAATTATTAAAAAAGTGCTTTTTTGGCCTTTAAAACCCATGTAACCCCTTAATATCTCTATTGTTTTAAATTGCCTTTCTTTATGGAGAAAAATGAGTTAGCTACATACAATATGGATTGATAATTTTTAGCTAACATTTTAGCTAACCATATAATAACAATTAAGGTTAGCTAAGGCATAGCTAATCTTTTTTCTCCGTGTTAATCGTGTAAAAACGATCCATCACAATTGATTTTAAAATTATTTCTAATAATAGTATTCAGCTGTTTTTAATCGTTCAATTGCTACAATTCATTTAAAATTGTGGGGCACTTTTTCAAAAGTTGATAAATCTCCATTTTTTTTTTCGAGAAAATTAAACAAATTAATGCAGTTTTGCACCTAACCCCTAGAGTTAATTATAAAGTAGAAGAACTATACGAAATTATTGAAATTAGAATGTTTTTTGGACATAAGACATTTTGCTGTTAATTAAATTTTACGATAATTATAGGAAATTTGAAGGGTTTTGTTATTATTACTATAAAAAAAACATGAAAATTTTAAATTCAATATAGTGACAGATCGATTTGTAAGGTTTTTAATATGTTAAACTTGTGTTTATCTCTACTATTTTAGAAAATAGATATAACAATTTTTTGAAAAAGTGCTCCTCAATTACCTTTACGGTTCATAACAATTAGAATGATTAATAATTCAATATAAATAAATTTCTTTTACAAGGGGGATGTAAGAAAAAATGGCGCGGTTCAAATTCTACACTAAACAATACTGATAAATTCTACAGGTTAAATTTTACACAGTAAAATTCTACAATACGATTTTTTGTAAAACAGTAATGACATATGTATTAAAATCGAATGTAGAATTCTACACATTTAAACTGTACAGTTCAATTCTACACGATATTAAATTTTTTTTTAATTCTTTTGTCTAAAGCAAGGAATACGATTTTTTCGAGGATTTTTTTAATACTAAAGGTTATTAATTTTTTTTTAAATTGTAGAATTTAACTAAGTAGAATATAGTATTTATGTATTATAAAAAATCGCCTTTGAGAATTTTAATGTGTAGAATTCTAAATACTAGAAGTTGGATTTATTATATTTTACAAAAAATCGTATTGTAGAATTTTAATATGTACAATCTAACGTGTAGAATTTAACTGTGTAGAATCAATTTAATGAAAAACAGATTTATAGGTCCTTTAGAAAACTACATTATCTACAGACATTTTACCACTTAAGCATAAGTGACGCTTATGGTAAAGTGTTCTGC
Source organism: Ganaspis brasiliensis (assembly GCA_037103525.1). Classification (NCBI taxonomy): domain Eukaryota; kingdom Metazoa; phylum Arthropoda; class Insecta; order Hymenoptera; family Figitidae; genus Ganaspis; species Ganaspis brasiliensis. The sequence goes on from JAZKLR010000434.1 coordinate 459,266, forward strand.
AAGCTGCTTACAAAACGAACTCGTGGGTCCCTTCAGCGGGTAGACGGGTAAGGGAGGGGCGCGTAAGATTATTTTCTAGTGGCGACAACTATATTTATCTTACGGAACTAAATCTATGGCCGCATCTAGGTGTATAATATCTTTGTACCAGGCATATTTTGGATATATTTTAGGTATATCCTATCGGCAGGGAATACTGTGCGCAGTAGTTTTCTATCGCAACTAGAGCTGCGCAGTTGATTTTAGTGACCACTGTTCTTAAGAAGCATTGACATTATCAACATTGAATATAAGATCTGATAAAAAATTTCAGATTTTCCGCACTATTTTTCCGCAACCCGTACTGCGATTTTTCGAATGTCCATTGAAGGTCCCAAAGTAACGTTCTATAACGTTCCAGGCGAACGTTAAATGGCCGTGGACATTTTAACGTTAATTCGACCTTCAGCAACGTTACTTTTTAACGTCCCGGACGTTAAAAAGTAACGTTACCTGGAAGTTAAATAACGTTCGGTGCTATTAGGGCCAAGGAAACTAGCTAACACGCTTATGAAAAATAATTTTATTTTAAAAGTTTGATTAAAACTTCACCAAACATCATTTCACAAATCATTTTACGAATTAAATAAAAACTTTTTTACAAAATTTGAAATTTTGATCAGACAAAACAAGTTAATAAATGATTTTAAGGAATGAATTTTCATTTTTTAGAAAGTGAGGTTATATAAGAAGAATTCTATTTATTTTAATTTGACCTGCTTTTATTATAATATGTATCACAACTAAGCTTTAATATTTGTTGTTGACCCTACCGGTACAAACTCACTGGAAAACTCACTGGCAAAAATCACTGAGTTTTTTGGGCTATTTCAATGCGTTTTCAGATAGTATTTGAAACATTTACTCTCTCAAAACTTATTGGGTCTTTTATTATGTCTGATTTATATGGCAATGGGAAATTCCACTGGAGGAAAAAATAATTTCTTGGGCCCTTTTGCGGTTTATGACCAACATAAATACTTTTTGTGACCTTCGGGCACAAAAATAATTACGCTAAAAATAATGTTTATTTATTTTAACATTATATTTGTTTTAATGAACTTGAACTATTTTCATGGTTCTATTATGTTTATTACATATCCCTTTGACTTTGATTTCAAAAATTATATCAATTTTAACGTAATATTTATGGTTTACAAAATACCTTATAATTTCTTAAAATATAAAATTATCACAATAAATTTTAGATATTTGGAATCGTGAAATATTAGATTCGAAATTTTTTAATTAAAAATTTCTAATAATTAAATTGCAGAAATTTCAAGTCATAAAATATTAGGGTTCAAAAATTATTAGCTGGGGTAACAATAGAAATGGGGATTTAAAATGGATCCCTGATTTAACAGTAGATTTCCAATTCTTTTGTCATTTAAGTTCATGTTTTTCAACCCGGCATTTTATTATCTGAAATTTATAGGAGAGAGTCGCTAGTTGTGAGACGGGTTTTATTTTTGACTTATAAATTGGAAATAGGTAAACGAAATCGTAAATAAAATACACCGTTCAAAAAGTAACTTAAATACGCAACTTTTTTTCATAGAAAGTGTAGTGTTCAGATGAACTCGAAAAATTTTATGATCAATTTTCCGAGCACATCTTTTTAGTCAAAAAAAAAAAAGGTGTCCAGTTGTGAGACACTTATAAAAAAATGCTAAAATTTAACAAATTTGGCATAACACATTATGTTTAATATAAATAACTACCCTTACGAAAGTTTATGACATAAAATGTATGTCATACGCGCTTGACGCTTGACGAACAAAATTGCGTAAATTGATATTTTTCTTTTTAATTTTATCCGAATGTTATTATTAGGGGTGGTTTTCAGGTGTTGATATTTTTTGTTATTAATTTACAAAGTTAGGGTATATATTTCTGAGTATGTTTTACTCTTTCAGATTGTGATTAGATTTTTTTTTGAACGAATTTTTATTTTTTTAATAATTTTGTCAGAATATCATCCTTTAGGGTGGTTTTCATGGGTTGTTCATTTTTTTTTATTAATTCAAATAATTAAATTGTATATTTTTTAGTATGATCAACCATTTTAGATTTTGATTGATTTTTTTGTGCAAATTGATTGTTGTGCCCCTTTCTGCTACTACCTGTCGTACATTTTAATTTTTGTTATCTTAATATCTCAATTTTTTTTTGTGTAATTAAAGTTTTATTTTTTTTTAATTGTAAATTTTGTGGTAGATAAATATTTTATTTTTATTTGGATTTAATTAGTTTACTTTTAAATTTAATTTTATTAATTGTAACATTTTGTTCTTAAGAAATGAAATAATTATGCTTTCAATAATGATCAGAATTGATTAATCAATTATTTTTGTTTAAACTTTTGATTTTTGTACTGATATATTCTTTAAGTCAACAAGAGTGATTTGATTTTCGTGCGGAAAAGCACGTGACCTCCTCTGATTGGTGGTCAATCTATGCAGATTAGTTGGCTTATACAACTTACTTATTTTCGCTATTTTTATTATTAATTTGCCAATTTTTAAAGATTGTGCAAGTGCAATCTGATTGAGGAGGCATCCATTAATCATTTGCAATAATTTTGAACTAATTTTATATTGTTGTTTTGCTTTGGGTTGACGGAATTCAGTTTTTTATGTTTTCTTTTAGAAATTAACTATTTATTTCTTTGTATATTGTCTGGCTTCTTTAAAACAATAAGTTTTATCATAATAAGTCGTTTAGGAATTTAGATTTTTGCTTTTTTACATATTTTCCAGCAAAACACATAAGATGGACTTGCAGTTTAAGAAAAAGATTTGTTGTTTGTTTAGAAGTTAATCGAGATAGCTCAGTTGGTTAGGCGTTAGGTTTTTGTTAGTTGCGTGCGGCGAACCCGGGTTCAATCCCCTGTCCCCCCAAATTTGTTTTTAAAAAATAACCTCATTATGTGAGGTTCTCGCAGTTAATTGTAGCAACAATTAATCTTAATTCGTTCACTTTTATAGTAATTTGTATTTGTATTATTTACGATTTCGTTTACCTATTTCCAATTTATAAGTCAAAAATAAAACCCGTCTCACAACTAGCGACTCTCTCCTATAAATTTCAGATAATAAAATGCCGGGTTGAAAAACATGAACTTAAATGACAAAAGAATTGGAAATCTACTGTTAAATCAGGGATCCATTTTAAATCCCCATTTCTATTGTTACCCCAGCTAATAATTTTTGAACCCTAATATTTTATGACTTGAAATTTCTGCAATTTAATTATTAGAAATTTTTAATTAAAAAATTTCGAATCTAATATTTCACGATTCCAAATATCTAAAATTTATTGTGATAATTTTATATTTTAAGAAATTATAAGGTATTTTGTAAACCATAAATATTACGTTAAAATTGATATAATTTTTGAAATCAAAGTCAAAGGGATATGTAATAAACATAATAGAACCATGAAAATAGTTCAAGTTCATTAAAACAAATATAATGTTAAAATAAATAAACATTATTTTTAGCGTAATTATTTTTGTGCCCGAAGGTCACAAAAAGTATTTATGTTGGTCATAAACCGCAAAAGGGCCCAAGAAATTATTTTTTCCTCCAGTGGAATTTCCCATTGCCATATAAATCAGACATAATAAAAGACCCAATAAGTTTTGAGAGAGTAAATGTTTCAAATACTATCTGAAAACGCATTGAAATAGCCCAAAAAACTCAGTGATTTTTGCCAGTGAGTTTTCCAGTGAGTTTGTACCGGTAGGGTCAACAACAAATATTAAAGCTTAGTTGTGATACATATTATAATAAAAGCAGGTCAAATTAAAATAAATAGAATTCTTCTTATATAACCTCACTTTCTAAAAAATGAAAATTCATTCCTTAAAATCATTTATTAACTTGTTTTGTCTGATCAAAATTTCAAATTTTGTAAAAAAGTTTTTATTTAATTCGTAAAATGATTTGTGAAATGATGTTTGGTGAAGTTTTAATCAAACTTTTAAAATAAAATTATTTTTCATAAGCGTGTTAGCTAGTTTCCTTGGCCCTAATAGCACCGAACGTTATTTAACTTCCAGGTAACGTTACTTTTTAACGTCCGGGACGTTAAAAAGTAACGTTGCTGAAGGTCGAATTAACGTTAAAATGTCCACGGCCATTTAACGTTCGCCTGGAACGTTATAGAACGTTACTTTGGGACCTTCAATGGACATTCGAAAAATCGCAGTACGGGTTGCGGAAAAATAGTGCGGAAAATCTGAAATTTTTTATCAGATCTTATATTCAATGTTGATAATGTCAATGCTTCTTAAGAACAGTGGTCACTAAAATCAACTGCGCAGCTCTAGTTGCGATAGAAAACTACTGCGCACAGTATTCCCTGCCGATAGGATATACCTAAAATATATCCAAAATATGCCTGGTACAAAGATATTATACACCTAGATGCGGCCATAGATTTAGTTCCGTAAGATAAATATAGTTGTCGCCACTAGAAAATAATCTTACGCGCCCCTCCCTTACCCGTCTACCCGCTGAAGGGACCCACGAGTTCGTTTTGTAAGCAGCTTGCAGAACACTTTACCATAAGCGTCACTTATGCTTAAGTGGTAAAATGTCTGTAGATAATGTAGTTTTCTAAAGGACCTATAAATCTGTTTTTCATTAAATTGATTCTACACAGTTAAATTCTACACGTTAGATTGTACATATTAAAATTCTACAATACGATTTTTTGTAAAATATAATAAATCCAACTTCTAGTATTTAGAATTCTACACATTAAAATTCTCAAAGGCGATTTTTTATAATACATAAATACTATATTCTACTTAGTTAAATTCTACAATTTAAAAAAAAATTAATAACCTTTAGTATTAAAAAAATCCTCGAAAAAATCGTATTCCTTGCTTTAGACAAAAGAATTAAAAAAAAATTTAATATCGTGTAGAATTGAACTGTACAGTTTAAATGTGTAGAATTCTACATTCGATTTTAATACATATGTCATTACTGTTTTACAAAAAATCGTATTGTAGAATTTTACTGTGTAAAATTTAACCTGTAGAATTTATCAGTATTGTTTAGTGTAGAATTTGAACCGCGCCATTTTTTCTTACATCCCCCTTGTAAAAGAAATTTATTTATATTGAATTATTAATCATTCTAATTGTTATGAACCGTAAAGGTAATTGAGGAGCACTTTTTCAAAAAATTGTTATATCTATTTTCTAAAATAGTAGAGATAAACACAAGTTTAACATATTAAAAACCTTACAAATCGATCTGTCACTATATTGAATTTAAAATTTTCATGTTTTTTTTATAGTAATAATAACAAAACCCTTCAAATTTCCTATAATTATCGTAAAATTTAATTAACAGCAAAATGTCTTATGTCCAAAAAACATTCTAATTTCAATAATTTCGTATAGTTCTTCTACTTTATAATTAACTCTAGGGGTTAGGTGCAAAACTGCATTAATTTGTTTAATTTTCTCGAAAAAAAAAATGGAGATTTATCAACTTTTGAAAAAGTGCCCCACAATTTTAAATGAATTGTAGCAATTGAACGATTAAAAACAGCTGAATACTATTATTAGAAATAATTTTAAAATCAATTGTGATGGATCGTTTTTACACGATTAACACGGAGAAAAAAGATTAGCTATGCCTTAGCTAACCTTAATTGTTATTATATGGTTAGCTAAAATGTTAGCTAAAAATTATCAATCCATATTGTATGTAGCTAACTCATTTTTCTCCATAAAGAAAGGCAATTTAAAACAATAGAGATATTAAGGGGTTACATGGGTTTTAAAGGCCAAAAAAGCACTTTTTTAATAATTTTCTTATGTAATGAACGATTTAAGTTATTGAGCCCTTTTACCACATACAAGTACAATATTTAAAGAATAAATTTTATAAATTTCATTAAAAAATTAAAAAAATTGAGCCATCGAGGACTGACGTATTAACACATAACTGAGAAAAAAATGTTTTTGCGGTGACATGATAATTCCATATATCTTCATCCGAAATAAAAAAACGATCGATTTTCTGTTAGAAGGTGAGTCTGGCTGGTGCCTGAACGAAAGATTTAAAAATTGTTTGATTTTTGAATTTTTGGCAGAGTTTTATGCAAAAACTACCATTTTTTACAAACTTTTTGACTACATATATCTTTATAAAATTGGTTGTGATAAAAAGGAAAAAAAATCCTTCGTTCAGTCACAAGCCAATGCTATTGACAAGAAGTGTACCAAATTTCAAGAAAATCCGTGCATTAGTTTTCAAGAAATCGTGTCCACCGTCTTCAAATATCGAGTTTTGAGAAAAAAGCAATTAAAGTTGAAGGTTCAAAAAGTTCTCGAAAAAGTTGGATTTTTCAGGATATTGGCAGATTTTTTGTTATCCATGAAAAATAATCAATTGATACTTGCTAATTGGAAATATAAAATTATAAATTTCTAAATTTAAAGTGATAGGCAAGATGTTTTTCGATTTTAAACCATTGAGTGCCAGTCAAATATAATGAGAGAAAATTCCAAATTCTCTTTCTTTCTCTCTTTCTCACCTAGAGTTTTAATCAGATTAACTTGAAACTTGGGGAAAATATTCTTGACATGTTATACTATTAAATAAAATATTTCTTTAAAGACATATTTTTTGAAGCTTTAAAAGCCATGTAACCCCTTTTAATCGTTTCCAGGGGCGGCGACTTGTGTATGGAATGTCGGCAAATTCCATATGGCGAAAAATTCGCCCTATGGAATTCCATATGGCAAAATTATATATAGACAAAAAATCGATTTCCTAATAAGAATGTGATTTTAGTTTAGCATCGACTAGAACTCAAGTTTTAGTGTTTATTCATCCCTGTTTCCTGTAAAATTACTAAAAAATACTTGATAAAATAAAAGTAGAGTCAGAATTTCTGAAATGTGCCACATAAAATTTAATAATTTTCTTTTTCGTTAAAGTATTGTTTTTCTTATAATATTTTATGCTAAAAATTACTGCGTAAAAAGATTTTGCAGAAAAAAAATTTTGATCATGTTTTTAACAATTGAATATTATTACAATTTTTTTCAAAAATTAATACATATCTCAAAAATTTATTGACCAATTTTGATAATCTAAATGGCATTCTTTTTATTTTGAATCAAAATTTATTTGGAATTTTTTGCTATGTAAAAAATTGGCCTTTTACTTGCTTAATAAGTTGTTTATTTATAAAAATTAAATTTGGTCCATGGAAGGAATGTTAAAAATCATAAACAAAGTTACTTTTTTTCGTATTTTAAGGGGAGGTTACCGTTCTTAATGGTGAAAAATGCATGAAATTTGGGAATTATTTTTTTCAAAGACGGAAATATTTTTGGAATTGTGGTTTTTTTATTTAAATAGTACATAATTGTATAAAATTTTTAAACATTTATATTAAAAAAAATTAAAAATGTCGGCTGTATAGCTTGACTTATTATAGAAGACCCTGCACTGAAAAAAATCCCTTGCACCCGTACACAAGGAATCAACCAGTTTTCCTTGTTAGTTAAGGCGCCAACTAGGGAAGCCTAGTTAAAATACAAGGATAATTTTCAGTCTAAGAAATTAGAAATTATATTATATTGAACATCAGAAATTGTGGGACCGACTGTTTTTATTACTCAGAAAGTCTATTATTTCATAAAATATTAATATTTTCTATCTCTAAAACATTAGTGGTTACGGTAAATGACTTAGTTGTGGCCTTCATATATTTGAAGGTTATGTTGATTTGACATTTTCAAAAAACATTATTAAAAGTTTAATGTATACTTTTGTATTATTTTAAGATTATGTAATACAACTTTACTCATTTGCACTATAGAAAAATGTAAATTTTTAGCTGATTGACAATTTTTTCCCCCGTTTTTAAGAATTACAAACAAACAAGTTTGATGTGTATTAGAACTAACTTTGCTTCGATTGCAAGCTTAACTTGGAATCCTTGTCATTTTAACTAAAATGGCTTCAACTATAGACAAATAGTTAATATTGACAAACATATTTTTTTCAGTGTGCGCGCCGTATTTTTCTTATGCGCCGTACGTTCCATAGCCTCGCCAGGTTATCAGAAACAAAAATTTCTGATAGATTATTGAACTAGAATATTACTTAACAAAAATTTTGAAATAAACTTTGATGCAAGACAAAAAGAATGCCATTTGGATCATCAACAGTAAGTGTGCAGATGGCAAAAATTTAGAAGTCGCCGCCCCTGATCGTTTCAAATACTTAGTGTTAATCGATTTCTTCTACAATGGATATTAATACCCATATTATAGAAAAAAAATTGAAGAATCCAATATTTTTAAATAATTTTTTTTTTTATAGTTTCAAACTATATATGTAATAAGACTAAACGCGATAATAGTTGATAACAATTTATTACAATTTTCCATTTTAAAAAATTTTCCGACTATTAAAGAGATATACAAAAGCATATTCTCTTTATACCTGAAAGAAAAAAGCATGTTTATTCCTAACGGTCGCCTATTATATTCCTTCGAATTTGGAGGCTCAGGTCTCAGGTCTCCACTTTGCAGGCTCATTGTCCGCAGTGGTATCTAGCAAAAACAATGTTTAAAACTGAAACGAGGGATTTAAATTTGTCGATTTTTCAGTAATATTAATTCTCAGTTTCAATTTCTCATATTTTGAGCTTAAACACTGTTTTTTCCTGAGTTATGTATATCCGACTACTCTTCGTTTAAATAATAAGTTTGTCTTTAACAGCCTAAAATAATAATATGTTAACAATTCCAATTTTTCAAACAAAATTTTGTGCGCCCGGGGGTTATTTTGTGCACGCGAGGTTTTTAATGAATAAAATCATTATTTTGAGTTGTTTAAGTTTACTACTTGGTATAAATGTTTTCTGATATCTAGACTACAGAGAGTACTAAATGAAATTACTTAAGTAATTCTTTATCAGAAATCAGAAAAAAAATCGTAACGTCGTAAAAATCAAGCTTAAAATTTTCAAAGTTCTAAAAATTCTGTTCAGAACTCGGAACTTTAAAAGTGTTTCTAAAAGTAAATAATACTTGTTGATGGTGTATACATGATTCGCTAACTTTTTACTGTATATTTTAAGAAAAAAAGTGCCAATAACTGAAAAACCAGGATTTGTTGGGTTATTTTGTTCATTCTTTAAAATTAAATTTTTTTCAAAAATTTGTTTTCTAGTTAGTAAAAAAAACTCTAGTGTTTCGTTTTGAAACATTTTTTTATTAGTTTTGTTACAAAAGGTGAGAAATAAGCAATAAATTTCAATTTTACACGCGGTGCCATAAAAAACCCCAAAAAAATGATATTAATAATTACATGCTTCTCAAGTTAATTTTGATACTTTTTCTCTTAAAATAACTTAAGGAGAATAGTAGAAGTAATATTAAGTAAGATTGTCTTCAGAAAATAACTTTTTTTTTAAATCTACATTTTTGTGAAATTTTAGTGTTTTATTTTCAAATTAGTTAAATAATTCCTACAATAGAAAAATATTTCTAGCTTTGGTTTTCTTTACTGTACTCTAGAATATTTAAAAACTATAATGCGTTTATATAACTTTATTATAGAAAGGAAGGATGTCCATACAACATAACTGAATATTAACATTTTTTTTTCAAATTCTGAATTTTAATAAAGCATAGAGTGGTAAAAGAGTATGACGGTATATAGTTTATCCAAATACCCATATTTTTCTCTTTAATAAAATGTTTTCTATAGGGTAAGTCCGGGGGAGATGGCCATACTTTCTATAAAGGTCCATAAAAATAAAAAAAACAACATTTATATATTGATGTTTATTGTTAATTAAACATTGACTATTTAACTTTAAAACAACCATAACCCTCACAGCACCGGATATCCCGGGATATCCTAAAAATGTCCCGTGGATATCCCTAGGATATCCCAGGGATATCCAAGGATATTTTCAGGATATCCTAAAAGCGGCGGTTTGGATATCCTAAGGATATCCGCCGATATCCTGGGGATATCCTAGGGATATCCCATGGATATTCATAAAATGAAATTTAAGATATCCCCCGGATATCCCCAGGATATCCCCAGGATATCCTCAGGACATCCTTAGGACATCCTCAGGACATCCTCAGGACATCCTCAGGACATCCTCAGGACATCCTCAGGACATCCTCAGGACATCCTCAGGACATCCTCAGGACATCCTCAGGACATCCTCAGGACATCCTCAGGGCATCCTCAGGACATCCTCAGGACATCCTCAGGACATCTTTAGGACATCCTCAGGACATCCTCAGGACATCCTCAGGACATCCTTAGGATATCCTCAGGACATCCTTAGGATATCCTCAGGACATCCTTAGGATATCCTCAGGACATCCCCAGGATATACCCAACACAAACAGAATTACTAGCTAGTGCCGTATTGAGAGTTAGGTGACTGAGGCGCTTGCTGCTGGCGCAACCGCATGGGGGCGCCAAAATTTAACGAAATTAAAACAGAATAATAATTTTTAAATTATCAAAAAAAAAATGTTTTTGTAGTTGGGAGCCATAAAAATTAACATATCATTTGCACCAAAAGAGGAATTTTATACATTATGACTTACCCCACTTTGCGTTTCAACCCGTGTGGAAAGTTCCGAGTATTTCGCAGTGTAAGTGGGCGCCAGTTGGGGGCTAGGTGGGGCCCACCTGGGCTAGGTAGGCCTCAACTGGTGCCCACTTACAAACTGGGAAATACTGGGAACTTTTCCACACGGGAACTGCAATAGTATTAATTTTAAAACAAAACAAAAGTACATTTTCTCGAAAACCCATTATTGGCCCATTTCCATTTTCACATATTTCGTTGGAAAAAATCTCAGCTTTCGATTGAAAAAAATAAAAAAAATCCAAAAACCGACGAAAAACCTCAAAAGTGAAAAATAAGACTTAATTTTGAAAAAAGAAGGGTTACAATCTTTTTTTAAAATTATTTTTTATTTAAAAAGTGCTTGAAAAAAGCTTTAAAATTCACTATATATAAATTAAAATCTATTAAGTTGTTCCATAATTATACGAACTTGAAAATGACGGTGTCTTTCAAAAAGTCAAAACTTCAACCCTCTCTACTTCATACAAATTTTTTTCAAAAGAGCTAATATTGCAGAGATTTGATATTATCATGTAGGGCAACAATTTACTAAAGTTATAGGATATTCTAATTTTTGACTGGGGTAGTTCAGGAATAATACCCCATAGAAAGATTTAAATAGAATTCAATTCAATTATTTATTTATTTATTTATTTCAATTTAACGGGCAATGCCCTTTCATACAAAAGTATTTAATTAAATCTAATCCTAGAACAAAACTAGGAGCTAAATCGAATATAAAATTATAAATTTGTTTTAATATTAATTAATTAAAATATTAAATAAAAAATTTATTCCTTTTGAAATGTAGAATTTAATAAATAATGAAAAAATGAAATAAATACCTAGTACCTATATTTTTCTTTTAGAGAATTGAATAAAAATTTAAAATAATAATTTATGTCCCTGAAGTTCTGAACGTTCATTTAAACGAAATTTTTGTTACATGGAAATATTTTCAAGAATAACTTTTGCAACGCAAAATATAAAAGAAGAATTTAATTCTTAAAATATCAAAATCATTTTTTTGGTAAGCAAAACTTTATTTTTGGTCAAATTTGAATTTGTAAAATATTAAAATAATAATTTCGTTGATTTAAACGTTCAGAACTTAAAGGTCATATAATTTTTATTCCCTTTTATAAAGATAATTAATTTAAAATACGTAATAATTTTGAGAATCCAATTACTTAAAAAATTAACCTTTTTCAACATGTAAAATTTAAAGAAATTTACAGGGTGTCTAGCGAATTATCATTTTTATTTTCCTTGCAAATTGATAAAAATTTAGTAGCAAATTTACATTTAACAAATAATAGATGAAATTCTGTAAAAAATTATAAAGATTAAGAAATTATGATGAACATTGGAAAACCTACAGAACATAAAAATTTTAAGCTATAAGATAAAAAGTTAAAAATATTAAATTAATTAAAAGCTTAAAGAATAAAAAATATGATGAAAGAACGAATAACTTGATAAAAATGTGAAGATATTAATTTAAAGACAATAAGTAAAAGAACTGAAAAAATGTAGGAAACTAAGAACATTTAATACAAAATGAAAATTATTTGAAAAACGGAGATATAATCTTTAAAAAATAAATGCAGCAAACTATGAAGATATGAAGAAATTACAAAACTATGTGAAAATTATGTTCATTTCTGAAGATTTCGCTTTTATGTAAAAAAAATATTTGCTTTCTCAAAAAGGAAGCTAAATTCGTTTTTCATTGTAAAACATTTTTTAAAATTTTTATAAAGGAATCATTACTTAAAAATGCCAATTAGAGTAGTTATATTAAAGACGTCAAAATTAAAATTTTATTAAAAATTAAAAATCCCCATTATTTCTTCAAATTGAGAATAAAATGTATACTTTATACATAATTAAATTGATCCATTTTTACATATAGAATATTTTGTCCAAAGGATCTATGATTATAAAATAAAAATTGGAGAAGGTGTAAAAAGAAAAAGAATTTTAAATGAAAAAAAAATTAAAACTCATGATTTATTATTATGCGAATTTTCGGTCCATTATAGACTTTATATAGGTCAATCGATTCGTTTTGAGACAATATGATTTTTTATTTGTTAAGTTGTATTTTAAGTGTGAAAAAAAATTTTGTTAAGAAACGATATTTTTTTGTGAAAATGGTGCTTAAAAATATCCGATCTTTTTTTTAAACATGAATATTTGGGCTTTTCAGATAAACATAAGTCGATTTAGATTATTTTTAAAACTCAAAAATTTTAACGATCACAAAGCTTCTTCAATGAGGAAGCAAAATGTTTAAAAATAAAAAAAGTGGGTGAATAAGTCTATCAATTTTTCTCTATAAAGTATAAATACATTTGCAAAAAAAAAAAAAATTAGCAATGTAAAATTAAATCAAATAAAACCAAGGTTGCAAAATTTTTTATAAATGAGTAGGGGAGGGGGGCGAAAATTTTTAAGTTTGACTCGGGCGCCAGAAAAGCTCACTACGGGTCTGGTGTATATGCACTTAAAATAAGTGAAAATATCACTTAGGGGCCATTTAAGTATTATTTAAGCATCAAGGAGGGGGAAGGGGGTTCCAAAATGCTGACTCTCCATACAAAATTATTTTTTCATCCATTGAAAAATGCTGACATGAGGGAGGGGAGGGGGCCAAAAACCTCTTAAAATATGCTCACGTAATACTTGAACAGCCCCTTATTTAGAGAGAAATGTCACTTATTTGGAAGTGTACATGTATACACTTATTAAAAAGTGTAACACTTTTGACTTCTGAATAAGTAAATATTCATTTCTTCAAATTTAGAAAGAAAAATGTTGTTTCTTAAACCAGGACAGCTTTTTTGGCTTGAAATTCCGAAAAGCACAAAATTTAAATTTTATTGAAATTACGTATAATTACATATTTTAATGCACTGTTTATGAAAATAATAATAAAAATATCCACTGATTAAAAATATTAAAATATTAAAAATGTCAATAATTGATTTGTACAAAAGTGGTAGTCTTTATCCCTTACAAAAAGAAGTACTGGATTTAGTTCTGGGTTAAGGGGACAGTTCACTTTTCATCCCTAACTTATTCCCGTGCACCTGCTCGGCGAGGAAAACTCATTCCGGGCCTTCTCCCACTCTTGAGCCCTGCCTACCCCTTCGTCACGACTTCTTCTACTGTAATAATTGCAGCTACACAGTTAAAAATTATATGTTAAATTTAACATAAGTCATATGTTCCAAACGGTCCAATCAAAATTTGTGATAATTTTTAACACAGGGATTTGTGTTGTTTTGTATATCACCTGCTTGACAGAAGTAAAATATAATTATGTTGAGTTAAGGAGTAAATTTTATTCAGATAGTATTGAACTTTACCTTTTGATTATGTAAATGAATTTTCAATATGAAATTTACGTTTTACAACAAAAAATTAAATGTAAACTACAGTGTTATTAAAAAATTGGAGGTTATGTTCATGAATCGAATGACAGTTTGCTTTAATAAAAACATATACTTTTTTATTTCATTTTTGTGGTCTACATTACTTCAAGAATATAATTCTTAAATTGCAGATTAAAATTTGAAAAAATAAAAAAGTTATACATATGCACATCGGTTCATTACACACAAAACTTCAAACGCTTTTTTCTCAAACCAGGATTTTTAAACTGGCGGACAGCATATAATTCGAGTTCTTTTTAATCGATTTTAAAAACCCTTAGATAAATTTGTTCGTTATGAATAAATCCCTTAGGCAAAAAGATACTGGGATAAGAGTGATTTTCACAAAAAGAAATACTGTGGTAATTTTCTGTACGAATAGTTACTCTATTTAGCTTAGGTTTAGCAGCAACTATAGTTCTAATAGAAAATCACTTATAGTAATAATCACTGATAAAAACATACTCCACATTTTTTATGTACCGTCACATTCCATGACTCCAGCAGAATTTGACTGTACATAGAGAGGAAGGGGTGTTTGGCAGTAGTAAAGTCAAACGGGGTATTTGGACGGAGGGGTAGACAGGGCTCAAGAGTGGGAGAAGTTCCGGAATGAGTTTTCCTCACCAAGCAGGTACACGGAAATAAGTTGGGGATGAATCGTGAATCTCCCGGGTTAAGGACTGGGAAGAAGTACTGGGTTCAGTACTGAGACAAGTACTGGGTTCAGTACTGGAAAGTCAGTACTTTTTTCACCATGGATTGTTAATAATTTTTTCATGCTGCGCACTAAGTTTGTATGGGTGCTACGGCTGGGCAATAGTTTTTCGTTGTAAATTAAATAGAGAGGAATACATTGAACGCAAAATCACAATTGCACTAAAATTTGAGAAAAAATGTGTTATTGTGCTTAAAAAATTATATTGCGCGAAAAAGTACTGATTTTACAGTACTTAACCCAGTACTTCTTCCCAGTACTGAATCCAGTACTACTTTTTTGCAAGGGATAACAATTCACATTATTGTTATATATATCTACAATATTTTGATAATTGTAATGGTGTTCATGAAAGTCAATAATCTATAGATCCACAAATACTCAGATGTTTCCACAAGTTTGACACATGGAATTTAGATTACCACACGTTAGAAATTTTAAAATATCTTATACTTATGCAAATTAATAACCAAATATAACTTTTTTGTACAAGGGTACCTTTGTGTTGGCGAGCTACACTATCACTGAAAGAAATTACTTGGGTAATTTTACCTATAATGTTTTGGAACCAAAAAACCCAAAGATTTTATGGATTAAAGTGCACAAGATTTTCAGTAATTTTACCTAAAGCCTTTTAAACAACTACCCAATCATATTTAGATAAAAATACACAAGCTTTTTGGTAACTCACAACTACCCACACAGGCAATTGTACGTAAATTTAACAAACAGGTTGTGTATTTTTACCAAAATCTATTTAACGCTAAGAGATCTCGAACTACTCGCAACTCCTGGGCCTAAAGCCCAACGCAACGCTCCAACCACTATGCTATACGCTCGTGAACTATCATTATAAGCTACATCAGGAGGAAAAAGCAATGTCTCAAGTTATCACTATCTTCATATTAAAAACAACATTAAAAAATTATCAGATAAAAAGTTGTAATTAAAAAAATTATTGTTTAAACAAATTGTTGAAAAACTATACTAAAACCAATTAAAAGAATACTGTAACCAATAGCAGGTATAATTTGTAATTTGTTGCTGTGACCAACGGGCTTTTATCACATGGCGCATGGACGTGATGAAAAGAAACGGTATGCCCCCAATACGTTACAACTTAAAACCCAGAAGAACCTCCCGGTATTCCGTAGAAACTAAATTTAAGCAAGTGGTGGGGGTATACCAATTCCCCTCAAGGCGTCTAAGAGATACCTGCACGTGACCAATAGCCATAAGTATGCAAAATGTTTTAAAGCCTAAGGAATAGCATAGTTTTTAGCCTATAAATATTCGTAAAGTATTTATACGCATCATCCCTGTAAAAGCATGAATATATCCTGAGGATGTCCTGAGGATATCCTTAGGATGTTCTAAGGATATCCTTATGATGTCCTAGGGATATCCTTAGGATGTCCTAGGGATATCCTTAGGATATCCTCAGGACATCCTAGGGATATCCTAGGGACGTTTTCAGGTTATTTTAACATTATTTCAGGATGTCCTGAGGATATCCTGAAGGATATCCGTAGGATATCCTTTGGTTTTGAGGAAGGCCACTAAACTTTACGGAAGAGTAACAAAGATTCATTGCATTTTGAATAGCAAGTGCTAAGTAGCCGAGAGGTTTAAGGCTACGCGTAAGCTTGGCATCCATCATAGTTAAGTAGGTTCGATCCCCGTATCCCATAAGATTTTTCCGATGCGTTTAACCATTAAATTATTATATATAAGGAAGGACATAAAAAATTATAAATAAGTAAATTAATATCTACTTTATTATAATTTTTTTTTCAAAAATATCCTTGGGATATCCTGAGGACATCCTTGGGATATCCTAAGGATATCCTAGGGATATCCTTTTAAACATTTCTGGGGATATCCTGAGGATGTCCTAAGGATATCCTGGGGATATCCTAGGGATATCCTGAGAATATCCTTATTGCGGCGGCTTGGATATCCCCAGGATATCCTTTTAATATCCTGAGGATATCCTGGGGACATTTTCAGGATATCCTGACATTATTTCCGATATCCTGAGGATATCCTAGGGATATCCTTTTGTTGTGAGGGAAATAATATAAAATATTTTAATGTTAACAATCATAAAATTAATGTTTTGTAAAAAGTGACATTCAGGGAGAGATGGCCAATCGTAGTGTGAGATGGCCATAGGTGTAAGGGAGAGTTGGCCACACCTATTATTTAAGTAAATAAATATAATTAATATATCATTTTGAGTTTATTACATGAAAGAATAAACAAAACACAAAAATAAGTCTTATCTTAAAGAATATCACCACAATAAATAGATATTTAAACAAGTTGAAATTTTTCAGTACTGGAGTAATAGACAAAATAAAAAGGAAGTATTATATTTAATTTTTTATTATTTTTCGCCAAAATTTTGCTTTTCTTTATGTTTAAATGCAAAACGAAGAAATTTAGTTTAGAATAAGTGACCTTTTGAGTCAATTTCTGTAAAAATATTTGAATTGGCCATCTATCCCTTATGACATCCCCCCAGATTTCCCCTAATATTTAAATAAATAAAAATTTTTCATGTATAATTCTGACGTTATTACAAAGCTTGCCTCATGTATAGTTCCAAAAAATACGAAAATAAGCATTATTCTAAAAAAAAAGAACACTTTAACAATCAGTAAAGTCAACCCATTGATGTTTTCGAGCACTCCCTGGCAGCCTGGTAACCCCGAACGGTAACCATTGAAAGTTGCCGTTTGGTTACAGTTTGGTTACGGTTCGGTTTTATGCTGAATATGAAAAGAAATAAGTATAATTAGTACTTCTGAAGTACTAATTACGATAAAGTAAATTACTTTTGATTGTTTTGATTAAGTTTTGACTTATAAATGATTGTTTTATGAGGGAAAATAATAAAAAAGTGAATCTCATTTTAGGAGCGAATGTCAAGTAGGACGGTTAGTAGAGTGCTATCCCAAAAGAGAAATTGCCCTGAAAAGCAAATATTATCAAAAAAGACATGTAATTATTGATGAACTAAATCAATAATCAAATGGCTCATTAATAATAATTAACAGAAAAATAAAAAAACATTGAAATTTTTCGATTTCTCGTAATTCTAATAGAGAAATTAACCTACGCAGATTGACCACCAATCAGAGGGGACCACGTGTTTTTCGCACCAAATTCGAATAACACTATTTGATTTAATCAAACAAACTTTTATTTTCAATATTTTAAATACATTCATTAATTATAAAAAACATTAAAAAGTCAGTTACCAAAGGACAGAAAGTTCGCAACCCCCAAAAACCACCCCTAAAATAGAAATAAAAAAAAAATTCTACAAAAAATATAATAAAAATCTAAAATAACGAAACGTACTCTGCAATATGCCCCTTAATTTTTCCAAATGACAAATAGATTAATCAACCCAAAAAAACCACCCCTAAGGAAAAAAAGAAAAATATATCAGAGAAAAATATTCAAAATCGACAAAAAAATTATAATTAAGTTCTAAAATGATGGAACGTATTTAGGAATATACCCTATAATTTTTCTAATTGACGAATTAATTTCACCACCCTAAAAACCACCCCTTAAAAAAAAAGATAAAGTTATAACAGAGAAATACTCAAAATCAACCAAAAAATTATAATCATGTTCTAAAATGATGAAACGTACTCAGGAATGTGCCCCCTAATTTTTCCAATTGACAAAAAGATTTATCAACCCTAAAAAACCACCCCTAAGGAAAAAAAGAAAAAGAAATCAGAGAAAAATACTCAAAATCAACAAAAAAATTATAATTAAGTTATAAAATGATGAAACCTACTCAAGAATATGCCCTATAATTTTTCTAATTGACTAATTAATTTTTGAACGATAAAAAACCACCCCTTAAGAAAAAAAGAAAAAGATATCAGAGAAAAATACTCAAAATCAACAAAAAAATTATAATTAAGTTCTAAAATGATAGAACGTTCTCAGGAAAATGCCCTCTAATTTTTCAAATTGACAAATTAATTTATTAACCCTAAAAAACCACCCCTTAGAAAAATAGAACAAGTTATCACAGAGAAATACTCTAAACCAACAAAAAAAATATAATCATGTTCTAAAATGATTAAACGTACTCTGCAATATGCCCCCTAATTTTTCCAATTGACAAATAGATTTATCAACCCTAAAAAACCACCCCTAAGAAAAAAAAAAGATATAAGAGAAAAATACTCAAATACAACAAAAAAATTATAATTAAGTTCTAAAATGATGAAACGTACACAAGAATATGCCCTATAATTTTTCAAATTGACGAATTAATTTATCAACCCTAAAAAACCACCCCCTAGAAAAGTAGAAAAACTTATCAGAGAAAAATACTGAAAACAAACTAAAAAATTATAATCATGTTCTCAAATGACGAAACGTCCTCCGGAATACGCCCCCTAATTTTTCCAATTGATAAATAGATTTATCAACCCTAAAAAACCACCCCTAAGGAAAAAAAGAAAAAGATATAAGAGAAAAATACTCAAAATCAATAAAAAAATTATAATTAAGTTCTAAAATGATGAAACGTACTCAAGAATATGCCATATAATTTTTCTAATTAACTAATTAATTTTTTAACAATAAAAAACCACCCCTTAAGAAAAAAAGAAAAAGATATCAGAGAAAAATACTCAAAATCAACAAAAAAATTATAATTAAGTTCTAAAATGATAGAACGTTCTCAGGAATATGCCCTCTAATTTTTCAAATTGACAAATTAATTTATCAACCCTAAAAAACCACCCCTTAGAAAAATAGAAAAAGTTATCACAGAGAAATACACAAAACGAACAAAAAAAATATAATCATGTTCTAAAATGATTAAACGTACTCTGCAATATGCCCCCTAATTTTTCCAATTGACAAATAGATTTATCAATCCTAAAAAACCACCCCTAAGGAAAAAAAGAAAAAGATATAAGAGAAAAATACTCAAAATCAACAAAAAAATTATAATTAAGTTCTAAAATGATGAAACGTACACAAGAATATGCCCTATAATTTTTTAAATTGACGAATTAATTTATCAACCCTAAAAAACCACCCCCTAGAAAAGTAGAAAAACTTATCAGAGAAAAATACTCAAAATAAACTAAAAAATTATAATCATGTTCTCAAATAATGAAACGTCCTCCGGAATACGCCCCCTAATTTTTCCAATTGATAAATAGATTTATCAACCCTAAAAAACCACCCCTAAGGAAAAAAAGAAAAAGATATAAGAGAAAAATACTCAAAATCAACAAAAAAATTATAATTAAGTTCTAAAATGATCAAACGTACTCAAGAATATGCCCTATAATTATTCAAATTGAGAAATTAATTTATTAACCTTAAAAAACCACCCCTTAGAAAAGTAGAAAAACTTATCAGAGAAAAATACTCAAAATAAACTAAAAAATTATAATCATGTTCTTAAATGATGAAACGTCCTCCGGAATACGCCCCCTAATTTTTCCAATTGACAAATAGATTTATCAACCCTAAAAAACCACCCCTTAAGAAAAAAAGAAAAAGATATCAGAGAAAAATACTCAAAATCAACCAAAAAATTATAATTAAGTTCTAAAATGATGAAACGTACTCAAGAATATGCCATATAATTTTTCTAATTAACTAATTAATTTTTAAACGATAAAAAACCACCCCTTAAGAAAAAAAGAAAAAGATATCAGAGAAAAATACTCAAAATCAACAAAGAAATTATAATTAAGTTCTAAAATGATAGAACGTTCTCAGGAATATGCCCTCTTATTTTTTAAATTGAGCAATTAATTTATTAACCCTAAAAACCACCCCTTAGAAAAATAGAAAAAGTTATCACAGAGAAATACTCAAAACCAACAAAAAAAATATAATCATGTTCTAAAATGATTAAACGTACTCTGAAATATGCCCCCTAATTTTTCCAATTGACAAATAGATTTATCAATCCTAAAAAACCACCCCTAAGGAAAAAAAGAAAAAGATATAAGAGAAAAATACTCAAAATCACCAAAAAAATTATAATTAAGTTCTAAAATGATGAAACGTACACAAGAATATGACCTATAATTTTTCTCATTGACAAATTCATTTTTTAACCATAAAAAACCACCCCTTAAGAAAAAAAGAAAAAGATATAAGAGAAAAATACTCAAAATCAACAATAAAATTATAATTAAGTTCTAAAATGATGGAACGTATTTAGGAATATGCCCCCTAATTTTTCCAATTAACAAATAGATTAACAAACCCTAAAAAACCACCCCTTAGGAAAAAAAGAAAAAGAAATCAGAGAAAAATACTTAAAATCAACAAAAAAATTATAATTAACTTCTGAAATGATCAAACGTACTCAAGAATATGCCCTATAATTATTCAAATTGAGAAATTAATTTATTAACCTTAAAAAACCACCCCTTAGAAAAGTAGAAAAACTTATCAGAGAAAAATACTCAAAATAAACTAAAAAATTATAATCATGTTCTTAAATGATGAAACGTCCTCCGGAATACGCCCCCTAATTTTTCCAATTGACAAATAGATTTATCAACCCTAAAAAACCACCCCTTAAGAAAAAAAGAAAAAGATATCAGAGAAAAATACTCAAAATCAACCAAAAAATTATAATTAAGTTCTAAAATGATGAAACGTACTCAAGAATATGCCATATAATTTTTCTAATTAACTAATTAATTTTTGAACGATAAAAAACCACCCCTTAAGAAAAAAAGAAAAAGATATCAGAGAAAAATACTCAAAATCAACAAAAAAATTATAATCATGTTCTAAAATTATGGAACATACTCAGGAATATGCGCACTCATTTTCCCAATTGACGAATTAAATTATCAACCCTAAAAAACCACCCCTTAGAAAAATAAAAAAAGGTATCAGAGAAGAATACTCAAAATCAACAAAAAAATTAGAATCAGGTTCTAAAATAATGGACCATACTCAGAAATATGCATTCTAATTGTTCCAATTAACAAATTAATTTATTAACCCTTGAAAACAACCCCATTAGATGATATCGTGGCAGAACAGCCTTTAAAAACAAAACAACCTAGAGTGATGATCAATGATGATCATCAACGATGACCATAGCATGGCTCATTTAATGGAATTACCCTAGAATGATGATCCATACAAATCATCAACAATTAACAATTTCAAAAAATGAAAATTCAATCAATTTTTGTATCGACAGAAAAATTTGACAAAATACACAAAAAATTTTTCAGATAAATATCAATTGTTTTCCATATTTCTAGATCTTATTTCAAATTTTCTCATCTATGAACGAATAAAATTGAACAAAAATTGAAGGACTGCGCGTTACTTTCATATAGTAAAAAAATGAAAATTCAATCAATTTTTGGCTCGACAGAAAAATTTGGCAAAATACACAAAAAATTTTTCATATAAATATCAATTATTTTTCATGTTTTAAGATCTAATTTCAAATTTTTTCATCTTTGAACGAATAAAATTGAAGAAAAATTGAAGGACTGCGCGTTACTTTCATATAGTCACAAAATGAAAATTCAATCAATTTTTTTCTCGTCAGAAAAATTTGGCAAAATAGAAAAAAAAAATTTCAGATAAATATCAAAAATTTTCCATATTTCTAGATCTAATTTCAAATTTTTTCAATTATGAACGAATAAAATTAAACAAAAATTGAAGGACTGCGCTTTACTTCCATCTAGTCAAAAAATGAAAATGAAATCAATTTTTGTCTCGACAGAGAAATTTAGCAAAATACACAAAAAAATTTTCAGATAGATATCAATTATTTTCCATGTTTCTAGATCTAATTTCAAATTTTTTCATCTATGAACGAATAAAATTGAACAAAAATTGAAGGACTGCGCGTTACTTTCATATAATCAAAAAATGAAAAGTCAATCATTTTTTTTCTCGACAGAAAAATTTGGCAAAATACACAAAAAATTTTTCAGATAAATATCAATTATTTTCCATGTTTCTAGATCTAATTTTAAATTTTTTCATGTATGAACGAATAAAATTAAACAAAAATTGAAGGACTGCGCGTTACTTTCATATAGTCAAAAAATGAAAATTCAATCAATTTTTGTCTCGACAGAAAAATTTGTCAAAATACACAAAAAATTTTTTAGATAAATATCAATTACTTTCCATATTTCTATAGATCTAATTTCAAATTTTTTCATCTAAGAAAGAATAAAATTGAACAAAAATTAAAGGACTGCACGTTACTTTTATCTAGTCAAAAAATGAAAATTCAATCAACTTTTGTCTCGACAGAAAAATTTGGCAAAATACACAAAAAATTTTTCAGATAAATGTCAATTATTTTCCATATTTCTAGATCTAATTTCAAATTTTTTCATCTATGAACGAATAAAATTGAACAAAAATTGAAGGACTGCTCGTTACTTTCATATAGTAAAAAAATGAAAATTTAATCAATTTTTGGCTCGACAGAAAAATTTGGCAAAATACAAAAAAAAAATTTTAAGATAAATATCAATTATTTTCCGTATTTCTAGATCTAATTTAAAATTTTATTATCTATGAACGAATAAAATTGAACAAAAATTGAAGGACTGCGCGTTACTTTCATATAGCAAAAAAAATGAAAATTTAATCAATTTTTGGCTCGACAGAAAAATTTGGCAAAATACAAAAAAAAAATTTTAAGATAAATATCAATTATTTTCCATATTTCTAGATCTAATTTTAAATTTTTTTATCTATGAACGAATAAAATTGACCAAAAATTGAAGGACTGCGCGTTACTTTCATATAGTCAAAAAATGAAAATTCAATCAATTTTTGTCTCGACAGAAAAATTTGTCAAAATACACAAAAAATTTTTTAGATAAATATCAATTACTTTCCATATTTCTATAGATCTAATTTCAAATTTTGTTATCTATGAACGAATAAAATTGAACAAAAATTGAAGGACTGCGCGTTACTTTCATATAATCAAAAAATGAAAATTCAATCAATTTTTGTCTCGACAGAAAAATTTGTAAAATACACAAAAAATTTTTTAGATAAATATTAATTATTTTCCATGTTTCTAGATCTAATTTCAAATTTTTTCATCTATGAACGAATAAAATTGAACAAAAATTGAAGGACTGCTCGTTACTTTCATATAGTAAAAAAATGAAAATTTAATCAATTTTTGGCTCGACAGAAAAATTTGGCAAAATACAAAAAAAAAATTTTAAGATAAATATCAATTATTTTCCATATTTCTAGATCTAATTTTAAATTTTTTTATCTACGAAAGAATAAAATTGAACAAAAATTGAAGGACTGCGCGTTACTTTCATATAGTCAAAAAATGAAAATTCAATCAATTTTTGTCTCGACAGAAAAATTTGTCAAAATACACAAAAAATTTTTTAGATAAATATCAATTACTTTCCATATTTCTATAGATCTAATTTCAAATTTTTTCATCTAAGAAAGAATAAAATTGAACAAAAATTAAAGGACTGCACGTTACTTTCATATAGTTAAAAAATAAAAATTTAATTAATTTTTGTGTCGACAGAAAAATTTGGCAAAATACACAAAAAATTTTTCAGATAAATATCAAAAATTTTCCATATTTCTAGATCTTATTTCAAATTTTTTCATCTATGAACGAATAAAATTGAACAAAAATTAAAGGACTGCGCGTTACTTTCATATAATCAAAAAATGAAAATTCAATCAATTTTTGTCTCGACAGAAAAATTTGGCAAAATACACAAAAAATTTTTCAGATAAATATTAATTATTTTCCATGTTTCTAGATCTAATTTCAAATTTTTTCATCTATGAACGAATAAAATTGAACAAAAATTGAAGGACTGCTCGTTACTTTCATATAGTAAAAAAATGAAAATTTAATCAATTTTTGGCTCGACAGAAAAATTTGGCAAAATACAAAAAAAAAATTTTAAGATAAACATCAATTATTTTCCATATTTCTAGATCTAATTTTAAATTTTTTTATCTACGAAAGAATAAAATTGAACAAAAATTGAAGGACTGCGCGTTACTTTCATATAGTCAAAAAATGAAAATTCAATCAATTTTTGTCTCGGCAGAAAAATTTGTCAAAATACACAAAAAATTTTTTAGATAAATATCAATTACTTTCCATATTTCTATAGATCTAATTTCAAATTTTTTCATCTAAGAAAGAATAAAATTGAACAAAAATTAAAGGACTGCACGTTACTTTCATATAGTTAAAAAATAAAAATTTAATTAATTTTTGTGTCGACAGAAAAATTTGGCAAAATACACAAAAAATTTTTCAGATAAATATCAAAAATTTTCCATACTTCTAGATCTTATTTCAAATTTTTTCATCTATGAACGAATAAAATTGAACAAAAATTAAAGGACTGCGCGTTACTTTCATATAATCAAAAAATGAAAATTCAATCAATTTTTGTCTCGACAGAAAAATTTGGCAAAATACACAAAAAATTTTTCAGATAAATATTAATTATTTTCCATGTTTCTAGATCTAATTTCAAATTTTTTCATCTATGAACGAATAAAATTGAACAAAAATTGAAGGACTGCTCGTTACTTTCATATAGTAAAAAAATGAAAATTTAATCAATTTTTGGCTCGACAGAAAAATTTGGCAAAATACAAAAAAAAAATTTTAAGATAAATATCAATTATTTTCCATATTTCTAGATCTAATTTAAAATTTTTTTATCTATGAACGAATAAAATTGAACAAAAATTGAAGGACTGCGCGTTACTTTCATATAGTAAAAAAATGAAAATTTAATCAATTTTTGGCTCGACAGAAAAATTTGGCAAAATACAAAAAAAAAAATTTAAGATAAATATCAATTATTTTCCATATTTCTAGATCTAATTTTAAATTTTTTTATCTATGAACGAATAAAATTGAACAAAAATTGAAGGACTGCGCGTTACTTTCATATAGTCAAAAAATGAAAATTCAATCAATTTTTGTCTCGACAGAAAAATTTGTCAAAATACACAAAAAATTTTTTAGATAAATATCAATTATTTTCCATATTTCTAGATCTAATTTTAAATTTTTTTATCTACGAAAGAATAAAATTGAACAAAAATTGAAGGACTGCTCGTTACTTTCATATAGTAAAAAAATGAAAATTTAATCAATTTTTGGCTCGACAGAAAAATTTGGCAAAATACAAAAAAAAAATTTTAAGATAAATATCAATTATTTTCCATATTTCTAGATCTAATTTTAAATTTTTTTATCTATGAACGAATAAAATTGAACAAAAATTGAAGGACTGCGCGTTACTTTCATATAGTCAAAAAATGAAAATTCAATCAATTTTTGTCTCGACAGAAAAATTTGTCAAAATACACAAAAAATTTTTTAGATAAATATCAATTACTTTCCATATTTCTATAGATCTAATTTCAAATTTTTTCATCTAAGAAAGAATAAAATTGAACAAAAATTAAAGGACTGCACGTTACTTTCATATAGTTAAAAAATAAAAATTTAATTAATTTTTGTGTCGACAGAAAAATTTGGCAAAATACACAAAAAATTTTTCAGATAAATATCAAAAATTTTCCATATTTCTAGATCTTATTTCAAATTTTTTCATCTATGAACGAATAAAATTGAACAAAAATTAAAGGACTGCGCGTTACTTTCATATAATCAAAAAATGAAAATTCAATCAATTTTTGTCTCGACAGGAAAATTTGGCAAAATACACAAAAAATTTTTCAGATAAATATTAATTATTTTCCATGTTTCTAGATCTAATTTCAAATTTTTTCATCTATGAACGAATAAAATTGAACAAAAATTGAAGGACTGCTCGTTACTTTCATATAGTAAAAAAATGAAAATTTAATCAATTTTTGGCTCGACAGAAAAATTTGGCAAAATACAAAAAAAAAATTTTAAGATAAATATCAATTATTTTCCATATTTCTAGATCTAATTTAAAATTTTTTTATCTATGAACGAATAAAATTGAACAAAAATTGAAGGACTGCGCGTTACTTTCATATAGTAAAAAAATGAAAATTTAATCAATTTTTGGCTCGACAGAAAAATTTGGCAAAATACAAAAAAAAAATTTTAAGATAAATATCAATTATTTTCCATATTTCTAGATCTAATTTTAAATTTTTTTATCTATGAACGAATAAAATTGAACAAAAATTGAAGGACTGCGCGTTACTTTCATATAGTCAAAAAATGAAAATTCAATCAATTTTTGTCTCGACCGAAAAATTTGTCAAAATACACAAAAAATTTTTTAGATAAATATCAATTACTTTGCATATTTCTATAGATCTAATTTCAAATTTTTTCATCTATGAACGAATAAAATTGAACAAAAATTGAAGGACTGCGCGTTACTTTCATATAATCAAAAAATGAAAATTCAATCAATTTTTATCTCGACAGAAAAATTTGTAAAATACACAAAAAATTTTTTAGATAAATATTAATTATTTTCCATGTTTCTAGATCTAATTTCAAATTTTTTCATCTATGAACGAATAAAATTGAACAAAAATTGAAGGACTGCTCGTTACTTTCATATAGTAAAAAAATGAAAATTTAATCAATTTTTGGCTCGACAGAAAAATTTGGCAAAATACAAAAAAAAAATTTTAAGATAAATATCAATTATTTTCCATATTTCTAGATCTAATTTTAAATTTTTTTATCTATGAACGAATAAAATTGAACAAAAATTGAAGGACTGCGCGTTACTTTCATATAATCAAAAAATGAAAATTCAATCAATTTTTGTCTCGACAGAAAAATTTGGCAAAATACACAAAAAAGTTTTTAGATAAATATCAATTACTTTCCATATTTCTATAGATCTAATTTCAAATTTTTTCATCTATGAACGAATAAAATTGAACAAAAATTGAAGGACTGCGCGTTACTTTCATATAATCAAAAAATGAAAATTCAATCAATTTTTGTCTCGACAGAAAAAATTTGTAAAATACACAAAAAATTTTTTAGATAAATATCAATTACTTTCCATATTTCTATAGATCTAATTTCAAATTTTTTCATCTATGAACGAATAAAATTGAACAAAAATTGAAGGACTGCTCGTTACTTTCATATAGTCAAAAAATGAAAATTCAATCAATTTTTTTCTCGACAGAAAAATTTGACAAAATACACAAAAAATTTTTCAGATAAATATCAATTGTTTTCCATATTTCTAGATCTTATTTCAAATTTTTTCATCTATGAACGAATAAAATTGAACAAAAATTGAAGGACTGCGCGTTACATTCATATAGTAAAAAAATGAAAATTCAATCAATTTTTGGCTCGACAGAATAATTTGGCAAAATACAAAAAAAATTTTCAGACAAATATCAATTATTTTCCATATTTCTAGATCTAATTTTAAATTTTTTTCCTTTATTAACGAACAAATTGATATTTATCTGAAAATTTTTTTGTGTATTTTGCCAAATTTTTCAGTCGAGACAAAAATTGATTGAATTTTCATTTTTTAACTATATGAAAGTAACGCGCAGTCCTTCAATTTTTGTTCAATTTTATTCGTTAATAGATGAAAAAATTTAAAATTAGATCTAGAAATATGGAAAATAATTGACATTTATCTGAAAAATTTTTTGTGTATTTTGCCAAATTTTTCTGTCGAGACAAAAGTTGATTGAATTTTCATTTTTTGACTAGATAAAAGTAACGCGCAGTCCTTCAATTTTTTTTTCAATTTTATTCGTTCATAGATGAAAAAGTTTGAAATTAGATCTAGAAATATGAAAAATAATTGATATTTATCTGAAATTTTTTTTTTGTATTTTGCTAAATTTTTCTATCGAGACAAAAATTTATTGAATTTTCATTTTCTGACTATATGAAAGTAACGCGCAGTCCTTCAATTTTTGTTTAATTTTGTTCGTTCATAGATGAAAAAATTTGAAATTAGATCTAGAAATATGGAAAATAATTGATTTTTATCTGAAATTTTTTTTTGTATTTTGCCAAATTTTTCTGTCGTGACAAAAATTGATTGAATTTTCATTTTTTGACTATATAAAAGTAACGCACAGTCCTTCAATTTTTGTTCAATTTTATTCGTTCATAGATGAAAAAATTTGAAATTAGATCTAGAAATATGGAAAATAATTGACATTTATCTAAAAAATTTTTTGTGTATTTTGCCAAATTTTTCCGTCGAGACAAAAATTGATTAAATTTTCATTTTTTGACTATATGAAAGTAACGCGCAGTCCTTTAATTTTTGTTCAATTCTATTCTTTCATAGATGAAAAAATTTGAAATTAGATCTACAAATATGGAAAATAATTAATTTTTATCTGAAATTTTTTTCTGTATTTTGCCAAATTTTTCTGTCGTGACAAAAATTGATTGAATTTTCATTTTTTGACTATATGAAAGTAACGCACAGTCCTTCAATATTTGTTCAATTTTATTCGTTCATAGATGAAAAAATTTGAAATTAGATCTAGAAATATGGAAAATAATTGACATTTATCTGAAAATTTTTTTGTGTATTTTGCCAAATTTTTCTGTCGAGACAAAAATTGATTGAATTTTCATTTTTTGACTATATGAAAGTAACGAGCAGTCCTTTAATTTTTGTTCAATTTTATTCGTTCATAGATGTAAAAATTTGAAATAAGATCTATAGAAATATGGAAAGTAATTGATATTTATCTGAAAAATTTTTTCTGTATTTTGCCAAATTTTTCTGTCGAGACAAAAATTGATTGAATTTTCATTTTTTGACTATATGAAAGTAACGCGCAGTCCTTCAATTTTTGTTTAATTTTATTCGTTCATAGATGAAAAAATTTGAAATAAGATCTAGAAACATGGAAAATAATTGATATTTATATGAAAAATTTTTTGTGTATTTTGCTAAATTTTTCTGTCGAGACAAAATTTGATTTAATTTTCATTTTTTGACTAGATGAAAGTAACGCGCATTCCTTTAATTTTTGTTCAATTTTATTCGTTCATAGATGAAAAAATTTGAAATTAGATCTAGAAATATGGAAAATAATTGATATTTAACTAAAATTTTTTTTTTGTATTTTGCCAAATGTTTCTGACTAGACAAAAATTGATTGAATTTTCATTTTTTGACAATATGAAAGTAACGCGCAGTCCTTCAATTTTTGTTCAATTTTATTCGTTCATAGATGGAAAAATTTGAAATTAGATCTAGAAATATGGAAAATTTTTGATATTTATCTGAAAATTTTTTTGTGTATTTTGCTAAATTTTTCTGTCGAGACAAAAATTGATTTAATTTTCATTTTTTGACTAGATGAAAGTAACGCGCAGTTCTTTAATTTTTGTTCAATATTATTCGTTCATAAATGAAAAAATTTGAAATAATATCTAGAAATATGGAAAATAATTGACATTTATCTGAAAAATTTTTTGTGTATTTTGCCAAATTTTTCTGTCGAGACAAAAGTTGATTGAATTTTGATTTTTTGACTAGATAAAAGTAACGCGCAGTCCTTCAATTTTTTTTTCAATTTTATTCGTTCATAGATGAAAAAGTTTGAAATTAGATCTAGAAATATGAAAAATAATTGATATTTATCTGAAATTTTTTTTTTGTATTTTGCTAAATTTTTCTATCGAGACAAAAATTTATTGAATTTTCATTTTCTGACTATATGAAAGTAACGCGCAGTCCTTCAATTTTTGTTTAATTTTGTTCGTTCATAGATGAAAAAATTTATAATTAGATCTAGAAATATGGAAAATAATTGATTTTTATCTGAAATTTTTTTTTGTATTTTGCCAAATTTTTCTGTCGTGACAAAAATTGATTGAATTTTCATTTTTTGACTATATAAAAGTAACGCACAGTCCTTCAATTTTTTTTTCAATTTTATTCGTTCATAGATGAAAAAGTTTGAAATTAGATCTAGAAATATGAAAAATAATTGATATTTATCTGAAATTTTTTTTTTGTATTTTGCTAAATTTTTCTATCGAGACAAAAATTTATTGAATTTTCATTTTCTGACTATATGAAAGTAACGCGCAGTCCTTCAATTTTTGTTTAATTTTGTTCGTTCATAGATGAAAAAATTTATAATTAGATCTAGAAATATGGAAAATAATTGATTTTTATCTGAAATTTTTTTTTGTATTTTGCCAAATTTTTCTGTCGTGACAAAAATTGATTGAATTTTCATTTTTTGACTATATAAAAGTAACGCACAGTCCTTCAATTTTTGTTCAATTTTATTCGTTCATAGATAAAAAAATTTGAAATTAGATCTAGAAATATGGAAAATAATTGACTTTTATCTGAAAAATTTTTTGTGTATTTTGCCAAATTTTTCCGTCGAGACAAAAATTGATTGAATTTTCATTTTTTGACTATATGAAAGTAACGCGCAGTCCTTCAATTTTTGTCCAATTTTGTTCGTTAATATATGAAACTTACTATTGCTTTGTTCTGAAAGGGTTAATTATTGATGATGATCATTGATCATTTCTCTAAAGTGATTCCATTTAATGATCCATACCATGGTCAAGTGTTGAAAAAATCTTGGGTCTAGTAAAACCGAGTCAAGTTGGTATAGATTGATTATCTCAATTTGGGTTGCTCGGAAAGTGTTAATTGTTGATGATCTTTATAAATCATCATTCTAGGATAATTCCATTAAATAAGCCATGCTATGGTCATCGTTGATGATCATCATTGATCATCACTCTAGGTTGTTTTGTTTTTAAAGGCTGTTCTGCCACGATATCATCTAAAGGGGTTGTCTTAAAAGGTGGTTTTTTATAGTTAAAAAATTAATTTTTCAATTAGAAAAATTATAGGGCATATTCTTGAGTACGTTTCATCATTTCAGAAGTTAATTATAAATTTTTTGTTGATTTTGAGTATTTTTCTTTGATTTCTTTTTCTTTTTTTCCTTAGGGGTGGTTTTTTAGGATTGATAAATCTATTTGTCAATTGGAAGAATTAGGGGGCATATTTCAGAGTACGTTTAATCATTTTAGAACATGATTATATTTTTTTTGTTGGTTTTGAGTATTTCTCTGAGATAACTTTTTCTATTTTTCTAGGGGTGGTTTTTTAGGGTTTGTTAATCTATTTGTCAATTGAAAAAATTAGGGGGCATATTCCTAAATACGTTCCATCATTTTAGAACTTAATTATAATTTTATTGTTGATTTTGAGTATTTTTCTCTGATATATTTCTCTTTTTTTCTTAAGGGGTGGTTTTTTATTGTTCAAAAATAATTAGTTAATTAGAAAAATTATAGGGCATATTCTTGAGTACGTTTCATCATTTTAGAACTTAATTATAATTTTTTTATTGATTTTAAGTATTTTTCTCTGATTTCTTTTTCTTTTTTCCCTTAGGGGTGGTTTTTTAGGGTTTGTTAATCTATTTGTCAATTGGAAAAATTAGGGGGCATATTCCTAAATACGTTCCATCATTTCAGAACCTAATTATAATTTTTTTGTTGATTTTGAGTATTTTTCTCTGATATCTTTTTCCTTTTTTCTTAAGGGGTGGTTTTTTAGGGTTAATAAATTAATTAGTCAATTAGAAAAATTATAGGGCATATTCTTGAGTAGGTTTCATCATTTTAGAACTTAATTATAATTTTTTTGTTGATTTTGAGTATTTTTCTCCGATTTCTTTTTCTTTTTTTCCTTAGGGGTGGTTTTTTAGGGTTGATAAATCTATTTGTCAATTGGAAAAATTAGGGGGCATATTTCAGAGTACGTTTAATCATTTTAGAACATGATTATATTTTTTTTTGTTGGTTTTGAGTATTTCTCTGTGATAACTCTTTCTATTTTTCTAAGGGGTGGTTTTTTAGGGTTAATAAATTAATTAGTCAATTAGAAAAATTATAGGGCATATTCTTGAGTAGGTTTCATCATTTTAGAACTTAATTATAATTTTTTTGCTGATTTTGAGTATTTTTCTCTGATTTCTTTTTTTTTTTTTCCTTAGGGGTAGTTTTTTAGGGTTGATAAATCTATTTGTCAATTGGAAACATTAGGGGGCATATTGCAGAGTACGTTTAATCATTTTAGAACATGATTATATTTTTTTTGTTGGTTTTGAGTATTTCTCTGTGATACCTCTTTCTATTTTTCTAAGGGGTGGTTTTTTAGGGTTAATAAATTAATTAGTCAATTAGAAAAATTATAGGGCATATTCTTGAGTAGGTTTCATCATTTTAGAACTTAATTATAATTTTTTTGTTGATTTTGAGTATTTTTCTCCGATTTCTTTTTCTTTTTTTCCTTAGGGGTTGTTTTTTAGGGTTTGTTAATCTATTTGTCAATTGGAAAAATTAGGGGGCATATTCCTAAATACGTTCATCATTTTAGAACTTAATTATAATTTTATTGTTGATTTTGAGTATTTTTCTCTGATATCTTTTTCTTTTTTTCTTAAAGGGTGGTTTTTTATCGTTAAAAAATGAATTTGTCAATGAGAAAAATTATAGGTCATATTCTTGAGTACGTTTCATCATTTTAGAACTTAATTATAATTTTTTTGTTGATTTTGAGTATTTTTCTCTTATATCTTTTTCTTTTTTTCCTTAGGGGTGGTTTTTTAAGATTGATACATCTATTTGTCAATTGGAAAAGTTAGGGGGCATATTTCAGAGTACGTTTAATCATTTTAGAACATGATTATATTTTTTTTGTTGGTTTTAAGTATTTCTCTGTGATTTCTTTTTCTTTTTTTCCTTAGGGGTGGTTTTTTAGGGTTGATAAATCTATTTGTCAATTGGAAAAATTAGGGTGCATATTCCTAAATACGTTTCATCATTTTAGAACATGCTTATAATTTTTTAGTTGATTTTGAGTATTTCTCTGTTATAACTTTATCTTTTTTTTTTAAGGGGTGGTTTTTAGGGTGGTGAAATTAATTCGTCAATTAGATAAATTATAGGGTATATTGCTAAATACGTTCCATCATTTAAGAACTTAATTATAATTTTTTTGTCGATTTTGAATATTTTTCTCTGATGTATTTTTGTTTTTTTCCTTAGGGGTGGTTTTTTAAGATTGATAAATCTATTTGTCAATTGGAAAAATTAGGGGGCTTATTTCAGAGTACGTTTAATCATTTTACAACATGATTATATTTTTTTTGTTGGTTTTAAGTATTTCTCTGTGATAACTTTTTCTATTTTTCTAAGGGGTGGTTTTTTAGAGCTTGTTAATCTATTTGTCAATTGGAAAAATTAGGGTGCATATTCCTAAATACGTTCCATCATTTTAGAACTTAATTATAATTTTTTTGTTGATTTTGAGTATTTTTCTCTTATATATTTTTCTTTTTTTCCTTAGGAGTGGTTTTTTAAGATTGATAAATCTATTTGTCAATTGGAAAAATTAGGGGGCATATTTCAGAGTACGTTTAATCATTTTAGAACATGATTATATTTTTTTTGTTGGTTTTAAGTATTTTTCTGTGATAACTTTTTCTATTTTTCTAAGGGGTGGTTTTTTAGGGTTTGTTAATCTATTTGTCAATTGGAAAAATTAGGGTGCATATTCCTAAATACGTTCCATCATTTTAGAACCTAATTATAATTTTTTTGTTGATTTTGAGTATTTTTCTCTTATATCTTTTTCTTTTTTTTCCTTAGGGGTGGTTTTTTAGGATTGATAAATCTATTTGTCAATTGGAAAAATTAGGGGGCATATTTCAGAGTACGTTTAATCTTTTTAGAACATGATTATATTTTTTTTGTTGGTTTTGAGTATTTCTCTGTGATAACTTTGTCTATTTTTCTAAGGGGTGGTTTTTTTAGGGTTAATAAATTAATTTCTCAATTTGAAAAATAAGAGGGCATATTCCTGAGAATGTTCTATCATTTTTGAACTTAATTATAATTTTTTTGTCGATTTTAAATATTTTTCTCTAAAATATTTTTCTTTTTTTCCTTAGGGGTGGTTTTTTAAGATTGATAAATCTATTTGTCAATTGGAAAAATTAGGGGGCGTATTCCGGAGGACGTTTCATCATTTGAGAACATGATTATAATTTTTTAGTTTATTTTGAGTATTTTTCTCTGATATCTTTTTCTTTTTTTCTTAAGGGGTGGTTTTTTATCGTTCAAAAATTAATTATTTAATTAGAAAAATTATATGGCATATTCTTGAGTACGTTTCATCATTTTAGAACTTAATTATAATTTTTTTGTTGATTTTGAGTATTTTTC
Organism: Ganaspis brasiliensis; assembly: GCA_037103525.1. NCBI lineage: Eukaryota > Metazoa > Arthropoda > Insecta > Hymenoptera > Figitidae > Ganaspis > Ganaspis brasiliensis. The sequence continues at coordinate 494,394 of JAZKLR010000434.1, forward strand.
TCTGATTTCTTTTTCTTTTTTTCCTTAGGGGTGGTTTTTTAGTGTTGATAAATCTATTTGTCAATTGGAAAAATTAGGGGGCATATTGCAGAGTACGTTTAATCATTTTAGAACATATTATTATTTCCATATTTCTAGATCTAATTTTAAATTTTTTTATCTATGAACGAATAAAATTGAACAAAAATTGAAGGACTGCGCGTTACTTTCATATAGTCAAAAAATGAAAATTCAATCAATTTTTGTCTCGACAGAAAAATTTGTCAAAATACACAAAAAATTTTTTACATAAATATCAATTACTTTGCATATTTCTATAGATCTAATTTCAAATTTTTTCATCTATGAACGAATAAAATTGAACAAAAATTGAAGGACTGCGCGTTACTTTCATATAATCAAAAAATAAAAATTCAATCAATTTTTATCTCGACAGAAAAATTTTTAAAATACAGAAAAAATTTTTTAGATAAATATTAATTATTTTCCATGTTTCTAGATCTAATTTCAAATTTTTTCATCTATGAACGAATAAAATTGAACAAAAATTAAAGGACTGCTCGTTACTTTCATATAGTAAAAAAATGAAAATTTAATCAATTTTTGGCTCGACAGAAAAATTTGGCAAAATACAAAAAAAAAATTTTAAGATAAATATAAATTATTTTCCATATTTCTAGATCTAATTTTAAATTTTTTTATCTATGAACGAATAAAATTGAACAAAAATTGAAGGACTGCGCGTAACTTTCATATAGTCAAAAAATGAAAATTCAATCAATTTTTGTCTCGACAGAAAAATTTGTCAAAATACACAAAAAAGTTTTTAGATAAATATCAATTACTTTCCATATTTCTATAGATCTAATTTCAAATTTTTTCATCTATGAACGAATAAAATTGAACAAAAATTGAAGGACTGCGCGTTACTTTCATATAATCAAAAAATGAAAATTCAATCAATTTTTGTCTCGACAAAAAAATTTGTAAAATACACAAAAAATTTTTTAGATAAATATCAATTACTTTCCATATTTCTAGATCTTATTTCAAATTTTTTCATCTATGAACGAATAAAATTGAACAAAAATTAAAGGACTGCACGTTACTTTCATATAGTTAAAAAATAAAAATTTAATTAATTTTTGTGTCGACAGAAAAATTTGGCAAAATACACAAAAAATTTTTCAGATAAATATCAAAAATTTTCCATATTTCTAGATCTTATTTCAAATTTTTTCATCTATGAACGAATAAAATTGAACAAAAATTAAAGGACTGCGCGTTACTTTCATATAATCAAAAAATGAAAATTCAATCAATTTTTGTCTCGACAGAAAAATTTGGCAAAATACACAAAAAATTTTTCAGATAAATATTAATTATTTTCCATGTTTCTAGATCTAATTTCAAATTTTTTCATCTATGAACGAATAAAATTGAACAAAAATTGAAGGACTGCTCGTTACTTTCATATAGTAAAAAAATGAAAATTTAATCAATTTTTGGCTCGACTGAAAAATTTGGCAAAATACAAAAAAAAATTTTAAGATAAATATCAATTATTTTCCATATTTCTAGATCTAATTTTAAATTTTTTTATCTACGAAAGAATAAAATTGAACAAAAATTGAAGGACTGCGCGTTACTTTCATATAGTCAAAAAATGAAAATTCAATCAATTTTTGTCTCGGCAGAAAAATTTGTCAAAATACACAAAAAATTTTTTAGATAAATATCAATTACTTTCCATATTTCTATAGATCTAATTTCAAATTTTTTCATCTAAGAAAGAATAAAATTGAACAAAAATTAAAGGACTGCACGTTACTTTCATATAGTTAAAAAATAAAAATTTAATTAATTTTTGTGTCGACAGAAAAATTTGGCAAAATACACAAAAAATTTTTCAGATAAATATCAAAAATTTTCCATATTTCTAGATCTTATTTCAAATTTTTTCATCTATGAACGAATAAAATTGAACAAAAATTAAAGGACTGCGCGTTACTTTCATATAATCAAAAAATGAAAATTCAATCAATTTTTGTCTCGACAGAAAAATTTGGCAAAATACACAAAAAATTTTTCAGATAAATATTAATTATTTTCCATGTTTCTAGATCTAATTTCAAATTTTTTCATCTATGAACGAATAAAATTGAACAAAAATTGAAGGACTGCTCGTTACTTTCATATAGTAAAAAAATGAAAATTTAATCAATTTTTGGCTCGACAGAAAAATTTGGCAAAATACAAAAAAAAAATTTTAAGATAAATATCAATTATTTTCCATATTTCTAGATCTAATTTAAAATTTTTTTATCTATGAACGAATAAAATTGAACAAAAATTGAAGGACTGCGCGTTACTTTCATATAGTAAAAAAATGAAAATTTAATCAATTTTTGGCTCGACAGAAAAATTTGGCAAAATACAAAAAAAAAATTTTAAGATAAATATCAATTATTTTCCATATTTCTAGATCTAATTTTAAATTTTTTTATCTATGAACGAATAAAATTGAACAAAAATTGAAGGACTGCGCGTTACTTTCATATAGTCAAAAAATGAAAATTCAATCAATTTTTGTCTCGACAGAAAAATTTGTCAAAATACACAAAAAATTTTTTAGATAAATATCAATTATTTTCCATATTTCTAGATCTAATTTTAAATTTTTTTATCTACGAAAGAATAAAATTGAACAAAAATTGAAGGACTGCTCGTTACTTTCATATAGTAAAAAAATGAAAATTTAATCAATTTTTGGCTCGACAGAAAAATTTGGCAAAATACAAAAAAAAAATTTTAAGATAAATATCAATTATTTTCCATATTTCTAGATCTAATTTTAAATTTTTTTATCTATGAACGAATAAAATTGAACAAAAATTGAAGGACTGCGCGTTACTTTCATATAGTCAAAAAATGAAAATTCAATCAATTTTTGTCTCGACAGAAAAATTTGTCAAAATACACAAAAAATTTTTTAGATAAATATCAATTACTTTCCATATTTCTATAGATCTAATTTCAAATTTTTTCATCTAAGAAAGAATAAAATTGAACAAAAATTAAAGGACTGCACGTTACTTTCATATAGTTAAAAAATAAAAATTTAATTAATTTTTGTGTCGACAGAAAAATTTGGCAAAATACACAAAAAATTTTTCAGATAAATATCAAAAATTTTCCATATTTCTAGATCTTATTTCGAATTTTTTCATCTATGAACGAATAAAATTGAACAAAAATTAAAGGACTGCGCGTTACTTTCATATAATCAAAAAATGAAAATTCAATCAATTTTTGTCTCGACAGAAAAATTTGTCAAAATACACAAAAAATTTTTTAGATAAATATCAATTACTTTCCATATTTCTAGATCTTATTTCAAATTTTTTCATCTATGAACGAATAAAATTGAACAAAAATTAAAGGACTGCACGTTACTTTCATATAATCAAAAAATAAAAATTTAATCAATTTTTGTCTCGACAGAAAAATTTGTCAAAATACACAAAAAATTTTTCAGATAAATATCAAAAATTTTCCATATTTCTAGATCTTATTTCAAATTTTTTCATCTATGAACGAATAAAATTGAACAAAAATTAAAGGACTGCGCGTTACTTTCATATAGTAAAAAAATGAAAATTTAATCAATTTTTGGCTCGACAGAAAAATTTGGCAAAATACAAAAAAAAAATTTTAAGATAAATATCAATTATTTTCCATATTTCTAGATCTAATTTTAAATTTTTTCATCTATGAACGAATAAAATTGAACAAAAATTGAAGGACTGCTCGTTACTTTCATATAGTAAAAAAATGAAAATTTAATCAATTTTTGGCTCGACAGAAAAATTTGGCAAAATACAAAAAAAAAATTTTAAGATAAATATCAATTATTTTCCATATTTCTAGATCTAATTTAAAATTTTTTTATCTATGAACGAATAAAATTGAACAAAAATTGAAGGACTGCGCGTTACTTTCATATAGTAAAAAAATGAAAATTTAATCAATTTTTGGCTCGACAGAAAAATTTGGCAAAATACAAAAAAAAAATTTTAAGATAAATATCAATTATTTTCCATATTTCTAGATCTAATTTTAAATTTTTTTATCTATGAACGAATAAAATTGAACAAAAATTGAAGGACTGCGCGTTACTTTCATATAGTCAAAAAATGAAAATTCAATCAATTTTTGTCTCGACAGAAAAATTTGTCAAAATACACAAAAAATTTTTTAGATAATTATCAATTACTTTGCATATTTCTATAGATCTAATTTCAAATTTTTTCATCTATGAACGAATAAAATTGAACAAAAATTGAAGGACTGCGCGTTACTTTCATATAATCAAAAAATGAAAATTCAATCAATTTTTATCTCGACAGAAAAATTTGTAAAATACACAAAAAATTTTTTAGATAAATATTAATTATTTTCCATGTTTCTAGATCTAATTTCAAATTTTTTCATCTATGAACGAATAAAATTGAACAAAAATTGAAGGACTGCTCGTTACTTTCATATAGTAAAAAAATGAAAATTTAATCAATTTTTGGCTCGACAGAAAAATTTGGCAAAATACAAAAAAAAAATTTTAAGATAAATATCAATTATTTTCCATATTTCTAGATCTAATTTTAAATTTTTTTATCTATGAACGAATAAAATTGAACAAAAATTGAAGGACTGCGCGTTACTTTCATATAATCAAAAAATGAAAATTCAATCAATTTTTGTCTCGACAGAAAAATTTGGCAAAATACACAAAAAAGTTTTTAGATAAATATCAATTACTTTCCATATTTCTATAGATCTAATTTCAAATTTTTTCATCTATGAACGAATAAAATTGAACAAAAATTGAAGGACTGCGCGTTACTTTCATATAGTCAAAAAATGAAAATTCAATCAATTTTTGTCTCGACAGAAAAATTTGTCAAAATACACAAAAAATTTTTTAGATAAATATCAATTACTTTCCATATTTCTATAGATCTAATTTCAAATTTTTTCATCTAAGAAAGAATAAAATTGAACAAAAATTAAAAGACTGCACGTTACTTTCATATAGTTAAAAAATAAAAATTTAATTAATTTTTGTGTCGACAGAAAAATTTGGCAAAATACACAAAAAATTTTTCAGATAAATATCAAAAATTTTCCATATTTCTAGATCTTATTTCAAATTTTTTCATCTATGAACGAATAAAATTGAACAAAAATTAAAGGACTGCGCGTTACTTTCATATAATCAAAAAATGAAAATTCAATCAATTTTTGTCTCGACAGAAAAATTTGTCAAAATACACAAAAAATTTTTTAGATAAATATCAATTACTTTCCATATTTCTAGATCTTATTTCAAATTTTTTCATCTATGAACGAATAAAATTGAACAAAAATTAAAGGACTGCACGTTACTTTCATATAATCAAAAAATGAAAATTTAATCAATTTTTGTCTCGACAGAAAAATTTGTCAAAATACACAAAAAATTTTTCAGATAAATATCAAAAATTTTCCATATTTCTAGATCTTATTTCAAATTTTTTTATCTATGAACGAATAAAATTGAACAAAAATTAAAGGACTGCGCGTTACTTTCATATAATCAAAAAATGAAAATTCAATCAATTTTTGTCTCGACAGAAAAATTTGTCAAAATACACAAAAAATTTTTTAGATAAATATCAATTACTTTCCATATTTCTAGATCTAATTTTAAATTTTTTTATCTATGAACGAATAAAATTGAACAAAAATTGAAGGACTGCGCGTTACTTTCATATAATCAAAAAATGAAAATTCAATCAATTTTTGTCTCGACAGGAAAATTTGGCAAAATACACAAAAAATTTTTCAGATAAATATTAATTATTTTCCATGTTTCTAGATCTAATTTCAAATTTTTTCATCTATGAACGAATAAAATTGAACAAAAATTGAAGGACTGCTCGTTACTTTCATATAGTAAAAAAATGAAAATTTAATCAATTTTTGGCTCGACAGAAAAATTTGGCAAAATACAAAAAAAAAATTTTAAGATAAATATCAATTATTTTCCATATTTCTAGATCTAATTTAAAATTTTTTTATCTATGAACGAATAAAATTGAACAAAAATTGAAGGACTGCGCGTTACTTTCATATAGTAAAAAAATGAAAATTTAATCAATTTTTGGCTCGACAGAAAAATTTGGCAAAATACAAAAAAAAAATTTTAAGATAAATATCAATTATTTTCCATATTTCTAGATCTAATTTTAAATTTTTTTATCTATGAACGAATAAAATTGAACAAAAATTGAAGGACTGCGCGTTACTTTCATATAGTCAAAAAATGAAAATTCAATCAATTTTTGTCTCGACAGAAAAATTTGTCAAAATACACAAAAAATTTTTTAGATAAATATCAATTACTTTGCATATTTCTATAGATCTAATTTCAAATTTTTTCATCTATGAACGAATAAAATTGAACAAAAATTGAAGGACTGCGCGTTACTTTCATATAATCAAAAAATGAAAATTCAATCAATTTTTGTCTCGACAGGAAAATTTGGCAAAATACACAAAAAATTTTTCAGATAAATATTAATTATTTTCCATGTTTCTAGATCTAATTTCAAATTTTTTCATCTATGAACGAATAAAATTGAACAAAAATTGAAGGACTGCTCGTTACTTTCATATAGTAAAAAAATGAAAATTTAATCAATTTTTGGCTCGACAGAAAAATTTGGCAAAATACAAAAAAAAAATTTTAAGATAAATATCAATTATTTTCCATATTTCTAGATCTAATTTAAAATTTTTTTATCTATGAACGAATAAAATTGAACAAAAATTGAAGGACTGCGCGTTACTTTCATATAGTAAAAAAATGAAAATTTAATCAATTTTTGGCTCGACAGAAAAATTTGGCAAAATACAAAAAAAAAATTTTAAGATAAATATCAATTATTTTCCATATTTCTAGATCTAATTTTAAATTTTTTTATCTATGAACGAATAAAATTGAACAAAAATTGAAGGACTGCGCGTTACTTTCATATAGTCAAAAAATGAAAATTCAATCAATTTTTGTCTCGACAGAAAAATTTGTCAAAATACACAAAAAATTTTTTAGATAATTATCAATTACTTTGCATATTTCTATAGATCTAATTTCAAATTTTTTCATCTATGAACGAATAAAATTGAACAAAAATTGAAGGACTGCGCGTTACTTTCATATAATCAAAAAATGAAAATTCAATCAATTTTTATCTCGACAGAAAAATTTGTAAAATACACAAAAAATTTTTTAGATAAATATTAATTATTTTCCATGTTTCTAGATCTAATTTCAAATTTTTTCATCTATGAACGAATAAAATTGAACAAAAATTGAAGGACTGCTCGTTACTTTCATATAGTAAAAAAATGAAAATTTAATCAATTTTTGGCTCGACAGAAAAATTTGGCAAAATACAAAAAAAAAATTTTAAGATAAATATCAATTATTTTCCATATTTCTAGATCTAATTTTAAATTTTTTTATCTATGAACGAATAAAATTGAACAAAAATTGAAGGACTGCGCGTTACTTTCATATAATCAAAAAATGAAAATTCAATCAATTTTTGTCTCGACAGAAAAATTTGGCAAAATACACAAAAAAGTTTTTAGATAAATATCAATTACTTTCCATATTTCTATAGATCTAATTTCAAATTTTTTCATCTATGAACGAATAAAATTGAACAAAAATTGAAGGACTGCGCGTTACTTTCATATAGTCAAAAAATGAAAATTCAATCAATTTTTGTCTCGACAGAAAAATTTGTCAAAATACACAAAAAATTTTTTAGATAAATATCAATTACTTTCCATATTTCTATAGATCTAATTTCAAATTTTTTCATCTAAGAAAGAATAAAATTGAACAAAAATTAAAAGACTGCACGTTACTTTCATATAGTTAAAAAATAAAAATTTAATTAATTTTTGTGTCGACAGAAAAATTTGGCAAAATACACAAAAAATTTTTCAGATAAATATCAAAAATTTTCCATATTTCTAGATCTTATTTCAAATTTTTTCATCTATGAACGAATAAAATTGAACAAAAATTAAAGGACTGCGCGTTACTTTCATATAATCAAAAAATGAAAATTCAATCAATTTTTGTCTCGACAGAAAAATTTGTCAAAATACACAAAAAATTTTTTAGATAAATATCAATTACTTTCCATATTTCTAGATCTTATTTCAAATTTTTTCATCTATGAACGAATAAAATTGAACAAAAATTAAAGGACTGCACGTTACTTTCATATAATCAAAAAATGAAAATTTAATCAATTTTTGTCTCGACAGAAAAATTTGTCAAAATACACAAAAAATTTTTCAGATAAATATCAAAAATTTTCCATATTTCTAGATCTTATTTCAAATTTTTTTATCTATGAACGAATAAAATTGAACAAAAATTAAAGGACTGCGCGTTACTTTCATATAATCAAAAAATGAAAATTCAATCAATTTTTGTCTCGACAGAAAAATTTGTCAAAATACACAAAAAATTTTTTAGATAAATATCAATTACTTTCCATATTTCTAGATCTAATTTTAAATTTTTTTATCTATGAACGAATAAAATTGAACAAAAATTGAAGGACTGCGCGTTACTTTCATATAATCAAAAAATGAAAATTCAATCAATTTTTGTCTCGACAGAAAAATTTGTCAAAATACACAAAAAATTTTTTAGATAAATATCAATTACTTTCCATATTTCTAGATCTAATTTTAAATTTTTTTATCTATGAACGAATAAAATTGAACAAAAATTAAAGGACTGCGCGTTACTTTCATATAATCAAAAAATGAAAATTCAATCAATTTTTGTCTCGACAGAAAAATTTGTCAAAATACACAAAAAATTTTTTAGATAAATATCAATTACTTTCCATATTTCTAGATCTAATTTTAAATTTTTTTATCTATCAACGAATAAAATTGAACAAAAATTAAAGGACTGCGCGTTGCTTTCATATAGTCAAAAAATGAAAATTCAATCAATTTTTGTCTGGACAGAAAAATTTGGAAAAATACACAAAAAATTTTTCAGATAAATGTCAATTACTTTCCATGTTTCTAGATCTAATTTCAAATTTTTTCATCTATGAACGAATAAAATTGAACAAAAATTGAAGGACTGCTCGTTACTTTCATATAGTAAAAAAATGAAAATTTAATCAATTTTTGGCTCGACTGAAAAATTTGGCAAAATACAAAAAAAAAATTTTAAGATAAATATCAATTATTTTCCATATTTCTAGATCTAATTTTAAATTTTTTTATCTACGAAAGAATAAAATTGAACAAAAATTGAAGGACTGCGCGTTACTTTCATATAGTCAAAAAATGAAAATTCAATCAATTTTTGTCTCGGCAGAAAAATTTGTCAAAATACACAAAAAATTTTTTAGATAAATATCAATTACTTTCCATATTTCTATAGATCTAATTTCAAATTTTTTCATCTAAGAAAGAATAAAATTGAACAAAAATTAAAGGACTGCACGTTACTTTCATATAGTTAAAAAATAAAAATTTAATTAATTTTTGTGTCGACAGAAAAATTTGGCAAAATACACAAAAAATTTTTCAGATAAATATCAAAAATTTTCCATATTTCTAGATCTTATTTCAAATTTTTTCATCTATGAACGAATAAAATTGAACAAAAATTAAAGGACTGCGCGTTACTTTCATATAATCAAAAAATGAAAATTCAATCAATTTTTGTCTCGACAGAAAAATTTGGCAAAATACACAAAAAATTTTTCAGATAAATATTAATTATTTTCCATGTTTCTAGATCTAATTTCAAATTTTTTCATCTATGAACGAATAAAATTGAACAAAAATTGAAGGACTGCTCGTTACTTTCATATAGTAAAAAAATGAAAATTTAATCAATTTTTGGCTCGACAGAAAAATTTGGCAAAATACAAAAAAAAAATTTTAAGATAAATATCAATTATTTTCCATATTTCTAGATCTAATTTAAAATTTTTTTATCTATGAACGAATAAAATTGAACAAAAATTGAAGGACTGCGCGTTACTTTCATATAGTAAAAAAATGAAAATTTAATCAATTTTTGGCTCGACAGAAAAATTTGGCAAAATACAAAAAAAAAATTTTAAGATAAATATCAATTATTTTCCATATTTCTAGATCTAATTTTAAATTTTTTTATCTATGAACGAATAAAATTGAACAAAAATTGAAGGACTGCGCGTTACTTTCATATAGTCAAAAAATGAAAATTCAATCAATTTTTGTCTCGACAGAAAAATTTGTCAAAATACACAAAAAATTTTTTAGATAAATATCAATTATTTTCCATATTTCTAGATCTAATTTTAAATTTTTTTATCTACGAAAGAATAAAATTGAACAAAAATTGAAGGACTGCTCGTTACTTTCATATAGTAAAAAAATGAAAATTTAATCAATTTTTGGCTCGACAGAAAAATTTGGCAAAATACAAAAAAAAAATTTTAAGATAAATATCAATTATTTTCCATATTTCTAGATCTAATTTTAAATTTTTTTATCTATGAACGAATAAAATTGAACAAAAATTGAAGGACTGCGCGTTACTTTCATATAGTCAAAAAATGAAAATTCAATCAATTTTTGTCTCGACAGAAAAATTTGTCAAAATACACAAAAAATTTTTTAGATAAATATCAATTACTTTCCATATTTCTATAGATCTAATTTCAAATTTTTTCATCTAAGAAAGAATAAAATTGAACAAAAATTAAAGGACTGCACGTTACTTTCATATAGTTAAAAAATAAAAATTTAATTAATTTTTGTGTCGACAGAAAAATTTGGCAAAATACACAAAAAATTTTTCAGATAAATATCAAAAATTTTCCATATTTCTAGATCTTATTTCGAATTTTTTCATCTATGAACGAATAAAATTGAACAAAAATTAAAGGACTGCGCGTTACTTTCATATAATCAAAAAATGAAAATTCAATCAATTTTTGTCTCGACAGAAAAATTTGTCAAAATACACAAAAAATTTTTTAGATAAATATCAATTACTTTCCATATTTCTAGATCTTATTTCAAATTTTTTCATCTATGAACGAATAAAATTGAACAAAAATTAAAGGACTGCACGTTACTTTCATATAATCAAAAAATAAAAATTTAATCAATTTTTGTCTCGACAGAAAAATTTGTCAAAATACACAAAAAATTTTTCAGATAAATATCAAAAATTTTCCATATTTCTAGATCTTATTTCAAATTTTTTCATCTATGAACGAATAAAATTGAACAAAAATTAAAGGACTGCGCGTTACTTTCATATAGTAAAAAAATGAAAATTTAATCAATTTTTGGCTCGACAGAAAAATTTGGCAAAATACAAAAAAAAAATTTTAAGATAAATATCAATTATTTTCCATATTTCTAGATCTAATTTTAAATTTTTTCATCTATGAACGAATAAAATTGAACAAAAATTGAAGGACTGCTCGTTACTTTCATATAGTAAAAAAATGAAAATTTAATCAATTTTTGGCTCGACAGAAAAATTTGGCAAAATACAAAAAAAAAATTTTAAGATAAATATCAATTATTTTCCATATTTCTAGATCTAATTTAAAATTTTTTTATCTATGAACGAATAAAATTGAACAAAAATTGAAGGACTGCGCGTTACTTTCATATAGTAAAAAAATGAAAATTTAATCAATTTTTGGCTCGACAGAAAAATTTGGCAAAATACAAAAAAAAAATTTTAAGATAAATATCAATTATTTTCCATATTTCTAGATCTAATTTTAAATTTTTTTATCTATGAACGAATAAAATTGAACAAAAATTGAAGGACTGCGCGTTACTTTCATATAGTCAAAAAATGAAAATTCAATCAATTTTTGTCTCGACAGAAAAATTTGTCAAAATACACAAAAAATTTTTTAGATAATTATCAATTACTTTGCATATTTCTATAGATCTAATTTCAAATTTTTTCATCTATGAACGAATAAAATTGAACAAAAATTGAAGGACTGCGCGTTACTTTCATATAATCAAAAAATGAAAATTCAATCAATTTTTATCTCGACAGAAAAATTTGTAAAATACACAAAAAATTTTTTAGATAAATATTAATTATTTTCCATGTTTCTAGATCTAATTTCAAATTTTTTCATCTATGAACGAATAAAATTGAACAAAAATTGAAGGACTGCTCGTTACTTTCATATAGTAAAAAAATGAAAATTTAATCAATTTTTGGCTCGACAGAAAAATTTGGCAAAATACAAAAAAAAAATTTTAAGATAAATATCAATTATTTTCCATATTTCTAGATCTAATTTTAAATTTTTTTATCTATGAACGAATAAAATTGAACAAAAATTGAAGGACTGCGCGTTACTTTCATATAATCAAAAAATGAAAATTCAATCAATTTTTGTCTCGACAGAAAAATTTGGCAAAATACACAAAAAAGTTTTTAGATAAATATCAATTACTTTCCATATTTCTATAGATCTAATTTCAAATTTTTTCATCTATGAACGAATAAAATTGAACAAAAATTGAAGGACTGCGCGTTACTTTCATATAGTCAAAAAATGAAAATTCAATCAATTTTTGTCTCGACAGAAAAATTTGTCAAAATACACAAAAAATTTTTTAGATAAATATCAATTACTTTCCATATTTCTATAGATCTAATTTCAAATTTTTTCATCTAAGAAAGAATAAAATTGAACAAAAATTAAAAGACTGCACGTTACTTTCATATAGTTAAAAAATAAAAATTTAATTAATTTTTGTGTCGACAGAAAAATTTGGCAAAATACACAAAAAATTTTTCAGATAAATATCAAAAATTTTCCATATTTCTAGATCTTATTTCAAATTTTTTCATCTATGAACGAATAAAATTGAACAAAAATTAAAGGACTGCGCGTTACTTTCATATAATCAAAAAATGAAAATTCAATCAATTTTTGTCTCGACAGAAAAATTTGTCAAAATACACAAAAAATTTTTTAGATAAATATCAATTACTTTCCATATTTCTAGATCTTATTTCAAATTTTTTCATCTATGAACGAATAAAATTGAACAAAAATTAAAGGACTGCACGTTACTTTCATATAATCAAAAAATGAAAATTTAATCAATTTTTGTCTCGACAGAAAAATTTGTCAAAATACACAAAAAATTTTTCAGATAAATATCAAAAATTTTCCATATTTCTAGATCTTATTTCAAATTTTTTTATCTATGAACGAATAAAATTGAACAAAAATTAAAGGACTGCGCGTTACTTTCATATAATCAAAAAATGAAAATTCAATCAATTTTTGTCTCGACAGAAAAATTTGTCAAAATACACAAAAAATTTTTTAGATAAATATCAATTACTTTCCATATTTCTAGATCTAATTTTAAATTTTTTTATCTATGAACGAATAAAATTGAACAAAAATTGAAGGACTGCGCGTTACTTTCATATAATCAAAAAATGAAAATTCAATCAATTTTTGTCTCGACAGGAAAATTTGGCAAAATACACAAAAAATTTTTCAGATAAATATTAATTATTTTCCATGTTTCTAGATCTAATTTCAAATTTTTTCATCTATGAACGAATAAAATTGAACAAAAATTGAAGGACTGCTCGTTACTTTCATATAGTAAAAAAATGAAAATTTAATCAATTTTTGGCTCGACAGAAAAATTTGGCAAAATACAAAAAAAAAATTTTAAGATAAATATCAATTATTTTCCATATTTCTAGATCTAATTTAAAATTTTTTTATCTATGAACGAATAAAATTGAACAAAAATTGAAGGACTGCGCGTTACTTTCATATAGTAAAAAAATGAAAATTTAATCAATTTTTGGCTCGACAGAAAAATTTGGCAAAATACAAAAAAAAAATTTTAAGATAAATATCAATTATTTTCCATATTTCTAGATCTAATTTTAAATTTTTTTATCTATGAACGAATAAAATTGAACAAAAATTGAAGGACTGCGCGTTACTTTCATATAGTCAAAAAATGAAAATTCAATCAATTTTTGTCTCGACAGAAAAATTTGTCAAAATACACAAAAAATTTTTTAGATAAATATCAATTACTTTGCATATTTCTATAGATCTAATTTCAAATTTTTTCATCTATGAACGAATAAAATTGAACAAAAATTGAAGGACTGCGCGTTACTTTCATATAATCAAAAAATGAAAATTCAATCAATTTTTGTCTCGACAGGAAAATTTGGCAAAATACACAAAAAATTTTTCAGATAAATATTAATTATTTTCCATGTTTCTAGATCTAATTTCAAATTTTTTCATCTATGAACGAATAAAATTGAACAAAAATTGAAGGACTGCTCGTTACTTTCATATAGTAAAAAAATGAAAATTTAATCAATTTTTGGCTCGACAGAAAAATTTGGCAAAATACAAAAAAAAAATTTTAAGATAAATATCAATTATTTTCCATATTTCTAGATCTAATTTAAAATTTTTTTATCTATGAACGAATAAAATTGAACAAAAATTGAAGGACTGCGCGTTACTTTCATATAGTAAAAAAATGAAAATTTAATCAATTTTTGGCTCGACAGAAAAATTTGGCAAAATACAAAAAAAAAATTTTAAGATAAATATCAATTATTTTCCATATTTCTAGATCTAATTTTAAATTTTTTTATCTATGAACGAATAAAATTGAACAAAAATTGAAGGACTGCGCGTTACTTTCATATAGTCAAAAAATGAAAATTCAATCAATTTTTGTCTCGACAGAAAAATTTGTCAAAATACACAAAAAATTTTTTAGATAATTATCAATTACTTTGCATATTTCTATAGATCTAATTTCAAATTTTTTCATCTATGAACGAATAAAATTGAACAAAAATTGAAGGACTGCGCGTTACTTTCATATAATCAAAAAATGAAAATTCAATCAATTTTTATCTCGACAGAAAAATTTGTAAAATACACAAAAAATTTTTTAGATAAATATTAATTATTTTCCATGTTTCTAGATCTAATTTCAAATTTTTTCATCTATGAACGAATAAAATTGAACAAAAATTGAAGGACTGCTCGTTACTTTCATATAGTAAAAAAATGAAAATTTAATCAATTTTTGGCTCGACAGAAAAATTTGGCAAAATACAAAAAAAAAATTTTAAGATAAATATCAATTATTTTCCATATTTCTAGATCTAATTTTAAATTTTTTTATCTATGAACGAATAAAATTGAACAAAAATTGAAGGACTGCGCGTTACTTTCATATAATCAAAAAATGAAAATTCAATCAATTTTTGTCTCGACAGAAAAATTTGGCAAAATACACAAAAAAGTTTTTAGATAAATATCAATTACTTTCCATATTTCTATAGATCTAATTTCAAATTTTTTCATCTATGAACGAATAAAATTGAACAAAAATTGAAGGACTGCGCGTTACTTTCATATAGTCAAAAAATGAAAATTCAATCAATTTTTGTCTCGACAGAAAAATTTGTCAAAATACACAAAAAATTTTTTAGATAAATATCAATTACTTTCCATATTTCTATAGATCTAATTTCAAATTTTTTCATCTAAGAAAGAATAAAATTGAACAAAAATTAAAAGACTGCACGTTACTTTCATATAGTTAAAAAATAAAAATTTAATTAATTTTTGTGTCGACAGAAAAATTTGGCAAAATACACAAAAAATTTTTCAGATAAATATCAAAAATTTTCCATATTTCTAGATCTTATTTCAAATTTTTTCATCTATGAACGAATAAAATTGAACAAAAATTAAAGGACTGCGCGTTACTTTCATATAATCAAAAAATGAAAATTCAATCAATTTTTGTCTCGACAGAAAAATTTGTCAAAATACACAAAAAATTTTTTAGATAAATATCAATTACTTTCCATATTTCTAGATCTTATTTCAAATTTTTTCATCTATGAACGAATAAAATTGAACAAAAATTAAAGGACTGCACGTTACTTTCATATAATCAAAAAATGAAAATTTAATCAATTTTTGTCTCGACAGAAAAATTTGTCAAAATACACAAAAAATTTTTCAGATAAATATCAAAAATTTTCCATATTTCTAGATCTTATTTCAAATTTTTTTATCTATGAACGAATAAAATTGAACAAAAATTAAAGGACTGCGCGTTACTTTCATATAATCAAAAAATGAAAATTCAATCAATTTTTGTCTCGACAGAAAAATTTGTCAAAATACACAAAAAATTTTTTAGATAAATATCAATTACTTTCCATATTTCTAGATCTAATTTTAAATTTTTTTATCTATGAACGAATAAAATTGAACAAAAATTGAAGGACTGCGCGTTACTTTCATATAATCAAAAAATGAAAATTCAATCAATTTTTGTCTCGACAGGAAAATTTGGCAAAATACACAAAAAATTTTTCAGATAAATATTAATTATTTTCCATGTTTCTAGATCTAATTTCAAATTTTTTCATCTATGAACGAATAAAATTGAACAAAAATTGAAGGACTGCTCGTTACTTTCATATAGTAAAAAAATGAAAATTTAATCAATTTTTGGCTCGACAGAAAAATTTGGCAAAATACAAAAAAAAAATTTTAAGATAAATATCAATTATTTTCCATATTTCTAGATCTAATTTAAAATTTTTTTATCTATGAACGAATAAAATTGAACAAAAATTGAAGGACTGCGCGTTACTTTCATATAGTAAAAAAATGAAAATTTAATCAATTTTTGGCTCGACAGAAAAATTTGGCAAAATACAAAAAAAAAATTTTAAGATAAATATCAATTATTTTCCATATTTCTAGATCTAATTTTAAATTTTTTTATCTATGAACGAATAAAATTGAACAAAAATTGAAGGACTGCGCGTTACTTTCATATAGTCAAAAAATGAAAATTCAATCAATTTTTGTCTCGACAGAAAAATTTGTCAAAATACACAAAAAATTTTTTAGATAAATATCAATTACTTTGCATATTTCTATAGATCTAATTTCAAATTTTTTCATCTATGAACGAATAAAATTGAACAAAAATTGAAGGACTGCGCGTTACTTTCATATAATCAAAAAATGAAAATTCAATCAATTTTTATCTCGACAGAAAAATTTGTAAAATACACAAAAAATTTTTTAGATAAATATTAATTATTTTCCATGTTTCTAGATCTAATTTCAAATTTTTTCATCTATGAACGAATAAAATTGAACAAAAATTGAAGGACTGCTCGTTACTTTCATATAGTAAAAAAATGAAAATTTAATCAATTTTTGGCTCGACAGAAAAATTGGGCAAAATACAAAAAAAAAATTTTAAGATAAATATCAATTATTTTCCATATTTCTAGATCTAATTTTAAATTTTTTTATCTATGAACGAATAAAATTGAACAAAAATTGAAGGACTGCGCGTTACTTTCATATAATCAAAAAATGAAAATTCAATCAATTTTTGTCTCGACAGAAAAATTTGGCAAAATACACAAAAAAGTTTTTAGATAAATATCAATTACTTTCCATATTTCTATAGATCTAATTTCAAATTTTTTCATCTATGAACGAATAAAATTGAACAAAAATTGAAGGACTGCGCGTTACTTTCATATAATCAAAAAATGAAAATTCAATCAATTTTTGTCTCGACAGAAAAAATTTGTAAAATACACAAAAAATTTTTTAGATAAATATCAATTACTTTCCATATTTCTATAGATCTAATTTCAAATTTTTTCATCTATGAACGAATAAAATTGAACAAAAATTGAAGGACTGCTCGTTACTTTCATATAGTCAAAAAATGAAAATTCAATCAATTTTTTTCTCGACAGAAAAATTTGACAAAATACACAAAAAATTTTTCAGATAAATATCAATTGTTTTCCATATTTCTAGATCTTATTTCAAATTTTTTCATCTATGAACGAATAAAATTGAACAAAAATTGAAGGACTGCGCGTTACATTCATATAGTAAAAAAATGAAAATTCAATCAATTTTTGGCTCGACAGAATAATTTGGCAAAATACAAAAAAAATTTTCAGACAAATATCAATTATTTTCCATATTTCTAGATCTAATTTTAAATTTTTTTCCTTTATTAACGAACAAATTGATATTTATCTGAAAATTTTTTTGTGTATTTTGCCAAATTTTTCAGTCGAGACAAAAATTGATTGAATTTTCATTTTTTAACTATATGAAAGTAACGGGCAGTCCTTCAATTTTTGTTCAATTTTATTCGTTAATAGATGAAAAAATTTAAAATTAGATCTAGAAATATGGAAAATAATTGACATTTATCTGAAAAATTTTTTGTGTATTTTGCCAAATTTTTCTGTCGAGACAAAAGTTGATTGAATTTTCATTTTTTGACTAGATAAAAGTAACGCGCAGTCCTTCAATTTTTTTTTCAATTTTATTCGTTCATAGATGAAAAAGTTTGAAATTAGATCTAGAAATATGAAAAATAATTGATATTTATCTGAAATTTTTTTTTTGTATTTTGCTAAATTTTTCTATCGAGACAAAAATTTATTGAATTTTCATTTTCTGACTATATGAAAGTAACGCGCAGTCCTTCAATTTTTGTTTAATTTTGTTCGTTCATAGATGAAAAAATTTGAAATTAGATCTAGAAATATGGAAAATAATTGATTTTTATCTGAAATTTTTTTTTGTATTTTGCCAAATTTTTCTGTCGTGACAAAAATTGATTGAATTTTCATTTTTTGACTATATAAAAGTAACGCACAGTCCTTCAATTTTTGTTCAATTTTATTCGTTCATAGATGAAAAAATTTGAAATTAGATCTAGAAATATGGAAAATAATTGACATTTATCTAAAAAATTTTTTGTGTGTTTTGCCAAATTTTTCCGTCGAGACAAAAATTGATTAAATTTTCATTTTTTGACTATATGAAAGTAACGCGCAGTCCTTTAATTTTTGTTCAATTCTATTCTTTCATAGATGAAAAAATTTGAAATTAGATCTACAAATATGGAAAATAATTAATTTTTATCTGAAATTTTTTTCTGTATTTTGCCAAATTTTTCTGTCGTGACAAAAATTGATTGAATTTTCATTTTTTGACTATATGAAAGTAACGCACAGTCCTTCAATATTTGTTCAATTTTATTCGTTCATAGATGAAAAAATTTGAAATTAGATCTAGAAATATGGAAAATAATTGACATTTATCTGAAAATTTTTTTGTGTATTTTGCCAAATTTTTCTGTCGAGACAAAAATTGATTGAATTTTCATTTTTTGACTATATGAAAGTAACGAGCAGTCCTTTAATTTTTGTTCAATTTTATTCGTTCATAGATGTAAAAATTTGAAATAAGATCTATAGAAATATGGAAAGTAATTGATATTTATCTGAAAAATTTTTTCTGTATTTTGCCAAATTTTTCTGTCGAGACAAAAATTGATTGAATTTTCATTTTTTGACTATATGAAAGTAACGCGCAGTCCTTCAATTTTTGTTTAATTTTATTCGTTCATAGATGAAAAAATTTGAAATAAGATCTAGAAACATGGAAAATAATTGATATTTATATGAAAAATTTTTTGTGTATTTTGCTAAATTTTTCTGTCGAGACAAAATTTGATTTAATTTTCATTTTTTGACTAGATGAAAGTAACGCGCATTCCTTCAATTTTTGTTCAATTTTATTCGTTCATAGATGAAAAAATTTGAAATTAGATCTAGAAATATGGAAAATAATTGATATTTAACTAAAATTTTTTTTTTGTATTTTGCCAAATGTTTCTGACTAGACAAAAATTGATTGAATTTTCATTTTTTGACAATATGAAAGTAACGCGCAGTCCTTCAATTTTTGTTCAATTTTATTCGTTCATAGATGGAAAAATTTGAAATTAGATCTAGAAATATGGAAAATTTTTGATATTTATCTGAAAATTTTTTTGTGTATTTTGCTAAATTTTTCTGTCGAGACAAAAATTGATTTAATTTTCATTTTTTGACTAGATGAAAGTAACGCGCAGTTCTTTAATTTTTGTTCAATATTATTCGTTCATAAATGAAAAAATTTGAAATAATATCTAGAAATATGGAAAATAATTGACATTTATCTGAAAAATTTTTTGTGTATTTTGCCAAATTTTTCTGTCGAGACAAAAGTTGATTGAATTTTGATTTTTTGACTAGATAAAAGTAACGCGCAGTCCTTCAATTTTTTTTTCAATTTTATTCGTTCATAGATGAAAAAGTTTGAAATTAGATCTAGAAATATGAAAAATAATTGATATTTATCTGAAATTTTTTTTTTGTATTTTGCTAAATTTTTCTATCGAGACAAAAATTTATTGAATTTTCATTTTCTGACTATATGAAAGTAACGCGCAGTCCTTCAATTTTTGTTTAATTTTGTTCGTTCATAGATGAAAAAATTTATAATTAGATCTAGAAATATGGAAAATAATTGATTTTTATCTGAAATTTTTTTTTGTATTTTGCCAAATTTTTCTGTCGTGACAAAAATTGATTGAATTTTCATTTTTTGACTATATAAAAGTAACGCACAGTCCTTCAATTTTTTTTTCAATTTTATTCGTTCATAGATGAAAAAGTTTGAAATTAGATCTAGAAATATGAAAAATAATTGATATTTATCTGAAATTTTTTTTTTGTATTTTGCTAAATTTTTCTATCGAGACAAAAATTTATTGAATTTTCATTTTCTGACTATATGAAAGTAACGCGCAGTCCTTCAATTTTTGTTTAATTTTGTTCGTTCATAGATGAAAAAATTTATAATTAGATCTAGAAATATGGAAAATAATTGATTTTTATCTGAAATTTTTTTTTGTATTTTGCCAAATTTTTCTGTCGTGACAAAAATTGATTGAATTTTCATTTTTTGACTATATAAAAGTATCGCACAGTCCTTCAATTTTTGTTCAATTTTATTCGTTCATAGATAAAAAAATTTGAAATTAGATCTAGAAATATGGAAAATAATTGACTTTTATCTGAAAATTTTTTTGTGTATTTTGCCAAATTTTTCCGTCGAGACAAAAATTGATTGAATTTTCATTTTTTGACTATATGAAAGTAACGCGCAGTCCTTCAATTTTTGTCCAATTTTGTTCGTTAATATATGAAACTTACTATTGCTTTGTTCTGAAAGGGTTAATTATTGATGATGATCATTGATCATTTCTCTAAAGTGATTCCATTTAATGATCCATACCATGGTCAAGTGTTGAAAAAATCTTGGGTCTAGTAAAACCGAGTCAAGTTGGTATAGATTGATTATCTCAATTTGGGTTGCTCGGAAAGGGTTAATTGTTGATGATCTTTATAAATCATCATTCTAGGATAATTCCATTAAATAAGCCATGCTATGGTCATCGTTGATGATCATCATTGATCATCACTCTAGGTTGTTTTGTTTTTAAAGGCTGTTCTGCCACGATATCATCTAAAGGGGTTGTCTTAAAAGGTGGTTTTTTATAGTTAAAAAATTAATTTGTCAATTAGAAAAATTATAGGGCATATTCTTGAGTACGTTTCATCATTTCAGAAGTTAATTATAAATTTTTTGTTGATTTTGAGTATTTTTCTTTGATTTCTTTTTCTTTTTTTCCTTAGGGGTGGTTTTTTAGGATTGATAAATCTATTTGTCAATTGGAAGAATTAGGGGGCATATTTCAGAGTACGTTTAATCATTTTAGAACATGATTATATTTTTTTTGTTGGTTTTGAGTATTTCTCTGAGATAACTTTTTCTATTTTTCTAGGGGTGGTTTTTTAGGGTTTGTTAATCTATTTGTCAATTGAAAAAATTAGGGGGCATATTCCTAAATACGTTCCATCATTTTAGAACTTAATTATAATTTTATTGTTGATTTTGAGTATTTTTCTCTGATATATTTCTCTTTTTTTCTTAAGGGGTGGTTTTTTATTGTTCAAAAATAATTAGTTAATTAGAAAAATTATAGGGCATATTCTTGAGTACGTTTCATCATTTTAGAACTTAATTATAATTTTTTTATTGATTTTAAGTATTTTTCTCTGATTTCTTTTTCTTTTTTCCCTTAGGGGTGGTTTTTTAGGGTTTGTTAATCTATTTGTCAATTGGAAAAATTAGGGGGCATATTCCTAAATACGTTCCATCATTTCAGAACCTAATTATAATTTTTTTGTTGATTTTGAGTATTTTTCTCTGATATCTTTTTCCTTTTTTCTTAAGGGGTGGTTTTTTAGGGTTAATAAATTAATTAGTCAATTAGAAAAATTATAGGGCATATTCTTGAGTAGGTTTCATCATTTTAGAACTTAATTATAATTTTTTTGTTGATTTTGAGTATTTTTCTCCGATTTCTTTTTCTTTTTTTCCTTAGGGGTGGTTTTTTAGGGTTGATAAATCTATTTGTCAATTGGAAAAATTAGGGGGCATATTTCAGAGTACGTTTAATCATTTTAGAACATGATTATATTTTTTTTTGTTGGTTTTGAGTATTTCTCTGTGATAACTCTTTCTATTTTTCTAAGGGGTGGTTTTTTAGGGTTAATAAATTAATTAGTCAATTAGAAAAATTATAGGGCATATTCTTGAGTAGGTTTCATCATTTTAGAACTTAATTATAATTTTTTTGCTGATTTTGAGTATTTTTCTCTGATTTCTTTTTCTTTTTTTCCTTAGGGGTGGTTTTTTAGGGTTTGTTAATCTATTTGTCAATTGGAAAAATTAGGGGGCATATTCCTAAATACGTTTCATCATTTTATAACTTAATTATCATTTTTTTGTTGATTTTGAGTATTTTTCTCTGATATATTTCTCTTTTTTTCTTAAGGGGTGGTTTTTTTAGGGTTGATAAATCTATTTGTCAATTGGAAAAATTAGGGGCCATATTGCAGAGTACGTTTAATCATTTTAGAACATGATTATATTTTTTTTGTTGGTTTTGAGTATTTCTCTGTGATACCTTTTTCAATTTTTCTAAGGGGTGGTTTTTTAGGGTTAATAAATTAATTTCTCAACTTGAAAAATAAGAGCGCATATTCCTGAGAACGTTCTATCATTTTAGAACTTAATTATAATTTTTTGTTGATTTTGAGTATTTTTCTCTTATAGCTTTTTTTTTTCCTTAGGGGTAGTTTTTTAGGGTTGATAAATCTATTTGTCAATTGGAAACATTAGGGGGCATATTGCAGAGTACGTTTAATCATTTTAGAACATGATTATATTTTTTTTGTTGGTTTTGAGTATTTCTCTGTGATACCTCTTTCTATTTTTCTAAGGGGTGGTTTTTTAGGGTTAATAAATTAATTAGTCAATTAGAAAAATTATAGGGCATATTCTTGAGTAGGTTTCATCATTTTAGAACTTAATTATAATTTTTTTGTTGATTTTGAGTATTTTTCTCCGATTTCTTTTTCTTTTTTTCCTTAGGGGTGGTTTTTTATCGTTCAAAAATTAATTAGTCAATTAGAAAAATTATAGGGCATATGCTTGAGTAGGTTTCATCATTTTTGAACTTAATTATAATTTTTTTGTTGATTCTGAGTATTTTTCTCTGATATCTTTTTCTTTTTTTTCTTAAAAGGTGATTTTTTATAGTTAAAAAATTAATTTGTCAATTAGAAAAATTATAGGGCATATTCTTGAGTAGGTTTCATCATTTTAGAACTTAATTATAATTTTATTGTTGATTTTGAGTATTTTTCTCTGATATCTTTTTCTTTTTTTCTTAAGGGGTGGTTTTTTATCGTTAAAAAATGAATTTGTCAATGAGAAAAATTATAGGTCATATTCTTGAGTACGTTTCATCATTTTAGAACTTAATTATAATTTTTTTGTCGATTTTGAATATTTTTCTCTGATATATTTTTGTTTTTTTCCTTAGGGGTGGTTTTTTAAGATTGATAAATCTATTTGTCAATTGGAAAAATTAGGGGGCATATTTCAGAGTACGTTTAATCATTTTAGAACATGATTATATTTTTTTTGTTGGTTTTGAGTATTTCGATGTGATAACTTTTTCTATTTTTCTAAGGGGTGGTTTTTTAGGATTGATAAATCTATTTGTCAATTGGAAAAATTAGGGGG
Organism: Ganaspis brasiliensis; assembly: GCA_037103525.1. Taxonomy (NCBI): domain Eukaryota; kingdom Metazoa; phylum Arthropoda; class Insecta; order Hymenoptera; family Figitidae; genus Ganaspis; species Ganaspis brasiliensis. Next base: position 518,612 of record JAZKLR010000434.1, read on the forward strand.
CATATTTCAGAGTACGTTTAGTCTTTTTAGAACATGATTATATTTTTTTTGTTGGTTTTGAGTATTTCTCTGTGATAACTTTTTCTACTTTTCTAAGGGGTGGTTTTTTAGGGTTAATAAATTAATTTGTCAATTTGAAAAATTAGAGGGCATATTCCTAAGAACGTTCTATCATTTTAGAACTTAATTATAATTTTTTTGTTGATTTTGAGTATTTTTCTCTGATATCTTTTTCTTTTTTTTTCTTAAAAGGTGATTTTTTATAGTTAAAAAATTAATTTGTCAATTAGAAAAATTATAGGGCATATTCTTGAGTACGTTTTATCATTTCAGAAGTTAATTATAATTTTTTTGTTGATTTTGAGTATTTTTCTCTGATTTCTTTTTCTTTTTTTCCTTAGGGGTTGTTTTTTAGGGTTTGTTAATCTATTTGTCAATTGGAAAAATTAGGGGGCATATTCCTAAATACGTTCATCATTTTAGAACTTAATTATAATTTTATTGTTGATTTTGAGTATTTTTCTCTGATATCTTTTTCTTTTTTTCTTAAAGGGTGGTTTTTTATCGTTAAAAAATGAATTTGTCAATGAGAAAAATTATAGGTCATATTCTTGAGTACGTTTCATCATTTTAGAACTTAATTATAATTTTTTTGTCGATTTTGAATATTTTTCTCTGATATATTTTTGTTTTTTTCCTTAGGGGTGGTTTTTTAAGATTGATAAATCTATTTGTCAATTGGAAAAATTAGGGGGCATATTTCAGAGTACGTTTAATCATTTTAGAACATGATTATATTTTTTTTGTTGCTTTTGAGTATTTCGATGTGATAACTTTTTCTATTTTTCTAAGGGGTGGTTTTTTAGGATTGATAAATCTATTTGTCAATTGGAAAAATTAGGGGGCATATTTCAGAGTACGTTTAGTCTTTTTAGAACATGATTATATTTTTTTTGTTGGTTTTGAGTATTTCTCTGTGATAACTTTTTCTACTTTTCTAAGGGGTGGTTTTTTAGGGTTAATAAATTAATTTGTCAATTTGAAAAATTAGAGGGCATATTCCTAAGAACGTTCTATCATTTTAGAACTTAATTATAATTTTTTTGTTGATTTTGAGTATTTTTCTCTGATATCTTTTTCTTTTTTTTTCTTAAAAGGTGATTTTTTATAGTTAAAAAATTAATTTGTCAATTAGAAAAATTATAGGGCATATTCTTGAGTACGTTTTATCATTTCAGAAGTTAATTATAATTTTTTTGTTGATTTTGAGTATTTTTCTCTGATTTCTTTTTCTTTTTTTCCTTAGGGGTTGTTTTTTAGGGTTTGTTAATCTATTTGTCAATTGGAAAAATTAGGGGGCATATTCCTAAATACGTTCATCATTTTAGAACTTAATTATAATTTTATTGTTGATTTTGAGTATTTTTCTCTGATATCTTTTTCTTTTTTTCTTAAAGGGTGGTTTTTTATCGTTAAAAAATGAATTTGTCAATGAGAAAAATTATAGGTCATATTCTTGAGTACGTTTCATCATTTTAGAACTTAATTATAATTTTTTTGTTGATTTTGAGTATTTTTCTCTTATATCTTTTTCTTTTTTTCCTTAGGGGTGGTTTTTTAAGATTGATACATCTATTTGTCAATTGGAAAAGTTAGGGGGCATATTTCAGAGTACGTTTAATCATTTTAGAACATGATTATATTTTTTTTGTTGGTTTTAAGTATTTCTCTGTGATTTCTTTTTCTTTTTTTCCTTAGGGGTGGTTTTTTAGGGTTGATAAATCTATTTGTCAATTGGAAAAATTAGGGTGCATATTCCTAAATACGTTTCATCATTTTAGAACATGCTTATAATTTTTTAGTTGATTTTGAGTATTTCTCTGTTATAACTTTATCTTTTTTTTTTAAGGGGTGGTTTTTAGGGTGGTGAAATTAATTCGTCAATTAGATAAATTATAGGGTATATTGCTAAATACGTTCCATCATTTAAGAACTTAATTATAATTTTTTTGTCGATTTTGAATATTTTTCTCTGATGTATTTTTGTTTTTTTCCTTAGGGGTGGTTTTTTAAGATTGATAAATCTATTTGTCAATTGGAAAAATTAGGGGGCATATTTCAGAGTACGTTTAATCATTTTAGAACATGATTATATTTTTTTTGTTGGTTTTGAGTATTTCGATGTGATAACTTTTTCTATTTTTCTAAGGGGTGGTTTTTTAGGATTGATAAATCTATTTGTCAATTGGAAAAATTAGGGGGCATATTTCAGAGTACGTTTAGTCTTTTTAGAACATGATTATATTTTTTTTGTTGGTTTTGAGTATTTCTCTGTGATAACTTTTTCTACTTTTCTAAGGGTTGGTTTTTTAGGGTTAATAAATTAATTTGTCAATTTGAAAAATTAGAGGGCATATTCCTAAGAACGTTCTATCATTTTAGAACTTAATTATAATTTTTTTGTTGATTTTGAGTATTTTTCTCTGATATCTTTTTCTTTTTTTTTCTTAAAAGGTGATTTTTTATAGTTAAAAAATTAATTTGTCAATTAGAAAAATTATAGGGCATATTCTTGAGTACGTTTTATCATTTCAGAAGTTAATTATAATTTTTTTGTTGATTTTGAGTATTTTTCTCTGATTTCTTTTTCTTTTTTTCCTTAGGGGTTGTTTTTTAGGGTTTGTTAATCTATTTGTCAATTGGAAAAATTAGGGGGCATATTCCTAAATACGTTCATCATTTTAGAACTTAATTATAATTTTATTGTTGATTTTGAGTATTTTTCTCTGATATCTTTTTCTTTTTTTCTTAAAGGGTGGTTTTTTATCGTTAAAAAATGAATTTGTCAATGAGAAAAATTATAGGTCATATTCTTGAGTACGTTTCATCATTTTAGAACTTAATTATAATTTTTTTGTTGATTTTGAGTATTTTTCTCTTATATCTTTTTCTTTTTTTCCTTAGGGGTGGTTTTTTAAGATTGATACATCTATTTGTCAATTGGAAAAGTTAGGGGGCATATTTCAGAGTACGTTTAATCATTTTAGAACATGATTATATTTTTTTTGTTGGTTTTAAGTATTTCTCTGTGATTTCTTTTCCTTTTTTTCCTTAGGGGTGGTTTTTTAGGGTTGATAAATCTATTTGTCAATTGGAAAAATTAGGGTGCATATTCCTAAATACGTTTCATCATTTTAGAACATGCTTATAATTTTTTAGTTGATTTTGAGTATTTCTCTGTTATAACTTTATCTTTTTTTTTTAAGGGGTGGTTTTTAGGGTGGTGAAATTAATTCGTCAATTAGATAAATTATAGGGTATATTGCTAAATACGTTCCATCATTTAAGAACTTAATTATAATTTTTTTGTCGATTTTGAATATTTTTCTCTGATGTATTTTTGTTTTTTTCCTTAGGGGTGGTTTTTTAAGATTGATAAATCTATTTGTCAATTGGAAAAATTAGGGGGCTTATTTCAGAGTACGTTTAATCATTTTACAACATGATTATATTTTTTTTGTTGGTTTTAAGTATTTCTCTGTGATAACTTTTTCTATTTTTCTAAGGGGTGGTTTTTTAGAGCTTGTTAATCTATTTGTCAATTGGAAAAATTAGGGTGCATATTCCTAAATACGTTCCATCATTTTAGAACTTAATTATAATTTTTTTGTTGATTTTGAGTATTTTTCTCTTATATATTTTTCTTTTTTTCCTTAGGAGTGGTTTTTTAAGATTGATAAATCTATTTGTCAATTGGAAAAATTAGGGGGCATATTTCAGAGTACGTTTAATCATTTTAGAACATGATTATATTTTTTTTGTTGGTTTTAAGTATTTCTCTGTGATAACTTTTTCTATTTTTCTAAGGGGTGGTTTTTTAGGGTTTGTTAATCTATTTGTCAATTGGAAAAATTAGGGTGCATATTCCTAAATACGTTCCATCATTTTAGAACCTAATTATAATTTTTTTGTTGATTTTGAGTATTTTTCTCTTATATCTTTTTCTTTTTTTTCCTTAGGGGTGGTTTTTTAGGATTGATAAATCTATTTGTCAATTGGAAAAATTAGGGGGCATATTTCAGAGTACGTTTAATCTTTTTAGAACATGATTATATTTTTTTTGTTGGTTTTGAGTATTTCTCTGTGATAACTTTGTCTATTTTTCTAAGGGGTGGTTTTTTTAGGGTTAATAAATTAATTTCTCAATTTGAAAAATAAGAGGGCATATTCCTGAGAATGTTCTATCATTTTTGAACTTAATTATAATTTTTTTGTCGATTTTAAATATTTTTCTCTAAAATATTTTTCTTTTTTTCCTTAGGGGTGGTTTTTTAAGATTGATAAATCTATTTGTCAATTGGAAAAATTAGGGGGCGTATTCCGGAGGACGTTTCATCATTTGAGAACATGATTATAATTTTTTAGTTTATTTTGAGTATTTTTCTCTGATATCTTTTTCTTTTTTTCTTAAGGGGTGGTTTTTTATCGTTCAAAAATTAATTATTTAATTAGAAAAATTATATGGCATATTCTTGAGTACGTTTCATCATTTTAGAACTTAATTATAATTTTTTTGTTGATTTTGAGTATTTTTCTCTGATTTCTTTTTCTTTTTTTCCTTAGGGGTGGTTTTTTAGTGTTGATAAATCTATTTGTCAATTGGAAAAATTAGGGGGCATATTGCAGAGTACGTTTAATCATTTTAGAACATATTATTATTTCCATATTTCTAGATCTAATTTTAAATTTTTTTATCTATGAACGAATAAAATTGAACAAAAATTGAAGGACTGCGCGTTACTTTCATATAGTCAAAAAATGAAAATTCAATCAATTTTTGTCTCGACAGAAAAATTTGTCAAAATACACAAAAAATTTTTTACATAAATATCAATTACTTTGCATATTTCTATAGATCTAATTTCAAATTTTTTCATCTATGAACGAATAAAATTGAACAAAAATTGAAGGACTGCGCGTTACTTTCATATAGTCAAAAAATGAAAATTCAATCAATTTTTGTCTCGACAGAAAAATTTGTCAAAATACACAAAAAAGTTTTTAGATAAATATCAATTACTTTCCATATTTCTATAGATCTAATTTCAAATTTTTTCATCTATGAACGAATAAAATTGAACAAAAATTGAAGGACTGCGCGTTACTTTCATATAATCAAAAAATGAAAATTCAATCAATTTTTGTCTCGACAAAAAAATTTGTAAAATACACAAAAAATTTTTTAGATAAATATCAATTACTTTCCATATTTCTAGATCTTATTTCAAATTTTTTCATCTATGAACGAATAAAATTGAACAAAAATTAAAGGACTGCGCGTTACATTCATATAGTAAAAAAATGAAAATTCAATCAATTTTTGGCTCGACAGAATAATTTGGCAAAATACAAAAAAAATTTTCAGACAAATATCAATTATTTTTTATATTTCTAGATCTAATTTTAAATTTTTTTCCTTTATTAACGAACAAATTGATATTTATCTGAAAAATTTTTTGTGTATTTTGCCAAATTTTTCAGTCGAGACAAAAATTGATTGAATTTTCATTTTTTAACTATATGAAAGTAACGCGCAGTCCTTCAATTTTTGTTCAATTTTATTCGTTCATAGATGAAAAAATTTAAAATTAGATCTAGAAATATGGAAAATAATTGACATTTATCTGAAAAATTTTTTGTGTATTTTGCCAAATTTTTCTGTCGAGACAAAAGTTGATTGAATTTTCATTTTTTGACTAGATAAAAGTAACGCGCAGTCCTTCAATTTTTTTTCAATTTTATTCGTTCATAGATGAAAAAGTTTGAAATTAGATCTAGAAATATGAAAAATAATTGATATTTATCTGAAATTTTTTTTTTGTATTTTGCTAAATTTTCCTATCGAGACAAAAATTTATTGAATTTTCATTTTCTGACTATATGAAAGTAACGCGCAGTCCTTCAATTTTTGTTTAATTTTGTTCGTCCATAGATGAAAAAATTTGAAATTAGATCTAGAAATAATGAAAATAATTGATTTTTATCTGAAATTTTTTTTTGTATTTTGCCAAATTTTTCTGTCGTGACAAAAATTGATTGAATTTTCATTTTTTGACTATATAAAAGTAACGCACAGTCCTTTAATTTTTGTTCAATTTCATTCGTTCATAGATGAAAAAATTTGAAATTAGATCTAGAAATATGGAAAATAATTGACATTTATCTGAAAATTTTTTTGTGTATTTTTCCAAATTTTTCTGTCCAGACAAAAATTGATTGAATTTTCATTTTTTGACTATATGAAAGCAACGCGCAGTCCTTTAATTTTTGTTCAATTTTATTCGTTGATAGATGAAAAAATTTGAAATTAGATCTAGAAATATGGAAAATAATTGATTTTTATCTGAAATTTTTTTTTGTATTTTGCCAAATTTTTCTGTCGTAACAAAAATTGATTGAATTTTCATTTTTTGACTATATGAAAGTAACGCACAGTCCTTCAATTTTTGTTCAATTTTATTCGTTCATAGATGAAAAAATTTGAAATTAGATCTAGAAATATGGAAAATAATTGACATTTATCTGAAAAATTTTTTGTGTATTTTGCCAAATTTTTCCGTCGAGGCAAAAATTGATTAAATTTTCATTTTTTGACTATATGAAAGTAACGCGCAGTCCTTTAATTTTTGTTCAATTCTATTCTTTCATAGATGAAAAAATTTGAAATTAGATCTACAAATATGGAAAATAATTAATTTTTATCTGAAATTTTTTTCTGTATTTTGCCAAATTTTTCTGTCGTGACAAAAATTGATTGAATTTTCATTTTTTGACTATATGAAAGTAACGCACAGTCCTTCAATATTTGTTCAATTTTATTCGTTCATAGATGAAAAAATTTGAAATTAGATCTAGAAATATGGAAAATAATTGACATTTATCTGAAAATTTTTTTGTGTATTTTGCCAAATTTTTCTGTCGAGACAAAAATTGATTGAATTTTCATTTTTTGACTATATGAAAGTAACGAGCAGTCCTTTAATTTTTGTTCAATTTTATTCGTTCATAGATGTAAAAATTTTAAATAAGATCTATAGAAATATGGAAAGTAATTGATATTTATCTGAAAATTTTTTTCTGTATTTTGCCAAATTTTTCTGTCGAGACAAAAATTGATTGAATTTTCATTTTTTGACTATATAAAAGTAACGCGCAGTCCTTCAATTTTTGTTTAATTTTATTCGTTCATAGATGAAAAAATTTGAAATAAGATCTAGAAACATGGAAAATAATTGATATTTATATGAAAAATTTTTTGTGTATTTTGCTAAATTTTTCTGTCGAGACAAAATTTGATTTAATTTTCATTTTTTGACTAGATGAAAGTAACGCGCATTCCTTCAATTTTTGTTCAATTTTATTCGTTCATAGATGAAAAAATTTGAAATTAGATCTAGAAATATGGAAAATAATTGATATTTAACTAAAATTTTTTTTTTGTATTTTGCCAAATGTTTCTGACTAGACAAAAATTTATTGAATTTTCATTTTTTGACAATATGAAAGTAACGCGCAGTCCTTCAATTTTTGTTCAATTTTATTCGTTCATAGATGGAAAAATTTGAAATTAGATCTAGAAATATGGAAAATTTTTGATATTTATCTGAAAATTTTTTTGTGTATTTTGCCAAATTTTTCTGTCGAGACAAAAATTGATTAAATTTTCATTTTTTGACAATATGAAAGTAACGCGCAGTCCTTCAATTTTTGTTCAATTTTATTCGTTCATAGATGGAAAAATTTGAAATTAGATCTAGAAATATGGAAAATTTTTGATATTTATCTGAAATTTTTTTTGTGTATTTTGCTAAATTTTTCTGTCGAGACAAAAATTGATTTAATTTTCATTTTTTGACTAGATGAAAGTAACGCGCAGTTCTTCAATTTTTGTTCAATTTTATTCGTTCATAAATGAAAAAATTTGAAATTAGATCTAGAAATATGGAAAATAATTGACATTTATCTGAAAAATTTTTTGTGTATTTTGCCAAATTTTTCTGTCGAGACAAAAGTTGATTGAATTTTGATTTTTTGACTAGATAAAAGTAACGCACAGTCCTTTAATTTTTGTTCAATTTCATTCGTTCATAGATGAAAAAATTTGAAATTAGATCTAGAAATATGGAAAATAATTGACATTTATCTGAAAAATTTTTTGTGTATTTTTCCAAATTTTTCTGTCCAGACAAAAATTGATTGAATTTTCATTTTTTGACTATATGAAAGCAACGCGCAGTCCTTTAATTTTTGTTCAATTTTATTCGTTGATAGGTGAAAAAATTTGAAATTAGATCTAGAAATATGGAAAATAATTGATTTTTATCTGAAATTTTTTTTGTATTTTGCCAAATTTTTCTGTCGTAACAAAAATTGATTGAATTTTCATTTTTTGACTATATGAAAGTAACGCACAGTCCTACAATTTTTGTTCAATTTTATTCGTTCATAGAAGAAAAAATTTGAAATTAGATCTAGAAATATGGAAAATAATTGACATTTATCTGAAAAATTTTTTGTGTATTTTGCCAAATTTTTCCGTCGAGGCAAAAATTGATTAAATTTTCATTTTTTGACTATATGAAAGTAACGCGCAGTCCTTTAATTTTTGTTCAATTCTATTCTTTCATAGATGAAAAAATTTGAAATTAGATCTACAAATATGGAAAATAATTAATTTTTATCTGAAATTTTTTTCTGTATTTTGCCAAATTTTTCTGTCGTGACAAAAATTGATTGAATTTTCATTTTTTGACTATATGAAAGTAACGCACAGTCCTTCAATATTTGTTCAATTTTATTCGTTCATAGATGAAAAAATTTGAAATTAGATCTAGAAATATGGAAAATAATTGACATTTATCTGAAAATTTTTTTGTGTATTTTGCCAAATTTTTCTGTCGAGACAAAAATTGATTGAATTTTCATTTTTTGACTATATGAAAGTAACGAGCAGTCCTTTAATTTTTGTTCAATTTTATTCGTTCATAGATGTAAAAATTTGAAATAAGATCTATAGAAATATGGAAAGTAATTGATATTTATCTGAAAATTTTTTTCTGTATTTTGCCAAATTTTTCTGTCGAGACAAAAATTGATTGAATTTTCATTTTTTGACTATATGAAAGTAACGCGCAGTCCTTCAATTTTTGTTTAATTTTATTCGTTCATAGATGAAAAAATTTGAAATAAGATCTAGAAACATGGAAAATAATTGATATTTATATGAAAAATTTTTTGTGTATTTTGCTAAATTTTTCTGTCGAGACAAAATTTGATTTAATTTTCATTTTTTGACTAGATGAAAGTAACGCGCATTCCTTCAATTTTTGTTCAATTTTATTCGTTCATAGATGAAAAAATTTGAAATTAGATCTAGAAATATGGAAAATAATTGATATTTAACTAAAATTTTTTTTTTGTATTTTGCCAAATGTTTCTGACTAGACAAAAATTTATTGAATTTTCATTTTTTGACAATATGAAAGTAACGCGCAGTCCTTCAATTTTTGTTCAATTTTATTCGTTCATAGATGGAAAAATTTGAAATTAGATCTAAAAATATGGAAAATTTTTGATATTTATCTGAAATTTTTTTTTTGTATTTTGCTAAATTTTCCTATCGAGACAAAAATTTATTGAATTTTCATTTTCTGACTATATGAAAGTAACGCGCAGTCCTTCAATTTTTGTTTAATTTTGTTCGTCCATAGATGAAAAAATTTGAAATTAGATCTAGAAATAATGAAAATAATTGATTTTTATCTGAAATTTTTTTTTGTATTTTGCCAAATTTTTCTGTCGTGACAAAAATTGATTGAATTTTCATTTTTTGACTATATAAAAGTAACGCACAGTCCTTTAATTTTTGTTCAATTTCATTCGTTCATAGATGAAAAAATTTGAAATTAGATCTAGAAATATGGAAAATAATTGACATTTATCTGAAAATTTTTTTGTGTATTTTTCCAAATTTTTCTGTCCAGACAAAAATTGATTGAATTTTCATTTTTTGACTATATGAAAGCAACGCGCAGTCCTTTAATTTTTGTTCAATTTTATTCGTTGATAGATGAAAAAATTTGAAATTAGATCTAGAAATATGGAAAATAATTGATTTTTATCTGAAATTTTTTTTTGTATTTTGCCAAATTTTTTTGTCGTAACAAAAATTGATTGAATTTTCATTTTTTGACTATATGAAAGTAACGCACAGTCCTTCAATTTTTGTTCAATTTTATTCGTTCATAGATGAAAAAATTTGAAATTAGATCTAGAAATATGGAAAGTAATTGACATTTATCTGAAAAATTTTTTGTGTATTTTTCCAAATTTTTCTGTCCAGACAAAAATTGATTGAATTTTCATTTTTTGACTATATGAAAGCAACGCGCAGTCCTTTAATTTTTGTTCAATTTTATTCGTTGATAGGTGAAAAAATTTGAAATTAGATCTAGAAATATGGAAAATAATTGATTTTTATCTGAAATTTTTTTTGTATTTTGCCAAATTTTTCTGTCGTAACAAAAATTGATTGAATTTTCATTTTTTGACTATATGAAAGTAACGCACAGTCCTACAATTTTTGTTCAATTTTATTCGTTCATAGAAGAAAAAATTTGAAATTAGATCTATAGAAATATGGAAAGTAATTGATATTTATCTGAAAATTTTTTTCTGTATTTTGCCAAATTTTTCTGTCGAGACAAAAATTGATTGAATTTTCATTTTTTGACTATATGAAAGTAACGCGCAGTCCTTCAATTTTTGTTTAATTTTATTCGTTCATAGATGAAAAAATTTGAAATAAGATCTAGAAACATGGAAAATAATTGATATTTATATGAAAAATTTTTTGTGTATTTTGCTAAATTTTTCTGTCGAGACAAAATTTGATTTAATTTTCATTTTTTGACTAGATGAAAGTAACGCGCATTCCTTCAATTTTTGTTCAATTTTATTCGTTCATAGATGAAAAAATTTGAAATTAGATCTAGAAATATGGAAAATAATTGATATTTAACTAAAATTTTTTTTTTGTATTTTGCCAAATGTTTCTGACTAGACAAAAATTTATTGAATTTTCATTTTTTGACAATATGAAAGTAACGCGCAGTCCTTCAATTTTTGTTCAATTTTATTCGTTCATAGATGGAAAAATTTGAAATTAGATCTAGAAATATGGAAAATTTTTGATATTTATCTGAAAATTTTTTTGTGTATTTTGCCAAATTTTTCTGTCGAGACAAAAATTGATTAAATTTTCATTTTTTGACAATATGAAAGTAACGCGCAGTCCTTCAATTTTTGTTCAATTTTATTTGTTCATAGATAAAAAAATTTGAAATCAGATTTAGAAATAAGGAAAATAATTGATATTTATCTGAAATTTTTTTTGTGTATTTTGCTAAATTTTTCTGTCGAGACAAAAATTGATTTAATTTTCATTTTTTGACTAGATGAAAGTAACGCGCAGTTCTTCAATTTTTGTTCAATTTTATTCGTTCATAAATGAAAAAATTTGAAATTAGATCTAGAAATATGGAAAATAATTGACATTTATCTGAAAAATTTTTTGTGTATTTTGCCAAATTTTTCTGTCGAGACAAAAGTTGATTGAATTTTGATTTTTTGACTAGATAAAAGTAACGCGCAGTCCTTCAATTTTTTTTTTAATTTTATTCGTTCATAGATGAAAAAGTTTGAAATTAGATCTAGAAATATGAAAAATAATTGATATTTATCTGAAATTTTTTTTTTGTATTTTGCTAAATTTTTCTATCGAGACAAAAATTTATTGAATTTTCATTTTCTGACTATATGAAAGTAACGCGCAGTCCTTCAATTTTTGTTTAATTTTGTTCGTTCATAGATGAAAAAATTTATAATTAGATCTAGAAATATGGAAAATAATTGATTTTTATCTGAAATTTTTTTTTGTATTTTGCCAAATTTTTCTGTCGTGACAAAAATTGATTGAATTTTCATTTTTTGACTATATAAAAGTAACGCACAGTCCTTCAATTTTTGTTCAATTTTATTCGTTCATAGATGAAAAAATTTGAAATTAGATCTAGAAATATGGAAAATAATTGACATTTATCTGAAAAATTTTTTGTGTATTTTGCCAAATTTTTCTGTCCAGACAAAAATTGATTGAATTTTTATTTTTTGACTATATGAAAGCAACGCGCAGTCCTTTAATTTTTGTTCAATTTTATTCGTTGATAGATGAAAAAATTTGAAATTAGATCTAGAAATATGGAAACTAATTGATTTTTATCTGAAATTTTTTTTTGTATTTTGCCAAATTTTTCTGTCGTGACAAAAATTGATTGAATTTTCATTTTTTGACTATATGAAAGTAACGCACAGTCCTTCAATTTTTGTTCAATTTTATTCGTTCATAGATGAAAAAATTTGAAATTAGATCTAGAAATATGGAAAATAATTGACTTTTATCTGAAAAATTTTTTGTGTATTTTGCCAAATTTTTCCGTCGAGACAAAAATTGATTGAATTTTCATTTTTTGACTATATGAAAGTAACGCGCAGTCCTTCAATTTTTGTCCAATTTTGTTCGTTAATATATGAAACTTACTATTGCTTTGTTCTGAAAGGGTTAATTATTGATGATGATCATTGATCATTTCTCTAAAGTGATTCCATTTAATGATCCATACCATGGTCAAGTGTTGAAAAAATCTTGGGTCTAGTAAAACCGAGTCAAGTTGGTATAGATTGATTATCTCAATTTGGGTTGCTCGGAAAGGGTTAATTGTTGATGATCTTTATAAATCATCATTCTAGGATAATTCCATTAAATAAGCCATGCTATGGTCATCGTTGATGATCATCATTGATCATCACTCTAGGTTGTTTTGTTTTTAAAGGCTGTTCTGCCACGATATCATCTAAAGGGGTTGTCTTAAAAGGTGGTTTTTTATAGTTAAAAAATTAATTTGTCAATTAGAAAAATTATAGGGCATATTCTTGAGTACGTTTCATCATTTCAGAAGTTAATTATAAATTTTTTGTTGATTTTGAGTATTTTTCTTTGATTTCTTTTTCTTTTTTTCCTTAGGGGTGGTTTTTTAGGATTGATAAATTTATTTGTCAATTGGAAGAATTAGGGGGCATATTTCAGAGTACGTTTAATCATTTTAGAACATGATTATATTTTTTTTGTTGGTTTTGAGTATTTCTCTGAGATAACTTTTTCTATTTTTCTAGGGGTGGTTTTTTAGGGTTTGTTAATCTATTTGTCAATTGAAAAAATTAGGGGGCATATTCCTAAATACGTTCCATCATTTTAGAACTTAATTATAATTTTATTGTTGATTTTGAGTATTTTTCTCTGATATATTTCTCTTTTTTTCTTAAGGGGTGGTTTTTTATTGTTCAAAAATAATTAGTTAATTAGAAAAATTATAGGGCATATTCTTGAGTACGTTTCATCATTTTAGAACTTAATTATAATTTTTTTATTGATTTTAAGTATTTTTCTCTGATTTCTTTTTCTTTTTTCCCTTAGGGGTGGTTTTTTAGGGTTTGTTAATCTATTTGTCAATTGGAAAAATTAGGGGGCATATTCCTAAATACGTTCCATCATTTCAGAACCTAATTATAATTTTTTTGTTGATTTTGAGTATTTTTCTCTGATATCTTTTTCCTTTTTTCTTAAGGGGTGGTTTTTTAGGGTTAATAAATTAATTAGTCAATTAGAAAAATTATAGGGCATATTCTTGAGTAGGTTTCATCATTTTAGAACTTAATTATAATTTTTTTGTTGATTTTGAGTATTTTTCTCCGATTTCTTTTTCTTTTTTTCCTTAGGGGTGGTTTTTTAGGGTTGATAAATCTATTTGTCAATTGGAAAAATTAGGGGGCATATTTCAGAGTACGTTTAATCATTTTAGAACATGATTATATTTTTTTTTTGTTGGTTTTGAGTATTTCTCTGTGATAACTCTTTCTATTTTTCTAAGGGGTGGTTTTTTAGGGTTAATAAATTAATTAGTCAATTAGAAAAATTATAGGGCATATTCTTGAGTAGGTTTCATCATTTTAGAACTTAATTATAATTTTTTTGCTGATTTTGAGTATTTTTCTCTGATTTCTTTTTCTTTTTTTCCTTAGGGGTGGTTTTTTAGGGTTTGTTAATCTATTTGTCAATTGGAAAAATTAGGGGGCATATTTCTAAATACGTTTCATCATTTTATAACTTAATTATCATTTTATTGTTGATTTTGAGTATTTTTCTCTGATATCTTTTTCTTTTTTTCTTAAGGGGTGGTTTTTTATTGTTAAAAAATGAATTTGTCAATGAGAAAAATTATAGGTCATATTCTTGAGTACGTTTCATCATTTTAGAACTTAATTATAATTTTTTTAATGATTTTGAGTATTTTTCTCTGATTTCTTTTTCTTTTTTTCCTTAGGGGTGGTTTTTTAGGGTTGATAAATCTATTTGTCAATTGGAAAAATTAGGGGCCATATTGCAGAGTACGTTTAATCATTTTAGAACATGATTATATTTTTTTTGTTGGTTTTGAGTATTTCTCTGTGATACCTTTTTCTATTTTTCTAAGGGGTGGTTTTTTAGGGTTAATAAATTAATTTCTCAACTTGAAAAATAAGAGGGCATATTCCTGAGAACGTTCTATCATTTTAGAACTTAATTATAATTTTTTGTTGATTTTGAGTATTTTTCTCTTATAGCTTTTTTTTTTTCCTTAGGGGTAGTTTTTTAGGGTTGATAAATCTATTTGTCAATTGGAAACATTAGGGGGCATATTGCAGAGTACGTTTTATCATTTTAGAACATGATTATATTTTTTTTGTTGGTTTTGAGTATTTCTCTGTGATAACTCTTTCTATTTTTCTAAGGGGTGGTTTTTTAGGGTTAATAAATTAATTAGTCAATTAGAAAAATTATAGGGCATATTCTTGAGTAGGTTTCATTATTTTAGAACTTAATTATAATTTCTTTGTTGATTTTGAGTATTTTTCTCCGATTTCTTTTTCTTTTTTTCCTTAGGGGTGGTTTTTTATCGTTCAAAAATTAATTAGTCAATTAGAAAAATTATAGGGCATATGCTTGAGTAGGTTTCATCATTTTTGAACTTAATTATAATTTTTTTGTTGATTCTGAGTATTTTTCTATGATATCTTTTTCTTTTTTTTCTTAAAAGGTGATTTTTTATAGTTAAAAATTAATTTGTCAATTAGAAAAATTATAGGGCATATTCTTGAGTAGGTTTCATCATTTTAGAACTTAATTATAATTTTATTGTTGATTTTGAGTATTTTTCTCTGATATATTTTTGTTTTTTTCCTTAGGGGTGGTTTTTTAAGATTGATAAATCTATTTGTCAATTGGAAAAATTAGAGGGCATATTTCAGAGTACGTTTAATCATTTTAGAACATGATTATATTTTTTTTGTTGGTTTTAAGTATTTCTCTGTGATAACTTTTTCTATTTTTCTAAGGGGTGGTTTTTTAGGGCTTGTTAATCTATTTGTCAATTGGAAAAATTAGGGTGCATATCCCTAAATACGTTCCATCATTTTAGAACTTAATTATAATTTTTTTGTTGATTTTGAGTATTTTTCTCTTATATCTTTTTCTTTTTTTTCCTTAGGGGTGGTTTTTTAGGATTGATAAATCTATTTGTCAATTGGAAAAATTAGGGGGCATATTTCAGAGTACGTTTAATCATTTTAGAACATGATTATATTTTTTTTGTTGGTTTTGAGTATTTCGATGTGATAACTTTTTCTATTTTTCTAAGGGGTGGTTTTTTAGGATTGATAAATCTATTTGTCAATTGGAAAAATTAGGGGGCATATTTCAGAGTACGTTTAGTCTTTTTAGAACATGATTATATTTTTTTTGTTGGTTTTGAGTATTTCTCTGTGATAACTTTTTCTACTTTTCTAAGGGGTGGTTTTTTAGGGTTAATAAATTAATTTGTTAATTTGAAAAATTAGAGGGCATATTCCTAAGAACGTTCTATCATTTTAGAACTTAATTATAATTTTTTTGTTGATTTTGAGTATTTTTCTCTGATATCTTTTTCTTTTTTTTTCTTAAAAGGTGATTTTTTATAGTTAAAAAATTAATTTGTCAATTAGAAAAATTATAGGGCATATTCTTGAGTACGTTTTATCATTTCAGAAGTTAATTATAATTTTTTTGTTGATTTTGAGTATTTTTCTCTGATTTCTTTTTCTTTTTTTCCTTAGGGGTTGTTTTTTAGGGTTTGTTAATCTATTTGTCAATTGGAAAAATTAGGGGGCATATTCCTAAATACGTTCATCATTTTAGAACTTAATTATAATTTTATTGTTGATTTTGAGTATTTTTCTCTGATATCTTTTTCTTTTTTTCTTAAAGGGTGGTTTTTTATCGTTAAAAAATGAATTTGTCAATGAGAAAAATTATAGGTCATATTCTTGAGTACGTTCCATCATTTTAGAACTTAATTATAATTTTTTTGTTGATTTTGAGTATTTTTCTCTTATATATTTTTCTTTTTTTCCTTAGGGGTGGTTTTTTAAGATTGATAAATCTATTTGTCAATTGGAAAAGTTAGGGGGCATATTTCAGAGTACGTTTAATCATTTTAGAACATGATTATATTTTTTTTGTTGGTTTTAAGTATTTCTCTGTGATTTCTTTTTCTTTTTTTCCTTAGGGGTGGTTTTTTAGGGTTGATAAATCTATTGGTCAATTGGAAAAATTAGGGTGCATATTTCTAAATACGTTTCATCATTTTAGAACATGATTATAATTTTTTAGTTGATTTTGAGTATTTCTCTGTTATAACTTTATCTTTTTTTTTTAAGGGGTGGTTTTTAGGGTGGTGAAATTAATTCGTCAATTAGATAAATTATAGGGTATATTCCTAAATACGTTCCATCATTTAAGAACTTAATTATAATTTTTTTGTCGATTTTGAATATTTTTCTCTGATGTATTTTTGTTTTTTTCCTTAGGGGTGGTTTTTTAAGATTGATAAATCTATTTGTCAATTGGAAAAATTAGGAGGCATATTTCAGAGTACGTTTAATCATTTTACAACATGATTATATTTTTTTTGTTGGTTTTAAGTATTTCTCTGTGATAACTTTTTCTATTTTTCTAAGGGGTGGTTTTTTAGGGCTTGTTAATCTATTTGTCAATTGGAAAAATTAGGGTGCATATTCCTAAATACGTTCCATCATTTTAGAACTTAATTATAATTTTTTTGTTGATTTTGAGTATTTTTCTCTTATATATTTTTCTTTTTTTCCTTAGGAGTGGTTTTTTAAGATTGATAAATCTATTTGTCAATTGGAAAAATTAGGGGGCATATTTCAGAGTACGTTTAATCATTTTAGAACATGATTATATTTTTTTTGTTGGTTTTAAGTATTTCTCTGTGATAACTTTTTCTATTTTTCTAAGGGGTAGTTTTTTAGGGTTTGTTAATCTATTTGTCAATTGGAAAAATTAGGGTGCATATTCCTAAATACGTTCCATCATTTTAGAACCTAATTATAATTTTTTTGTTGATTTTGAGTATTTCCCTGTGATAACTTTTTCTATTTTTCTAAGGGGTGGTTTTTTTAGGGTTAATAAATTAATTTCTCAATTTGAAAAATAAGAGGGCATATTCCTGAGAATGTTCTATCATTTTTGAACTTAATTATAATTTTTTTGTCGATTTTAAATATTTTTCTCTAAAATATTTTTCTTTTTTTCCTTAGGGGTGGTTTTTTAAGATTGATAAATCTATTTGTCAATTGGAAAAATTAGGGGGCGTATTCCGGAGGACGTTTCATCTTTTTAGAACATGATTATATTTTTTTTGTTGGTTTTGAGTATTTCTCTGTGACAACTTTTTCTATTTTTCTAAGGGGTGGTTTTTTAGGGTTAATAAATTAATTTCTTAATTTGAAAAATAAGAGGGCATATTCCTGAGAACGTTCTATCATTTTTGAACTTAATTATAATTTTTTTGTTGATTTTGAGTATTTTTCTCTGATATCTTTTTCTTTTTTTTTTAAGGGGTGGTTTTTTAGGGTTGATAAATCTATTTGTCAATTGGAAAAATTAGGGGGCGTATTCCGGAGGACGTTTCATCATTTAAGAACATGATTATAATTTTTTAGTTTATTTTGAGTATTTTTCTCTGATAAATTTTTCTACTTTTCTAAGGGGTGGTTTTTTAGGGTTAATAAATTAATTTCTCAATTTGAATAATGATAGGGCATATTCCTGAGAACGTTCTATTATTTTAGAACTTAATTATAATTTTTTTATTGATTTTGAGTTTTTTTCTCTTATATCTTTTTCTTTTTTTCCTTAGGGGTGGTTTTTTAGGGTTGATAAATCTATTTGTCAATTGGAAAAATTAGGGGGCATATTGCAGAGTACGTTTAATCATTTTAGAACATGATTATATTTTTTTTGTTGGTTTTGAGTATTTCTCTGTGATAACTTTTTCTATTTTTCTAAGGGGTGGTTTTTTAGGGTTAATAAATTAATTTGTTAATTTGAAAAATTAGAGGGCATATTCCTGAGAACGTTCTATCATTTTAGAACTTAATTATAATTTTTTTGTTGATTTTGAGTATTTTTCTCTGATATCTTTTTCTTTTTTTCTTAAGGGGTGGTTTTTTATCGTTCAAAAATTAATTAGTCAATTAGAAAAATTATAGGGCATATTCTTGAGTAGGTTTCATCATTTTAGAACTTAATTATAATTTTTTTTTTGATTTTGAGCATTTTTCTCTGATTTCTTTTTCTTTTTTTCTTTAGGGGTGGTTTTTTAGGGTTGATAAATCTATTTGTCAATTGGGAAAATTAGGGGGCACATTCCTGAGTACGTTTCATCATTTTAGAACATGATTATAATTTTTTGGTTGATTTTGAGTATTTCTCTGTTATAACTTTATCTTTTTTTTTTTAAGGGGTGGTTTTTAGGGTGGTGAAATTAATTCGTCAATTAGAAAAATTATAGGGTATATTCCAAAATGGGTTTCATCATTTTAGAACTTAATTATAATTTTATGTTGAGCATAAAAATAAAGAATAATGTTGTACGCTGTAAAAACAGGTGTCTTACAAGTGTGTTATTTTAAGACATAAGAATTTAAAAAGCGTCTTACGGTTATTTGAAGTTATTTCATTAGTTAACAATTTTGTAAGACGCTTTCTCATTGGCTTAAAATTAAGACACCCTAAAACGTCTTAAAAGTGAAAACAAAAATGTCTTAAAATAAGACACCCGTTTTTGCAGTGTAAACAGCCTTATATATGCAGGGATGTAAAGGTAATTTACCTAACGTAAATTACATACTTCTTTACATGTAAATTACGTACGTAATTTACGCCCTGATTCTTTTAAGCAATGTATTTTTTCGGAGTGGGGGCTAATGAACGTAATTTACATAAATGTAATTTACAAATAATTTACGTAAAAAACCTCGAAGTTACGCGTAACTTTACATCCCTGCATATATGTGACACGGCAAATTAAAAGGGACCTACGGCCAAAGAATTCTATTTCTTATTGTTTAGTAATGCTGATAGGAAAAACGTTTCTTTATCTAAATCATTAATTAATAAAAAATCTATTTTTTCTGATCGTAGGTCCCTTCTAATTTTCCGTGTTACATACATATATACATTTCTTCCGTTTGAAATATCTCATGGTATATGAACAAAAATGAACTTCAAATTCTTCTCCAAAATGATAATTACTTTTCAATTGAAAGACATTTAAAAAATTGTTTTTAACATTAGTATTAATTGATACTGTAAGAATCCAATTTGCCTTTTTTCGTGTAAAATCATTTCATGTATCATTCTATTTAAAAAAATGTATATTAATTTATTTCGTAGAAGAAAAATCATGAAAATTATATCATTTGCAGTTAGATGAAGTGATGACATTCCACATAATATTAAAAGTCGTACCCATTGTCATATATTTTTTTAAAAAATGTCAATCTTCTAGTAGTTCAATTTTCCTATTTTCGATGAATCATTAATATTGAATTGTTTTTCGTATATTCGCAATTTTAGACAAATAAAATTCATGCATTTTCAAACTTATATGGGTAGTTCTACAGATGTGGGAATTTTGAGCGTCATAGCTAATTTCGGCTTATTTGTAATATTAATTTTGGAAAAAATAAATGTATTTTTCATGAAAAGTGTAAATATTAATAGTTTCTTCGACGTCAATAAAAAACAGCAAATTCTCTTATACATTTCTTAAAGAAAAAACACATCAAAGATTGAAATTCTCAGTTTCCTGGCATGTCCTTCATTGAAAATAAAAATCTACATATTGAAAAAAAGTTCTTTCTATATTATTAACAAAAAAATTCATAGTGCATTAATAACTTTAGATAGTTATACTTTACTAACATGTAAATAACTATAACATTAATCAATTAATAATCAATCTACTTTTTATTTGAAAAATAACCTCCCGAATTTTGTCCGCCAGGTTCAGTTATTAAGTAAAATAAAATAAATGTAACAACGTTAGTGATTTTCGTGATTTGAGTTTTTGTCAATTAGAATGGTTCTCACAGTGAACGACATTATGTAGTGTCCAGTCAAATTTTCATTTTCCTGGCACCTAGTTTTGATAAAAAATTTCAGTTCCTATTATTAAAAAAAAATGTCCGAAAATGGTAATCAGCTTTTGGATTTTTTGATTTAATGTTATTTGTCGAGTTTTTGTTAAAATTCGACAAAATCTTATGCATTTTGACAACTTTCATTTTCCTGGCACCCAGTTTTGGTAAACAAAATTTTTTTTTAAAAGATTTCTGTGCCTATTATTCACAAAACTCTCCGAAAATGGTAATCAGCTTTTTGATATTTTGACTTAACGTTATTTGTCTATTTTTTGTTAAAATTCGACAAAATCTTATGCATTTTGACAACTTTAATTTTCCTGGCACCTAGTTTTGGTAAAGAAAACTTTTTTTTTAAAAAAGATTTCTGTTCCTATTATTCACAAAACTCTCCGAAAAACGTAATCAGCTTTTGGATTTTATGATTTAACGTTATTTATCGACTTTTTGTGAAAAATCGAAAAAATCTTATGCATTTTGACAATTCTCATTTCCCTAGCACCTAGTTTTGGAATTTTTTTTTTTTTTTAAGTAAAACTGACCTCCATTTTATAATTACTGACTGCAAACAATGTCGACCAGTAAGTTTTATAAAAATTCAATCACAATTTTTAATGTTATTGAGATTTTTCTATTCATAATCAGTTTCCTGCATATATTTTTTTTTTCAATAGCTGTAAAATCCGTAATTTTTAATTTTTTTACTGGCCCTTTTTCAATTATTTATAAATTATGCTTAACTTAAAGTCCATCTACTTCCCGAAACTTAAACGCAAAAAAAATGTCGTTACAAAATTAGCTTCATTTTCGTCCTTCGTTCGTAGAACTATCCATATAGGATATGAATTTGTGGAAATAAAGGAGAATAAAAAATGAAAATTCTAGAACATTCATACCTTTAATAATAATGAATAAACAAAACGTAGATTTTTATATAAATAAAGTATATAAACATAATATTCTTTAATAGTAAAATACTTATTAATAGTAGCTATTAATTGTAAGAACGTTCTAACAGATATTTCACATTGAAATTAGTATCCCCAATAACGCTGAATATTCCATTCACATTCCGGGTTGGAATATTCCATCCATATTCGAGGAATATTGAAATGTCCTACCTTGGGAACATTCTTTTGGAATATTGCAGGAATATTCCATCGGAGTATTGCAGGAATATTCCATTGGAATATTGCAGGAATATTCAATTGGAATATTCATAAGTTTTTTAAAGCAAAAAAAAATTTTTATTTTTATTTTTTATTGTTTTTGTTTATTGATTGTTCATAACAAAAAGGAGAACAATTAAAAAATGTAACACATGTTCCTTTAGTAATTTTTCGCGTACAATCGATTGGCACTGTTTCATTTTTATTGTTTTTATTATTTTTCTATTTGTTTAAAACAAATTGTTTAAAGAAATTATTTTTTAGACAATTTTTAATGTCAAAATTCATTGTTTGGTAAACGGTCCTCTTTGCCGCAGTTAGTTTATGCATATCCATATTTCCCTAAACATAGGCTGAGATGGGTTCAAGGTTATTGTTATTGTTTATCAATTGTTTATAACAATTAGAGTGAAAATTTAAAAAATGTCTCACATTTTCCTTTAGTAATTTTTTACGTACAATCGAATGGCGCTTTTTATTTTTTATAATTTTTATTATTTTTCTATTTGTTCATAACAAATTGTTTAAACAATTTATTTTTTAAACAATTTTTAATGACAAAAATCATTGTTTGGTAAACGGTCCTCTTTCCCGTGGTCACTTTTTTGAAAGCCATATTTCCCTAAGCATGGGCTGAGATGGGATCAAGGTTATCGTTATAGTTTATTGATTGTTTATAAAAATAGAGTGAACAATTAAAAAATGTAACACATGTTCCTTTAGTAATTTTTCGCATTCAATCGAATGGCGCTGTTTATTTTTTATAATCTTTATTATTTTTCTATTAGTTTAAAACAAATTGCTTAAACAATTTATTTTTTAAACAATTTTTAATGTCAAAAATTATTGTTTGGTAAACGGTCTTCTTTCCCGTAGCCACTTTTTTGATAGCGATATTTCTCTAAGCATGGGCTGAGATGGGATCACGGTTATTGTTATTGTTTATTGATTGTTTATAACAAATAGAGTGAAAAATTAAAAAATGTCACACATGTTCCTTTAGTAATTTTTCACGTACATTCGATTAGCGCTGTTTATTTTTTATAATTTTTATTATTTGTCTATTTCTTTATAACAAATTGTTTAAACAAATTATTTTTTAAACAATTTTTAATATAAAAAATTATTGTTTGGTAAACGGTCCTCTTTCCCGTAGTCACTTTTTTGATAACAATTTTTCCCTAAGCATGAACCTTAATGTGTTCATTTTTGTGAACTATTTGCAACTCTGCTACAAAGTACATTCTATAATAATATTATATGTTAAGAATATATATTCTATTTTTACAAGAAGAATTATTCAAAAATTTCTTTGTACACATAATTCTTAATACATTTTCTACTTCTTTGATTTCCTAAATAAACTTTGATTGAATTAAATGAACGAACTCTTGATAATGCAACATATAATTGACCATGATTAAAAACATCTTTTCTTAAATCAATTGCAATTTTATCAAATGTCTGTCCTTGAGATTTGTTTATAGTCATAGCAAATGCTAGTTTAATTGGAAATTGTGTTCTTTTAAATGTAAAGGGATAAACATTTTCACAGTACAATAATATTCGATGTATGAACACAATATTTCCACGTTTATCTCCCGTTAATATTTTGCATTTTATAACATGATTAGATAAAGCTAAAACCATTAATCTTGTTCCATTACATAAACCTTCGTTAATACTAAGATTTCTTATAAGCATGACTACGGAATTTATTCGTAAATGCAAAACATGTGGTGGTAAACCAGGTGGTGATAGAGTGTTCAAGTAATCAGGTAAAATGACTTCATGATCATTATTATTATCACGATTATCTACACTGTCAATACTTCTATAAACTTTTTCTTCTCTCTTATCTAATAACTGGACAACATTATTATTAATTTCATCTACATCAATATTTCTCGGAGCTAAAATAGCACATAATGCCAAATCTTCAAACCTTTTCTGTTTAATCAACTCTCCATATACATCTGTACTGATATCAATATTTCCTTCTTCCAGAATTTTGTCTGGTAATTGAACACAATCTTTTACATCGTTAAATGTGCCATTTCCTACGTCAAGTAAAAAATTAACAAATTGTGTTTCTTCCGGTAAAGCTCGCATGTTTTCAGATAATGTAAATTTTGCAAATATCTGCCATAATTTGCTGTTTTTAATTGACAAATTTATAATTTCAGATCTTGTTCCATTTTGTCTTATTGGTAATACTTGTCTAAAATCACCTCCTAAAATAATCGTTTTACCACCAAAAGGAACATCTACTTGCATAATATCTCTTAATGTTCTGTCCATAATCTCTAAGGCATACTTTGGTGACATTGGAGCCTCATCCCAA
The DNA here is from genome assembly GCA_037103525.1 of Ganaspis brasiliensis. Classification (NCBI taxonomy): domain Eukaryota; kingdom Metazoa; phylum Arthropoda; class Insecta; order Hymenoptera; family Figitidae; genus Ganaspis; species Ganaspis brasiliensis. The sequence goes on from JAZKLR010000434.1 coordinate 542,825, forward strand.
ATGAAGACATCAACATTTTTCAAATACAACCCCTCTTTAGACTGCACTTTTATATTTGAAGATGAATCATTATATAATGGCACGGGTAAACCCAATATTTTATGAACTGTTCGACCCATGGGAAGTAAGGTTGCAGCTATTCCTGTAAATGCCATATTGCAAACAGTTTTACCGAGACTCCTCAATAAATGCCACAATGTAATATACATAAATGTTTTTCCTGATCCTCCAGGACCATCGACATATACACACCGACAAGTATTATCGTTATTATCATTTACTGCATTTAATATAAAATCGACTATATCTTTTTGTTTGACGTTCAGTTTATCATACCTTTCTTTTCCTAATTCCTTTTCCTCTTCAATATTTATAGAGTGGGTAACTACAAAATTATCAGTTTCATCTTCTACATCCATCAATCCAAGAAAATCATTTAACTTATAACCTTCATCAGATAACATATTTTTGACATGTATGTATGCCATTTTTTCGGCAGCAATGTTATCAACGTTTCTAGCATAATCTTCGGACATATAAATTTTGAATTGTTCCCAAAGTTCACCAGCATTTATAGGACGACAGTGAATTAAAATTCTGACAAATAATCGTCGAAGTGATTGAGGCATCATCCATAAAGTAGACTCTTGTAACGTTGCCTTCCATTCATGATCATCCTCTATTAGTCCTAATGCTAAACAAGCTGACGTAAATGTCTCATGTAATACGCCATTAACAGTCTTCAATGATTCGTATGAAATCGCACCTTTAGTTGTAAGTAATAATAATCTAAGGTGAAATAATTCTGTGTGGCAGGGATTAACAGAATAAATTCTGCCTATTGCCTTCTCTTTACGGAGTCTCTTGTTCCATTTACATTTTGTTTTATCCCATGAATAATATTCGGAAATCTCAGTATAAAAACACTGACGAGCATTTACATCACGTTCATTTAAAAGGAAGTAGTCCAATAATTTTGTATTTTTATTTAAATTAAATGATATTTCTTCCTCTGTATCTACTTGCCGAATAAGAATATTTTGCTCATTTTGTAAATGTATTGGTAAACGATTTATACTATGACTTTTTTTGGATAAAGTTTTACTTAAAATTCTCCATGCTGCTTCTACTGGACCAACATATCTATTTTCTTCATAATGATTGATTTCATTATGATTGATAGTAGCTTCTCCATTACTATTTGTAATAATAATTGATGCAGCATCATGACCCTTATAAATATATTTATACAAATATTTGACGGACTTCATACTGGATACAACTTCAACATTAATATGACAATTGAATGTTTGTGAAAGTTTAGGAGAATAAGGTACAACAAAACGATTATCAACAACATATTCATTAGGTCGTGTATACGTTTTACCTGTGTTTCTTCTTCTATATACCACATAACAATTTTCTTCAACAGTAGTGTCTTCTTGTAAAGGTTTAGGAAAATTTTTTGAACATTTTCCATCAACGAAACACCAATCTCCACAAGGACCGTGTATATTATTTGCCATAATAATTTCATGTAATCTAGGATTAATCAATTCATCTGGTATTTCAGCTGAAATATGTCCATCAACACTCTCTGGTGTTAATATTTTTGAATTGGACGTTAATATAACCAACAAATGGATATGTGGTAATCCCCTTTTTTGAAATTCTATAACATAAACGTAGGACTTGACATCTCCAAAACATTTATTCTTAACAATACATTCTATCAAATGTTTTACTTTTAAAGAAAAGACTCTCGCGACAATGTCAGGTCTATCAGCTACTGTTTGATTAGGTAATAAATTCTCTGTTATTTCTTTCCACTGTGGATTACATGTCATTGTTATAAATAAATCTGGTTTGCCATGTTTTGCCACAATAGCCATTGAATCTTGATATAATTCCATCATATTACGAGGTGAACCAATAAATGTTGATGGTAAGACAACTAATTTTCCTAGAGGTGTATCATTCCTTTGTGCAACATCATTAATGTGATCTATTAATCCTCTGTAACTTTCACTTCGCAATTGTGTTTGATGATTTGCGCAATATTGAAGCCGATCTTTTTCCATTTTAACATAATTGTCAACCAGCCACTGTTGAAATAGTCTTCCACCGTATAGAAACTGATTAAATATATCATCTCTAATTGCCATTTTATACTTTACATAAGATGCCCTCGAAATTCTATGTTTTTTCAATCTTTTATCTGTATCATTTCGAAGCATATCAATACAATAACCTTTTTCTCCAAAAGGATAAAATAGAGGATATATAAAAGGTTCTACACAAGGATCCAAACTACTAACTAATTGCAATTCTTTACTTATTTTGTTGTACACAGTGACATAAGAATCAGGTATTTCACCTTCTGAATTTGTATTAAAAATAGCAGCTACTTCATTAACTCTTTGAAAATTAAATCGCCGTGGATCTTTTCCTTTTTTTAAAGTAAATAATAATTTCAATTCTGGAATTTCTTCATCATTTTTTGTCGCTAACGCTGTTTCTATTTCTATAACTTCTTTCATCATTCTAAATGATTGACTGAACGTATTATGTTTTCTCATAAAATTCTCAATTCCTCTTACAATATCTCTATCTAATCTATCATTTTTATTCAACCTGTATTCAATTGCATCATCAGGATCATAAATAAACAATTGACCATAAGACGGATCATCACCGTTTTCAGGGTATAAAGCTTTATTCATTTGATAGTATATTTGACCTTGTATTTTAAAACAATACGGTCCTCTTCGTGTACCATGGAAATTAATAACATTAGCATTAAATGACGCAAAAGCAAATGAATTATTGTAACATCTTATATTCTGGCGAAAATGGCTTGATTTCTCATGTGAACCATCTAATAACATTTTCAATTCAGATGGATAATTTAAAGATTTTAATTTAATACCTCCATGGCTACAACAATCAGCGAAAGAATACTTTTTGTTATCATCTTTTTCATGTTTCAGATTTTTAGCATCTGAATTAGTAATTTTAGTACTAACTTTTTCATCTTTGAAGTGTTTAGCATCACAATGAGTGCAATAAAGTAACATTTTACCTAAATAATTCTCTGCATAAGTTCGAGAATGCAATTTATTTAATTCTAATTCTTCTGAACAATTACCTGATGCGCTCACTAACTTTTCCTGAGTTACATTAAAATCGAGAATTGATGGAGAATCATCATCCTCAATGGAATTTTGATAACTTATTTGACCATTTTCTGAATTTGAAAGTGTGTGAAATGATGTTGATGGTATTGAATTCACAACAAAAGTTTCACAATCTGCATTAGAAGTTACTTTTCTTACCTCTTTTGATACATTACTTTGTAATGCCTTTTTTTCTTTTAATTTAGCACGATAACACTTCATTCTTTCTTTTTCACGTTTTCGAATTTCTATTTGTTTCTCTGCAGATAAGCCTTTGCGATGACGTTTCACTCTTTCTGTATTAACAATATTTTTATCAACTTTTTGTGATTGTCCTACTTCTTTCTTTATAAATTTTTGTTTTTCTTCAAATCGTTTCCCTTTTTTTAAACTGGCACCACAATTTTCCATTTTTTTCTCTACAAAAATATTAATCTCTTTTCTATTTTTTTGGGATGTTTTTGTCCTTTTTATTTCGTCTATTGGATGCAACTTATACAAACATCTTTTTTCCGGAACTACAGTACTTTCTAAATCAATAATTTTTCTTTTACTTCGTTTTCCTACTCCACTACCCTGTAATTCGTTTTCCATTGATCTACTCTGCGTTTGTAAAACATCTGAAGAAAGACATTCAGAAATATATACATCATTATGAGTATTAACATCATTTACCAATCTGCAACACTTTTCTCCTTCGTCATTCAAATTATTCGTTTCAAGTAATATCAATCTTTCAATTTTATCATTTTTCAAATCATTAAATTCATCAATGTGTACTTTCTTCGAATGGAGAATAGATGAAGAAACATCATTCTCAATTAAATGTCGAGAAGTAATTTCAACATTTTCTGAATGTGAAAGTGTCTGATAAGATGTTGATGGTATCGAAGTCATAACAAAAGTTTGAGAATCTGCATTACAAATTTCTTCTTTTACCTCTTTTGATATATTACTTTGCAATCCATTTTTTTCTTGTATCCCTTTTTTTCGAAATTCCATTTCTTTCTCTACACTTAGATTCGCGCGATGACATTTTATTTCTTCTGTAATAACAATATTTTTATCAACTTCTTGTAATTGTTCTACTTCTTTCTCGGTAAATCTTCGTTTTTCTTCAAATGTGGAATCTTGATAATTTATTTGTACATTTTCTGAATGTGAAGTTGTCTGAAAAGATGTTGATGGTATTGCATTCTCAAAAAAAATTTGAGACTCTGCATTACAAGTAACTTTTTTTATCTCTTTTGATACATTACTTTGTAATGCTTTTTTTTCTTTTAATTTAGCACGATAACACTTCATTCCTTCTCTTGCACGTTTTCGATTTTCTATTTGTTTCTCCACAGATAAACCTGCACGATGACGTTTCACTCTTTCTGTACTAACAGTATTTTTATCAACTTCTTGTAATTGTTCTACTTCTTTCTCGGTAAATCTTCGTTTTTCTTCAAATGAGGAATCTTGATAACTTATTTGTACATTTTCTGAATGTGAAGTTGTCTGAAAGGATGTTGATGGTATTGCATTCTCAAAAAAAATTTTAGACTCTTCATTACAAGTTGCTCTTTCTATCTCTTTTGATATATTACTTTGTAATCTCTTTTTTTCTTTTAATTTAGCACGATAACACTTTATTCTTTCTCTTTCCAAATTTCGAATTTCTATTTTTTTCTCTGCAGATAAACCTGCACGATGACGTTTCACCCTTTCTGTGCTAACATTTTTTTTTCATTCTGTGGTTTCTCCATGTTATTCGAAATTTTATTTATATAATATGAATATGTCAAAGTGTAATAAATCTCATAAAATCCGAAAAATGCAATTTCAAAATGTCGAAATTTCAAATAACCAGTTTTATAATTATGTACATAGCAATTTACACATTTGCCAATTACCTACCGAAAAATTTTCAATAAATAATGTTCTTAAAAATACATTTTCAAGTATCACAATTTTCCAATCTGTCAATGTTTAAAGAGAAATTAGAGAATTTAACATTTTCATATTTCACAATGTTACAGAAATATTATAATTAAGTTATTAGTTCTGAAATTGCCATAAAAAATTTCATATATTTCTAGTAATGAGATATTTCTAACAAAAAGTTTAACATTTCTGTCTTCTAATTCCATAAGTTACCAAAAATGATTGTTATTTAAAAAACAATAAACCATTTCAATAACTTCACAATATTTCAATTTACAAATGTCCTATTCAACTGTCTATTTTCACTTTCTGAAAATTGCAATTTACTTATTTTTCATTTCAAGAAATGAACATTAACTTTTTCATTTTCTAATTATATAAATTAAAGAAAGTGGTTGGTATTTAAAAACCAATATATCATTTAATTATTTTTAAAATGTTTCAATTTATAAATGTTCTATTATATCAATTTCCAAATTACAAATATTCAAGTTCCATTTTTCAAATTTAGTATTTTTTCAATTGTCCATTTTACCAATATTCCAATTTACCAAATTTCCAATTTGCCAATTTGCCAATTTTCCAATTTTCCAATTTGCCAATTTGCCAATTTTCCAATTTGCCAATTTTCCAATTTTCCAATTTTCCAATTTACTTATTATCAATTTCAATAATTTGCCAATTTACCAATTTTTAAATTGGTCTCTTTTCCACTTCACCGATTTTACTGTAGACTTTCTCAATTCTTCAATTAACAATAGTCAAACTATTTAAGTATTGAATATTGTATTAAACTTAAAGTGATTATTATGAAAAACAAAAAATATAATTGAAGAACGTCCAGTAAATAATGAATCCTACAGCACTCACCAAGTGAAATACTGAGATCTTAAATCTGACATGAGAATGGAAATAAATTTAAATAAATTTAAAGAAATACTAATTTCTTAAATCTGCTACCTCTTATTGAACAATAACTTTCAGAAATTTAATTATTTTAAAATGGTATGGTGTACTTAAGAAACAAAAGAATTTCTATTTCCTGCCTGCCTTTTGTTAATTGTAAGGAAGTACATTTGTCTACCTGAAGGAAAGTTATCTCTCCATCTTTCGCTCTTTCTCTCTTTCTCTCTCTCTGTATCTATATATCTATCTTGCCATATATCTATCTATCTATCTATCTATCTATCTATCTACTGAAAGTATTCTTTACATATTTATACCTTCTCTTCGTAAATTTGTTTATATTTTGAGACGTATGCTTAAGTTCTAAAATGAATTATTTAGAATTTTCATTTCATACAATTTCATGTCTTACAAGTTTCTTGTAGCAGAAATTTTACATTTTCGAATTTGTATTTAATAAAATTTAAATGAATTCAAATTTTTACCTAACAGAAGTTTTAGACCATTGAATTTATATCTAAAAGATTTTTCATTTAAAAGAAATTCAATTTAAACGAATTTTCATTTTGGAAGAATTTTCATTTTATAGAATTTTAAGTTCTTAGAATATTTAAATGACAGAATATTCATCTGACCGAATGTTCATTTGTCAAAAATTATATTAGTACGAATTCAGATTGTACCTTTTATCTTTTCCATCAAATATGAATTCGTACTAATACAATTTCGGATAAATGAAGATTCGGTCAGATGAATATTATGGCATTTAAAAATTAGAATAATTTAAAATTTTATAAAATGAAAATTCTTGTGAATTAAAATTTGCTAAAATTGAATTTCTTTTTAATAAAAATTCTTTTAAATATAAATTCAATGACCTAAAACTTCTGTTAACTAAAAATTCGAATTAATTTAAATTCTATTGAAAACAAATTCGAAAATGTGAAACTTCGGTTACAAGAAAATTCTACTTCATGAAATTCAATAATATGAAAATACTAAATAATTCATTTTAGAAATTAATCATAAGTTCCTATATTTTGATATAAAAATTATATCATTGTTTATATTTTTTTATAAAAGAATGTTTACAAGGGTTTTTGAGGTCGCTGATTACGAATATGAAGTCACTTTTTAAAAATTCAAAATGGCGGATCCAATATGGCGGACGAAATTTTCAAAAATTAATTGGATTCGCTTCAAACTTGTTACTCGGGGGTTTTTGGGGTCGCTGATTACGAATCTGGAATCATATTTTTAATACATTCAAAATTCAAAATGGCGGATCCAATATGGCGGACAAAATTTTCAAAAATTAATTGGATTTGCCTCAAACTTGTTACTCGGGGGTTTTTGGGGTCGCTGATTACGAATCTGGAGTCAGTTTTTAAAAATTCAAAATGGCGGATCCAATATGGCGGACAAAGTTTTCAAAAATTAATTGGATTTACCTCAAACTTGTTACTCGGGGGTTTTTGGGGTCGCTGATTACGAATCTGGAATCATATTTTTAATATTTTCAAAATTCAAAATGGCGGATCCAATATGGCGGACAAAATTTTCAAAAATTAATTGGATTTGACTCAAACTTTTTCTCGGGGGTTTTTGGGATCGCTGATTACGAATCTGGAGTCACTTTTTAAAAATACAAAATGGCGAATCCAATATAGCGGACGAAATTTTCAAAAATTAATTGGATTCGCTTCAAACTTGTTACTCGGAGGTTTTTCGGGTCGCTGATTACGAATCTGGAATCATATTTTTAATATTTACAAAATTCAAAATGGCGGATCCAATATGGCGGACAAAATTTTCAAAAATTAATTGGATTTGCCTCAAACTTGTTACTTGGGGGTTTTTTGGGGTCGCTGATTACGAATCTGGAATCATATTTTTAATACATTCAAAATTCAAAATGGCGGATCCAACATGGCGGACAAAATTTTCAAAAATTAATTGGATTTGCTTCAAACTTTTACTCGGGGGTTTCTGGGATCGCTGATTACGAATCTGGAATCATATTTTTAATACATTCAAAATGGCGAATCCAATATAGCGGACGAAATTTTCAAAAATTAATTGGATTCGCTTCAAACTTGTCACTCGGGGGTTTTTAGGATCGCTGATTACGAATCTGGAATCATATTTTTAATATTTTCAAAGTTCAAAATGGCGAATACAATATGGCGGACAAAATTTTTAAAAATTTGCCTCAAACTTGTTACTCGGGGGTTTTTGGGGTCGCTGATTACGATATTGGATCCGACATTTTGAATTTTGAAAATATTAAAAATCTGATTTCAGATTCGAAATCAGCGAACCCAGAAACCTCCGAGTAACAAGTTTGAAGCGAATCCAATTAATTTTTGAAAATTTCGTCCGCCATATTGGATCTGCCATTTTGAATTTTTAAAAATTGACTCCAGATTCGTAATCAGGGACCCCAAAAACCACTGAATAACAAGTTTGAGGCAAATCCAATTAATTTTTGAAAATTTCGTCCGCCATATTGGATCCGCAATTTTGAATTTTTAAAAAGTGTCTTCATATTCGTAATCAGCAACCCCAAAAACCCCTTGAGTTACAAGTTTGAAGCAAATCCAATTAATTTTTTACAATTTTGTACGCCATACTGGATCCACCATTTTAAATTTTGAAAATATTAAAAATATGATTCCCGATTCGTAATCAGCCACCCCAAAAAACCCCAAGTAACAAGTTTGAAGCGAATCCAATTAATTCTTGAAAATTTCGTCCGCCATATTGGATCCGCCATTTTGAATTTTTAAAAACTGTCTCCAGATTCGTAATCAGCGACCCCAAAAACCCCCGAGTAACAAGTTTGAGGCAAATCCAATTAATTTTTGAAAATTTTGTCCGCCATATTGGATCCGCCATTTTGAATTTTGAAAATATTAAAAATATGATTCCCGATTCGTAATCAGCCACCCCAAAAAACCCCGAGTAACAAGTTTGAGGCAAATCCAATTAATTTTTGAAAATTTCGTCCGCCATATTGGATCCGCCATTTTGAATTTTTAAAAAGTGTCTTCATATTCATAATCAGCAACCCCAAAAACCCCTTGAGTTACAAGTTTGAAGCAAATCCAATTAATTTTTTACAATTTTGTACGCCATACTGGATCCACCATTTTCAATTTTGAAAATATTAAAAATATGATTCCCGATTCGTAATCAGCCACCCCAAAAAACCCCAAGTAACAAGTTTGAAGCGAATCCAATTAATTTTTGAAAATTTCGTCCGCCATATTGGATCCGCCATTTTGAATTTTTAAAAAGTGTCTTCATATTCATAATCAGCAACCCCAAAAACCCCTTGAGTTACAAGTTTGAAGCAAATCCAATTAATTTTTTACAATTTTGTACGCCATACTGGATCCACCATTTTAAATTTTGAAAATATTAAAAATATGATTCCCGATTCGTAATCAGCCACCCCAAAAAACCCCAAGTAACAAGTTTGAAGCGAATCCAATTAATTCTTGAAAATTTCGTCCGCCATATTGGATCCGCCATTTTGAATTTTTAAAAACTGACTCCAGATTCGTAATCAGCGATCCCAAAAACCCCCGAGAAAAAGTTTGAGTCAAATCCAATTAATTTTTGAAAATTTTGTCCGCCATATTGGATCCGCCATTTTGAATTTTGAAAATATTAAAAATATGATTCCAGATTCGTAATCAGCCACCCCAAAAAACCCCGAGTAACAAGTTTGAGGCAAATCCAATTAATTTTTGAAAATTTCGTCCGCCATATTGGATCCGCCATTTTGAATTTTTAAAAAGTGTCTTCATATTCATAATCAGCAACCCCAAAAACCCCTTGAGTTACAAGTTTGAAGCAAATCCAATTAATTTTTTACAATTTTGTACGCCATACTGGATCCACCATTTTCAATTTTGAAAATATTAAAAATATGATTCCCGATTCGTAATCAGCCACCCCAAAAAACCCCAAGTAACAAGTTTGAAGCGAATCCAATTAATTCTTGAAAATTTCGTCCGCCATATTGAATCCGCCATTTTGAATTTTTAAAAACTGACTCCAGATTCGTAATCAGCGACCCCAAAAACCCCCGAGTAACAAGTTTGAGGCAAATCCAATTAATTTTTGAAAATTTCGTCCGCCATATTGGATCCGCCATTTTGAATTTTTAAAAACTGACTCCAGATTCGTAATCAGCCACCCCAAAAACCCCCGAGTAACAAGTTTGAGGCAAATCCAATTAATTTTTGAAAATTTCGTCCGCCATATTGGATCCGCCATTTTGAATTTTTAAAAACTGACTCCAGATTCGTAATCAGCCACCCCAAAAACCCCCGAGTAACAAGTTTGAAGCGAATCCAATTAATTTTTGAAAATTTCGTCCGCCATATCGGATCCGCCATTTTGAATTTTTAAAAAGTGACTTCATATTCATAATCAGCGACCTCAAAAACCCTTGTATAACAAGTTTTATAAAAGTCTATTATGTTTTCCGTTTTTGAGCACATTGCTATGTACATGACTTAAAAAAATCCACTTTAACCGCCATTTTGTAGCCGCCATTTTGAAGTTTTTTTTTCTTAATAGTCTTATCTTATAGCTTTGTTATTTTTGACGCGATATTTATGATTTTTACAGATATTGCAATTCCATTGCTTATAAAAAAATTCAATAATTTGAAAATAAGACCTCAAAATTTCATGTTTTTGTTTAAAAAAACATCTATAATTTGTTTATTTGAAAATTTACAAAATTTTTCGATACGCCATTCGAAAGAGCGATTCTTGGACCATAAGATATGGCTATAGCAGAATTCTTTTCGTAAGGTTAAATTGATAAAATTTTGCGTCAAACTTCATGCCAAAAAATTGTACATTTGGGCGTTAAAGGGTTAAGGTTTTCCTGATTATGGATTTATAAATTTTGAGGTTAACTTCCTCGAAGATGTTGACCAAAAGTCACCGGAACATCGGTTCCGCACTTGGTGTTTAACTAAAAAAACTTACCTGGACATGGGTTCTGCAGTTATTGTTGTCCATTTTTAAATTTTTGTCTTCCTACACTTTTTTATTATTAAATTTTTAGGTTAACTTCCTCGAAGATGTTGACCAAAAGTCACCGGAACATCGGTTCCGCACTTGGTGTTTAACTAAAAAAACTTACCTGGACATGGGTTCTGCAGTTATTGTTGTCCTTATTACTGATTTTTAAATTTTGAGGTTAACTACCTTCAAGAAGTTCACCAAAAGTCACCTGGAAATCGGTTCTTCTCGTGGTGATTTCCTAATTATTGATTTTCAAAATTTTTAAATTCAAATACATAAATATGAGATATTGTAAACTCTCCTTTATGTTTGGTACGCTTTTGCCTATGACGTGTCATGCCCCGCCTACTTCATTTTTAAAACTTTTAAATTCAAATACATAAATAGGAGAAATTGTAAACTCTCCTTTATGTTTCGTACATTTTTGCCTATGACGTGTCATGCCCAGCCTACTTCATTTTCAAAATTTTTAAATTCAAATACATAAATAGGAGAAATTGTAAACTCTCCTTTATGTTTCGTACACTTTTACCGACCCCGCCTACTTGTTACTAACGTTTTTGCCGAAGGCGTGTCATTCCCCACCTACTGAGAAAGCTCTTTTCTGTTACGTACGCAAATTTCTACAGCAGTATATCTATAGCTATCACTAACTGATTTCTTATAAAGGATTTTTTGTAGAATTTTTTTTTTTTATTTCTTCTTTAGGGGTGGTTTTTGGGGGTTGCGAACTTTCTGTCCTTTGGTAACTGACTTTTTAATGTTTTTTATAATTAATGAATTGATTTAAAATATTGAAAATAAAAGTTTGTTTGATTAAATCAAATAGTGTTATTTGAATTTGGTGCGAAAAACACGTGGTCCCCTCTGATTGGTGGTCAATCTGCGTAGGTTAATTTCTCTATTAGAATTACGAGAAATCGAAAAATTTCAATGTTTTTTTATTTTTCTGTTAATTATTATTAATGAGCCATTTGATTATTGATTTAGTTCATCAATAATTACATGTCTTTTTTGATAATATTTGCTTTTCAGGGCAATTTCTCTTTTGGGATAGCACTCTACTAACCGTCCTACTTGACATTCGCTCCTAAAATGAGATTCACTTTTTTATTATTTTCCCTCATAAAACAATCATTTATAAGTCAAAACTTAATCAAAACAATCAAAAGTAATTTACTTTATCGTAATTAGTACTTCAGAAGTACTAATTATACTTATTTCTTTTCATATTCAGCATAAAACCGAACCGTAACCAAACTGTGACCAAACGGCATCTTTCAATGGTTACCGTTCGGGGTTACCAGGCTGCCAGGGCTAGTCAAAAAAATACACCAGGATTTCAAGTACTTTTTCATTTTTAATTTTCAAGTTTTTGTTGTTGTTTGCTTTCACGCACACAAATGAAGCAAAATAACCAATAATAACTGATATTTAATAACAAATTCAGTAAAATATTTGAATTGGCCATCTCTCCCGTATGGCCATCTCCCCCGGACTTACCCTAATGTAAAACAATTATACCTACAATAAAACTTAGTACAATTGAGAATTACATGTCACTGTTTTTCTAAGACCTTTTTAAAACAAATAATAAATTATAAATTATATAGGGGAGTGGGCCCCAAGATGGACATTTCGTATAAAATTTTTGTTTATGGTGACAGCGCCATATGCTTTCTGTCATTTTTGTTGTTTGTATAGACGAAGATTTTGATGCACATTTGAAGAAAAAAAACCAGTTGGTTTTTGTTTTACACATACCACGTAATTTTGTGTCCAAAAAAGTTTTGTAACAGTTTTTTCTTAACTTGGAAAAGTTATTTAATTTTATGATTTAGAATGAGTACTTAACGTTATAAAATTCTTTATTTATCGTATAATAGTATCCTAAAATGAATTTACTAATTCAGTGTTCGTATATATATTTTTACTAGGGATTAAAAAATGGGGTCATGTACCCTAAGATGGACAGGCCTCAAATCTCTATGTATTTATTTGCATATTTTCGATTTTACACTTTTTTCAATAATTTTTTGTGCCAATTAATTAAAATTTCTTATTTTCCACCATAAAATGTGATGTTATCGCTAGAGAATTTGATATATCGATATTTTTTGATATTTTATTACTTTTTACTGTTAAGCTATTAAATTGAAGTTTTTAGAAATGTTATTTCTTGATAAATTCCGTAAAATGATTAAAAATTAGTTTAAGAATTGTTACACGATGTGCATTTTTTATTTACTACAATTTTCAGAGACTTTTAGGAAGGTGTCCATCTTGGGACCACTTTTTTTTAGACCGAAAATTTTAACAATTAGAAAAATTGCTTTAAAAAATGTTTATGTTTAAAATAAAATTTTATCCCTGTGGCCGTAAGTTACCTTATTTATTGTACTTTCATCCGATATAAAACATTTTTATATATTTTCATCGGTTTGGATTCTACAGCAATAAATCGAAAGGGTGTCCAACTTGGGGCCCTCTCCCCTACATAATTCTATCTTCAAATTAAGGAATCAATCACAAAACATTTAGATATATATATTTCCACCACTATTTATTCTAAATTAAATTCTAACATACATTAAACATTTATAGCTTTCGGATATAGCTATATCTACCATGCCAGTACTGAAAAGTGCGGTATCATCCGCATACATTTCAAAAACTGCTGCCTTCTAAGTGTCTTATTTTAAGGCACAAGACATTAAGAGAGCGTCTTACGGTTATTTCAAGCTATTTCATTGGTTAATAATTTTGAAAGATGCTTTTCATCATATGCGAAAACTGAATGTTGAACTATACACTGCAAAAACCACTGTCTTCTAAGTGTCTTATTTTAAGACATTTTGGTGTCTTTATTGTCTCAAAGACGCCATAAGTGTCTTAAAATGAGACATTTTATGCGTCTTAGACCCCAAAATGTCTTAAAATAAGACACTTAGAAGACAGCAGTTTTTGCAGTGTATATATAATATATATACACCCAGAGATACACGGGAAAAAGTGAGTTGGCCGCTGCTGTTAACAAAATTTAGCAGACACTTATTTAGTCATTACAGCTAAATATCAGCTAAGGCAGTTAATACGTCAGCTGAAAGTTCGCTGTGGTAGCTAGCAGGTATGAATACCATAGATAAACATAGTTATGTCCCAGGGACAGCTAAACCTTTTTTTAGCTAAAGTATCTACAATTATTAGGAACCTCAGCTATCTTTTAGCTGTCGTAGCAAATGTATTATCTGTCTTAGCTAATATTTAACTGTGGTGACTAAATAAAAATAAGTATCAGCTACATTTTTTATCTGCCACAGCTAACTCATTTTGTTCCGTGTATAATATATAATTACAGCTACAAATAGTGAGTTCCCAATTTTAGTCATTATAGCTCAATATATTTGCTGAAGCAGCTAATATATATTTGCTAATGCAGCTCAAAAGTCACTGTGGGCCTGTGATAGCTAACAGTGGTAGACATCATATAGCTAAATTATTTTGCTGCCTTTATAAAAAGTAACTAGTTATAGCAGTTTTTAGCAAATCTAAAACTTTTTAAAAACTTTATCTTTATATTGTGATGTGAGTTTCAATGTTTTCACTAACTTCTACACTGAGAAAAAAGAATTGCTATGATAGCAATCTGTCTTAGCAACTGTCTTAGCAAATTTCTTTGTTATAATAACAAAAAAAAGGTGCAGGCGCAATATTAACAATTCAGTTTGTTATCATAACAATTCTTTTTTCTCGGTGTAGGTATCTTAAAAGCACGCATCGATAAGCTATTTACGAACTTTCTAAAACAATTCTATTCAGAGTTATCAAGGTTTTTTAAATTGAAACATTTTGAAAAAAATATAATTTTTTTTGTTTTTTGTTTTTTGGCATTTTATTTAAATATAAGTTAAAATACTTTATATTCATTGTGAAGACAATTAAAAAACGCATTAATTAGCTTATTTAAAAATTCTTATGAGTTTCTGAACAATATTTACACTGCAACATCTGCAGAAAACAGTAAATATTTTTAGTCATGTAATTTGTTTATACCTATGGAATATTATTTTAAGGTTAAAAAAGGAAAAGCCAGTAAAAAATATTTATTAGGATTGGGTTTATTTTAATTGAAACTGTACATCCTAACTGAGCTGCTAAAGATTAATTAAAATTTTGTATTAACAACAAGAAAGTTAAAAAAATATTATAAAGAAAATGGAGAAATGGTTTTTTTCTTAATCTAACAAACTGTAATAAAAATGTAAAAAGTACAAAAAATAATAATATTTGGTTAGAACCTACTAAAAAATTACAATTAATAAAAATAATAATAAAAAAATGTATGTATCAAGATAAATAAAAAGGTAACAAAAAAAATGTTTAAATCCTTTAAAAATAAAAAAAGTTTTGTCAAATTAAACCAAAAACATTTTTATAATATTACACTTACAGCAAGTCCAAAAATAAATTTAGAAAAATTAAAGAAAATATAAACATTTTATTAAAGAATAAGTTTGCAAAAAATCTCGAAAAAAAAGACAAGATGTAAAATCAAATAAAGTAAATATACAAAAAAATAAGCGTATTTATTTTTAAAAATATGAAAATAATTATGAAAATTAACGAAATAAAAAGTTTAGTTATTATAACAATTAATTAATCTTATTGTAGTTATTAAAAAAAAATTGTGTAAAATAATATGAAATAATTTGCATACAAAGAAGAAAATTAACGAAAATTCTAAAATAAAAAGACAAATACAAATACAAAAAAAATAAAAGAAGAAAAAATCCTAAAATTTTGTAAAAATAAGAAATTGTAAGATAAAAATTAAACAACTTCAAAAAAAGCTTATTGATTATTGATAATTAAGATTATTGAGAATGTGGAAAATAATTAATGTTATTTAATTATTTTGTAATTAATATGCACTACAACTTGAAGTTATTCGGACTGCATATGATATGAATCTGAAACAAAAGGTGAGAAATTTAATTTACAACAAAATTACCTATTACAAATCATAAGTGGATAAATATAAAAGACAGTATTTATAATATTTACAACGTCAGACGTTGGAAAGAATTTTATAAATTGACGAACTTAAACTTCCGAGTTTTTCCAAAATTATTTCTCAAAATATTTACCAGGTATGCGTAAGTAAATAGTCTGATTCACTATAAAAGTGACTTCTATAGTGAATCAGACTATTTACGTACGGGTCATTCTACGGTTTATTTACATTCAAAAATTTGACTTGCTTGGAATAATTCTTTTTTTTTAATCTATAATGAAAAATAATATATACGTATTTTCTGTACTTTGTAATTTGATATAAGTTACAGAAGTTATAAGTGATTGAAATTTGGTGTTTTCAACAAAAGGGTATCTTTTGAACGCGTCTTTCTCCCTTAATAACGAAAAAATTGATTTGCAATATAAGTTCAAAAATAGTAAATTAGAGTATTATTATTACTTACAGTTGAAAGTCGACGAAGATTGCAATTTTATATCCAAACTAAAACTAAAAAGTTTTATAATAATTTCCACTTATTAACACTTAACAACAGATAAAGCACAAGAGCACGCTCACGAAATGACAACATGTAAGATGGCGTCAGTTCGTCATAGTTTACGCAAAACCATTTCAGCTGAAGACATGCGCAGTAGCTGACACCCCTCTACAGACGACGAACTCAGCCAAAAGCGACTGAAATTCCGCTAAAGCTTATCTTACTTTTTTTTGTGTAGAAAAGTCAGATCATTCTTGCGGATTTTATACCAACTTTCTTCCTTAAAATAAAATCCGCATAGCCAGTCTGACTTTCTGCTTATTTAATATCATAAAATAAGAAACATGATGAAATTAAGGCCATGCTGAAACTACGTTCAATCCAATTTTAAGGTTTTCTTTTTACTGTGTAATAATAGACTGGCACAATCGGGACAACAAACATTTCTTTGCTATAAAAAAGAGCTAAATTTTATTTTTAAATAATTATTCCAAATATTGAAAATAACTGTAAAAAATATAATTTATCTTTTATTTATAGCAAAAAAAATTATAGTTACCCCACTTGTGCCATTATATTATTTGTAATAAATCGACATATAATATTCTAATTTATCTTGTCTTTTAAAAACAGAAAAACGTCGACATTTAAATCAGGTGAGAGCATTTTTGTTCACTACCTCGATCAGCCTTAAGAAAGCAGCTAATTTTTCTTTAAAAAAAATATGAAAAAATCCAGAAACTTAACATTTTTATTGTTTAAAAGTCACTAATTTATGATTAAAAGGTTGCAAGGAATTTTTAAATATCTCAATTGATGCGTTTTTTAAATGTCTTCAAAATAGATAAAAAATATTTTTAACTTATATTTAAATAAGATGCAAAAAACAACAAAACTTTATTTTATTCAAAATTTTTCAATTTTGGAAACTTTGAAAACTCTGAATAGAATTGCTTGAGGGGTGTATTTAAAACACCTATAAGTTATAGTGAAAACATAATGAAACTTGCATCACAACATAATTATATATTTAGCAAATGCATGTCAGCTGCTTTAGCAAATATTGAGCTATGATGACTAAACTTGTCAGCTCAATATTTTTAGTTGTAAATATATTATTTCTCTGGGTGAATGTTGTAAAATATTCTGTTTCGCATGATTTGCAAACTTGTGGGCAGAGCAGCTTCAAATGTTCTAAAATCTTAGCAAAAAGTAAAAACAGATTAAAAGTAATTATATTAAAATGTCTATTAGTTTCTTCTAAAATTTTAGGATTTTTTTGCAAAACGGCTATGTAAATCAACGAGGACTAAATATTTAAAATAAAATATACTATGTATAAGTAATAACATAATAAAAAATTAACACCTGGCCCAGTACAATATGCCAGTACTGATGCTGAAAAATCGAAAATTTTAAATCGCTTATTTATAGATGAAAACAGACTATTCCTATTTCAAACATTGATTTTGATAGATAATACTGGAAAATGGGCCTGCAAAGTGTAGACCTGAGCCTCCAAATTCGAGGAAATAATAGGCGACCGTTTGTAATAAACATGACTCATTTCAGGCAAATTCAGGTATTCAGAGCATAAACTCTTGTAGGTATATATCTCTTTAATAGTCGAAAAATGTTTGAATGTGTAAATTTAACATAAGTTGTTTTTATTTAATACCTAATAAATAATATTCTTCAATTATTTTGTATTTTTGTAATTAATATCTTTAATATTTAATTATTAATGTAGATTTCAATTATCTATTACAAATTTTTTTAATTTATTATTCTTGTTTATTTTTTACTTGTTTAAATCATTTATTTACATTTAGTGAATGGATTTTTAAAGTTCATCCGATGTAAGCGAGTTTCCGATATAACGGGGTCCGATATAAGCGGATACTTTGACATAAAAAACATCGAAAAATCCAAGGGACCTGAAAATTTTTTCAAGTAAGCGGGAATGCGATGAATGTTGGTCCGATATAAGTGGGTTTCACTGTATGACCTACCTTATTTTTTGTTATTTTTTATAAGTTTATTTAGTCTATATTTGATTTCAATAAAAATATAATTATTTTTTTTCTTAACTTATTCTAATCTGGCATGAAATTCCCCTATCTGTATATAATATTATTTTAACCGTATATATTTTTGTTATTAAAAATTTTTTTTTTATTAATTATAAATACAGAGTAACAAAAAAACTGACATCCAAAAAAGATAAAAATTTTTTTTTTTTTTAATTAATTTTACTAAAGTATGCAGTACAGTATGACAAATTCAACAAATTAATATTGATAATAATTTATTATAAGAGAAAAAAGAATTTATTTTTGACTTACCGATGCGTCGGTAAGTCGAAAACAAATTTCATTTTTCTCTTACCATAATACATAACCCACCAAAAAACCCTCAAGTTACCTGCCGAACTTAGTAGTACGGAGAGGGCAGCAGTGAAATAGGCAAGAAAACATTATTAGCTATATATATCGCTTTACCCCCACTTTATCCATCGCCGCATCTAGGTGTATAATATCTTTGCCTGGTACGACATTTTTTAGTCATTTTTACTCTAACAATGCCAGGTACCACTTTTTGCTCCGAGTAGGTAGTCCCTTTAAATTTCGGAATGACTTATTTAAATTTTAATAGGATCATAAATGCGTTGAACTGGAATATATGAATGCCTACCAGGATATTTTTTCCATTTATGGCTTCGGTAACTCAAAAGTTTTATGACTCAAAAATTTTGCAATTTGCAAATTTGAAATTGTAAATTAAAAAATTATAAATCTTTCGTTTTTCACGATTATAAATATCTAAAAATTTTCTCAAAATGAATAAAATTAAATGACAATCAATTATTATAAATATTGTTATTTTTTATAAAAAATAACATTATCGGGAAAAAAATTAGATACACATAATCGTTGAAAGACGTAGAATGCAAATTCTCAATTTATAAATTTATAATTACAAAATTAGAGAAATTTTTATTTCTGATTTTTAATCCATTCCAGATGTTTGAAAGTTTTACGACATAGCTCGTCCCTTTTTCGACATCTCAAATGCGAAAAATGTACTGGTAAAAAATATTTATTTCTTAATAAATAAAATTTTTCTAATTTTTAAGTTAGAACTTCGGTTTTTTTAAATTTAGAATCTGTAATTTCTGACAATTACAGAGATGTAAAATTTTTGGTAAAAGCCTTACAATTAAAAGAATAGTAGCGTAACTCGTAAACAGTAGAAGATATTAGAAATCTGACATCATTTTTGAATTTTGTTTGAAAAGAATATATCTTATTCATATAAACATATAAATAACTAAATTATTGAAAAACGAGTATAATCTTGCAATGAATAATATAAATAATTTAGAATTAAAAAAAGGACTGTAAAAGAACCTTTCATTTTATAAGAGGGTAAAAGCATAATAAAATTCTTCAGGGTTTAGAATTTACGGTCATAAATAGCCATAAATTAACCTTTTTGATCCCTTTTTCGTTGGACATTTTCTAAACACGGAATCATTCAAATCGTATCTCAAAAATGACTGAATTCATTTAGTCATTTTAGCCAGTCATTTTTTAGGTATTTCCTATCGGCAGGGTTAACGTTATTTAATTTTTAAACATTTTTTAATGTCCATTGAAGGTCCCAAAGTAACGTTCTATAACGTTCCAGGTGAACGTTAAATGGCCGTGGACATTTTGACGTTAAATAGACTTTCAGCAACGTTACATTTTAACGTCCCGGACGTTAAAAAGTAACGTTACCTGGAAGTTAAACAACGTTCATGGCTTATTTACACCTTCGAAAAAATAATTTTTTTGCATGAGAGCAAAGAGGACAGATACACAATCTGTCCTCTTTACTCTCATGCAAAAAATTTTTTTTTTCGAAGGTGTAAATAGGCCATCAGTGCTATTAGGGGGGTTGCTTATGGCTTTAATAGTAAATTTTTTTGTCGCTAGAAAGATTATTTTGAAAAGATTCTAAAGATACAAAAGTATGTATTTAAGACTTAAAAAATTAAAATGAAAAAATATTATTTTTTTTTTCATCTAAGTATCTAAGGTAACGTTTTACTTTTTTTTCAAAACTAAAGTTACATAACCTATAAAATTAAAGAAAAAATTTACCATTTCGACTGCAGGCTTTTACATAATAATTTGAAAATTTAAATTTAATGTGAGTAAAAATAAATTAGAGAGACAATTTCTTGTTCTGCCTAGAAATATTTTTTTCAGTAAGCAAAATAATAATTATATATTTACGAACGAGAAATCAACCAAAATCACAAGCATGTTTTGACGATAAATTTTTTTAATAATAATAATAAGCTGCAAGTTTAAGTTCAGTAAACCTTATTAAATAACAAAAAACAAATAGCCATGTTATGCATTAATTTTGAAAAAAATTAAATTGAATAAAACACGTATTTACTTATTTTTATAACAAATTATGCAAACTTTCAGTGTAATTAGGGGTCGTTCACAAACTACGTCACACTGTTAGGGGGGGGAGGGGGTCAACGATTCTGTGATGATATATGACGCAGGAGGGGGGAGGGACTAAAAGAAAATGTGACGTCACATTAAACATCAGCTATTCTACGATAGGAACACCAGAATATTATTCTTATAAGTATTTATTTTTCAAATGCAAAGAATTGCATTTGGGGTCACTTGTGCCCCCGTCAATCTTAGAAAATTGAAATTTGTTCAAAATTTGTATTTGATTAAATAATTGTATTGTTTAAACCAATAAGCTTCACAGGCGTCCCTTATTTTCCCGAAATGTCCCCTATTTTGCGATCGGGCCCTAAAAGTCCCATATTTAGAAAATTTTATCCTAAAATCCCCTATTTTCCACAAAAATATTTTAAAGTCAAGGTATCTACAAATTTTCAATTATTTTCAAACTTGTTTAAATTTTTATTATTTTTTCAATCTTCAATTATTTATATTATTTTTAAATTATTTTTCCAATTTTTAATTTATTAAATTATATTTCAATAGATTTCCTCAATTTTCAATTATATCATTCAATTTCAATTATTTTTTCCACGTATTAAATATTTTCAATATTTTTCGATTAATTTACAAAACTTGCAATTATTTTTTGCATTCTAAATTTTCAATCATTTATCTCAAATTTCAATTATTTCTAAAAATTTATCATTATTTTTGCCATTTTTCAATTATTCCCTTTAATTTGATATATATTCTGTAATTTTTTTCAATTATTCTTTTCAACTCTCGATTGTTTTATTCAATTGTCAAATATTTTCTTAATTTTCATTTCTGGAATTGTATTTTTCATTAATTTTTTTTACAAATTTCAGTTATTTTTGTAATTTTAATTATTATTATATTATTATTTTTTTTTTTGATCATTTCAATTATTTTCTTCATTTTCAATTATTACGTTATTTTTTCAATTATTTTAAACAATTTTTCAATTAATGTATTAAATTTTTTTTCTACGCCAGTTTGGATTTGTATCTCATCTCATTTTTGATTAATTTTTTTCCCCCAAATTCCAGTTATTTTTCTAATTATTATAATTTTTTTTACTTTTCAATTATTTTTTAAAATTTTTCAATAATTTTCTTCAAATTTCAATTATTTCATTAATTTTCCAATTATTTTAAACAATTTTTTAATTCACGTATTAAATTTTTATTTTCTACTCCAATTTATAATTGTATTTCTCATTTTCCATTAATTTTTTTCCCCCCAAATCTCCAATTATTTTTGTAATTATTATTATTTTTTTTAATTAATTTTTATTTTGAAATTGTATTTTTCATTAATTTTTTTCTAAATCTCAGATATTCTTGTAATTTCAATTTCTATTAAACTTCTCAATTGTTTTTGGGATCATTCACGTATCACGTGATACAAATTTGAGCTAATTTGAACCCCCTCCCCCCTCCTCGTGATACTTTTTCTATTGTTAAAAAATTAAATTTCCATGGACCGTGATATTTTGCCGACCCCCCTCCCACCCCTGAAGATATCACGTGATATGTGGACGACCCCTTTCAAAACTTTTCAGTTATTTTCTTGAAATTTCAATTGTTTCAGTAATTTTTCAATTATTTTAAACCATTTTACAATTAATGTATTTAATTCTTTAATCTATTTTGTAATTGAAATGGTTAAATTTTTCTTTCACAAATTATTTATTAAATTATTTTTAAATTGTTTTATTAAATCTCGAATTATTTATCTCAAATTTAAATTCTGTTTTCTAATTTTTATTAGTTTTATAATCTGTTAATTGTTTTTTGTTACATTTTTAATTATGTTCATCATTTTTTAATTAAAAGTAAGAGTAAGACTATGATTTTTTCTCGGATTTTTCAGAGCACTTTAAGCACTTTTTAAAGTGAAAGGCACGAGTGACCCAGCGTTACAGCTTAAGGGTTAAAATAACAATTTCTTCAAATGTATGTATTTAAATTAATATGCAAAAAATAATAATTAATAATCATGTTGCTGTTTTCTATATAGGTAATGTAAATTTATGAAATTTATACTAAAAATATTTAAAGGGGGGGGGGGGTCACCAAGTATGTGACGTCACACAGAGGGGGTTTGTGAACGACCCCTTAGTTATCTCAAAGATACTTCACAAATAGATCCGGCAAGGGTCCTGGTGGCATGTGGACTAACTAAAAATTTCCATTAGTAAGAAAAGGACGGAGATATCTGTGTCCTTTTCTTACTAATGGAAATTTTTAGTTAGTCCACATGCCACCAGGACCCTTGCCGGATCTATTTGTAAAGTATCTTTGGTTATCTTTTATCCGACGAAAAATGCGCCGCGGCACCGATAGAGGCGCTACCGTGCTTCCGTGTCCGTAGCGAATTGTGAAAAAAATTCGTTACCGTCAAACGGGGCTATTATGGTACAAAAACCGCATTTTTTTGTATTCTATGCTTGACCAAAAATCAGAATTTTATATAAATTTTTTTTAACTAACTAGTCACGTTGTTTACATCCTTCTGAAAGTTAACTGTAAGTTTTACCGTAAAAAATCATTTTTTCTTTGAGTTATAAGAACTCAAAGTTCGTATTATAATAATTTCGCAGTCAGGGCTATTATGGTACAAAATTTATTTTTGTTTATAAAATAAAGAAAACATTTTATTTTTTGCATTAAACTATCCCCCACAGCACCGAAAATTTCCTAAAAATTTATTAAATATTTACTTGCAATATTCGAAATATGTGATTAGAAAATTTAGTGAAAATTTTGTAAAGATTTAAATGTCCCGATTCATTAAATGTTTAGCGTCAAACTTTCCTGAAACTTGCTTGAACATTTTCCCTGCGAAACTTTAAATTAAATGTTCCAGAAAGATTCACGCTAAATATTTATTTAATCGGGACATTTAAGTCTTTACAAAATTTTCACTAAACTTTGCAATCACATAATATTTCGAATATTGCAAGTAAATATTTAATAAATTTTCAGAAAATTTTTGATGCTGTGGTGGATGTGAGAATACCTTTTAATAGATATCCCAGAGACAAATTTTTTAAAAATCGCGAAATAATAATTATTACAGAAATTGTTTATGAAAATAAAAAGTTCCCTATCGATAGAAAATGACTGAAAAATGTCTAGTCTGGCATTTTTTGGTCATTTTTATTTTTAAACATATAAAAAATAATCTATTTAATAATAAATTTGTTAAAAACTATTTAGTGTGCTCTTAGAATTATATTGGCTTCATGTTTTTAGAATAAATAATGAAAAATGTTAATTTTTTTATTATTTAATTAAATTTTTTGTTTAATATTTTTTTTATTGTTTTAATGTTATAAACCATTTTTGAAGTACGCTTGAACACTTTTATAAAGAATCATGAAGCTTGGTGGCATTTAAAATGGTTTAAAAGCAATTTTAAAGAGAAAAAATCGTTCGACATTTTCTACGCACGAAATCATTTAAATCATACCTCAAAAATGACTGAATCCATTTAGTCATTTCGGCCAGTCATTTTTTAGGTATTTTCTATCGGCAGGGTTAAATAATGAATTTTCTCAAAATTTTGTATTTTATGTTATTTTAATAATTAAACGACTTAATATGGTCCATAATAACGTTATGAGCTATTTTATGTCAAGCAATATTGAAATTAACTTAAAACCCTTGTAAATAATATGATATTAATATAAGTGGTTTTTGAGGTTATGCTGCACCCTTTTTCAAGTTTGACAAATTTGACTTTTTTCCAATTTTCTGACGGAAAATAAAACATTTACGTAACAAAACAATTAAACCAAAGCAAAGAAACCTTTTTTACTGTTTTAATAAAATGAATTTTTATAAAATAATTAAAATAGTTTTGTACCAGAATAGCCCCGCTATGTGCTGAACTTTCAGTTTTTAACCATTTTTTTCTGAAATTGTTAATAAAAAGTTAGCCCATCACGTGAATATAGTCCCAACTAAATTCTCAACACTTACATTAAATATCTTTTACATTGAATTTGTCAATATAAAGATCGAAGCAAATTTTTAGAGAACCTCCAATTTTCTAATGAAATTTGTATGCACTCTAAAAAAAATCTGTGTTATTTTACAACGTCCGACGATGGAAATTTATTTCACTATGTCCGACATGGTAAAGTAACAAGCGGTGTGTAAGTTATTTTGCAATTGAATGTAAAAATACAAGCGTTATGTTCCTTACAATAAAAAGAAAAAATTAAACGAAAAATAAGTCAGCAGCTGGAAATGATCACGGGATGTTCAACTTGAAAATCCGGCACACTGACCACTGCTCCATGGAGATGATACTTATCATAATTTTGTTTTATTCAAATAAGTAGATAAGTATAGATCAAATCGCGTATAAAATGAAAACAAATTCTGATATTATGCCCGAATAATATTTATTAAACTAGTGTTTGTAATTGATAAAATAGTTCATTTCTCAGTAGTATCATTTCTCGGTAGTTTTAATACAGAATTTTAAAATCTCTTGTTATAACCTACAAATAGTCTACATTATTTACATGCGTTGTGTTATTCTACAGCCTCGACGAAGTAAAATTACGGCACCTTACGTATAATATTACGACACATTGTGTATTTTTATTAAATAATGTACAGTCTGGAACATTGATGCCTTCCCTTTATCCACTAGATTTTTTCATGTGTTTCCATAAAAAATCTAGTGGAAAAAGGGAAGGCAACAATGTCCCCGACTGTACACCTAGGTGCATAAATGCCTTACCCAGAACTAGTTGTCCCTGCGCATGAGAATACGTGAGTAAGAGAGAGAGGTGTGGGGTAAGGCATTTATATGCACCTAGGTGTATATTAACTGTCGTTTGTTAAAATACACGTCGGACATAGTGAAACAATTTTCCAACGTCGGATATTGTAATTTTACACAACACTGCTAAAATACTTTGTCGCAAATAATATTTTTACAGTATAATGCCGAATTACGCATTGGCACGTAGTAAACTTACGACGTCTAACGTGTATATCAGACTATCAGCATGTAAAATAACATGTTACATGTTTTAATACACTGATTTTTTTTAGAGTACAGTGTTGTGTAAAATTACAATATCCGACGTTGGAAAATAGTGTCACTATGTCCGACGTGTATTTTAACAAACGACAGTTAATATACATTATTTAATAAAAATACACAATGTGTCGTAATATTACGTAAGGTGCCGTAATTTTACTTCGCCCCCTGTCGAAAGAAAAACACTGAAAAATCACTGAGACAGAACCACTGAAATCCCAGTTGTTTTTAAGTGGTTTCTCAGTTGTGATTTGGGACAATTCGCCACTGAAAATATCTATTGTGAGGGTTGATTTATGACAGTTGGCCTGGAAGTCCCAAACCGTTTTATGGCCTTTACCCTCATAAAATGGAAGGATAACCTTTCTTTTTTACAATTTTAAATAATTTAAATTATTTATTCCAATATTATATTTGTTGTTTAAGATTTTAGCCACTTATATAAATATATGTTATTACTATGAACATAATACATACTTCTATTCAAAAATCCAAAAATGACATCAGTTTTTTAATATCTGCTACCGTTTATGAGATACGATATTATTCATTTAAATTTAGGATTTTTGGGGAAATTTTTATATGCACGTAATTGTTAGAACTTACAGATTCTAAATTTAAAAGAAACAATTTTCTATCATTAAAATTTAAACAATTTTATTTGTTAAGAAACAAATTTTTCACAGGTCAATTTTTAATATATTCAAGGCCTCGTAGAAGGGTCCAGAGAGATCATAAAACTTGAAGGCTCCTGAATTTAATTAAAAATCGGGAACAAAAACTTCTCTAATTTCGCATTAATAAATTTAAAAATTAAATATTAAAATTCTACGTGTTCTAACGATAAAGAATATCTAAAAATTTCCTTAAAAAAGTTATTTTTCATAATAATAAAAATAGCTTTGAAAATTTACTTTCCTTCAATTTTAATAGTTTTTAGAATTTTTTTTTATATTCCTAATCGTGAAAATAAGTAGATTTCATATTTTTATTTTTGAAATTTTAATTTTTGGAATTGCAAAAGTTTTTAATCATAAAAATTTTGGGTTACGGGAACCATAAAAGGAAAAAAAATTACAATCAGGAATCGGTGTTCGACCTGAATTTCCAGGTCAAATTTTTTGTAAATTTTTTTCGTTAAAGAGTCGAAGTTTACTCCCCTACAAAACTACTTGGCATTTAAAACTATTGTACTATTGTTACCCCTACTCCAAAAAAAATTCTATCTGAAGATATGCAGGTCAGACCACTGAAAAATCACTGGGCCAGTGGTTTTTTCAGTGGATTTTGAGTGGTTTACTTTCGACAGGGCCGAGGCTGTTGAATAACACAACGCATGTAAATAATGTAGACTATTTGTAGGTTATAACAAGAGATTTTAAAATTCTGTATTAAAACTAATGAGAAATGATAAACTATTTTATCAATTAAAAACACTAGTTTAATAAGTATTATTTGGGCATAATATCAGAATTTGTTTTCATTTTATACGCAATTTGATCTATATTTATCTACGTATTTGAATAAAACAAAAGTATGATAAGTATCTCCATGGAGCAGTGGTCAGTGTGTCGGATTCTCAAGTTGAAGATCCCGTGATGAGTTCCAGCTGCTGACTTATTTTTCGTTTAATTTTTTTTTATTGTAAGGAACATAACGCATGTAGTTTTAAATTCAATTGTAAAATAACTTACAGGTTATGTTAGATTACACACCGCTTGTTACTTTACTATGTCGGACATAGTGAAATAAATTTCCATCGTCGGACGTTGTAAAATAACACAGATTTTTTTTAGAGTGTACAAATAGTCTACATTATTAAAGGTCCCGTCCCATGACAGCGTCAAAGCTTGAAGGCGGAAAAGCGTAAAACGTGGATCCAATCAGAACACTCAATTAGAATAACTTCCATTGTAGAGCATACTCTTATTGGCTAAACGCTTTCCGTTTTCTGCTTTGACGCTGTCATAGGACGGGACCTTTAAGCCCAAAGCACAACGAAAACGGTTACGCGAGCAGGGCATGAGATAATAAAGGACAGAGACTGTTTCCGTCCTTTTCTGTCTCATGCTCTGGTCCCGTAACCGTGTTTCTATCTGCTTAGGCCTATAGGCGCTTCCGTAGTACGGAAATCTAAATCGAGATATCGAACGATATCGATTATGTGGTAATGCATTCTGTAGAATAGGCTCGCTGTCGTGTGAAAGGACGAATTTAGTATTAAAATTTGCCTGTTCGTGGCGCGACATGTATTTGTCTTTTAATTTTTGAATAAGTAAATGAATAAATGATGTAATTAACAAATTACATTACAGTCACAGTTAATAGTTTTATTTTTGTTTATTAAATTTTGTTTAATTAAATAATTAATTAATTGTTTTTTATATGAAGAATTTATTGTGAAAAAAGTAAAAATTGTTATTTCTATTGTTGTGATAATTAAGATTGTCAGTGTTTCCTGCCGATAGGAAATACCTAAAAAATGACTGACTAAAATGACTAAATGAATTCAGTCATTTTTGAGGTACGATTTGAATGATTCCGTGCTTAGAAAATGTTCAACGAAAAAGGGATCAAAAGGTTAATTTATGACTATTTATGACCGTAAATTATAAACCCTGAAGAATTATATTATGCTTTTACCCTCTCATAAAATGAAAGGTTCTTTTACAGTCCTTTTTTCAATTCTAAATTATTTATTTTATTTATTGCAAAATTATACTCGTTTTTCAATAATTTAG
Source organism: Ganaspis brasiliensis (assembly GCA_037103525.1). Classification (NCBI taxonomy): domain Eukaryota; kingdom Metazoa; phylum Arthropoda; class Insecta; order Hymenoptera; family Figitidae; genus Ganaspis; species Ganaspis brasiliensis. The sequence continues at coordinate 571,713 of JAZKLR010000434.1, forward strand.
TTATTTATATGTTTATATGAATAAGATATATTCTTTTGAAACAAAATTCAAAAATGATATCAGATTTTTAATATATTCTACTGTTTACGAGTTACGCTACTATTCTTTTAATTGTAAGGCTTTTACCGAAAATTTTACATCTCTGTAATTGTCAGAAATTACAGATTCTAAATTTAAAAAAACCGAAGTTCTAACTTAAAAATTAGAAAAATTTTATTTATTAAGAAATAAATATTTTTTACCAGTACATTTTTCGCACTTAAGATGTCAAAAAAAGGACGAGCTATGTCGTAAAACTTTCAAACATCTGGAATGGATTAAAAATCAGAAATAAAAATTTCTCTAATTTTGTAATTATAAATTTATAAATTGAGAATTTGCATTCTACGTCTTTCAACGATTATGTGTATCTAATTTTTTTCCGATAATGTTATTTTTTATAAAAAATAACAATATTTATAATAATTGATTGTCATTTAATTTTATTCATTTTGAGAAAATTTTTAGATATTTATAATCGTGAAAAACGAAAGATTTGTAATTTTTTAATTTACAATTTCAAATTTGCAAATTGCAAAATTTTTGAGTCATAAAACTTTTGGGTTGCCGAAGCCATAAATAAAAAAAATATCCTGGTAGGCATTCATATATTCCAGTTCAACGCATTTATGATCCTATTAAAATTTAAATAAGTACTTCCGAAATTTAAAGGGACTACCTACTCGGAGCAAAAAGTGGTACCTGGCATTGTTAGAGTAAAAATGACTAAAAAATGTCGTACCAGTCATATTTTGGATATATTTTAGGTATATCCTATCGGCAGGGTTGTTAAAATTGTTTTATATTATTAAGAAGAAATAAGTTTTTTTATTTAAATAAATTAAATAAATAATTAAGAAACTGTCTTGTGTGAATGTGTAATTATTTTGTTTTCTTATTTAATGAAAGTTGACGTGCAGTGAGGTTATGTTGTTATTATCAATTAATTATAATCATTATAATGTTTTTAATAAAGTAATAATGATAAAATGTAATTGTTAAATTCAATTGCTATTATTCTGCCGATAGGAAATACCTAAAAAATGACTGGCTAAAATGACTAAATGAATTCAGTCATTTTTGAGGCACGATTTGAATGATTCCGTGCTTAGAAAATGTCCAAAGAAAAAGGGATCAAAAAGGTTAATTTATGGCTATTTATGACCGTAAATTCTAAACCCTGAAGAATTTTATTATCCTTTTACCCTCTTATAAAATGAAAGGTTCTTTTACAGTCCTTTTTTTAATTCTAAATTATTTATATTATTTATTGCAAAATTATACTTGTTTTTCAATAATTTAGTTATTTATATGTTTATATGAATAAGATATATTCTTTTGAAACAAAATTCAAAAATGATGTCAGATTTTTTATATCTTCTACTGTTTACGAGTTACGCTACTATTCTTTTAATTGTAATGCTTTTACCAAAAATTTTACATCTCTGTAATTGTCAGAAATTACAGATTCTAAATTTAAAAAAACCGAAGTTCTAACTTAGAAATTAGAAAAATTTTATTTATTAAGAAATAAATATTTTTTACCAGTACATTTTTCGCATTTGAGATGTCGAAAAAGGGCCCTACTAAAAAATCCGGACGAAATCCGGATGAATTCCGGACGCAATCCGGACAAAATTCCGGACAAAACCGGATTAATTCCGGATCCGGAATTAGTCCGAAAGTGTCCGATTTAACGTAGGTTTTTGGCACGGAATTTAGTCCGGTCTTATCCGAAATAAATCCGGCCGTATACAATCCGGATACAGTCCGGTACAGTCTGGAACAAATCTGGTCCGAAGTGTTGTTTAAATCCGAAAGTAGTCCGGTACAGTCCGGAACAAATCTGGTCCGGAGCGTTGTTTAAATCCGAATGTAGTCCGGTAGAGTCCGGAACAAATACGGTCCTAATCGTTGGTTAAATCCGGATGTAGTCCGGTAGAGTCCGGAACTAATCTGGTTAAAATTTTTTTGTAATCCGGATTTAGTCCGGCTTCATCCGGAATTAGTCGGAAAAGCAAAAAAAAATTTTTTTTTAATTGTTTAAGTCATTTTTAAACAATGTTAGGAACTTAACATTACACAAATATTCATACATTTATTACAACGATTATATACAACAGTTATATTAAAGAAGAAAAATCGCACGCATGAGGGGAATCGAACACGGGATGTTACGCACGCAACGCAGAACCTAAACCGACTGAGCTATACGAGCTCTGAGGTTCAACTTGTTAAATCAAACATACATGTAATCTGTGGATTAAATCCGGAAAGAGTCCGGTAAAGTACGGATATAATCCGTCACTAATTCTTAATTCCAAATAGAACCCGGAGTATGTACGAAAATAATCCGACATTCGTTTTACAATCCGGAAAGAGTCCGGTACAGTACGGATATAATCCGGCACACGTTTCAAAACGGATTGTGATTTTTGTGCCAGACAGTTTCCGGACGTGTCCGTACTAAAAACGGAGTTCTCTCTAACTAAAAATAATTTCTGAATCGACTGCCGGACTAATTCCAGTTAAAACCAGACTTAAAACGGATTTAAAATTTATGCCGGACAACTGCCGGATGTGACCGGACTAGAATCGGATTTCACTTAGACCATAAATAATTTCGGAATTGACTGCCGGACTAATTCCAGATAAAACCAGACTTAAGACGGATTTAAAATGTATGCCGGACAACTGCTGGATGTAAACGGACTAGAATCAGATTTCACTTAGACTATAAATAATTTCGGAATTGACTCCCGGACTAATTCCAGATAAAACCAGACTTAAAGCAGATTGTGAATTTTGTGCCGGACAGTTGCCGGACTTGACCAGTCTTAAAACGGTCTTAACTTTAACTAACATTAATTTCTAAATGGACTGCCGGACTAATTCCAGATAAATCCAGACTTAAAACGGATTGTGATTTTTGTGCCAGACAGTTTCCGGACGTGTCCGTACTAAAAACGGACTTCTCTCTAACTAAAAATAATTTCTGAATCGAATGCCGGACTAATTCCAGTTAAAACCAGACTTAAAGCGGATTTTAAATTTTGTGTCGGACAGTTTCCGGACGTGACCGGACAAAAACGGACTTCACTTTGATTATAAATAATTTCGAAATCAATTGCCGGACAAGATTCGGACTATTCCGGATTAATTTCAGATCAAATTTTTTGTGTCAGACAAATTTCGGACTAATTCGGATCCTTTTCGTACACATTTCGGATTAATTCCAGATAAGACCGGACTGTTTTGTCTGGAATTCGTACGGAATTAGTCCGGATTTTTTAGTAGGGGGACGAGCTATGTCGTAAAACTTTCAAACATCTGGAATGGATTAAAAATCAGAAATAAAAATTTCTCTAATTTTGTAATTATAAATTTATAAATTGAGAATTTGCATTCTACGTCTTTCAACGATTATGTGTATCTAATTTTTTTCCCGATAATGTTATTTTTTATGAAAAATAACAATATTTATAATAATTGATTGTCATTTAATTTTATTCATTTTGAGAAAATTTTTAGATATTTATAATCGTGAAAAACGAAAGATTTGTAATTTTTTAATTTACAATTTCAAATTTGCAAATTGCAAAATTTTTGAGTCATAAAACTTTTGGGTTACCGAAGCCATAAATGAAAAAAATATCCTGGTAGGCATTCATATATTCCAGTTCAACGCATTTATGATCCTATTAAAACTTAAATAAGTACTTCCGAAATTTAAAAGGACTACCTACTCGGAGCAAAAAGTGGTACCTGGCATTGTTAGAGTAAAAATGACTAAAAAATGTCGTACCAGGCATATTTTGGATATATTTCAGGTATATCCTATCGGCAGGGTAATTCCCAAATAGTACCGAACGTTATTTAACTTCCAGGTAAAGTTACTTTTTAACGTCCGGGACGTTAAAAAGTAACGTTGCTGAAGGTCGAATTAACGTTAAAATGTCCACGGCCATTTAACGTTCGCCTGGAACGTTATAGAACGTTACTTTGGGACCTTCAATGGACATTCGAAAAATCGCAGTACGGGTTGCGGAAAAATAGTGCGGAAAATCTGAAATTTTTTATCAGATCTTATATTCAATGTTGATAATGTCAATGCTTCTTAAGAACAGTGGTCACTAAAATCAACTGCTCAGCTCTAGTTGCGATAGAAAACTACTGCGCACAGTATTAACGTTATTTAATTTTTAAACATTTTTTAATGTCCATTAAAGGTCCCAAAGTAACGTTCTATAACGTTCCAGGTGAACGTTCAATGGCCGTAGACATTTTAACGTTAGCCAAATATCAATTATTTTCCATAATTCTAGATCTATATTCAAACCTTTTCATATATTAACAAACAAAATTGAACAAAACCTAAGCTACTACGCGTTAGTATCAACTTGTGAAAAAATGAAAATTTAATCAATTTTTGCCTGGCCAGAAATATTTGCCAAAATACACTCAAAAATTTTCAGCCAGATATCAATTATTTTCAATAATTTTAAATCAAATTTCAAACTTTTTCATCTATTAACGAATATAATTGAACAAAAATTAAGCAACAGCGCGTTAGTTTCAACATGTGAAAAAATGAAAATTTTATCAATTTCTGCCACGCCAGAAATATTTGGCAAAATATTCTAAAACATTTTCAGCCAAATATCAATTTTTTTCCATAATTCTATATCTAATTTCTAGATCTATCAATTTCTGCCTTGCCAGAAATATTTGACAAATTACTCGAAAAAATTTTCAGCCAAATATTAATTATTTTCCATATTTTTAGATCTAATTTGGAAGTTTTCATCTATTAACAAACAAAATTGAACAAAAACTAAGCTACTCCGCATTAGTATCAACCTGTGAACAAATGAAAATTTTATCAATTTTTGCCTCGCCAGAAATATTTGCCAAAATACACTAAAAAATTTTCAGCCCGATATCAATAATTTTCCATAATTTTAAATCAAATTTCAAACTTTTTCATCTAGTAACGAACAAAATTGAACAAAAATTAAACAACTGCGCGTTCGTTTCAACTTGTGAAAAAATGAAAATTTAATCAATGTTTGCCTCGCCAGAAATATTTGTCAAAATTCTCTAAAAAATGTTCAGCCAAATATCAATTATTTTCCATAATTTAAGATCTAATTTCAAACTGTTTTATCTATTAACGAATAAAATTGAACTAAAAGTAACCTACTGCGCGTTAGTTTTTAACTTGTGAAAAAATGAAAATTTCATCAATTTTTGCCTCGCCAGAAATATATGTGAAAATACACTAAAAAATTTTCAGCCAGATATCAATTATTTTCAATAATTTTAAATTAAATTTCAAACTTTTTCATCTATTAACGAACATAATTGAACAAAAATTAAGCAACAGCGCGTTAGTTTCAACATGTGAAAAAATGAAAATTTTATCAATTTCTGCCTCGCCAGAAATATTTGCCAAAATACACTAATAATTTTCAGCCAGATATAAATTATTTTCCATAATTTTAAATCAAATTTCAAACCTTTTCATCGATTAACAAACAAAATTAAACAAAAACTAAGCTACTGCGCATTAGTTTCAACATGTGAAAAAATGAAAATTTTATCAATTTCTGCCTCGCCAGAAATATTTGGAAAAATATTCTAAACCATTTTCAGCCAAATATCAATTATTTTCCATAATTCTAGATCTAATTTCAAACCTTCTCATCTATTAACAAACAAAATTAAACAAAAACTAAGCTACTGCGCGTTAGTTTCAACTTATGAGAAAATGAAAATTTAATCAATTTTTGCCTCGCCAGAAATATTTGGCAAAATACTCTAAAAAATTGAAAGCCAAATATCAATTATTTTCCATAATTCAAGATCTAATTTCAAACTGTTTTATCTATTAACGAATAAAATTGAACAAAAAGTAAGCTACTGCGCGTTAGTTTTTAACTTGTGAGAAAATGAAAATTTTATCAATTTCTGCCTCGCCAGAAATATTTGGCAAAATATTCTAAAACATTTTCAGCCAAATATCAATTGTTTTCCATAATTCTAGATCTCATTTCAAACTGTTTTATCTATTAACGAATAAAATTGAACAAGAAGTAAGCTACTGCGCGTTAGTTTCATCTTGTGAGAAAATGAAAATTTAATCAATTTTTGCCTCGCCAGAAATATTTGCCAAAATACACTAAAAAACTTTCAGCCAGATATCAATTATTTTCAATAATTTGAAATCAAAATTCAAATTTTTTCATCTATTCACGAACATAATTGAACAAAAATTAAGCAACAGCGCGTTAGTTTCAACATGTGAAAAAATGAAAATTTTATCAATTTCTGCCTCGCCAGAAATATTTGGCAAAATATTCTAAAACATTTCCAGCCAAATATTAATTATTTTCCATATTTCTAGATTTAATTTCGAAGTTTTTCATCCTTTAACAAACAAAATTGAACAAAAACTAAGCTACTGCGCATTAGTTTTAATTTGTGAAAAAATGAAAATTTAAAGAATTTCTGCCTCGCCAGAAATATTTGCCAAAATACACTAATAATTTTCAGCCAGATATAAATTATTTTTCATAATTTTAAATCAAATTTCAAACTTTTTCATCTATTAAAGAAGAAAATTCAACAAAAATTAAGTAACAGCGCGTTAGTAACAACTTGTGAAAAAATGAAAATTGAATCAATTTCTGCTTCACCAGAAATATTTTGAAAAATACTCGAAAAAATTTTCAGCCAAATATCAATTAATTTCCATAATTCTAGATCTAATTTCAAACCTTCTCATCTATTAACAAACAAAATTAAACAAAAACTAAGCTAATGCGCGTTAGTTTCAACTTGTGAAAAAATGAAATGTTAATCAATTTTTGCCTCGCCAGAAATATTTGGCAAAATAATCTAAAAAATTTTAAGCCAAATATCAATTATTTTCCATAATTCAAGATCTAATTTAAAACTTTTTTATCTATTAACGAATAAAATTGAACAAAAAGTAAGCTACTGCGCGTTAGTTTTTAACTTGTGAGAAAATGAAAATTTAATCAATTTTTGCCTCGCCAGAAATATTTGCCAAAATACACTAAAAAACTTTCAGCCAGATATAAATTATTTTCAATAATTTAAAAACAAAATTCAAATTTTTTCATCTATTCACGAACATAATTGAACAAAAATTAAGCAACGGCGCGTTAGTTTCAAATTGTAAAGAAATGAAACTTTAATTAATTTCTGCCTAGCCAGAAATATTTGGCAAAATACTCTAAAAAATTTTAAGCCAAATATCAATTATTTTCCATAATTCAAGATCTAATTTAAAACTTTTTTATCTATTAACGAATAAAATTGAACAAAAAGTAAGCTACTGCGCGTTAGTTTTTAACTTGTGAGAAAATGAAAATTTAATCAATTTCTGCCTCGCCAGAAATATTTGACAAATTACTCGAAAAAATTTTCAGCCAACTATTAATTATTTTCCATATTTCTAGATGTAATTTCGAAGTTTTTCATCTATTAACTAACAAAATTGAACGAAAACTAAGCTACTGCGCATTAGTTTCAACTTGTGAAAAAATGAAATGTTAATCAATTTTTGCCTGGCCAGAAATATTTGGCAAAATACTCTAAAAAATTGTAAGCCAAATATCAATTATTTTTCAAAATTCTAAATTTAATTTTGAACTTTTTTATCTACTAAGAAACAAAATTGAACAAAAACTAAGCTACTGCGCATTAGTTTTAATTTGTGAAAAAATGAAAATTAAATGAATTTTTGCCTCGCCAGAAATATTTGGCAAAATATTCTAAAACATTTCCAGCCAAATATTAATTATTTTCCATATTTCTAGATCTAATTTCGAAGTTTTTCATCTTTTAACAAACAAAATTGAACAAAAACTAAGCTACTGCGCATTAGTTTCAACTTGTGAAAAAATGAAAATTTTATCAATTTCCGCCTGGCCAGAAATATTTGGAAAAATACTCTAAAAATTTTTCATCCAAATATCAATTATTTTTCAAAATTCTAAATTTAATTTCGAACTTTTTTATCTACTAAGAAACAAAATTGAACAAAAACTAAGCTACTGCGCATTAGTTTTAATTTATGAAAAAATGAAAATTTAATGAATTTTTGCCTCGCCAGAAATATTTGGCAAAATACTCTTTAAATTTTCAGCCAAATATCATATATTTTCCATAATTCTAGATCTAATTAAAAAACTTTTCATTTATTAACAAACAAAATTGAACCAAAATTAAGCAACAGCGCGTTAGTTTCAATATGTGAAAAAATGAAAATTTTCACAATTTCTGCCTCGCCAGATATATTTGCCAAAATACACTAATAATTTTCAGCCAGATATAAATTATTTTCCATAATTTTAAATCAAATTTCAAACTTTTTCATCTATTAAAGAACAAAATTTAACAAAAATTAAGTAACAGCGCGTTAGTAACCACTTGTGAAAAAATGAAAATTTAATCAATTTCTGCTTCACCAGAAATATTTTGAAAAATACTCGAAAAAATTTTCAGCCAAATATCAATTATTCTCCATAATTTAAGATCTAATTTCAAACCTTTTCATCGATTAACAAACAAAATTGAACAAAAACTAAGCTAGTGCGCATTAGTTTCAACTTGTGAAAAAATGAAAATTTTATCAATTTCTTCCTCGCCAGAATTATTTGGCAAAATTCTCTAAAAAATTTTAAGCCAAATATAAAATATTTTCCATAATTTAAGATCTAATTTCAAACTGTTTTATCTATGAACGAATAAATTTGAACAAAAAGTAAGCTACTGTGCGTTAGTTTCAACTTGTGAGAAAATAAAAATTTAATCAATTTTTGCCTCTCCAGAAATATTTGCCAAAATACACTAAAAAATTTTCAGCCAGATATAATTTATTTTCCGTAATTTTAAATCAAATTTCAAACTTTTTCATCTATTAACGAACATAATTGAACAAAAATTAAGCAACAGCGCGTTAGTTTCAACATGTGAAAAAATGAAAATTTTATCAATTTCTGCCTCGCCAGAAATATATAGCAAAATATTCTAAAACATTTTCAGCCAAATATCAATTATTTTTCATAATTCTAGATCTAATTTCAAACCTTCTCATCTATTAACAAACAAAATTAAACAAAAACTAAGCTACTGCGCGTTAGTTTCAACTTGTGAAAAAATGAAATGTTAATCAATTTTTGCCTCGCCAGAAATATTTGGCAAAATACTCTAAAAAATGTTAAGCCAATTATCAATTATTTTTCATTTTTCTAGATCTAATTTCAAAGTTTTTCATCTATTAACAAACAAAACTAAACAAAAACTATGCTACTGCGCATTACTTTCAACTTATGAAAAAATGAAAATTTAATCAATTTTTGCCTGGCCAGAAATATTTGGCAAAATACTCTAAAAAATTGTAAGCCAAATATAAATTATTTTCAGTAATTTGAAATCAAAATTCAAATTTTTTCATCTATTCACGAACATAATTGAACAAAAATTAAGCAACAGCGCGTTAGTTTCAACATGTGAAAAAATGAAAATTTTATCAATTTCTGCCTCGCCAGAAATATTTGGCAAAATATTCTAAAACATTTTCAGCCAAATATCAATTATTTTTAATAATTTAAGATCTAATTTCAAACTATTTCATCTATTAACGAATAAAATTAAACAAAAATTGTGATTCTGCGCGTTAGTTTCTTGTGAAAAAATGAAAATCCATTCAATTTTGGCCTCGCCAGAAATATTTGGCAAAATATTCTAAAACATTTTCAGCCAAATATCAATTATTTTTAATAATTTAAGATCTAATTTTAAACTTTTTCATCTATTATCAAACAAAATTAAACAAAAATTGTGATACTGCGCGTTAGTTTCAACTTTTAAAAAAATGAAAATTTAATCAATTTTTGCCTGGCCAGAAATATTTGGCAAATTACTCTAAAAATTTTTTAGCCAAATATCAATTATTTTTCAAAATTCTAAATTTAATTTCGAACTTTTTTATCTACTAAGAAACAAATTTGGACAAAAAGTAAGCTACTGCGCGTTAGTTTCAACTTGTGAGAAAATAAAAATTTAATCAATTTTTGCCTCGCCAGAAATATTTGCCAAAGTACACTAAAAAATTTTCAGCCAGATATAAATTATTTTCCATAATTTTAAATCAAATTTCAAACTTTTTCATCTATTAACGAACATAATTAAACAAAAATTAAGCAACAGCGCGTTAGTTTCAACATGTGAAAAAATGAAAATTTTATCAATTTCTGCCTCGCCAGAAATATTTATTTATTTATTTATTTATTTATTTATTTATTGAAGTAAATCCAACAGTCTAGAAGACCAATTACAGGATTATCGTAATCTTATAATGTTAGATGACTCTATATAATATTAAGAAAATAATTAGGACATAAAGTCCTCCTTAAAATAATTGTGTACCGCCGACAGAAAAGAATTAAGGGTTTGATCAAATACATCGAGCTTGGTATTAATCTTGTAGTACATAGCGTTAAATTCATCGCACATTAGCATAATAGGAGTATATTCCTCAGTATTAAAAGGTCGTAGAGAGCGAAAATCGTATGGAGGCACCGTGATTGGAATTTCGGAAAGCAAATAAGAGTTATTAATTAGCCCATGTATAATTTTAAACAAAAATATGACCCTATCCAAAATTCTGCGGTTCTCAAGGGTATATTCGTTAAATCGCTTACATAATTCTTCGTAGTTCGAGCCCTGGGGCAAGTATGAACCATGCTCTCGGAAATGCAAAAATTTTAAGAACCTTTTTTGAACCCCGTCCACAGCATCGGAGAGATAAGCAGTTTGATTCTGCCACACCACAGAACAATAGGTTAATTTGGATCTAACTAAAGAAAAATATAATATTTTCAAGGCTTTTTCGTTTTTAAATTTTTGACACGTTCTAAATAAAAAACCTAAGGTTCTGCTAGATTCGCGTACAATGGTATCGATATGAGTGTTAAATTTGAGTGATGGCGTAAAATGAACGCCTAGATCTTTGTATACATAAACTCTATCAATATTACGGCCTCCGATACTGTAGACGAACTCAACGGATTTCCTTCGACGTGTAAAGGTCATAACCTTACACTTCCGTGAGTTGATATCTAGATCGTTTTCATTGCACCACTGACAAAACTTATTAATATCGTCTTGAAGGTCATTACAATCTTGTGTACCGTTAATAGGCTTGAATATTTTTGTGTCATCCGCGTACAATGAAAATTCATTACTAATAATAGAATCTAATTCATTCATATAAATGACAAATAGAAGCGGTCCCAGGTTAGAACCTTGCGGAACACCAGAAGTAGGTATGAATTCAAAAGAAGAATAACCATTATACGAAACCCTCATGACTCTATCATTCAAATAAGATCTCATAAGTTCCAGAATTTTATCTGGTACACCAAGATTTTGTAAATCTTTCAAAACTTTTGCATGGTTAACACAGTCGAAAGCCTTAGATATATCAGTATATACCACATCTACTTGTCGATTATAAAGTAAAAAAGTCTCGATTTTATTTAAAAAAGTAAACAAATTTGTGGCCGTGGAACGACGTGGAACGAAACCATGTTGGTTTGGAGAGAGCACCGGAGATAAATAAGACCAAAGAATGTCTCCTATAATAGATTCCAAGATCTTTGAAAAATTACATAATATAGATATTGGTCTGTAGTTTACTACATCAGACTTATTGCCCCTTTTAAGAACCGGTACAACTTTAGCTCTCTTCCATATATCCGGGAAAACTCCTGTATTTAAGCATAAATTAATAATTATACACAAAGGCTCAATAAAAGCCACACTACAATTTCGAATGAAGTTACTAGGAATTTTGTCAATGCCAGACGTGTATTTATTGTTTAATAATTGCAGTTTAGATTTAACTATATTCTCATTTACATGTAATCCATCGCCGATGTGATTTAAAATTTTTAGTTGAGAAGCTCCTATATAAGCAGTAGCAGGTTTATAAACCTTTAAAAACAGTTGAGCAAATGCGTTAACAATTTCTTGTGGACAAAATAACTCTAAGTCATTATAAAAAACAGTTGCAGGTATTCTGGACGTATTATTAAATTTATTAACATAAGACCATATTGAATTAGGGTTGTCAACTACATCCTTTTCTATATTTTTTAAATAAATATTATGTTGTTTCTGTAAAAGTTTCTTAACAGAGTGTCTAAGATTCTGATATGCTTGACAGTGATGAATATTACCAGTTTCCTTGGCTTTTAATCTAAATTTATTTTTTAGATTAATTTCATTAATTATCTGTTTTGTATACCAACTTGGATATTTAGTAGAAACTGAAGCCCTTGGAACAAAACCAACCTCGGTGTCCAGAATACTGTACAGTAAATTATAAAAACTTTCCAATACAACATTTACATTTTGTGAGAGTCTGAGCTGTGTCCAATCAACATTTAACAACAAACTGCATACTTTGGCAAAGTCACAGTGCTTAAAATTATATGGTAAAGAGTTTGGATTGCTAAAAAATTTGTTACTTATACCTAAGTCAGTGATGCAATTTTCAAACTTAACAATCAATGGCGGATGATAGTTATCTATGGGTAACAAAGGAATATCGTTATCAGAAACTTGACAAGAAAAAGAAGCAAGAACTAGGTCTAGATATCTATCATTTATGTTATCAATGTCATTAAACTGATTAAGACCATTTAAAATCATAAAATTATACAATATATCAGACTTACTATCAGAAACGCTATTTAATACATATTGTTTTAAGTTTGGAATATTGAAGTCCCCAATGAGCAATATTTTACAAGTAACGTGAGTTAACGATGCCGAAACCGCATCAAAAAACCCTTCAAGTTCCAAACAAGATGTATTCGGAGGGATATAAACGGAAAAAACAAGAAAAGTTTTCCCCTCTAAGAAAAGTTTTACAGCTACAATATTAATATTAGGAGCAGAGTTTACAATGTCAGTGATGTCGACGCTAATTGAGGCTAATCTAGCTTTGACAGCAATCAAAACCCCCCCACCCCTTCTATTTAATCTTTCATCTCTATAAACATTAAACAATTCAGAACAAAAAACTTCAGAATTATCAACATTAGGACTAAGCCAAGTTTCGGAGAAAATAATAATGTCATATTCTGAGACATCTAGACCTGACTGTAAAATATAAAGTTTTGTGTTTATACCTCTTACATTCTGATAATAAATAACTGTCTCGTTGAGTAAATCCAAATTAGCCACATAGGAACGGTTGAACATGTGATGCACATTGCTATCCGTCCCCGTAGCATCTAATTGTCAGAACGAACTTGTGTTGGTTGTCTCCTCTTCACAATTTTCCATTCCCCTCGAATCTGCCTTATCACCAATTCCGTTTCCCCTCTTGCCAGACGATCCCGTAGTTCCTTCTGCACCTCTTTTCGATGAGTAATTTGGAGGGGAGTTAGGTCTCTGGCTAGAGAGATCTGCACATTGCCCACGTTCACATCTGCTTTCTTTTTCCAATGCCTTCGTAGTATCTCCCACATTGTTGTCTCTTTTTCGAAAGCAATGCGAATAGGACGAGGAGGGGCTGGGCTCTGTTGACGTTTACCAAAACGTGTTATAGTTACAGTACTTGGATCATGCAGATCATAACAGTTCTTGAGGAAACGATTAATTACATCTGAATCCTCTTTATCTAATAAATCCTTAGATCTCTTACCGTCATCCGCAACCTCAGGACAGCCGAACATAATTAAGTTCTTGCTTCGATGTAATCTATCCGAAATTTCAGCAACACATTTCGAAGAGATATTCTCCTCAGAGATGGAAATAGCACCATAATCGATCCTATTATTATTATCTTTGAATTCCTGAAAATTGATCTCAAGGGCATCTATCCGATCCACAGCATCATTTAATTTAGTAGAATAGGAATCCATTAAAGTGTCCAGTTTTTGACTAATAAAATTTTCAGTATCCTCCTTAGCTTTAGTATAATGATCGTCTAGTAATTTACTGATCTGATCAATAGTAACAGCACTAGATGTATTTGGTGACAGAGACCTGGAAGACACTTTATGCGAGCAGCATTTCCTCCTTCCGGTGGCCTTGTTGATAGAAAGATTAACACAGCCAGGATGATAGAAAACACCACACGGACAAGAGAAAGCGTCTCCCGCAATAACATTGTTGCAGTAATGACAGTTTCGCGGATCAGGCATGATTAATTAAGGGCACTAGATTGACACAGCACAGTCCTGATAAGATGCTCAATGTATGCAGAATGGGTAGTAACACACAAAATTGAAAAGTTTTAATATGGAAAAAAGGACCACTTATGGTGCACAAAAAACAATAAACATTATATCACAACGTAGACATTAATCCAATAGAGCCGGCAGAACATAAACACTGAGCGCACTTAACTGAAATCGTTTGTATTCTCAAAAAGAAAACCAGCGGATCACAAGCACGTTGTATTAGTTTCAGCCATCTTAGCTTAAATTTGCCAAAATACACTAAAAAATTTTCAGCCAGATATAAATTATTTTTCATAATTTTTAATCAAATTTCAAATTTTTTCATCTATTAACGAAGAAAATTGAACAAAAATTAAGTAACAGCGCGTTAGTTTCTATTTGTGAGAAAATGAAAATTTAATTAATTTTTGCCTCGACAGAAATATTTAGCAAAATACTCTAAAAATTTTACAGCCAAATATCAATTGCTTTCCTTAATTCTAGATCTAATTCCAAACCTTTTTATCTATTAACGAACAAAATTAAACAAAAAATAGAAAACAACGCGTTAGTTTTAACATGTGAAAACATAAAAATTTTATCAATTTCTGCCTCTCCAGAAATATTTGGCAAAATACTCTAAAAATTTTTCTGCCAAATATCAATTATTTTCCATAATTTAAGATTTAATTTCAAACTGTTTCATCTATTAACGAATAAAATTGAACAAAAATTAATCAACAGCGAGTTAGTTTCAACTTGTGAGAAAATGAAAATTTAATCAATTTTTGCCTTGCCGGAAATATTTGGCAAAATACACTAAAAATTTTTCAGCCAGATATTAATTTTTTTCTATAATTCTAGATCTAATTTCGAACTTTTTCATCTATCAACAAACAAAATTGAACAAAACGTAAGCAACCGCGCGTTAGTTTCAACTTGTGAGAAAATGAAAATTTAATCAATTTCTGCCACGCCAGACATATTTGGCCAAATGCTCTAAAAATTTTTTAGCTAAATATAAATTATTTTTGATAATTCTAGATCTTAATTTAAACCTTTTCGTCTGCTAACACACAAAATTGAACAAAAATTAAGATACTGCGCGTTTGTATCAACTTGTGAAAAAATGAAAATTTTATCAATTTCTGCCTCGCCAGAAATATTTGGCAAAATACTCTAAAAATTTATCAGCCAAATATCAATTGTTTTTCATAATTCTAGATCTAATTTCAAACCTTTTCATCTATTAGTAAACAAAATTGAACAAAAATGAAGCTACTGCGCGTTAGTAACAACTTGTGAAAAAATGAAAATTTAATCAATTTCTGCTTCACCAAAAAATATTTGGAAAAATACTCGAAAAAATTTTCAGCCAAATATAAATTATTTTCCATAATTTGAGATGTATATTCAAACCATTTCATCGATTAACAAACAAAATTGAACAAAAACTAAGCTACTGCGCATTAGTTTTAATTTGTGAAAAAATAAAAATTTAATGAATTTCTGCCTCGCCAGAAATATTTGCCAAAATACACTAATAATTTTCAGCCAGATATAAATTATTTTCCATAATTTTAAATCAAATTTCAAACTTTTTCATCTATTAAAGAACAAAATTCAACAAAAATTAAGTAACAGCGGGTTAGTAACAACTTGTAAAAAAATGAAAATTTAATCAATTTCTGCTTCACCAGATATATTTGCTAAAATACTCCAAAAAATTTTAAGCCAAATATTTATTATTTGACGTAAATCTATAACTAATTTCCAACTTTTTTATCTATTAACAAACAAGATTAAACAAAAAGTAAGCTACTGCGCGTTAGTTTCAACTTGTGAGAAAATGAAATATTTGCCAAAATACACTAAAAAATTTTAAGCCAGATATAAATTATTTTCCATAATTTTAAATTAAATGTCAAACTTTTTCATCTATTAACGAACAAAATTAAACAAAAATTAAGCAACCGCGCGTTAGTTTCAACTTGTGAGAAAATGAAAATTTAATCAATTTCTGCCTCGCCAGACATATTTGGCCAAATGCTCTAAAAATTTTTCAGCCAAATATAAATTATTTTTGATAATTCTAGATCTTAATTTGAACCTTTTCGTCTACTAACACACAAAATTAAACAAAAAGTAAGCTACTGCGCGTTAGTTTTAACTTTAAAAAAATAATAATTTAATCAATTTTTGCCTCGCCAGAAATATTTGGCAAAAAACGATAAAATTTTTTTTAGAATAATACCAATTATTTTCCATAATTTTAGATCTAATTTCGAACTTTTTTATTTATTAGCAAACAAAATTGAACAAAAACTAAACAACTGCGCGTTAGTTTGAACTTGTGAAAAAATGGAAATTAAATCAATTTTTGCCACGCCAGAAATATTTGGGAAAGTACTTTAAAAATATTGAGCCAAATATCAATTATTTTTCATAGTTTTAAACCAAATTTCTAACTTTTTTATCTATTAACGATCGAAATTGAACAAAAAGTAAGCTACTGCGCGTTAGTTTGAACTTGTGAAAAAAGAAAATTTAATCAATTTCTGCTTCACCAGAAATATTTGGCGAAATTCTCTAAACAACTTTCAGCCTATTATTAATTATTTTCCGTAATTTTAAATTAAATTTTTAACTTTTTCATCTATTAACGAACAAAATTAAACAAAATGTAGGCTACAGCGCGTTAGTTTTAACTTGTGAAAAAATGAATATTTTAATCTATTTTTGCCTCGCCAGAAATATTTGGCAAAATTCTCTAAAAAACTTTCAGCCTCTTATTAATTATTTTTCATAATTCTAGATCTAATTTAAAACTTTTTCATCTAATAACGAACAAAATTAAACAAAAAGTAGGCTACAGCGCGTTAGTTTTAACTTTGAAAAAATTTTAATTTAATCAATTTTTGCCTCGCCAGAAATATTTGGTTAAATACTCAAAAAAATTTTCATCCAAATATTAATTAATTTTCATAATTCTAGATCTAATTTCAAACTTTTTCATTTATTAATGAACAAAATAGAACAGAAATTAGGCAAGAGCGCGTTTATTTTAACTTGTGAAAAAATTAAAATTTAATCAATTTTTGTCTCGCCAGAAATATTTCGTTAAATACTCGAAAAAATTTTCAGCTAAATATTTATTATTTGCCATAATTCTATAACTAATTTCAAACTTTTTTATCTATAAACAAACAATATTAAACAAAAAGTAAGCTACAGCGCGTTAGTTTCAACTAGTGAAAAAATGAATATTTTAATCTATTTTTGCCTCGCCAGAAATATTTGGCAAAATTCTCTAAAAAACTTTTAGCCTCATAATAATTATTTTTCATAATTCTAGATCTAATTTAAAACTTTTTCATCTATTAACGAACAAAATTAAACAAAAAGTAGGCTACAGCGCGTTAGTTTTAACTTTGAAAAAATTTTAATTTAATCAATTTTTGCCTCGCCAGAAATATTTGGTTAAATACTCAAAAAAATTTTCAGCCAAATATTAATTAATTTTCATAATTCTAGATCTAATTTCAAACTTTTTCATCTATTAATGAACAAAATAGAACAGAAATTAGGCAAGAGCGCGTTTATTTTAACTTGTGAAAAAATTAAAATTTAATCAATTTTTGCCTCGCCAGAAATATTTCGTTAAATACTCGAAAAAATTTTCAGCTAAATATTTATTATTTGCCATAATTCTATAACTAATTTCAAACTTTTTTATCTATAAACAAACAAGATTAAACAAAAAGTAAGCTACAGCGCGTTAGTTTCAACTTGTGAAAAAATGAATATTTTAATTTATTTTCCTCGCCAGAAATATTTGGCAAAATTCTCTAAAAAACTTTCAGCCTCATAATAATTATTTTTCATAATTCTAGATCTAATTTAAAACTTTTTCATCTATTAACGAACAAAATTAAACAAAAAGTAGGCTACAGCGCGTTAGTTTTAACTTTGAAAAAATTTTAATTTAATCAATTTGTGCCTCGCCAGAAATATTTGGTTAAATACTCAAAAAAATTTTCAGCCAAATATTAATTAATTTTCATAATTCTAGATCTAATTTCAAACTTTTTCATCTATTAATGAACAAAATAGAACAGAAATTAGGCAAGAGCGCGTTTATTTTAACTTGTGAAAAAATTAAAATTTAATCAATTTTTGCCTCGCCAGAAATATTTCGTTAAATACTCGAAAAAATTTTCAGCTAAATATTTATTATTTGCCATAATTCTATAACTAATTTCAAACTTTTTTATCTATAAACAAACAAGATTAAACAAAAAGTAAGCTACAGCGCGTTAGTTTCAACTTGTGAAAAAATGAATATTTTAATCTATTTTTGCCTCGCCAGAAATATTTGGCAAAATTCTCTAAAAAACTTTCAGCCTCATATTAATTATTTTTCATAATTCTAGATCTAATTTAAAACTTTTTTATCTATTAACGAACAAAATTAAACAAAAAGTAGGCTACAGCGCGTTAGTTTTAACTTTGAAAAAATTTTAATTTAATCAATTTTTGCCTTGCCAGAAATATTTGGTTAAATACTAAAAAAAAATTTCAGCCAAATATTAAGTAATTTTCATAATTCTAGATCTAATTTCAAACATTTTCACCTATTAATGAACAAAATAGAAAAGAAATTAGGCAAGAGCGCGTTTATTTTAACTTGTGAAAAAATGAAAATTTAATCAATTTTTGCCTTGCCAGAAATATTTGGCAAAATTCTCTAAAGAACTTTCAGCCTATTATTAATTATTTTCCGTAATTTTAAATTAAATTTTAAACTTTTTCATCTATTAACGAACAAAATTAAACAAAAAGTAGGCTACTGCGCGTTAGTTTTAACTTGTTAAAAAATTTAAATTTAATCAATTTTTGCCTCGCCAGAAATATTTGGTTATATACTCGAAAAAATTTTCAGCCAATTATTAGTTATTTTTCGTAATTTTAAATTAAATTTTAAACTTTTTCATCTATTATCGAACAAAATTAAACAAAAAGTAAGCTACTGCGCGTTAGTTTTAACTTTGAAAAAATTTTAATTTAATCAATTTTTGCCTCTCCAGAAATATTTGGTTAAATGGTCGAAAAAATTTTCAGCCACATATTAATTATTTTCCATAATTTTAGAACTAATTTAAAACTTTTTCATCTATTAACGAACAAAATTAAACAAAAAGTAGGCTACAGCGCGTTAGTTTTAACTCGTGAAAAAATTTAAATTTAATCAATTTTTGCCTCGCAAGAAATATTTGGTTAAATGGTCGAAAAAATTTTCAGCCAAATATTAATTAATTTTCATGATTCTAGATCTAATTTCAAACTTTTTCATCTTTGAATGAACAAAATAGAACAGAAATTAGGCAAGAGAGCGTTTATTTTAACTTGTGAAAAAATGAAAATTTAATCAATTTTTGCCTTGCCAGAAATATTTGGCAAAATTCTCTAAAGAACTTTCAGCCAAATATCAATTATTTTCCATAATGCTAGATTTAATTTCAAACCTTCTCATCTATTAACGGACAAAACTGAACAAAAACTAAGCTACTACGCGTTAGTATCAACTTGTGAAAAAATGAAAATTTAATCAATTTCTGCCTCGCCAGAAATATTTCGTTAAATACTCGGAAAAATTTTCAGCTAAATTTTTATTATTTGCCATAATTCTATAACTAATTTCAAACCTTTTTATCTATTAACAAACAAAATTAAACAAAAAGTAAGCTGCGGCGCGTTAGTTTCAAATTGTAAAGAAATGAAACTTTAATCAATTTCTGCCTCGCCAGAAATATTTGACAAAATACTCGAAAAAATTTTCTGCTTAATATTAATTATTTCCCATAATTCTATAACTAATTTCAAACTTTTTTATCTATTAACAAACAAAATTAAACTAAAAGTAAGCAACAGCGCGTTAGTTTTAACTCGTGAAAAAATGAAAATTTAATCAATTTCTGCCTCGCCAGACATATTTGGCCAAATCCTCTAAAAATTTTTCAGCCAAATATAAATTATTTTTGATAATTCTAGATCTTAATTTAAACCTTTTCGTCTTTTAACACACAAAATTAAACAAAAATTAAGATACTGCGCGTTTGTATCAACTTGTGAAAAAATGAAAATTTTATCAATTTCTGCCTCGCCAGAAATATTTGGCAAAATACTCTAAAAATTTTTCAGCCAAATATCAATTGTTTTCCATAATTCTAGATCTAATTTCAAACCTTTTCATCTATTAACGAACAAAATTAATCAAAAAGTAGGCTACAGCGCGTTAGTTTTAACTTGTGAAAAAAAGAAAATTTAATCAATTTCTGCTTCAACAGAAATATTTGGCGAAATTCTCTAAAGAACTTTCAGCCTATTATTAATTATTTTCCGTAATTTTAAATTAAATTTTAAACTTTTTCATCTATTAACGAACAAAATTAAACAAAAAGTAGGCTACAGCGCGTTAGTTTTAACTTGTGAAAAAATTTAAATTTAATCAATTTTTGCCTCGCCAGAAATATTTGGCAAAGAACGTTAAAAAATTTTTTAGAATAATACCAATTATTTTCCATAATTTTAGATCTAATTTCGAACTTTTTTATTTATTAACGAACAAAATTGAACAAAAACTAAACAACTGCGCGTTAGTTTAAACTTGTGAAAAGATGGAAATTAAATCAATTTTTGCCACGCCAGAAATATTTGGGAAAGTAGTTTAAAAATATTCATCCAAATATCAATTATTTTTCATAATTTTAAACCAAATTTCTAACTTTTTTATCTATTAACGATCTAAATTGAACAAAAAATAAGCTACTGCGCGTTAGTTTGAACTTGTGAAAAAAAGAAAATTTAATCAATTTTTGCCTCGCCAGAAATATTTGGTTAAATACTCGAAAAAGTTTTCAGCCACATATTAATTATTTTTCATAATTTTAGATCTAATTTCAATCTTTTTCTTTTTTTTTTTTTTTTGCGAAAAAATGAAAATTTAATTAATTTTTGCCTTGCCAGAAATATTTGGCAAAATACTCGAAAAAGTTTTCAGCCAGATATAAATTATTTTCCATAATTTTAAATTAAATTTTAAACTTTTTCATCTATCAACGAAAAAAATTGAACGAAAATTAAACAACTGTGCGTTAGTTTAAACTTGTGAAAAAAAGAAAATTTAATCAATTTTTGCCCCGCCAGAAATATTTGGCAAAATAATCTAAGAAATTTTCAGCCAATTATTAATTATATTCCGTAATTTTAAATTAAATTTTAAACTTTTTCATCTTTCAACGAACAAAATTGAACGAAAATTAAACAACTGCGCGTTAGTTTGAACTTGTGAAAAAAAGAAAATTTATTCAATTTTTGCCTCGCCAGAAATATTTGGCAAAATTCTCTTAAGAACTTTCAGCCTATTATTAATTATTTTCCGTAATTTTAAATTAAATTTTAAACTTTTTCATCTATTAACGAACAAAATTAAACAAAAAGTAGGCTACAGCGCGTTCGTTTTAACTTGTGAAAATATTTAAATTTAATCAATTTTTGCCTCGCCAGAAATATTTGGCAAAATAATCTAAAAAATTTTCAGCCTCATATTAATTATTTTTCATAATTCTAGATCTAATTTTAAACTTTTTTATCTATTGATGAACAAAATAGAACAAAAATTAGGCAATAGCGCGTTAGTTTTAACTTGTAAAAAAATGAAAATTTAATCAATTTTTGCCTCGCCAGAAATATTTGGGAAAAAACGATAAAAAATTTTTTAGAATAATACCAATTATTTTCCATAATTTTAGATCTAATTTCGAACTTCTTTATTTATTAACGAACAAAATTGAACAAAAACTAAACAACTGCGCGTTAGTTTGAACTCGTGAAAAAATAGAAATTAAATCAATTTTTGCCACGCCAGAAATATTTGGTTAAATACTAAAAAAAAATTTCAGCCAAATATTAAGTAATTTTCATAATTCTAGATCTAATTTCAAACATTTTCACCTATTAATGAACAAAATAGAAAAGAAATTAGGCAAGAGCGCGTTTATTTTAACTTGTGAAAAAATGAAAATTTAATCAATTTTTGCCTTGCCAGAAATATTTGGCAAAATTCTCTAAAGAACTTTCAGCCTATTATTAATTATTTTCCGTAATTTTAAATTAAATTTTAAACTTTTTCATCTATTAACGAACAAAATTAAACAAAAAGTAGGCTACTGCGCGTTAGTTTTAACTTGTTAAAAAATTTAAATTTAATCAATTTTTGCCTCGCCAGAAATATTTGGTTATATACTCGAAAAAATTTTCAGCCAATTATTAGTTATTTTTCGTAATTTTAAATTAAATTTTAAACTTTTTCATCTATTATCGAACAAAATTAAACAAAAAGTAAGCTACTGCGCGTTAGTTTTAACTTTGAAAAAATTTTAATTTAATCAATTTTTGCCTCTCCAGAAATATTTGGTTAAATGGTCGAAAAAATTTTCAGCCACATATTAATTATTTTCCATAATTTTAGAACTAATTTAAAACTTTTTCATCTATTAACGAACAAAATTAAACAAAAAGTAGGCTACAGCGCGTTAGTTTTAACTCGTGAAAAAATTTAAATTTAATCAATTTTTGCCTCGCAAGAAATATTTGGTTAAATGGTCGAAAAAATTTTCAGCCAAATATTAATTAATTTTCATGATTCTAGATCTAATTTCAAACTTTTTCATCTTTGAATGAACAAAATAGAACAGAAATTAGGCAAGAGAGCGTTTATTTTAACTTGTGAAAAAATGAAAATTTAATCAATTTTTGCCTTGCCAGAAATATTTGGCAAAATTCTCTAAAGAACTTTCAGCCAAATATCAATTATTTTCCATAATGCTAGATTTAATTTCAAACCTTCTCATCTATTAACGGACAAAACTGAACAAAAACTAAGCTACTACGCGTTAGTATCAACTTGTGAAAAAATGAAAATTTAATCAATTTCTGCCTCGCCAGAAATATTTCGTTAAATACTCGGAAAAATTTTCAGCTAAATTTTTATTATTTGCCATAATTCTATAACTAATTTCAAACCTTTTTATCTATTAACAAACAAAATTAAACAAAAAGTAAGCTGCGGCGCGTTAGTTTCAAATTGTAAAGAAATGAAACTTTAATCAATTTCTGCCTCGCCAGAAATATTTGACAAAATACTCGAAAAAATTTTCTGCTTAATATTAATTATTTCCCATAATTCTATAACTAATTTCAAACTTTTTTATCTATTAACAAACAAAATTAAACTAAAAGTAAGCAACAGCGCGTTAGTTTTAACTCGTGAAAAAATGAAAATTTAATCAATTTCTGCCTCGCCAGACATATTTGGCCAAATCCTCTAAAAATTTTTCAGCCAAATATAAATTATTTTTGATAATTCTAGATCTTAATTTAAACCTTTTCGTCTTTTAACACACAAAATTAAACAAAAATTAAGATACTGCGCGTTTGTATCAACTTGTGAAAAAATGAAAATTTTATCAATTTCTGCCTCGCCAGAAATATTTGGCAAAATACTCTAAAAATTTTTCAGCCAAATATCAATTGTTTTCCATAATTCTAGATCTAATTTCAAACCTTTTCATCTATTAACGAACAAAATTAATCAAAAAGTAGGCTACAGCGCGTTAGTTTTAACTTGTGAAAAAAAGAAAATTTAATCAATTTCTGCTTCAACAGAAATATTTGGCGAAATTCTCTAAAGAACTTTCAGCCTATTATTAATTATTTTCCGTAATTTTAAATTAAATTTTAAACTTTTTCATCTATTAACGAACAAAATTAAACAAAAAGTAGGCTACAGCGCGTTAGTTTTAACTTGTGAAAAAATTTAAATTTAATCAATTTTTGCCTCGCCAGAAATATTTGGCAAAGAACGTTAAAAAATTTTTTAGAATAATACCAATTATTTTCCATAATTTTAGATCTAATTTCGAACTTTTTTATTTATTAACGAACAAAATTGAACAAAAACTAAACAACTGCGCGTTAGTTTAAACTTGTGAAAAGATGGAAATTAAATCAATTTTTGCCACGCCAGAAATATTTGGGAAAGTAGTTTAAAAATATTCATCCAAATATCAATTATTTTTCATAATTTTAAACCAAATTTCTAACTTTTTTATCTATTAACGATCTAAATTGAACAAAAAATAAGCTACTGCGCGTTAGTTTGAACTTGTGAAAAAAAGAAAATTTAATCAATTTTTGCCTCGCCAGAAATATTTGGTTAAATACTCGAAAAAATTTTCAGCCACATATTAATTATTTTTCATAATTTTAGATCTAATTTCAATCTTTTTCTTTTTTTTTTTTTTTTGCGAAAAAATGAAAATTTAATTAATTTTTGCCTTGCCAGAAATATTTGGCAAAATACTCGAAAAAGTTTTCAGCCAGATATAAATTATTTTCCATAATTTTAAATTAAATTTTAAACTTTTTCATCTATCAACGAAAAAAATTGAACGAAAATTAAACAACTGTGCGTTAGTTTAAACTTGTGAAAAAAAGAAAATTTAATCAATTTTTGCCCCGCCAGAAATATTTGGCAAAATAATCTAAGAAATTTTCAGCCAATTATTAATTATATTCCGTAATTTTAAATTAAATTTTAAACTTTTTCATCTTTCAACGAACAAAATTGAACGAAAATTAAACAACTGCGCGTTAGTTTGAACTTGTGAAAAAAAGAAAATTTATTCAATTTTTGCCTCGCCAGAAATATTTGGCAAAATTCTCTTAAGAACTTTCAGCCTATTATTAATTATTTTCCGTAATTTTAAATTAAATTTTAAACTTTTTCATCTATTAACGAACAAAATTAAACAAAAAGTAGGCTACAGCGCGTTCGTTTTAACTTGTGAAAATATTTAAATTTAATCAATTTTTGCCTCGCCAGAAATATTTGGCAAAATAATCTAAAAAATTTTCAGCCTCATATTAATTATTTTTCATAATTCTAGATCTAATTTTAAACTTTTTTATCTATTGATGAACAAAATAGAACAAAAATTAGGCAATAGCGCGTTAGTTTTAACTTGTGAAAAAATGAAAATTTAATCAATTTTTGCCTCGCCAGAAATATTTGGGAAAAAACGATAAAAAATTTTTTAGAATAATACCAATTATTTTCCATAATTTTAGATCTAATTTCGAACTTTTTTATTTATTAACGAACAAAATTGAACAAAAACTAAACAACTGCGCGTTAGTTTAAACTTGTGAAAAGATGGAAATTAAATCAATTTTTGCCACGCCAGAAATATTTGGGAAAGTAGTTTAAAAATATTCATCCAAATATCAATTATTTTTCATAATTTTAAACCAAATTTCTAACTTTTTTATCTATTAACGATCTAAATTGAACAAAAAATAAGCTACTGCGCGTTAGTTTGAACTTGTGAAAAAAAGAAAATTTAATCAATTTTTGCCTCGCCAGAAATATTTGGTTAAATACTCGAAAAAGTTTTCAGCCACATATTAATTATTTTTCATAATTTTAGATCTAATTTCAATCTTTTTCTTTTTTTTTTTTTTTTGCGAAAAAATGAAAATTTAATTAATTTTTGCCTTGCCAGAAATATTTGGCAAAATACTCGAAAAAGTTTTCAGCCAGATATAAATTATTTTCCATAATTTTAAATTAAATTTTAAACTTTTTCATCTATCAACGAAAAAAATTGAACGAAAATTAAACAACTGTGCGTTAGTTTAAACTTGTGAAAAAAAGAAAATTTAATCAATTTTTGCCCCGCCAGAAATATTTGGCAAAATAATCTAAGAAATTTTCAGCCAATTATTAATTATATTCCGTAATTTTAAATTAAATTTTAAACTTTTTCATCTTTCAACGAACAAAATTGAACGAAAATTAAACAACTGCGCGTTAGTTTGAACTTGTGAAAAAAAGAAAATTTATTCAATTTTTGCCTCGCCAGAAATATTTGGCAAAATTCTCTTAAGAACTTTCAGCCTATTATTAATTATTTTCCGTAATTTTAAATTAAATTTTAAACTTTTTCATCTATTAACGAACAAAATTAAACAAAAAGTAGGCTACAGCGCGTTCGTTTTAACTTGTGAAAATATTTAAATTTAATCAATTTTTGCCTCGCCAGAAATATTTGGCAAAATAATCTAAAAAATTTTCAGCCTCATATTAATTATTTTTCATAATTCTAGATCTAATTTTAAACTTTTTTATCTATTGATGAACAAAATAGAACAAAAATTAGGCAATAGCGCGTTAGTTTTAACTTGTAAAAAAATGAAAATTTAATCAATTTTTGCCTCGCCAGAAATATTTGGGAAAAAACGATAAAAAATTTTTTAGAATAATACCAATTATTTTCCATAATTTTAGATCTAATTTCGAACTTCTTTATTTATTAACGAACAAAATTGAACAAAAACTAAACAACTGCGCGTTAGTTTGAACTCGTGAAAAAATAGAAATTAAATCAATTTTTGCCACGCCAGAAATATTTGGTTAAATACTCGAAAAAATTTTCAGCCACATATTAATTATTTTCCATAATTTTAGATCTAATTTTAAACTTTTTTATCTATTAACGAACAAAATTAAACAAAAAGTGGCTACAGCGCGTTAGTTTTAACTTGTGAAAAAATTTAAATTTAATCAATTTTTGCCTCGCCAGAAATATTAGGTTAAATACTCAGAAAAATTTTCAGCCACATATTAATTATTTTCCATAATTTTAGATCTAATTTTAAACTTTTTCATCTATTAACGAACAAAATTAAACAAAAAGTAGGCTACAGCGCGTTAGTTTTAACTTGTAAAAAAATTTAAATTTAATTAATTTTTGCCTCGCCAGAAATATTTGGTTAAATACTCGAAAAAATGTTCAGTCACATATTAATTATTTTCCATAATTTTAGATCTAATTTTAAACTTTTTCATCTATTAACGAACAAAATTAAACAAAAAGTAGGCTACAGCGCGTTAGTTTTAACTTGTAAAAAAATTTAAATTTAATCAATTTTTGCCTCGCCAGAAATATTTGGCAAAATTCTCTAAAAAACTTTCAGCTGTAACAAACTGTTACAATTAATTAAACAGGGAATTTAGTTTATAAGAAAGGGACTTGAAAATCTCTTTAAGATTTCTCAGTCAAGACATAGTCCGGTGGCCTTGCAACAAGGCATCAAAATTCCCTGCTGACGAGCGATAACAACATCCGGTGTGTCTCAGAGTCACTCTGCACGGAAACTTAACTCATTTCAAAATTCAAAATGAATTATTTAAAAACCACTTGTAATAACATATAGCTACAGAATATCACGATGACATGTACCATATTATGTCATGTCAATTTTATACTGTATTAATATAAAATTTATAAATGTATGATACAAAATTATATATGTATAATATATAATATGTACTTGGTCTTGGCATGCCAGTATCACCGGGTAAAACAATTTCAATATAGATTGTGAAGGAATTAGGAGATAATTCTTCTTATTAACAAAAGAAAAGAAATGGTCCTGTGACTGAAAATAAAAAGGGCAATAAGGAAATCAAATGCATACGAATAGGAAAGAAGTTTAATTCAGCCGCGGCTCAATTCTTCTTTGACTTCTTGCTTCCCTTTCCATGCTATCCAAAGCTCGTGCTAAAGGCACGCACGTGCTCTTCTGACAGCTCATACATGATCTCAAATGCCCAACCCTAATGCTCCCTACGAATTCTGATAAAATTAATTATGAGATTATATTAATGTCAATAATATTGATAGTTAACGTTATTAAAATTAATAATAATAATTGTTATTATATTACAATCATGGTGCAATTTTAATTATCATAAGTTGTGTTGCATATTGTAACGTGACTATATGGTATGCAAGGCAATTGAACTGCGAATGCGTGTGTATTAGGTATAATGCACCAAATTGCAGTAATGTCAATGACATTATATTGCAAAATAATGTGAAGGAAATTCACACATTGTTTCGCTAAAATTCAAGACGCTGCACAAGCATTTTCAAGCCATGGCGAAATAAACGAATAAATTTAAGTTTGATTGCAAATGCAAACCAAACAAAAGTTTTATAAACCAATGAAAATCATAGCTAAGCAGTTCAATGCCCGAAATGCACACGACCTCTTTCGTTTCACGAATTCATCAATTTCATCATTAATTCAACCACTATATCCCCACCTAATTCCTGTTCAACACCTCACAGTAAGGAGCTCGAAGACATAAAAGAAAAATTTCAATAATAATTAAATGCAGTCTCGTCGTGTCTTCACACCAGCAATTACCAATTATTGCCGAACTTTTCTGCCCGTCAAAATTTATACTTTACGTTGGGATTGGTTGCGTCCTCGCAAACAAACGAGTAGGATTAAAAGGAAATTGATTCTCACTTGTGCGTAAAAGTGTAAAAGGTCCGTTCCACTTAAAACCGCGAGTTAAATTGAGACGTATAAAGCTGAAATTAAGCAAATAAAGAAAGCCACAAGTTTTCCCTTTTATTTAATTTCTACTAAATGCCGCAAAGGACCCTGTAGATTTTTACGCAGTGAAATTCCTTCGCGAGGACAATTTATGCTATTCGGGCATTACTTTTAATCTTCAATTTTTGTGACTAGCAAAATCGAGGAAAATTAACCCAGCATCCAGCCCATTTATTGACCAGTCATAGGACCATTTCTAGAGTGTCAATTGAATGGTAGAGTAAGCAAACAACATTGTAAGAGTGAGTAAAGAAACATAAATTATTGTATCGTTCCAATTCTTATGTAATATTATGTATAGTAAAATTGAGGCAGGGGTGGGTTTATTTGAATAAATATTTTAAGAGAAATTAAGTTGTTATTAATTATACACTACCGACTAACAATTTTGGCAAAATAACCTTAGTGCAGAGAATAGCGTCCCATAAATTAATAAACGGGCTATTTAAATCCGGTTTACTGTTGCTCCAAATTTTTTTAAATAGAACGTTCTGACAGATAAGTATTAGATTTCAGTATTAATTATTTAAATAATTCTTCCGCTCGCAACAGTAAAATGGTGGCAGCGGTGGGATAGTTCTCGCGTTTTGCCACCCCCCTTAAAAATTTAAATCTGAATTGTGGTTAGAGCTTTAATTAGCTCAATTTCAAGTCCAATTCTAGAAAATTAGAGCTTTAACTAGCTCAATTTTCTCTTTTCTCTTCAGGTGAAAACTATCGTTCGAGCTTTAATTAGCTATACTTTAATTTCATCTTTCTAGAAAATTAGAGCTTTAACTAGCTCAATTTTCTCCTTTTTATTTGATAAAAATTATCGTTGTGCTTTAATTGGCCTATGCTTAGTATCTAGAATCTCAGTGGTTACGGCAATTATTTAGCAGAGGATTTAAGTCGTTCCCTATAATAAGACTAATTAATTATTTCTGACTCCTTCCTTGTTTACACCTGTTACTACTTATATTCAGATGCCGTGTCATATTCTATACACAATTCCGTCATCATATTAATCATGAAAAAAATAATTACCTGTTTCCTTAATTGAGCCCATACAGTAGTTGATTCCAATTCCACTTACCTGGACAAGTGCATTCTTGGATTGAGTAAAAAAAAAACTGCATTCTGTCACTATTAAAAAAAAAAAAAAAGAAAAATATTCAAGTGAAAGAAATAATGATTTACCATGTGTAAACCTTTGATGAAAAATGTTTGTGTGAGTAAGGAGGCACCTTGGCCAATTCTTACAACTATCCCCCCTGTTCCTAGAGCAATTCCTATAGCTGAATTTTTGAACAGGCGCGCAATTTACAACAATAACAATAACAACAACGATAACGCCTATGATACTGACGATAGCGACGTTACTGACGCCACAACTGTACTATATCGCTCCGACGATAGTGACGTAGAGGAACTAAACTAGGTAAAAGGAAAAAGGGTTGCGCTCAGAGCATGAATAAAGTTCGCAAGGTAAGACGTGCTGGTAACAAGGCCCAATTACTGCGGAAAAAGGCCATTCCTGTTCCAAATCCGAAGAAGTGCCGTTAGACAAAAAAATTCCGGACCCTAGTACAGAAATTAAGGTGTTAAAGAATTTTGAAAAATTCAGTAGTTTTTTCGATTCACTCCTAGATCAGACTCAGAATATTCTCGACAAGTATAGTAAAAAGAGAACAGTTTAGATTATCCCCTTCATTTAAAAATGGTAGTCAATGCCCTTTTACCTCAGGAACAATGGGTGGAACTGAATAAAAGACTAAGCAAGGCCGAAGAACATTGTGAACAAGTTTCTTTTTGCAATTGGGTGCTAAATCGTCAAATTGGAAATCTAGAAGGGGATATTGAGTACTTGTCCCAACGGTTAATCGCCCTCACTGAATCTAATAATTCCATGGTTCAAACCATTAACAAATTGAACAAAAAACTTGATGAAACAATTGACAACATTTCCAAGGATTTACAGAATCTTAAATTAGAATAATCAATGTCATCGGACGCCTCTCCCGAAACTTCCCTGGAACAATTCGACGCATTAACTAGCCGATTAGACGCCCTGGTTGAAAGATTTGAAAAATTCGGAGAAGACTGTCTTGAGTTAGGAAGAAGAACTGGAGAATTACGAAAAGGAAAGAAGGCTGCTTTCCTCACGTATTTAGAGGCCAACAAGCAAATCATTGAATTACAGGAGGCAGTTGCAAATGTTAATCAAAGGGTGGAGAAGCTGAACGCGAATTGAATTACCCTAACAAGATTAGTCATAAATTAATCTACCCTACAAATTATCCGGAATAAATTAAATTATCTCGCGTCTCATTAAGTGTAATATTAAAATTTTTACCTATGTATTCAATTTAAATATTATAGTTATCCCAGGTATAACTTATTTTCTAAGTCCAATTAAACTTAAACAAGTATATTCCGTGGTGGCGAAATGTCCCTTGTTGTAGTTGGAAGATAAGCTCAATTATTATTATTTTGCCTTAACCTACGACTTTCCTCTTCAAAATGACGGAGGCTTCAAATACTACTATCCGGTCCGGATATGTTCCGAACGTAGAACTGGCAGCAACTCTTACCACAAATGCCGCCATGGCATCTATGATGGAATATATGGTCG
Organism: Ganaspis brasiliensis; assembly: GCA_037103525.1. Lineage (NCBI taxonomy): Eukaryota > Metazoa > Arthropoda > Insecta > Hymenoptera > Figitidae > Ganaspis > Ganaspis brasiliensis. The sequence goes on from JAZKLR010000434.1 coordinate 603,168, forward strand.
TCCAGCAAGGGACGCATCATATTCCTTATTTTGATGGACGGAATCCTCCCTTAAGGGAATTCTTACAGGATGTCACCAATGGCGCTGTATATATGACTCCCACTACTGAACCAGGATTCATAAAGGCCATACTCAGCAAGCTTCGAGGACCCGCTAGAGAGAGTGTCAGGGACAAAAGTTTTCCCAAATTAGATGATTTAGTAATCCATTTAAAGAAACGATTCTCTTCTCAGAAATCATACCAATGGTATTTAGACGCAATAGCGAAATTACGGATGAAACAGACCGAAACCGTCAGTGATTACAACGACAGGGTACAAGGATTGATCAGCGGTGCAAAACATGCACTTGAGGAAAAATATCCTGGTAACGTCGCTGATTCTACCGTACCCCGTAGTAAGATCATGATGATCCCTGTCAGTGATTTTGCCCTAGATTCATTTATTAGGGGACTGCCGGCTGAAATTTCAGCACATGTGGACACTCGTCGTCCAATGACACTCACGCAGGCATTGGAATTTGCCCTTCACGCAGAAGGAAAGGAATTCTACGCAGAAAATAATAGGTCATCGTCTTATCGAATCTCACGGGATGGGGACATGGATCTACACCAACAAACTCACTCGGACCAACTGAGAGGACATAATGAGAACAAAGGCAGGCGCGCAGACCAAGGAGGGATCGACAGAAACAAGTATCAGAATATTGGTTTTCCACAATACCCTATTTTCCCCCTATGTACTATCCTTGCAATCCATACGCAGGATACCCGCCATATCCTCCATTTCCTCCTTATGCCCCTCCGGCGAAGGAGCAATTCAAGGCCGGGAGCCAGACGCCTCCCAGAGCAGCATCACCAGGACCTCAGAAGAATTTAAACTCCCCCATGATTCGCCGATCGGACGCGACGACGAATCCTCCACAATTCGAGCGTCCGAAAAATGTACACTTCTTCCCAGCAACAGTAGGATCCTTAGAGCAGGATCCACGCCCGAGGACTCCCCCGTCATTGAATTAATGGCTCAAGAGTTTAACCGACCCAAGGCAACATTTTTGGTCGACCCTGGGTCAGATTCAAATTTAATTAAACTCCAAGCCCTTAAAAAGAATTTCGTCGTAGATACAACCAATCAAATTTCGATATCCGGAATCACGAAACACGCAGTGAAAACCTTGGGATCGGTAAATTTAACACTGCCGAATAGCAGAATTGAATTCCATGTGGTAAGGAATTGTTTCCCTATCTCAGCAGACGGTATCCTAGGACGACCCTATCTAAGGAAGGAACAAGCGGAAATCTCGTTCCGACATAACACCCTAGTGACAGTTTCCGAACCAACCACACCTTTGCCTTTTATCGACAAGGAATCCTTGGAGGCAGTCAAGGGATTGAAAAAGGAAATCAAGCCATTTAAGCGGGTACTTAATATCAAGGCCCGCCCAAGGCAACCAATCTCGATTGACACACTAAACGAAGATCTCCCTGTAGGGTATCTTCCCAAGGTCAAGACTCCACAAGGACTCTATCTTGGAGAAGCGTTGGTAAATAACTACTAAGGAAAATGCCACGTAATGGCTATCAATACTACCGACAAGGACATACAAGTCGAATTACCTCCCCAAGAATTAATCCCATTCGATTTTTATAAGTTCCCTGGAGAGGAGTCTTCCGACTCCGAACTAGAAGAGTTACAACAGGAGGTCAGCCAGGGTTATGCAGATAGAGTGAGAAGGGTTAAAGCAGCCCTACACACATCTCACTTATCAGAGGAAGAGAAGGTATACGTGCTCAAATGGTTGGAGGATTTAGCTGATATTTTCCACTTAAATGGAGAGAAACTAACATGCACTCATTTGATACAGCACAGGATCCCTACCACTGATAGCAAGGTGATACATCGAAAACAGTATCGGAGACCACACGAAGCGTCTGAGCAAATCGATGCTCAGATAAACAAACAGCTTCAGGCGGGGCTTATTAGCGAATCCAACTCGCCGTATAATTCCCCGGTATTGATAGTACCAAAGAAATTGGATAATTCAGGAGAAAAGAAATGGAGAGTAGTGATAGATTATCGTGCTCTTAACGAAAAGGTAATTGGGGATGCATTTCCCCTACCAAACATTTCAGAGATTTTCGATCGCCTAGGATCAGCAAGATATTTTACTGTGTTCGATCTAGCATCCGGTTTTCATCAAGTGGAAACTCACCCAGAGGATCGTCCAAAAACTGCATTCACAGTTGGCAGGAATCACTACCAGTATGACAGGATGCCCATGGGCATCAAGAATGCGCCACCAACTTTTCAACGATTACTAAACGGAGTCCTTGCAGGGATGCTAGACGCAGAAGCATTCGTCTATCTGGACGATATTATCATTCACTCCCAAACCTTAGAGGAACATGATCGTCGAGCCCGACGACTGTTTACTCGATTAAGAGGAGCGAACTTGAAACTCCAACCTCTGATAAGTGCGATTTTATGAAAAAAGAAATAGCCTATCTGGGTTACATAATAAGTGAAGAAGGAGTTAAACCAAATCCAATGAAAATTTCCGCCATTCGACATTATCCTCGACCAACCACTCCCAAAAACATAAGGCAATTCTTGGGACTATCAGGATATTACAGAAAATTCATTCCAGATTATGCCGCCCTTGCAAAACCTCTAGTGGAACTCACAAAAAAATGTGTGAATTGGGAGTGGGGACCACCTCAAAAGCGTAGCTTTGCCAAGTTACGAAAATACTTATGCAAAGAGCCCCTTTTAAAATATCCCGATTTTGCTAAGATTTTCAAACTTACCACAGACGCCTCTGAGCATGCAATGGGAGCAATATTGACACAGGAAACAGTTGGAGTCGACTTTCCTGTGGCATATTATTCAAAGATTTTCGGTGACTGCGAGCAGAGGTACCCTAAGGCAGAACGAGAATGCTTAGCTGTACTATACGCAGTAGAACATTTTCGGCCTTACCTATACGGACGAGAGTTTATACTAGCCTGCGATTTCGAGCCAGTTCATTGGATTACCACAGTACTCAATCCAGGTGCAAGACTTTCAAGATGGTGATTGCGACTCAAGGATTATCAATATCAATACGAGTATCGTCAAGGAAAACTAAACTGAGGAGTGGAAGCTCTTTCCGGGAGGCCCGAAGATCAGAAAAACGCCCCCGAGATTAGTGATTATTCTGATTCAGATGCCTCGGACTTTCCTCCAGACATTGAATCACACAACCAAATACCTCCAAGAAAAGATTCGAGTTCGAAAACTAGAGCCTTGCCTATCACATCGACTCAATTGTGTGACGAATCAGGAAGTGAAGACGAACAGGAGGAAAAATTCTACCGAGCATTTCCAATGACTCGACTCCAATCCAAGGAAAGAGAAAAACAACAAAATCCAGCACAATCATCGTCCAAGGCCGGACCTACAACTGGTATCAAAAGAGGGCGACTATCCCGTCAAAAATTGCAGTCCTTCCCCATGTACCCATCAAACGACCGGTTGGTCGTCCGGAAAAGGCTAAAGTCACTCCAACCCAATCGGCTCCCGCCAAGGTAGAAGGAATTATAGAACTGGAAGAAGGTTGCATCGCATCTAGACTTCGGAAGCGCACTTCACCTAGTGCCAGAGAAGAGGAATCGCTCTCTTCATCAGATGAATCTACCTCTAGTTTTAGAGAAGCAGAAGATTCTGATCCCCCTGTTTTTAGGAAGACACGCAGTTTATTGCCAAGCTATAAGCCCCAGTTGCCACAATTAAAAAACAAGGTCAGATTTGAACCGGACCCAATGAAGACACCTTACTCCGAACCTTTACCTCTCCCAACAGATGACCCTTATTGCAATGTCTACATAGACGGGGCCTGCGTCGGAAACGGAGGAGAGAATCCCAAGGCCGGAATTGGAGTCTGGTTCGGTCCCAACCATCCCCTAAATACTTCTCAAGTTTCAAACGGACGACAGACAAATAATTCTGCCGAAATAGAAGCCGCCATCGTAGCTGCACAAAAAGCGAAGGAAGCCGGGATAAGTAAATTAAGAATTCACAGTGATTCAAAGTTCCTTATAGAATGTGTCACTGAATGGATGCCCAAATGGGAAGAGAATAATTGGAAGACAACTAGTAACAAGCCGGTTCAAAATCGGGAGGAGTTGGAAAGACTAAAAAGTGCCTTACTTCCATTAGAGGTCATTTGGGAACACGTCCCTGGCTATCAGGGAGATCCCGGCAATGAAATGGCTGATCAATTGGCTCGAGGAGCCCTAAATCCCGATTCTAATTCTCATTCTGAGCAGGAACAAGAGCTTGAAGAAGAAATTGATCCAGAGAATAACATAGTGATTATTCCGCATATTCTCCAGGAAAGCGAGGATAGCACAGACGAAGAAGAATTAGTGTCCTGTGATGAAAACAATCCCAAGAAACAAATTCGACAATCCATTGCAAGATTTAATGAATCTTTAAAGCGTAGAGGATTCGACCCTAGTGACAATACCTATGCATGGGATTATGAAGAAATAAGTAATCAAAAAACCCATGTCTCTGAAGGAGAAACAGACGAAGAGTTCCTGGAAACTCTAAAAGAAAACGATCCGTGCCAGCAATACTCCGACGAGGTATTTTCTCGCCGTGTTGAGAATTTCTTGAAGCTTTATGAAAGCCAACCAAATACAAAACTAGAAGATTGTGATGATCTAGATAGCAGCGAAGAGGACGAGAAACGAGACCAACTGATGGAACTCCAAGGAGGGTTTAAGAGCAAGATACCGACCACCGTTGTGCAAACTCCTAGTACGAATTTCAACCCGAAGGCGCAGTCCACACCCCTTAATCCAGTGTGTAATGCCCCAGTTAAAAGATCGGACATGAAACCCCGGAGAATTTGCCCTCAGGAAGAACCCAAATCACCGACAGAACCTGGATCTCGGATTACCACTGACATGGTGATCTTTGATCACCACTGACAATTTGAAGAGCAACAAGAGCCGCCTCAAATAAAGGAAAAAGAAAAAAAATTAGCTGTCTCAAATTTATGGAATGAATCACTGACCTACCGGAGAAGCAATAACGCACATTTCCTAGCGGAAGACTGCGAACCAGTCGATACAATTAGCAAACTCCTGATTGCAACGGGACATCTTGATCTAAAGGAAATACACGAAAAACGACCCAAATTAGGACAAATTTTCGTGACACCAAATGGACGCTACAGTACTTACTTTATGATTATAAAGCGTAAGCATCAAGATGAGGTTAACTGGGCGGACGTAAAACACGGAATCGAAGGTCTAAAAATTGCTTTGAGGCGTAGCAATCAAAGGAATTGCCGAATTGCAAATTCCGGCGACTTGCTTGGCAGCCTCCCCCAGAATTACATGACGAAACTCGTAACAAGCATATTCCGTGGTGGCGATATTACTATCGACCTGTGTCACGGAAAGATCGATGTTCCACCTGTGGAAATCCGAACAGGGATTATTCGTGAATTCCATAAAAGCCTTTTGGGAGGACATAAAGGGATCACTAAAACGTATCGTAGGATTCGAGAAAGGTATACGTGGCCTGGATTACGAGATGAAGTCACTGATTACATTCGAGGATGCAAGAGCTGTCTCGAGAATAAATTGGTGAGATCAAGAACACGGGAACCCATGGTGATAACCGATACTCCTGCAGAACCATTCGACAAAGTATCACTGGATACTGTGGGCAAACTACCCACCACACCCAATGGGAACAGGTACATTCTTACAATGCAAGATAATTTTAGCAAATATTGTATTGCCGTTCCTATCCCGGACATAAGAACCACTACCATTGCCCATGCAGTGGCAACTAATCTGATCTTCCTACATGGAGCCCCTAGATGCATTCTGACTGACAGGGGAGAAAGTTTCATCAGTACATTAATGAGAAAGTTAGAGAAAATATTCCAGATAAAACAAGTTACGACGTCTGGGTACCGACCACAAACAAATGGATCCCTCGAGAGGAGCCACATTGTCCTCACTGACTATATTAAGCATTATGCGAACGAGTTTGACGATTGGGATCGACTACTCCCACCCGCGATGTTCGCTTATAATACCTCGGTGCACGAGGCTACTAACTTTACACTAAATACTTTAGTTGGTATTTGCTAAATTAGCACGACAACCTAGTGCGTATCCTCAAGGTCCCGACTTGGAGACTTATGGCTCCTATCTTCGAGATTTGATCACAAGAGTGAATGAAGTTCAGAGGATGGCCGCCAAAAACCTCGTCGCTGCTAAAGAAAGGTCAAAACGATATTATGATCTTAAGGCAAAACCTCTTGCAGCAAAAGTAGGTGACACGGTCTATACGCACAAGGAAGTACGTGCTAATAAATTTGACAAAAGAGCTGATGGTCCTTTTACCATCATCGGCTTTACGGAAAATCACAATGCGATTTTAGAAGATTGTGATGGAAAAAGAGTGGTAAAGCATAAGGACAAAGTCCTACCTACACATTGCTAGCAAGCCTAGCAATGTGTTCATTGATTTATTAATAACATATTTTTGGTTTCAGGTTAACCTCTGAATGATGATTGTACTCCTTGTGTGCATCCTTGTCATTAGCAGAATCTATGAAGGAAGGGCGACTCCAGAGGAGGAGGGATATCGAATGACCCCGCTAGCAGGAAATCCAGGAATCTACTACGAATACGAAGGCTGCTTACGACTTTCCACCTCTAACTGGCGGGTTGCCATCTTTTTGGACGTCAGCAAGCAGATCAATTGGTTAGACCAATTGAAAAAGAAAAGGGACCATCTGCTGAGAACCTGTCAAGTCTCTAGTAAATGGTGTTTAACATTCATCGACAAGCACAGCTGGGAGGATCGGTGGACTACGGCCCATGAATTGCAACAGGAACTAAGAACACAAATCTCCGAACTAAGAAACGTAGAACAGGTCATCCCAGCACAATTACCAAAAAGTACCAGAGTACGAAGGCATGTACCCTGGCTCGGCTTCATAGGAAAATTGGCCAGTCCTATTATTGGAACATTGTCCTATGATGATGGTAAATTGATTGACCATTCAATACAAGAATTGAATGCGGCACAGGCCAATCTATCGCATCTGGTAGGCCAGCAGACCCACGTTGTAAGAGCTCAATTGGATGCGCTGCACCAAAAAGCAATAGACCACGAAGAAAAAATGAATCAGCTGCATGAAAAACTTAATAGTCTCGCGTCAAAAATGGAGGAATTCATAATAGATCCAGGGCAGCAACAATACGCCAACACCTTATACGATATCCTAAATCTAATAAAGTTAGGACTTGCACACTATATTAAAATCAGCACCCGGATATTGGAAGTAATTCAAACAGCCAAGCAGGGCCAGATTCATTCATCTCTGCTCACTAACGAACAGATAGTGCCAATCCTTAGAGACATTCAGGACCACCATCCGGAGTTGACATTGCCTACACAAGGACCTAATGTCAACGCTCAAATCCTGACCGAAATCTCTGGAACATCTTTTATAATGAATGACGATCAATTGAAGATCCTAGTAGATATCCCCTTAGCCGATCTTACAGAGTACAGAGTGTATCAAATGCACTCCGTGCCGGCCTATCAAGAAATAACAAAAAACAGAACTGGAAGGGCATCAGTGATATCAAAATTTGACTACGTGGCTTTGGATAAGGATCGAAGAACATACCTCTTGATCCGAAATGAGGAAATTAAAGATTGCCAAAAAACACCGAAATTCTTATTATGCAACAATGGTCTTATTGTACATAAATTAATACACCCAGTCTACGAAATACAATTATTACTGAACCCATCAATAGAGGCGCTAAAAGGAGCCACCATTCAGCTAGATTATGATGAGCAAACATTTTGGAAGAAATTGAAAACCATCGGGGGATGGCTATATTCAACCTCAAGTAATGTCACAATCAACGTTCAGTGTCCACTAAAAGAAGGTAAAAAGATACAACTTTCGGGTGCTGGACTCCTTCAATTATCGACAGGGTGCTACGCCCGATCATCATGCATAACGTTACCTGCTGTTCCCACGACCGGAGGAATAACGAAGATCATTTATGAAACTAAATTAAACTTGAGCTTACAAATGATCTCACCTATACTCAGAAACTCAGAACCAATTATCTCAGGTCACGACGAATGGAAGGTCCATAATGTTGTATCTGGAAAGGAACAAGAGTTCTACAAAAACTCTGAAACGCTGGACGAGTTGGAACAACGGTTGTTTGAACTATCTGTCCAACGCCAAGAGCGGAGTCGTCAGAATTTATGGTCACACGGAATTAACGTTGGGATTTTGATTGGAATACTACTTCTGGCAGTGATTATATTTTGCGGCAGAGGACTCATTCGACGAAGGAAAATCAAGAAGGAAGGCAGAACAATCCTGTATCAACTCGACCAATCAGTACCCGAACCTGCACCCCGGATTCAGTCACCATCGGATGCCGTTATTACACTCACAGATGCTGACACCCATAGTAACGCTCATAGTGAGTCAAGTAATAACTCAAGGGACGTCGCAGGCGAAGAAACAACGTACAAGAAAGATAGGAAGGTTACACTAAAGATCCCTCCCCAACTCGTCCTGTAGACCACGAGGTAACTGCAATCAACCAATAAGTAGTTATGATTAGTTAAACATGATCAACAAAGCAAATATATTTCACCATATTAATCAGGGCTGCCCCTCCCCTTTCTTTTGTGCTTTATGTTCTATTATTATTTATACATTATTCTTAGTTATTATTATCTTGTTTTAATGGATTAGAACTACGCGACAGCCATCACAAGCGGTTTATTAATAAAAAAAAAAAAAAAAAAAAAAATCGTGAGATCGGATTATTGAGTTAAGGAAATTCGAGAAATATAAATAATAAAGAAAGCGAATACTAATTTAGGAATTTAATGAACATGATATAAAAAAAAAAGAAAAGGTTATATATATAAGTATATATATTCATAAAAGAAAATAAAAATAAAATAATAATAATGATAATAGTAGTGGTCATAATAGTAATAATAACGATAAATTAAACCTAATATATTAGTACTGAACTCAGCTGCCGATCAAAGAACAACCAGATTGAAGAAGTGTCGTCTCTCGATCACTAGCCATCCGCCGGTAATTGCCCACTGGGACATTGAGGAACCTTGTTGTTGGTTCTCTGTAACAATACGATAAATTGTGTTAGATTGAGCAAATTGGATATTCCAACAGGATTTGTGTATACGTACCAATTCCCAGAAGCTAAGTTGGGTTACATTGTTTCGTCCTTCCCAGCGAGATTGTTGAATGAAAAGCAGGGTCAGTTGTCTATCTTGGGCATAAATACCCGTAACAGGCGGAATAGCGGGTAGGTCTGCAAATCCGCTAAGTAAAGGAAATATATGTATTAAAATAGTGACACTCGTAAAAATAAATAAATAAAGAAAAAAAAAAGAAAAAAAAAACTCAAGAAGTCACTTACATCCGGAAGGCACGATCCCCCACGCATACCAGTAATTCCTCCATTTCCACCTTTTTGCAATGTGCAAAAGACTTCTGAAATATATTGAAGAAATATGTAAAAATATGACTCGTAGGTGTGTGCAAGTATACATGTATAGATATGTATGTCTGTATGCTCGTATGCATGACTGTAAGTGTGTGTACATGTGTATGTGTGTGCATGTGTGTACATGTGTATTTACTTCCCCCCCCCTTATTCTCGTCTTTTTCTTTTATTTTTTTTGTTTTCTGTGTTTTTTTTTTTATTTATCCATACTTACTGGTACCCACGAGCAGCGCGCCATCCAACTTTTTGCGCCCCAGCTCCATAAGAACTCTAATCTCCACTCCCAATTAGAGTTAGGTTTAGGCGGATGGTAGAGATTGGAAATAATATTCCAAGGCCACAACCATCCTTCCGCGTGAGGTCGAATCTTCCTCCATAATCCGACCGTGATTGACTTCCTATAAAAAAAAAAAATACTTATAAGTTAGCCTAAACTAGTTTAGCAACAACATGTTAGAATACGCTACCTTAACGTTTAACAATAATTTAAATTAAGATGGTCGTTATTTGAAAATCGGTTGGGATTGGTTGTCCGAGGCTAAATTAAAAGCAATATAATTATAATATAAATACAGCAAGATATAACTACGTAATATATAGTGGCCTATAAGAGGGATGTAATATATTTGTGAAATATATAGCGCTTAACATATATTAGAATGCATTAAAATATTTACAAATATGTGTATATGGGTTTAGTGCAATAACACGCACATAAATTATTAGTTTCCCAATTATCGGCTCTCTGAATAGTTGACTGGCTAACCGGTCACTGCTTGATCAATTAATTGATGAATGATTATTTAATTTGACTAATCGAATTATTAAGATTGCAACAAAATTGTACATTGTAAAATTATTAATGGTTCGATTTTCTGATTGATTGGCTGACTAATTAATGACTAATCAGAATATTGTGATGCATTCCCATGTATAAAACCCATTAGGTTAGGTTAAATATAATCGCGATATTTAATGCATTAAACATTGTTGTTTGAATGAATGAATGTATTATTAATTGACAATTGTCGCGAGAAATTAAACAATGATGCGAGCATACATGTATATCATTAATTACTGATCGCTTGGATTATTAGCTACTTTGGTAATTAATAACTAGTTCATTGATCGATTAATCAATTGTCAATCGATTCATCACTCCATAATGAATCAATCCTGATCGTGTTATTATTAACATACCCATAAAATGTTACCTTAAAAACAGCAAACGGTAATTTCTAATTGTTAAAATTTATGGGCAAGAGCTAGGTATTATTTACTCAATAATCAAACCTAGTAATCAATTACAAAAAAAATTACGACAACTTGATTATTGTTCAAATATTTAATGGAATCAATATAAAAATTGTAAATTCGAAAATATTCAAAATTTTAAGTTAAATATAAATACTGCAAATATGATATTTGCATAAAAATTGAAAATTCAAAATGTTTAAAATTTTGATTGAAAGTTCGAAAATATTCAAAATTTTGATAAATGTCAAACTCCGAAAATAAACAAATTTGAATTCCGATTATATTCAATATATAAAAATTGAAAGTTCAAAATATTCAAAGTTTTAAGTTAAATATAAATACTGCAAATATGATATTTGCATAAAAATTGAAAATTCAAAATGTTTAAAATTTTGATTGAAAGTTCGAAAATATTCAAAATTTTGATAAATGTCAAATTCCGAAAATAAACGAATTTGAATTCCGATTATATTCAATATATAAGAATTGAAAGTTCGAAAATATTCAAAATTTTGGTAAATGTCAAATTCCGAAAAAAAATCGAATTTGAATTCCGATTATTATTTTTATTATTTTATTATTTTATTTCATAGACGGGCAAAAATACCCTATTTAGTACAACAAAAAAATAAATATACAGTAATTCATCAACTGCCTATACATTCTAATATACATCCTTTATATAATTCAAAATAGCAATGCTCGCAAAACAGAAATGAACTTTCTTAAACTACCGTTAAAAAAATCGACTTCCTCACTGTAGTAATTTGCTTCTCTATTGATTCTGTTAAAGAGAGAATGTCGCCCATAATTTTTATATTATTTTTTTATATAGGGGAGAGTGGCCATCAATGTACCGGTTTTTTTTCAAGGTCATAGTACTTATTCAATTTCACCAATTTCAAGCACTTCTTTGCATCAATATAAAACTACAACACTTCTCTAGGTAATGCACACATATTATACACGATTTATTTTGATTAAATAATAAAATTTAGGATCTTTCTAAACTAACAAGCTATTTTCATTTTCAACAACCTGGGTACACAATGAACCACCTCTATAAAAACACTAAAAATGTTCAACAATAATAATATTGCAATTTTCACTTTGTAAAAAAACTTATTTTCTATCAAATACTATAAAAAAATATTACTTAACACTTTTTAATTGATAATGTATAACATAAATATACCTCAACTTTAAGTTAACTAGCTAAAATGGCATTTTAGTTTTGCTATGTTGAGAAAAGTACTGATAACAATCGCTGTAACATGCTGTACGCATGCCTAGTTTTAAATCAGGCATATCACTCTAGAAATCGAAAATACACTAAAATTCCAGGTGGTTCATTGTTCCCCGGTACATTGAATCAACATGACATTTGCAACAAAAATGGTTTTTCATAACTTAATCCAATATTTCAAAATATTTATCTCATTAGAATATTGTAGTTAAGGCCCAAAACAAAATAAATCGTAAGTACATTTATTTTTAAATTGCCTTATTTCAATTAAAAAACGTGTTTGTATTTTATGTAAATTTTTTCTTCAGTGCATCAAAAACAGTTTTCTTCAGTTTTCTCTGTAAAGAATAAATCCACACGTCTCAAATTTATGGACGTAGTGTGATTACGCAAACTTCATTTATATTTAAAATTAGGAGAATTTTTATTTAATTGTTTCTGAGAAAATTGGAATGGTTCATTGAAAAAACTGGTACATTGATGGCCACTCTCCCCTAAATTTTTATATATATTCAATATATAAAAATTGAAAGTTCGAAAATATTCAAAATTTCGATAAATGTCAAATTCCGAAAATAATCAAATTTGAATTCCGATTATATTCCATATATAAAAATTGAAAGTTTGAAAATATTCAAAATTTTAAGTTAAATATAAATACTGCAAATATGATATTTGCATAAAAATTGAAAATTCAAAATGTTTAAAATTTTGATTGAAAGTTCGAAAATATTCAAAATTTTGATAAATGTCAAATTCCGAAAATAAACGAATTTGAATTCCGATTATATTCAATATATAAAAATTGAAAGTTCAAAAATATTCAAAATTTTGATAAATATCAAATTCCGAAAATAATCGAATTTGAATTCCGATTATATTCCATATATAAAAATTGAAAGTTCGAAATTTTAAGTTAAATATATATACTGCAAATATGATATTTGCATAAAAATTGAAAATTCAAAATGTTTAAAATTTTGATTGAAAGTTCGAAAATATTCAAAATTTTGATAAATGTCAAATTCCGAAAATAAACGAATTTGAATTCCGATTATATTCAATATATAAGAATTGAAAGTTCGAAAATATTTAAAATTTTGGTAAATGTCAAATTCCGAAAAAAAAATCGAATTTGAATTCCGATTATATTCAATATATAAAAATTGAAAGTTCGAAAATATTCAAAATTTCGATAAATGTCAAATTCCGAAAATAATCAAATTTTAATTCCGATTATATTCCATATATAAAAATTGAAAGTTCGAAAATATTCAAAATTTTAAGTTAAATATAAATACTGCAAATATGATATTTGCATAAAAATTGAAAATTCAAAATGTTTAAAATTTCGATTGATAGTTCGAAAATATTCAAAATTTTAAGTTAAATATAAATACTGCAAATGTGATATTTGCATAAAAATTGAAAATTCAAAATGTTTAAAATTTTGATTGAAAGTTCGAAAATATTCAAAATTTTGATAAATGTCAAATTCCGAAAATAAACGAATTTGAATTCCGATTATATTCAATATATAAGAATTGAAAGTTCGAAAATATTCAAAATTTTGGTAAATGTCAAATTCCGAAAAAAAAATCGAATTTGAATTCCGATTATATTCAATACACTCGAATCTCGATATAACGAGAAGCTCGAGACCATAAACTTTTGATATAGCGACCGCGTGAGGGGATCCTACCACAATACCCTATTGCATATAACTGTCAATTTGAATGTTTATGTAACAAATGAATTGGCGTATACAAATGTCATTTTTTATTATTTGTTGGTTAAAGTGTGATTAAATATACAAAAAATATTATGGATTTACATAACGTAAAGGTATGTTTAATTTTAATATTATATCAATTACAAAATCAGTTATTTATTTATTTATTTCAAAAAAGTTATAATAATAACTATTGTAAAATAATAAATATAAATAATATGCAGAATATGATATTTAAGAAATTTTGTTCATTTGTAAATTTTTGATTTATGAATTTTTAAATTTTGCATTTTCAGTTGAATAAACGGAAATCTTTAACAATAATCCAAAAGATGGAAATCTTAAACAAGCTCGAAAATGGTGTGAAAAATTTTAAACTTTGTACGGAATTTAATGTCAGCAGCTCCACTATTTCAACAATTTTAAAAAATAAAGAACAAATAAAAAGATTTTATACAAATTTAAAAACTGTCGATAGAAATTCAATTCGGAAAAGAGTTACTGCTCCGGAATATGAAGTTCTTGAAACCACTGTTTACGCATGGTTATGTCAGAAAAGGACTATCGGAGAACCTGTGTCTGGTCAAATTTTGCAAGCAAAGGCTATCTTTTTTCATGAAAAATTAAAATTAAATGGCCAGGTACCAAAAAATAAAGAAGAATTTAAATGCAGTGATGGCTGGTTAGCTAATTTTAAGAAAAGATATGGTCTTCGAACTCTTCAATTGAAAGGTGAAAAAGCGTCAGCTGATACTGAAGCGAGTGATATTTTTTGTGAGGATTTTTCTAAGTTTATTACTGATGGAGGTTATGATCTGGATAATGTCTACAATTGTGATGAAACTGGGATAGAATACAGATCTTTGCCAGATAAGACGTTAGTTTTGGCTGACGAAGAAGAAGTATCAGGACGGAAACCAATTAAAGATCGGTTGACATTGATGGTGTGTGCGAATTCAAGTGGAACACATAGTATACCTCTTTTAGTAATCGGCAAATCGAAAAACCCCAGATGTTTCAAGAACAAGTCAATACCTTTGGAATATGCTAATCAAACGAAAGCGTGGATGAACTCTGAATTGTTTTTACACTGGTTTAAAAACATCTTTTTGGAATCTGTAAGAAAGTTGAAACCCGAAGCCCGGTAATTATATAAAATAGCAAAAAGAAATTCTGTTTTAAGAAATGTACTTATTCGTTATTTTAAAGTGATTTAAATTTTTTATTAAAAAAAAAATTTGATAAAATTTTTAATTTCATTAAACTTTATATTAGAAGATTACTCCAAAAAGTTAAATATTTTTTATTTAAATTAAACTTTAAATCAACTTTAATTTATTAAAATAAACCTTGAATTCTTCTAGAATAATTTTTGCTTTTTCTTTTACGAAAGAATTTTTTTTAGAATTAAGAAAGTAGTTTTTACAATTCACAACTATTCATGTTACATTAAATTTTCTAGAATTGTTTTGCTATTGGACAACGCTCCTTCACATCCAAAAGCTGATATTTTGAATGCTGTCGATAAGAATTGCTTTATCATATATCTTCCGCCAAACGTCACTAGCCTCATTCAACCAATGGACCAAGGTGTCATATCTTCTTTGAAACGACGTTACAAGATGAGCTTTTTGCGTGAATTATTAGCACATAATCACAACACCCACGATGATTTTGTGCAATTCGTAAAAAAATGGTCGGTTTTAGACTGCATGTATGTTCTTAAAGAAGTATGGAATTTAACAACGCCGAATACTCTTCGAAACTCGTGGAAAAAACTGATACCAAATCTGTTATCAGATTCTAGCTCCGAAGCATCTACGAATAGTGAGATTGCAAATTTGTTAAATCGAATCCCCGGAGAAAGTATTTGTTCCACAGAAGATGTTGTGAATTGGATTGAAGAAGAACAAAATCTACCTGTTTTTGAAATCATGAGCGACGATCAGCTTCTAAATTTGCATGCCGGATTACAATTACCAGAACTGGAAAAAGAAGATTCAATTATTGAAGAGCAAGAGGAATTAGACGAATTTATTGAACCTTCAACGTCAGATTCCATATTGAAAGCAGCACAATGCATTGTAGACTGGACCCGACAGCGAGATGAATTTACGGATGAAGAACGAATGACACTCCTTAGAGTTAGAGATGTTGTTCTCGATTTGCTACAAAAGCAATCATAACATTTTGTTAAAAAGTTTAAATAATTTCCGTACATTTTATTGTGGATCTTTAATTTGTATCTATTTAATTTATTAATTATCGTATTGTGTTTTCATTTCAATTAGTTTTAATTTAAAAGCAGAGTCTTTATTATAATTTGAAATGTGTATTGTTGATATTTTTGAAATATAAACCGTTAAAAAGCATTTTCGACTTGAAATATCAATGTCCTGATATTTTTTCATTCTGACAATTATTTTATTCATTTAATTTAATTATAAATGTTAGAAATCTTTATTTGCAAGAATTTAATTTATGAATTGAGCCGCCGGATTCAAAAACCACCTCTGACTGAAAAATGTCTGACCAAACGTTGAGAAAATCAGTGAAATTCCCATTGTCGCTCACTGCTACCCGACTACCATATGTCAGACTTTTCACGCGCAGAGGCGGTTTTTGAATCCGGAGGCTCAATTTTATACCTACATTTTGATTTACAAAAGCTTACTTATTTAAAAAATGTTAAATGTTATAAATTTTTCATCTTCTGTCTAGACATAAATTAATTTAACCTATAATATGCAGAAAATAGATAACATTTAATTTTAACTAATAATTACATTCATTAAGACAAAGCAACTAAAAAATTTAAATTGACTAATGTGAAAATGCCGAGTACGTGTTCAAACAAAAACAGATATAAAGTGGTGGGGTTGAAGGAGAAGATAGGCAGATCGCTAAAATAAGAGACTGACAGCTCGTTATAACAATTGCTCGTTATGTCAAACGTCGTAATATCGAGATTTGAGTGTATATAAAAATTGAAAGTTCGAAAATATTCAAAATTTTGATAAATGTCAAATTCCGAAAATAAACGAATTTGAATTCCGATTATATTCAATATATAAGAATTGAAAGTTCGAAAATATTCAAAGTTTTAAGTTAAATATAAATACTGCAAATATGATATTTGCATAAAAATTGAAAATTCAAAATGTTTAAAATTTTGATTGAAAGTTCGAAAATATTCAAAATTTTGATAAATGTCAAATTCCGAAAATAAACGAATTTGAATTCCGATTATATTCAATATATAAAAATTGTAAATTCGAAAATATTCAAAATTTTAAGTTAAACATAAATACTGCAAATATGATATTTGCATAAAAATTGAAAATTCAAAATGTTTAAAATTTTGATTGAAAGTTCGAAAATATTCAAAATTTTGATAAATGTCAAATTCCGAAAATAATCGAATTTGAATTCCGATTGTATTCAATATATAAAAATTGTAAACTCGAAAATATTCAAAATTTCGATAAATGTACTTACTTCGCCTTTTTACTTCCAATGACGGGACGGGAAGGGGGGCTGTGCTTGTTCCTGGTTGCAATAGACTTGTGGACGTCTCACCGGAAGGCCTTCCAGAATTCACCCCCGAGGGATAATCGGAACATCCCTCGATAAACTCTGACATATGGTCCACCAAATCACTGCATGCCTCCGCACGGCAAAGATTCACTTCCGAGCTATTACTAATCGACATCAAATCTTTAAAACTCCCTATCATACGGCGGTACCCTCTACCACGGGATTGAAAAATACCGTGGGCGATGGGTAATACACCTTCCGGATCACTCACAACACCTGGAATGCGAGCGCCGCGCCCCGCCCTCGAATTCTTAATTAAATGCTGCATGTTAGCCGCGAGAAGAAAAGATTAATACTAAATGTGTCACGTACGCCACGTACCGAATGCAGAGTAGGTGACACATAATATATTAATCCTTCTTCTCTCGGTCACTACACGAGAACAAAGAAAACGCACTACACGGCAATTATAAGAGAAAGAAAAGAAATGCTCTCAGAACAAGAAAAATAGATTAATTAATATATGAATTCGCGTTTCCCTGTGGAATTGACTCTGAAATTAACCGGTTCGATCAGGGACGACGAATAGAATTCCATGGTGGGTTTGTAACAAACTGTTACAATTAATTAAACAGGGAATTTAGTTTATAAGAAAGGGACTTGAAAATCTCTTTAAGATTTCTCAGTCAAGTCATAGTCCGGTGGCCTTGCAACAAGGCATCAAAATTCCCTGCTGACGAGCGATAACAACATCCGGTGTGTCTCAGAGTCACTCTGCACGGAAACTTAACTCATTTCAAAATTCAAAATGAATTATTTAAAAACCACTTGTAATAACATATAGCTACAGAGTATCACGATGACATGTACCATATTATGTCATGTCAATTTTATACTGTATTAATATAAAATTTATAAATGTATGATACAAAATTATATATGTATAATATATAATATGTACTAGGTCTTGGCATGCCAGTATCACCGGGTAAAACAATTTCAATATAGATTGTGAAGGAATTAGGAGATAATTCTTCTTATTAACAAAAGAAAGAAGTGGTCCTGTGACTGAAAATAAAAAGGGCAATAAGGGAATCAAATGCATACGAGTAGGAAAGAAGTTTAATTCAGCCGCGGCGCAATTCTACTTCGACTCCTTGCTTTCCTTTCCATGCTATCCAAAGCACGTGCTAAAGGCACGCACGTGCTCTTCTGACAGCTCATACATGATCTCAAATGCCCAACCCTAATGCTCCCTACGAATTCTGATAAAATTAATTATGAGATTATATTAATGTCAATAATATTGATAGTTAATGTTATTGAAATTAATAATAATAATTAATATTATATTACAATCATGGTGCAATTTTAATTATTATAAGTTGTGTTGCATATTGTAACGTGACTATATGGTATGCAAGGCAATTGAACTGCGAATACGTGTGTATTAGGTATAATGCACCAAATTGCATTAATGTCAATGACATTATATTGCAAAATAATGTGAAGGAAATTCACACATTGTTCCGCTAAAATTCAAGACGCTGCACAAGCATTTTCAAGCCATAGCGAAATAAACGAATAAATTTAAGTTTGATTGCAAATGCAAACCAAACAAAAGTTTTATAAACCAATGAAAATCATAGCTAAGCAGTTCAATGTCCGAAATGCACACGACCTCTTTCGTTTCACGAATTCATCAATTTCATCATTAATTCAACCACTATATCCCCACCTAATTCCTGTTCAACACCTCACAGTAAGGAGCTCGAAGACATAAAAGAAAAATTTCAATAATAATTAAATGCAGTCTCGTCGTGTCTTCACACCAGCAATTACCAATTATTGCCGAACTTTTCTGCCCGTCAAAATTTATACTTTACGTTGGGATTGGTTGCGTCCTCGCAAACAAACGAGTAGGATTAAGAGGAAATTGATTCTCACTTGTGTGTAAAAGTGTAAAAGGTCCGTTCCACTTAAAACCGCGAGTTAAATTGAGACGTATAAAGCTGAAATTAAGCAAATAAAGAAAGCCACAAGTTTTCCCTTTTATTTAATTTCTACTAAATGCCGCAAAGGACCCTGTAGATTTTTACGCAGTGAAATTCCTTCGCGAGGACAATTTATGCTATTCGGGCATTACTTTTAATCTTCAATTTTTGTGACTAGCAAAATCGAGGAAAATTAACCCAGCATCCAGCCCATTTATTGACCAGTCATAGGACCATTTCTAGAGTGTCAATTGAATGGTAGAGTAAGCAAACAACATCGTAAGAGTGAGTAAAGAAACATAAATTATTGTATCGTTCCAATTCTTATGTAATATTATGTATAGTAAAATTGAGGCAGGGGTGGGTTTATTTGAATAAATATTTTAAGAGAAATTAAGTTGTTATTAATTATACACTACCGACTAACAATTTTGGCAAAATAACCTTAGTGCAGAGAATAGCGTCCCATAAATTAATAAACGGGCTATTTAAGTCCGGTTTACTGTTGCTCCAAATTTTTTTTAAATAGAACGTTCTGACAGATAAGTATTAGATTTCAGTATTAATTATTTAAATAATTCTTCCGCTCGCAACACAGCCTCATATTAATTATTTTTTATAATTCTAGATTTAATTTCAAACTTTTTCATCTTTTAACGAACAAAATTAAACAAAAAGTAGGCTACAGCGCGTTAGTTTTAACTTGTGAAAAAAAGAAAATATAATCAATTTTTGCCACGCCAGAAATATTTGGCAAAATACTTTAAAAATATTCAGCCAAATATCAATTATTTTTCATAATTTTAAATCAAAGTTCTAACTTTTTTATCTATTAACGATCGAAATTGAACAAAAAGTAAGCTACTGCGCGTTAGTTTCATCGTGTGTGAAAATGAAAATTTAATCAATTTTTGCCTCGCCAGAAATATTTGGTTAAATACTCGAAAAAATTTTAAGCCACATATTAATTATTTTCCATAATTCTAGATTTAATTTCAAACTTTTTCATCTTTTAACGAACAAAATTGAACAAAAAGTAAAAGACTGCGGGTTAGTTTTAACTTGTGAAAAAATGAAAATTTAATCAATTTTTGCCTCGCCAGAAATATTTGGTTATATACTCGAAAAAATTTTCTGACAAATATTAATTATTTGTCATAATTCTTAATCTAATTTCAAACTTTTTCATCTATTGTCGAATAAAATAGATCAAAAATTAGGCAACAGAGCGTAAGTTTTAACTTGCGAAAAAATGAAAATTTAATCAATTTTTGCTTCGCCAGAAATATTTGGCAAAATAATTTAAAAAATTTTCAGCCTCATATTAATTATTTTTTATAATTCTAGATTTAATTTCAAACTTTTTCATGTATTAACGAACAAAATTGAACAAAAATTAAACAACTGCGCGTTAGTTTGAACTTGTGAAAAAATGAAAATTTAATCAATTTTTGCCTCGCCAGAAATATTTGGCAAAATTCTCTAAAGAACTTTCAGCCTATTATTAATTCTTTTCCGTAATTTCAAATTAAATTTTAAACTTTTTCATCTATTAACGAACAAAATTAAACATAAAGTAGGCTACAGCGCGTTAGTTTTAACTTGTGAAAAAATGAAAATTTAATCAATTTTTTCCTTGCCAGAAATAATTGGCAAAATACTCTAAAAAACTTTCAGCCTCATATTAATAAATTTTCATAATTCCAGATTTAATTTTAAACTTTTTCATGTATTAACGAACAAAATTGAACATAAAGTAGGCTACAGCGCGTTAGTTTTAACTTGTGAAAAAATAAAAATTAATCAATTTTTGCCTCGACAGAAATATTTGGCAAAAAACGATACAAAATTTTCATCCTAATATCAATTATTTTCCATAATTTTAAATCAAATTTTAAACTTTTTCATCTTTTAACGAACAAAATTGAAAAAAAATTAAACAACTGCGCGTTAGTTTGAACTTGTGAAAAAATGAAAATTTAATCAATTTTTGCCTCGCCAGAAATATTTGGCAAAATTCTCTAAAGAATTTTTAGCCTATTATTAATTATTTTCCGTAATTTTAAATTAAAATTTTAACTTTTTCATCTATTAACGAACAAAATTAAACAAATAGTAGGCAACAGCGCGTTAGTTTGAACTTCTGAAAAAAAGAAAATATAATCTACTTTTGCCTCGCCAGAAATATTTGGCAAAATTCTCTAAAGAAATTTCAGCCTATTATTAATTATTTTCTGTAATTTTAAATTAAATTTTAAACTTTTTTATCTATTAACGAACAAAATTAAACAAAAAGTAGGCTACAGCGCGTTAATTTTATATTGTGAAAAATGAATATTTTAATCAATTTTTGCCTCGCCAGAAATATTTGGCAACATTCTCTAAAAAACTTTCAGCCTCATATTAATTATTTTTCATAATTCTAGATTTAATTTACAACTTTTTCATCTTTTAACGAACAAAATTAAACAAAAATTAAAAGACTGCGCGTTAGTTTTAACTTGTGAAAAAATGAAAATTTAATCAATTTTTGCCTTGCCAGAAATATTTGGCAAAATTCTCTACAGAACTTTCAGCCTCATATTAATTATTTTTTATAATTGTAGATTTAATTTCAAACTTTTTCATCTTTTAACGAACAAAATTGAACAAAAATTAAGAGACTGCGCGTTAGTTTTAACTTATGAAAAAATTAAAATTTAATCAATTTTTGCCTCGCCAGAAATATTTGGCAAAATTCTCTAAAAAACTTTCAGCCTTATATTAATTATTTTTCATAATTCTAGATTTAATTTCCAACTTTTTCATCTTTTAACGAACAAAATTAAACAAAAATTAAAAGACTGCGCGTTAGTTTGAACTTCTGAAAAATAGAAAATATAATCTACATTTGCCTCGCCAGAAATATTTGGCAAAATTCTCTAAAAAACTTTCAGCCTCATATTAATTATTTTTCATAATTCTAGATTTAATTTCAAACTTTTCATCTATTAACGAACAAAATTAAACAAAAAGTAGGCTACAGCGCTTTAGTTTTAACTTGTGAAAAAATGAATATTTTAATCAATTTTTGCCTCGCCAGAAATATTTGGCAAAATTCTCTACAGAACTTTCAGCCTCATATTAATTATTTTTTATAATTGTAGATTTAATTTCAAACTTTTTCATCTTTTAACGAACAAAATTGAACAAAAATTAAGAGACTGCGCGTTAGTTTGAACTTGTGAAAAAAAGAAAAATTAATCAATTTTTGCCTCGCCAGAAATATTTGGCAAAATAATCTAAAAAATTTTCAGCCATATATTAATTATTTTTCATAATTCTAGATCTAATTTCAAACTTTTTCATCTATTAACGAACAAAATTAAACAAAAAGTAGGCTACAGCGCGTCAGTTTTAACTTGTGAAAAAATTTAAATTTAATCAATTTTTGCCTCGCCAGAAATATTTGGCAAAATTCTCTAAAAAACTTTCAGCCTCATATTAATTATTTTTCAAAATTCCAGATTTAATTTCAAACTTTTCATCTTTAAACGAACAAAATTAAACAAAAATTAAAAGACTGCGCGTTAGTTTTAACTTGTGAAAAAATGAAAATTTAATCAATTTTTGCCTCGCTAGAAATATTTGGTTATATACTCGAAAAAATTTTCAGCAAAATAATAATTATTTTTCATAATTCCACATCTAATTTCAAACTTTTTCATCTATTAATGAACAAAATAGAACAAAAATTAGGCAAGAGCGCGTTTATTTTAACTTGTGAAAAAATGAAAATTTAATCAATTTTTGCCTCGCCAGAAATATTTGGCAAAATTCTCTAAATAACTTTCATCCTATTATTAATTATTTTCCGTAATTTTAAATTAAATTTTAAACTTTTTGATCAATTAACGAATAAAATTAAACAAAAAGTAGGCTACAGCGCGTTAGTTTTACTTGTGAAAAAATGAATATTTTAATAAATTTTTGCCTCGCCAGAAATATTTGGCAAAATAATCTATAAAATTTTCAGCCTCATAATAATTATTTTTCATAATTCTAGATCTAATTTCAAACTTTTTCATCTATTAATGAACAAAATAGAACAAAAATTAGGCAACAGCGCGTTAGTTTTAACTTGTGAAAAAATGAAAATCTAATCAATTTTTGCCACGCCAGAAATATTTGGGAAAATACTTTAAAAATATTCAGCCAAATATCAATTATTTTCCATTATTTTAAATCAAATTTCTAACTTTTTTATCTATTAACGATCGAAATTGAACAAAAAGTAAGCTACTGCGCGTTAGTTTTAACTTGTGAAAAAATTTAAATTTAATCAATTTTTGCCTCGCCAGAAATATTTGGCAAAATTCTCTAAAGAACTTTCAGCCTATTATTAATTATATACCGTAATTTTAAATTAAAGTTTAAACTTTTTTATCTATTAACGATCTAAATTGAACAAAAAGTAAGCTACTGCGCGTTAGTTTCATCTTGTGAAAAAATGAAAAATTAATCAATTTTTGCCTCGCCAGAAATATTTGTCGAAATTCTCTAAAGAACTTTCAGCCTATTATTAATTATTTTCCATAATTTTAAATCAAATTTCTAACTTTTTTATCTATTAACGATCTAAATTGAACAAAAAGTAAGCTACTGCGCGTTAGTTTTAACTTGTGAAAAAATTTAAATTTAATCAATTTTTGCCTCGCCAAAAATATTTGGCAAAATTCTCTAAAGAACTTTCAGCCTAGTATTAATTATTTTCCGTAATTTTAAATTAAAGTTTAAACTTTTTTATCTATTAACGATCTAAATTGAACAAAAAGTAAGCTACTGCGCGTTAGTTTCATCTTGTGAAAAAATGAAAATTTAATCAATTTTTGCCTCGCTGGAAATATTTGGCGAAATTCTCTAAAGAACTTTCAGCCTATTATTAATTATTTTCCGTAATTTTAAATTAAAGTTTAAACTTTTTTATCTATTAACGATCTAAATTGAACAAAAAGTAAGCTACTGCGCGTTAGTTTCATCTTGTGAAAAAATGAAAATTTAATCAATTTTTGCCTCGCTGGAAATATTTGGCGAAATTCTCTAAAGAACTTTCAGCCTATTATTAATTATTTTCCGTAATTTTAAATTAAATTTTAACTTTTTCATCTATTAACAAACAAAATTAAACAAAAAGTAGGCTACAGCGCGTTAGTTTTAACTTGTGAAAAAATGAATATTTTAATCAATTTTTGCCTCGACAAAAATATTTGGCAAAATTCTCTAAAGAACTTTCAGCCTATTATTCATTATTTTCTGTAATTTTAAATTAAATTTTAAACTTTTTCATCTATTAACGAACAAAATTAAACAAAAAGTAGGCTACAGCGCGTTAGTTTTAACTTGTGAAAAAATGAATATTTTAATAAATTTTTGCCTCGCCAGAAATATTTGGCAAAATAATCGAAAAAATTTTCAGCCTCATATTAATTATTTTTCGTAATTCTAGATCTAATTTGAAATTTTTTCATCTATTAATAAACAAAATAGAACAAAAATTAGGCAACAGCCCGTTAGTTTTAACTTGTGAAAAAATGAAAATTTAATCAATTTTTGCCACGCCCGAAATATTTGGGAAAATACTTTAAAAATATTCAGCCAAATATCAATTATTTTCCATTATTTTAAATCAAATTTCTAACTTTTTTATCTATCAACGATCGAAATTGAACAAAAAGTAAGCTACTGCGCGTTAGTTTTAACTAGTGAAAAAATGAAAAATTAGTCAATTTTTGCCTCGCCAGAAATATTTGGCGAAATTCTCTAAAGAACTTTCAGCCTATTATTAATTATTTTCCGTAATTTGATATTAAAGTTTAAACTTTTTTATCTATTAACGATCGAAATTGTACAAAAAGTAAGCTACTGCGCGTTAGTTTCATCTTGTGAAAAAATGAAAAATTAATCAATTTTTGCCTCGCCAGAAATATTTGGTTAAATACTCGAAAAAATTTTCAGCTACATATTAATTATTGTCCATAATTTTAGATCAAATTTTAAACTTTTTCATCTATTAACGAACAAAATTAAACAAAAAGTAGGCTACAGCGCGTTAGTTTTAACTTGTGAAAAAATTTAAATTTAATCAATTTTTGCCTCGCCAGAAATATTTGGCAAAATTCTCTAAAAAACTTTCAGCCTATTATTAATTATTTTCCGTAATTTTAAATTAAATTTTAAACTTTTTCATCTATTAACGAACAAAATTAGACAAAAAGTAGGCTACAGCGCGTTACTTTTAACTTGTGAAAAAATGAATATTTTAATCAATTTTTGCCTTGCCAGAAATATTTGGTAAATTTCTCTAAAAAACTTTCAGCCTACTATTAATTATTTTCCGTAATTTTAAATTAAATTTTAAACTTTTTCATCAATTAACGAATTAAATTAAACAAAAAGTAGGCTACAGCGCGTTAGTTTTAACTTGTGAAAATATGAATATTTTAATCAATTTTTGCCTCGTCAGAAATATTTGGCAATATAGTCTAAAAAATTTTCAGCCAATTATTAATTGTTTTCCGTAATTTTAAATTAAATTTTAAACTTTTTCATCTATTAACGAACAAAATTGAACGAAAATTAAAAAACTGCGCGTTAGTTTAAACTTGTGAAAAAAAGAAAATTTAATCAATTTTTGCCTCGCCAGAAATATTTGGCGAAATTCTCTAAAGAACTTTCAGCCTATTATTAATTATTTTCCGTAATTTTAAATTAAATTTTAAACTTTTTCATCAATTAACGAATTAAATTAAACAAAAAGTAGGCTACAGCCCGTTAGTTTTAACTTGTGAAAATATGAATATTTTAATCAATTTTTGCCTCGTCAGAAATATTTGGCAATATAGTCTAAAAAATTTTCAGCCTATTATTAATTGTTTTCCGTAATTTTAAATTAAATTTTAAACTTTTTCATCTATTAACGAACAAAATTAAACAAAAAGTAGGCTACAGCGCGTTAGTTTTAACTTGTGAAAAAATTTAAATTTAATCAATTTTTGCCTCGCCAGAAATATTTGGCAAAATTCTCTAAAAAACTCTCAGCCTCATATTAATTATTTTTCATAATTCTAGATCTAATTTCAAACCTTTTCATTTATTAATGAACAAAATAGAACAAAAATTAGGCAACAGCGCGTTAGTTTTAACTTGTGAAAAAATGAAAATTTAATCAATTTTTGCCACGACAGAAATATTTGTTAAAATACTTTAAAAATATTCAGCCAAATATCAAGTATTTTCCAAAATTTTAAATTAAATTTCTAACTTTTTTATCTATTAACGATCGAAATTGAACAAAAAGTAAGCTACTGCGCGTTAGTTTTAACTTGTGAAAAAATTTAAATTTAATCAATATTTGCCTCGCCAGAAATATTTGGCAAAATTCTCTAAAAAACTCTCAGCCTCATATTAATTATTTTTCATAATTCTAGATATAATTTTAATCTTTTTCATCTATTAATGAACAAAATAGAACAAAAATTAGGCAACAGCGCGTTAGTTTGAACTTGTGAAAAAAAGAAAATATAATCAATTTTTGCCTCGCCAGAAATATTTGGCAAAATTCTCTAAAAAACTTTCAGCCTCATATTAATTATTTTTCATAATTCTAGATTTAATTTCAAACTTTTTCATTTTTTAACGAACAAAATTAAACAAAAAGTAGACAACAGCGCGTTAGTTTGAACTTGTGAAAAAAAGAAAATTTAATCAATTTTTGCCTCGCCAGAAATATTTGGCAAAATTCTCTAAAAAACTCTCAGCCTCATATTAATTATTTTTCATAATTCTAGATCTAATTTCAAACTTTTTCATCTATTAACGAACAAAATTAAACAAAAAGTAGACAACAGCGCGTTAGTTTGAACTTGTGAAAAAAAGAAAATATAATCAATTTTTGCCTCGCCAGCAATATTTGGCGAAATTCTCTAAAGAACTTTCAGCCTATTATTAATTATTTTTCGTAATTTTAAATTAAATTTTAAACTTTTTCATTTATTAACAAACAAAATTAAACAAAAAGTAGGCTACAGCGCGTTAGTTTTAACTTGTGAAAAAATGAATATTTTAATCAATTTTTGCCTCGCCAGAAATATTTGGCGAAATTCTCTAAAGAACTTTCAGCCTATTATTAATTATTTTCCGTAATTTTAAATTAAATTTTAAACTTTTTCATCAATTAACGAATTAAATTAAACAAAAAGTAGGCTACAGCGCGTTAGTTTTAACTTGTGAAAATATGAATATTTTAATCAATGTTTGCCTCGTCAGAAATATTTGGCAATATAGTCTAAAAAATTTTCAGCCAATTATTAATTGTTTTCCGTAATTTTAAATTAAATTTTAAACTTTTTCATCTATTAACGAACAAAATTGAACGAAAATTAAAAAAACTGCGCGTTAGTTTAAACTTGTGAAAAAAAGAAAATTTAATCAATTTTTGCCTCGACAGAAATATTTGGCAAAATTCTCTAAAAAACTTTCAACCTCATATTAATTATTTTTTATAACTCTAGATTTAATTTTAAACTTTTTCATCTTTTAACGAACAAAATTGAACAAAAATTAAAAGACTGCTCGTTAGTTTTAACTTGTAAAAAAATGAAAATTTAATCAATTTTTGCCTCGCCAGAAATATTTGGCAAAATTCTCTAAAGAACTTTCAGCCTAATATTAATTATTTTCCGTAATTTTAAATTAAAGTTTAAACTTTTTTATCTATTAACGATCGAAATTGAACAAAAAGTAAGCTACTGCGCGTTAGTTTTAACTTGTGAAAAAATTTAAATTTAATCAATTTTTGCCTCGCCAGAAATATTTGGCAAAATTCTCTAAAAAACTCTCAGCCTCATATTAATTATTTTTCATAATTCTAGATATAATTTTAATTTTTTTCATCTATTAATGAACAAAATAGAACAAAAATTAGGCAACAGCGCGTTAGTTTTAACTTGTGAAAAAATGAAAATTTAATCAAATTTTTCCTCGCCAGAAATATTTGGTTAAATACTCAAAAAAATTTTCAGCCAAATATTAATTTATTTTCATATATCTACATCTAATTTCAAACTTTTTCATCTATTAATGAACAAAATAGAACAGAAAATAGGCAAGAGCGCGTTTATTTTAACTTGTGAAAAAATGAAAATTTAATCAATTTTTGCCTCGCCAGAAATATTTGGATAAATACTCGAAAAAATTTTCAGCCACATATTAATTATTTTCCATAATTTTAGATCTAATTTTAAACTTTTTCATCTATTAACGAACAAAATTAAACAAAAAGTAGACAACAGCGCGTTAGTTTGAACTTGTGAAAAAAAGAAAATATAATCAATTTTTGCCTCGCCAGAAATATTTGGCAAAATTCTCTAAAAAACTTTCAGCCTCATATTAATTATTTTTCATAATTCTAGATTTAATTTCAAACTTTTTCATCTTCTAACGAACAAAATTAAACAAAAAGTAGACAACAGCGCGTTAGTTTGAACTTGTGAAAAAAAGAAAATATAATCAATTTTTGCCTCGCCAGAAATATTTGGCAAAATTCTCTAAAAAACTCTCAGCCTCATATTAATTATTTTTTATAATTCTAGATCTAATTTCAAACTTTTTCATCTATTAACGAACAAAATTAAACAAAAAGTAGACAACAGCGCGTTAGTTTGAACTTGTGAAAAAAAGAAAATATAATCAATTTTTGCCTCGCCAGCAATATTTAGCGAAATTCTCTAAAGAACTTTCAGCCTATTATTAATTATTTTCCGTAATTTTAAATTAAATTTTAAACTTTTTCATTTATTAACAAACAAAATTAAACAAAAAGTAGGCTACAGCGCGTTAGTTTTAACTTGTGAAAAAATGAATATTTTAATCAATTTTTGCCTCGCCAGAAATATTTGGCGAAATTCTCTAAAGAACTTTCAGCCTATTATTAATTATTTTCCGTAATTTTAAATTAAATTTTAAACTTTTTCATCAATTAACGAATTAAATTAAACAAAAAGTAGGCTACAGCGCGTTAGTTTTAACTTGTGAAAATATGAATATTTTAATTAATTTTTGCCTCGTCAGAAATATTTGGCAATATAGTCTAAAAAATTTTCAGCCAATTATTAATTGTTTTCCGTAATTTTAAATTAAATTTTAAACTTTTTCATCTATTAACGAACAAAATTGAACGAAAATTAAAAAACTGCGCGTTAGTTTAAACTTGTGAAAAAAAGAAAATTTAATCAATTTTTGCCTCGACAGAAATATTTGGCAAAATTCTCTAAAAAACTTTCAGCCTCATATTAATTAATTTTTATAACTCTAGATTTAATTTCAAACTTTTTCATCTTTTAACGAACAAAATTGAACAAAAATTAAAAGACTGCTCGTTAGTTTTAACTTGTAAAAAAATGAAAATTTAATCAATTTTTGCCTCGTCAGAAATATTTGGCAATATAGTCTAAAAAATTTTCAGCCAATTATTAATTGTTTTCCGTAATTTTAAATTAAATTTCAAACTTTTTCATCTATTAACGATCGAAATTGAACAAAAAGTAAGCTACTGCGCGTTAGTTTCATCTTGTGAAAAATGAAAAATTAATCAATTTTTGCCTCGCTAGAAATATTTGGTTAAATACTCGAAAAAATTTTCAACCACTTATTAATTATTTCCCATAATTCTAGATTTAATTCCAAACTTTTTCATTTACTAACAAACAAAATTAAACAAAAATTAGGCTAAAGCGCGTTAGTTTTAACTTGTGAAAAAATGAATATTTTAATCAATTTTTGCCTCGCCAGAAATATTTGGGAAAAAACGATAAAATTTATTTTAGAATAATACCAATTATTTTCCATAATTTTAGATCTAATTTTGAACTTTTTTATTTATTAATGAACAAAATAGAACAAAAAGTAGGCTACAGCGCGTTAGTTTTAACTTGTGAAAAAATGAATATTTTAATCAATTTTTGCCTCGCCAGAAATATTTGGCGAAATTCTCTAAAGAACTTTCAGCCTATTATTAATTATTTTCCATCATTTTAAATTAAAGTTTAAACTTTTTTATCTATTAACGATCGAAATTGAACAAAAAGTAAGCTACTGCGCGTTAGTTTCATCTTGTGAAAAATGAAAAATTAATCAATTTTTGCCTCGCTAGAAATATTTGGTTAAATACTCGAAAGAATTTTCAACCACTTATTAATTATTTCCCATAATTCTAGATTTAATTCCAAACTTTTTCATTTACTAACAAACAAAATTAAACAAAAATTAGGCTAAAGCGCGTTAGTTTTAACTTGTGAAAAAATGAATATTTTAATCAATTTTTGCCTCGCCAGAAATATTTGGGAAAAAACGATAAAATTTATTTTAGAATAATACCAATTATTTTCCATAATTTTAGATCTAATTTTGAACTTTTTTATTTATTAACGAACAAAATTGAACAAAAAGTAGGCTACAGCGCGTTAGTTTTAACTTGTGAAAAAATTTAAATTTAATTAATTTTTGCCTCGCCAGAAATATTTGGCAAAATTCTCTAAAGAACTCTCAGCCTCATATTAATTATTTTTCATAATTCTAGATCTAATTCCAAACCTTTTCATCTAGTAATGAACAAAATAGAACAAAAAGTAGGCTACAGCGCGTTAGTTTTAACTTGTGAAAATATGAATATTTTAATCAATTTTTGCCTCGTTAGAAATATTTGGCAATATAGTCTAAAAAATTTTCAGCCAATTATTAATTGTTTTCCGTAATTTTAAATTAAATTTTAAACTTTTTCATCTATTAACGAACAAAATTGAACGAAAATTAAAAAACTGCTCGTTAGTTTTAACTTGTAAAAAAATGAAAATTTAATCAATTTTTGCCTCGCCAGAAATATTTGGCAAAATTCTCTAAAGAACTTTCAGCCTATTATTAATTATTTTCCGTAATTTTAAATTAAAGTTTAAATTTTTTATCTATTAACGATCGAAATTGAACAAAAAGTAAGCTACTGCGCGTTAGTTTTAACTTGTGAAAAAATTTAAATTTAATCAATTTTTGCCTCGCCAGAAATATTTGGCAAAATTCTCTAAAAAACTCTCAGCCTCATATTAATTATTTTTCATAATTCTAGATATAATTTTAATTTTTTTCATCTATTAATGAACAAAATAGAACAAAAATTAGGCAACAGCGCGTTAGTTTTAACTTGTGAAAAAATGAAAATTTAATCAATTTTTGCCTCGCCAGAAATATTTGGTTAAATACTCAAAAAAATTTTCAGCCAAATATTAATTTATTTTCATATATCTACATCTAATTTCAAACTTTTTCATGTATTAATGAACAAAATAGAACAGAAAATAGGCAAGAGCGCGTTTATTTTAACTTGTGAAAAAATGAAAATTTAATCAATTTTTGCCTCGCCAGAAATATTTGGATAAATACTCGAAAAAATTTTCAGCCACATATTAATTATTTTCCATAATTTTAGATCTAATTTTAAACTTTTTCATCTATTAACGAACAAAATTAAACAAAAAGTAGACAACAGCGCGTTAGTTTGAACTTGTGAAAAAAAGAAAATATAATCAATTTTTGCCTCGCCAGAAATATTTGGCAAAATTCTCTAAAAAACTTTCAGCCTCATATTAATTATTTTTCATAATTCTAGATTTAATTTCAAACTTTTTCATCTTTTAACGAACAAAATTAAACAAAAAGTAGACAACAGCGCGTTAGTTTGAACTTGTGAAAAAAAGAAAATATAATCAATTTTTGCCTCGCCAGAAATATTTGGCAAAATTCTCTAAAAAACTCTCAGCCTCATATTAATTATTTTTCATAATTCTAGATCTAATTTCAAACTTTTTCATCTATTAACGAACAAAATTAAACAAAAAGTAGACAACAGCGCGTTAGTTTGAACTTGTGAAAAAAAGAAAATATAATCAATTTTTGCCTCGCCAGCAATATTTGGCGAAATTCTCTAAAGAACTTTCAGCCTATTATTAATTATTTTCCGTAATTTTAAATTAAATTTTAAACTTTTTCATTTATTAACAAACAAAATTAAACAAAAAGTAGGCTACAGCGCGTTAGTTTTAACTTGTGAAAAAATGAATATTTTAATCAATTTTTGCCTCGCCAGAAATATTTGGCGAAATTCTCTAAAGAACTTTCAGCCTATTATTAATTATTTTCCATCATTTTAAATTAAAGTTTAAACTTTTTTATCTATTAACGATCGAAATTGAACAAAAAGTAAGCTACTGCGCGTTAGTTTCATCTTGTGAAAAATGAAAAATTAATCAATTTTTGCCTCGCTAGAAATATTTGGTTAAATACTCGAAAAAATTTTCAACCACTTATTAATTATTTCCCATAATTCTAGATTTAATTCCAAACTTTTTCATTTACTAACAAACAAAATTAAACAAAAATTAGGCTAAAGCGCGTTAGTTTTAACTTGTGAAAAAATGAATATTTTAATCAATTTTTGCCTCGCCAGAAATATTTGGGAAAAAACGATAAAATTTATTTTAGAATAATACCAATTATTTTCCATAATTTTAGATCTAATTTTGAACTTTTTTATTTATTAACGAACAAAATTGAACAAAAAGTAGGCTACAGCGCGTTAGTTTTAACTTGTGAAAAAATTTAAATTTAATCAATTTTTGCCTCGCCAGAAATATTTGGCAAAATTCTCTAAAAAACTCTCAGCCTCATATTAATTATTTTTCATAATTCTAGATCTAATTCCAAACCTTTTCATCTATTAATGAACAAAATAGAACAAAAATTAGGCAACAGCGCGTTAGTTTTAACTTGTGAAAAAATGAAAATTTAATCAATTTTTGCCTCGCCAGAAATATTTGGTTAAATACTCAAAAAAATTTTAAGCCAAATATTAATTTATTTTCATATATCTACATCTAATTTCAAACTTTTTCATCTATTAATGAACAAAATAGAACTGAAAATAGGCAAAAGCGCGTTTATTTTAACTTGTGAAAAAATGAAAATTTAATCAATTTTTGCCTCGCCAGAAATATTTGGATAAATACTCGAAAAAATTTTCAGCCACATATTAATTATTTTCCATAATTTTAGATCTAATTTTAAACTTTCTCATCTATTAACGAACAAAATTAAACAAAAAGTAGACAACAGCGCGTTAGTTTGAACTTGTGAAAAAAAGAAAATATAATCAATTTTTGCCTCGCCAGAAATATTTGGCAAAATTCTCTAAAAAACTTTCAGCCTCATATTAATTATTTTTCATAATTCTAGATTTAATTTCAAACTTTTTCATCTTTTAACGAACAAAATTAAACAAAAAGTAGACAACAGCGCGTTAGTTTGAACTTGTGAAAAAAAGAAAATATAATCAATTTTTGCCTCGCCAGAAATATTCGGCAAAATTCTCTAAAAAACTCTCAGCCTCATATTAATTATTTTTCATAATTCTAGATCTAATTCCAAACCTTTTCATCTATTAATGAACAAAATAGAACAAAAATTAGGCAACAGCGCGTTAGTTTTAACTTGTGAAAAAATGAAAATTTAATCAATTTTTGCCACGACAGAAATATTTGTTAAAATACTTTAAAAATATTCAGCCAAATATCAATTATTTTCCAAAATTTTAAATTAAATTTCTAACTTTTTTATCTATTAACGATCGAAATTGAACAAAAAGTAAGCTACTGCGCGTTAGTTTTAACTTGTGAAAAAATTTAAATTTAAATAAATTTTTGCCTCGCCAGAAATATTTGGCGAAATTCTCTAAAGAACTTTCAGCCTATTATTAATTATTTTCCGTAATTTTAAATTAAATTTTAAACTTTTTCATCAATTAACGAATTAAATTAAACAAAAAGTAGGCTACAGCGCGTTAGTTTTAACTTGTGAAAATATGAATATTTTAATCAATTTTTGCTTCGTCAGAAATATTTGGCAATATAGTCTAAAAAATTTTCAGCCAATTATTAATTGTTTTCCGTAATTTTAAATTAAATTTTTAACTTTTTCATCTATTAACGAACAAAATTGAACGAAAATTAAAAAACTGCGCGTTAGTTTAAACTTGTGAAAAAAAGAAAATTTAATCAATTTTTGCCTCGTCAGAAATATTTGGCAAAATACTCTAAAAAATTTTCAGCCAATTATTAATTGTTTTCCGTAATTTTAAATTAAATTTTAAACTTTTTCATCTATTAACGAACAAAATTGAACGAAAATTAAAAAACTGCGCGTTAGTTTAAACTTGTGAAAAAAAGAAAATTTAATCAATTTTTGCCTCGCCAGAAATATTTGGCAAAATTCTCTAAAAAACGTTCAGCCTCATATTAATTATTTTTTATAACTCTAGATTTAATTTCAAACTTTTTCATCTTTTAACGAACAAAATTGAACAAAAATTAAAAGACTGCGCGTTAGTTTCATCTTGTGAAAAATGAAAAATTAATCAATTTTTGCCTTGCCAGAAATATTTGGTTAACTACTCGAAAAAATTTTCAACCACATATTAATTATTTTCCATAATTTTAGATCTAATTTTAAACTTTTTCATTTATTAACGAACAAATATAAACAAAAAGTAGGCTACAGCGCGTTAGTTTTAACTTGCGAAAAAATTTAAATTTAATCAATTTTTGCCTCGCCAGAAATATTTAGCAAAATGCTCTAAAAAACTTTCAGCCTCATATTAATTATTTTTCATAATTCTAGATTTAATTTCAAACATTTTTATTTTTTAATGAACAAAATGAAACAAAAAGTAGGCAACAGCGCGTTAGTTTGAACTTGTGAATGAAAAAAGAAAATATAATCAATTTTTGCCTCGCCAGAAATATTTGGCGAAATTCTCTAAAGAACTTTCAGCCTATTATTAATTATTTTCCGTAATTTTAAATTAAATTTTAAACTTTTTCATTTATTAACGAACAACATTAGACAAAAAGTAGGCTACAGCGCGTTAGTTTTAACTTGTGAAAAAATGAATATTTTAATCAATTTTTGCCTCGCCAGAAATATTTGGCAAAATTCTCTAAAAAACTTTCAGCCTCATATTAATTATTTTTCATCATTCTAGATTTAATTTCAAACTTTTTCATCTTTTAACGAACAAAATTGAACAAAAATTAAAAGACTGCCCGTTAGTTTTAACTTGTGAAAAAATGAAAATTTAATCAATTTTTGCCTCGCCAGAAATATTTGGCAAAATTATCTAAAGAACTTTCAGCCTATTATTAATTATTTTCCATCATTTTAAATTAAAGTTTAAACTTTTTTATCTATTAACGATCGAAATTGAACAAAAAGTAAGCTACTGCGCGTTAGTTTCATCTTGTGAAAAATGAAAAATTAATCAATTATTGCCTCGCCAGAAATATTTGGATAAATACTCGAAAAAATTTTCAGCCACATATTAATTATTTTCCATAATTTTAGATCTAATTTTAAACTTTTTTATCTATTAACGAATAAAATTGAACAAAAAGTAAGCTACTGCGCGTTAGTTTTTAACTTGTGAGAAAATGAAAATTTAATCAATTTTTGCCTCGCCAGAAATATTTGCCAAAATACACTAAAAAACTTTCAGCCAGATATAAATTATTTTCAATAATTTAAAAACAAAATTCAAATTTTTTCATCTATTCACGAACATAATTGAACAAAAATTAAGCAACAGCGCGTTAGTTTTAACATGTGAAAAAATGAAAATTTAATCAATTTTTGCCTCGCCAGAAATATTTGGCAAAATTCTCTAAAAAACTCTCAGCCTCATATTAATTATTTTTCATAATTCTAGATCTAATTCCAAACCTTTTCATCTATTAATGAACAAAATAGAACAAAAATTAGGCAACAGCGCGTTAGTTTTAACTTGTGAAAAAATGAAAATTTAATCAATTTTTGCCACGACAGAAATATTTGTTAAAATACTTTAAAAATATTCAGCCAAATATCAATTATTTTCCAAAATTTTATATTAAATTTCTAACTTTTTTATCTATTAACGATCGAAATTGAACAAAAAGTAAGCTACTGCGCGTTAGTTTTAACTTGTGAAAAAATTTAAATTTAAATAAATTTTTGCCTCGCCAGAAATATTTGGCGAAACTCTCTAAAGAACTTTCAGCCTATTATTAATTATTTTCCGTAATTTTAAATTAAATTTTAAACTTTTTCATCAATTAACGAATTAAATTAAACAAAAAGTAGGCTACAGCGCGTTAGTTTTAACTTGTGAAAATATGAATATTTTAATCAATTTTTGCCTCGTCAGAAATATTTGGCAATATAGTCTAAAAAATTTTCAGCCAATTATTAATTGTTTTCCGTAATTTTAAATTAAATTTTTAACTTTTTCATCTATTAACAAACAAAATTGAACGAAAATTAAAAAACTGCGCGTTAGTTTAAACTTGTGAAAAAAAGAAAATTTAATCAATTTTTGCCTCGCCAGAAATATTTGGCAAAATTCTCTAAAAAACTTTCAGCCTCATATTAATTATTTTTCATAATTCTAGATTTAATTTCAAACTTTTTCATCTTTTAACGAACAAAATTAAACAAAAAGTAGACAACAGCGCGTTAGTTTGAACTTGTGAAAAAAAGAAAATATAATCAATTTTTGCCTCGCCAGAAATATTTGGCAAAACTCTCTAAAAAACTCTCAGCCTCATATTAATTATTTTTCATAATTCTAGATCTAATTCCAAACCTTTTCATCTATTAATGAACAAAATAGAACAAAAATTAGGCAACAGCGCGTTAGTTTTAACTTGTGAAAAAATGAAAATTTAATCAATTTTTGCCTCGTCAGAAATATTTGGCAATATAGTCTAAAAAATTTTCAGCCAATTATTAATTGTTTTCCGTAATTTTAAATTAAATTTTTAACTTTTTCATCTATTAACGAACAAAATTGAACGAAAATTAAAAAACTGCGCGTTAGTTTAAACTTGTGAAAAAAAGAAAATTTAATCAATTTTTGCCTCGTCAGAAATATTTGGCAAAATACTCTAAAAAATTTTCAGCCAATTATTAATTGTTTTCCGTAATTTCAAATTAAATTTTAAACTTTTTCATCTATTAACGAACAAAATTGAACGAAAATTAAAAAACTGCGCGTTAGTTTAAACTTGTGAAAAAAAGAATATTTAATCAATTTTTGCCTCGCCAGAAATATTTGGCAAAATTCTCTAAAAAACTTTCAGCCTCATATTAATTATTTTTTATAACTCTAGATTTAATTTCAAACTTTTTCATCTTTTAACGAACAAAATTGAACAAAAATTAAAAGACTGCGCGTTAGTTTCATCTTGTGAAAAATGAAAAATTAATCAATTTTTGCCTTGCCAGAAAAATTTGGCAAGATTCTCTAAAGAACTTTCAGCCTATTATTAATTATTTTCCGTAATTTTAAATTAAAGTTTAAACTTTTTCATTTATTAACGAACAAAATTAGACAAAAAGTAGGCTACAGCGCGTTAGTTTTAACTTGTGAAAAAATAAATATTTTAATCAATTTTTGCCTCGCCAGAAATATTTGGCAAAATTCTCTAAAAAACTTTCAGCCTCATATTAATTATTTTTCATAATTCTAGATTTAATTTCAAACATTTTTATTTTTTAATGAACAAAATGAAACAAAAAGTAGGCAACAGCGCGTTAGTTTGAACTTGTGAATAAAAGAAAATATAATCAATTTTTGCCTCGCCAGAAATATTTAGCAAAATTCTCTAAAAAACTTTCAGCCTCATATTAATTATTTTTCATAATTCTAGATTTAATTTCAAACATTTTTATTTTTTAATGAACAAAATGAAACAAAAAGTAGGCAACAGCGCGTTAGTTTGAACTTGTGAATAAAAGAAAATATAATCAATTTTTGCCTCGCCAGAAATATTTGGCGAAATTCTCTAAAGAACTTTCAGCCTATTATTAATTATTTTCCGTAATTTTAAATTAAATTTTAAACTTTTTCATCTATTAACGAACAAAATTAAACAAAAAGTAGACAACAGCGCGTTAGTTTGAACTTGTGAAAAAAAGAAAATATAATCAATTTTTGCCTCGCCAGAAATATTTGGCAAAATTCTCTAAAAAACTTTCAGCCTCATATTAATTATTTTTCATAATTCTAGATTTAATTTCAAACTTTTTCATCTTTTAACGAACAAAATTAAACAAAAAGTAGACAACAGCGCGTTAGTTTGAACTTGTGAAAAAAAGAAAATATAATCAATTTTTGCCTCGCCAGAAATATTTGGCAAAATTCTCTAAAAAACTCTCAGCCTCATATTAATTATTTTTCATAATTCTAGATCTAATTTCAAACTTTTTCATCTATTAACGAACAAAATTAAACAAAAAGTAGACAACAGCGCGTTAGTTTGAACTTGTGAAAAAAAGAAAATATAATCAATTTTTGCCTCGCCAGCAATATTTGGCGAAATTCTCTAAAGAACTTTCAGCCTATTATTAATTATTTTCCGTAATTTTAAATTAAATTTTAAACTTTTTCATTTATTAACAAACAAAATTAAACAAAAAGTAGGCTACAGCGCGTTAGTTTTAACTTGTGAAAAAATAAATATTTTAATCAATTTTTGCCTCGCCAGAAATATTTGGCGAAATTCTCTAAAGAACTTTCAGCCTATTATTAATTATTTTCCATCATTTTAAATTAAAGTTTAAACTTTTTTATCTATTAACGATCGAAATTGAACAAAAAGTAAGCTACTGCGCGTTAGTTTCATCTTGTGAAAAATGAAAAATTAATCAATTTTTGCCTCGCTAGAAATATTTGGTTAAATACTCGAAAAAATTTTCAACCACTTATTAATTATTTCCCATAATTCTAGATTTAATTCCAAACTTTTTCATTTACTAACAAACATAATTAAACAAAAATTAGGCTAAAGCGCGTTAGTTTTAACTTGTGAAAAAATGAATATTTTAATCAATTTTTGCCTCGCCAGAAATATTTGGGAAAAAACGATAAAATTTATTTTAGAATAATACCAATTATTTTCCATAATTTTCGATCTAATTTTGAACTTTTTTATTTATTAACGAACAAAATTGAACAAAAAGTAGGCTACAGCGCGTTAGTTTTAACTTGTGAAAAAATTTAAATTTAATCAATTTTTGCCTCGCCAGAAATATTTGGCAAAATTCTCTAAAAAACTTTCAGCCTCATATTAATTATTTTTCATAATTCTAGATTTAATTTCAAACTTTTTCATCTTTTAACGAACAAAATTAAACAAAAAGTAGACAACAGCGCGTTAGTTTGAACTTGTGAAAAAAAGAAAATATAATCAATTTTTGCCTCGCCAGAAATATTTGGCAAAATTCTCTAAAAAACTCTCAGCCTCATATTAATTATTTTTCATAATTCTAGATCTAATTCCAAACCTTATCATCTATTAATGAACAAAATAGAACAAAAATTAGGCAACAGCGCGTTAGTTTTAACTTGTGAAAAAATGAAAATTTAATCAATTTTTGCCACAACAGAAATATTTGTTAAAATACTTTAAAAATATTCAGCCAAATATCAATTATTTTCCAAAATTTTAAATTAAATTTCTAACTTTTTTATCTATTAACGATCGAAATTGAACAAAAAGTAAGCTACTGCGCGTTAGTTTTATCTTGTGAAAAAATTTAAATTTAAATAAATTTTTGCCTTGCCAGAAATATTTGGCGAAATTCTCTAAAGAACTTTCAGCCTATTATTAATTATTTTTCATAATTCTAGATTTAATTTCAAACATTTTTATTTTTTAATGAACAAAATGAAACAAAAAGTAGGCAACAGCGCGTTAGTTTGAACTTGTGAATGAAAAAAGAAAATATAATCAATTTTTGCCTCGCCAGAAATATTTGGCGAAATTCTCTAAAGAACTTTCAGCCTATTATTAATTATTTTCCGTAATTTTAAATTAAAGTTTAAACTTTTTCATTTATTAACGAACAAAATTAGACAAAAAGTAGGCTACAGCGCGTTAGTTTTAACTTGTGAAAAAATAAATATTTTAATCAATTTTTGCCTCGCCAGAAATATTTGGCAAAATTCTCTAAAAAACTTTCAGCCTCATATTAATTATTTTTCATAATTCTAGATTTAATTTCAAACATTTTTATTTTTTAATGAACAAAATGAAACAAAAAGTAGGCAACAGCGCGTTAGTTTGAACTTGTGAATAAAAGAAAATATAATCAATTTTTGCCTCGCCAGAAATATTTAGCAAAATTCTCTAGAAAACTTTCAGCCTCATATTAATTATTTTTCATAATTCTAGATTTAATTTCAAACATTTTTATTTTTTAATGAACAAAATGAAACAAAAAGTAGGCAACAGCGCGTTAGTTTGAACTTGTGAATAAAAGAAAATATAATCAATTTTTGCCTCGCCAGAAATATTTGGCGAAATTCTCTAAAGAACTTTTAGCCTATTATTAATTATTTTCCGTAATTTTAAATTAAATTTTAAACTTTTTCATCTATTAACGAACAAAATTAAACAAAAAGTAGACAACAGCGCGTTAGTTTGAACTTGTGAAAAAAAGAAAATATAATCAATTTTTGCCTCGCCAGAAATATTTGGCAAAATTCTCTAAA
Source organism: Ganaspis brasiliensis (assembly GCA_037103525.1). NCBI lineage: Eukaryota > Metazoa > Arthropoda > Insecta > Hymenoptera > Figitidae > Ganaspis > Ganaspis brasiliensis. The sequence goes on from JAZKLR010000434.1 coordinate 644,196, forward strand.
AAACTTTCAGCCTCATATTAATTATTTTTCATAATTCTAGATTTAATTTCAAACTTTTTCATCTTTTAACGAACAAAATTAAACAAAAAGTAGACAACAGCGCGTTAGTTTGAACTTGTGAAAAAAAGAAAATATAATCAATTTTTGCCTCGCCAGAAATATTTGGCAAAATTCTCTAAAAAACTCTCAGTCTCATATTAATTATTTTTCATAATTCTAGATCTAATTTCAAACTTTTTCATCTATTAACGAACAAAATTAAACAAAAAGTAGACAACAGCGCGTTAGTTTGAACTTGTGAAAAAAAGAAAATATAATCAATTTTTGCCTCGCCAGCAATATTTGGCGAAATTCTCTAAAGAACTTTCAGCCTATTATTAATTATTTTCCGTAATTTTAAATTAAATTTTAAACTTTTTCATTTATTAACAAACAAAATTAAACAAAAAGTAGGCTACAGCGCGTTAGTTTTAACTTGTGAAAAAATAAATATTTTAATCAATTTTTGCCTCGCCAGAAATATTTGGCGAAATTCTCTAAAGAACTTTCAGCCTATTATTAATTATTTTCCATCATTTTAAATTAAAGTTTAAACTTTTTTATCTATTAACGATCGAAATTGAACAAAAAGTAAGCTACTGCGCGCTAGTTTCATCTTGTGAAAAATGAAAAATTAATCAATTTTTGCCTCGCTAGAAATATTTGGTTAAATACTCGAAAAAATTTTCAACCACTTATTAATTATTTCCCATAATTCTAGATTTAATTCCAAACTTTTTCATTTACTAACAAACATAATTAAACAAAAATTAGGCTAAAGCGCGTTAGTTTTAACTTGTGAAAAAATGAATATTTTAATCAATTTTTGCCTCGCCAGAAATATTTGGGAAAAAACGATAAAATTTATTTTAGAATAATACCAATTATTTTCCATAATTTTCGATCTAATTTTGAACTTTTTTATTTATTAACGAACAAAATTGAACAAAAAGTAGGCTACAGCGCGTTAGTTTTAACTTGTGAAAAAATTTAAATTTAATCAATTTTTGCCTCGCCAGAAATATTTGGCAAAATTCTCTAAAAAACTTTCAGCCTCATATTAATTATTTTTCATAATTCTAGATTTAATTTCAAACTTTTTCATCTTTTAACGAACAAAATTAAACAAAAAGTAGACAACAGCGCGTTAGTTTGAACTTGTGAAAAAAAGAAAATATAATCAATTTTTGCCTCGCCAGAAATATTTGGCAAAATTCTCTAAAAAACTCTCAGCCTCATATTAATTATTTTTCATAATTCTAGATCTAATTCCAAACCTTATCATCTATTAATGAACAAAATAGAACAAAAATTAGGCAACAGCGCGTTAGTTTTAACTTGTGAAAAAATGAAAATTTAATCAATTTTTGCCACGACAGAAATATTTGTTAAAATACTTTAAAAATATTCAGCCAAATATCAATTATTTTCCAAAATTTTAAATTAAATTTCTAACTTTTTTATCTATTAACGATCGAAATTGAACAAAAAGTAAGCTACTGCGCGTTAGTTTTATCTTGTGAAAAAATTTAAATTTAAATAAATTTTTGCCTTGCCAGAAATATTTGGCGAAATTCTCTAAAGAACTTTCAGCCTATTATTAATTATTTTTCATAATTCTAGATTTAATTTCAAACATTTTTATTTTTTAATGAACAAAATGAAACAAAAAGTAGGCAACAGCGCGTTAGTTTGAACTTGTGAATGAAAAAAGAAAATATAATCAATTTTTGCCTCGCCAGAAATATTTGGCGAAATTCTCTAAAGAACTTTCAGCCTATTATTAATTATTTTCCGTAATTTTAAATTAAATTTTAAACTTTTTCATTTATTAACGAACAACATTAGACAAAAAGTAGGCTACAGCGCGTTAGTTTTAACTTGTGAAAAAATGAATATTTTAATCAATTTTTGCCTCGCCAGAAATATTTGGCAAAATTCTCTAAAAAACTTTCAGCCTCATATTAATTATTTTTCATAATTCTAGATTTAATTTCAAACTTTTTCATCTTTTAACGAACAAAATTGAACAAAAATTAAAAGACTGCCCGTTAGTTTTAACTTGTGAAAAAATGAAAATTTAATCAATTTTTGCCTCGCCAGAAATATTTGGCAAAATTCTCTAAAGAACTTTCAGCCTATTATTAATTATTTTCCATCATTTTAAATTAAAGTTTAAACTTTTTTATCTATTAACGATCGAAATTGAACAAAAAGTAAGCTACTGCGCGTTAGTTTCATCTTGTGAAAAATGAAAAATTAATCAATTTTTGCCTCGCCAGAAATATTTGGATAAATACTCGAAATAATTTTCAGCCACATATTAATTATTTTCCATAATTTTAGATCTAATTTTAAACTTTTTTATCTATTAACGAATAAAATTGAACAAAAAGTAAGCTACTGCGCGTTAGTTTTTAACTTGTGAGAAAATGAAAATTTAATCAATTTTTGCCTCGCCAGAAATATTTGCCAAAATACACTAAAAAACTTTCAGCCAGATATAAATTATTTTCAATAATTTAAAAACAAAATTCAAATTTTTTCATCTATTCACGAACATAATTGAACAAAAATTAAGCAACAGCGCGTTAGTTTCAACATGTGAAAAAATGAAAATTTAATCAATTTTTGCCTCGCCAGAAATATTTGGCAAAATTCTCTAAAAAACTCTCAGCCTCATATTAATTATTTTTCATAATTCTAGATCTAATTCCAAACCTTTTCATCTATTAATGAACAAAATAGAACAAAAATTAGGCAACAGCGCGTTAGTTTTAACTTGTGAAAAAATGAAAATTTAATCAATTTTTGCCACGACAGAAATATTTGTTAAAATACTTTAAAAATATTCAGCCAAATATCAATTATTTTCCAAAATTTTAAATTAAATTTCTAACTTTTTTATCTATTAACGATCGAAATTGAACAAAAAGTAAGCTACTGCGCGTTAGTTTTAACTTGTGAAAAAATTTAAATTTAAATAAATTTTTGCCTCGCCAGAAATATTTGGCGAAATTCTCTAAAGAACTTTCAGCCTATTATTAATTATTTTCCGTAATTTTAAATTAAATTTTAAACTTTTTCATCAATTAACGAATTAAATTAAACAAAAAGTAGGCTACAGCGCGTTAGTTTTAACTTGTGAAAATATGAATATTTTAATCAATTTTTGCCTCGTCAGAAATATTTGGCAATATAGTCTAAAAAATTTTCAGCCAATTATTAATTGTTTTCCGTAATTTTAAATTAAATTTTTAACTTTTTCATCTATTAACGAACAAAATTGAACGAAAATTAAAAAACTGCGCGTTAGTTTAAACTTGTGAAAAAAAGAAAATTTAATCAATTTTTGCCTCGTCAGAAATATTTGGCAAAATACTCTAAAAAATTTTCAGCCAATTATTAATTGTTTTCCGTAATTTCAAATTAAATTTTAAACTTTTTTATCTATTAACGAACAAAATTGAACGAAAATTAAAAAACTGCGCGTTAGTTTAAACTTGTGAAAAAAAGAAAATTTAATCAATTTTTGCCTCGCCAGAAATATTTGGCAAAATTCTCTAAAAAACTTTCAGCCTCATATTAATTATTTTTCATAATTCTAGATTTAATTTCAAACTTTTTCATCTTTTAACGAACAAAATTAAACAAAAAGTAGACAACAGCGCGTTAGTTTGAACTTGTGAAAAAAAGAAAATATAATCAATTTTTGCCTCGCCAGAAATATTTGGCAAAATTCTCTAAAAAACTCTCAGCCTCATATTAATTATTTTTCATAATTCTAGATCTAATTCCAAACCTTTTCATCTATTAATGAACAAAATAGAACAAAAATTAGGCAACAGCGCGTTAGTTTTAACTTGTGAAAAAATGAAAATTTAATCAATTTTTGCCACGACAGAAATATTTGTTAAAATACTTTAAAAATATTCAGCCAAATATCAATTATTTTCCAAAATTTTAAATTAAATTTCTAACTTTTTTATCTATTAACGATCGAAATTGAACAAAAAGTAAGCTACTGCGCGTTAGTTTTAACTTGTGAAAAAATTTAAATTTAAATAAATTTTTGCCTCGCCAGAAATATTTGGCGAAATTCTCTAAAGAACTTTCAGCCTATTATTAATTATTTTCCGTAATTTTAAATTAAATTTTAAACTTTTTCATCAATTAACGAATTAAATTAAACAAAAAGTAGGCTACAGCGCGTTAGTTTTAACTTGTGAAAATATGAATATTTTAATCAATTTTTGCCTCGTCAGAAATATTTGGCAATATAGTCTAAAAAATTTTCAGCCAATTATTAATTGTTTTCCGTAATTTTAAATTTAATTTTTAACTTTTTCATCTATTAACGAACAAAATTGAACGAAAATTAAAAAACTGCGCGTTAGTTTAAACTTGTGAAAAATGAAAAATTAATCAATTTTTGCCTTGCCAGAAATATTTGGTTAACTACTCGAAAAAATTTTCAACCACATATTAATTATTTTCCATAATTTTAGATCTAATTTTAAACTTTTTCATTTATTAACGAACAAATATAAACAAAAAGTAGGCTACAGCGCGTTAGTTTTAACTTGCGAAAAAATTTAAATTTAATCAATTTTTGCCTCGCCAGAAATATTTAGCAAAATTCTCTAAAAAACTTTCAGCCTCATATTAATTATTTTTTATAATTCTAGATTTAATTTCAAACATTTTTATTTTTTAATGAACAAAATGAAACAAAAAGTAGGCAACAGCGCGTTAGTTTAAACTTGTGAAAAAAAGAAAATATAATCAATTTTTGCCTCGCCAGAAATATTTGGCAAAATTCTCTAAAAAACTTTCAGCCTCATATTAATTATTTTTTATAACTCTAGATTTAATTTCAAACTTTTTCATCTTTTAACGAACAAAATTGAACAAAAATTAAAAGACTGCGCGTGAGTTTCATCTTGTGAAAAATGAAAAATTAATCAATTTTTGCCTTGCCAGAAATATTTGGTTAACTACTCGAAAAAATTTTCAACCACATATTAATTATTTTCCATAATTTTAGATCTAATTTTAAACTTTTTCATTTATTAACGAACAAATATAAACAAAAAGTAGGCTACAGCGCGTTAGTTTTAACTTGCGAAAAAATTTAAATTTAATCAATTTTTGCCTCGCCAGAAATATTTAGCAAAATTCTCTAAAAAACTTTCAGCCTCATATTAATTATTTTTTATAATTCTAGATTTAATTTCAAACATTTTTATTTTTTAATGAACAAAATGAAACAAAAAGTAGGCAACAGCGCGTTAGTTTGAACTTGTGAATAAAAGAAAATATAATCAATTTTTGCCTCGCCAGAAATATTTGGCGAAATTCTCTAAAGAACTTTCAGCCTATTATTAATTATTTTCCGTAATTTTAAATTAAATTTTAAACTTTTTCATTTATTAACGAACAAAATTAGACAAAAAGTAGGCTACAGCGCGTTAGTTTTAACTTGTGAAAAAATGAATATTTTAATCAATTTTTGCCTCGCCAGAAATATTTGGCAAAATTCTCTAAAAAACTTTCAGCCTCATATTAATTATTTTTCATAATTCTAGATTTAATTTCAAACTTTTTCATCTTTTAACGAACAAAATTGAACAAAAATTAAAAGACTGCCCGTTAGTTTTAACTTGTGAAAAAATGAAAATTTAATCAATTTTTGCCTCGCCAGAAATATTTGGCAAAATTCTCTAAAGAACTTTCAGCCTATTATTAATTATTTTCCATCATTTTAAATTAAAGTTTAAACTTTTTTATCTATTAACGATCGAAATTGAACAAAAAGTAAGCTACTGCGCGTTAGTTTCATCTTGTGAAAAATGAAAAATTAATCAATTTTTGCCTCGCCAGAAATATTTGGTTAAATACTCGAAAAAATTTTCAACTACATATTAATTATTTCCCATAATTCTAGATTTATTTCCAAACTTTTTCATTTACTAACAAACAAAATTAAACAAAAAGTAGGCTAAAGCGCGTTAGTTTTAACTTGTGAAAAAATGAATATTTTAATCAATTTTTGCCTCGCCAGAAATATTTGGGAAAAATCGATAAAAAATTTTTTAGAATAATACCAATTATTTTCCATAATTTTAGATCTAATTTTGAACTTTTTTATTTATTAAAGAACAAAATTGAACAAAAACTAAACAACTGCGCGTTAGTTTGAACTTGTGAAAAAATGGAAATTAAATCAATTTTTGCACCGCCAGAAATATTTGGCAAAATACTTTAAAAATATTCATCCAAATATCAATTATTTTCCGTAATTTTAAATTAAATTTTAAACTTTTTCATCTATTAACGAACAAAATTAAACAAAAAGTAGGCTACAGCGCGTTAGTTTTAACTTGTGAAAAAATAAAAATTTAATCAATTTTTGCCTCGCCAGAAATATTTGGCAAAATTCTCTAAAGAACTTTCAGCCTATTATTAATTATTTTCCATCATTTTAAATTAAAGTTTAAACTTTTTTATCTATTAACGATTGAAATTGAACAAAAAGTAAGCTACTGCGCGTTAGTTTCATCTTGTGAAAAATGAAAAATTAATCAATTTTTGCCTCGCCAGAAATATTTGGTTAAATACTCGAAAAAATTTTCAACCACATATTAATTATTTCCCATAATTCTAGATTTAATTCCAAACTTTTTCATTTACTAACAAACAAAATTAAACAAAAAGTAGGCTAAAGCGCGTTAGTTTTAACTTGTGAAAAAATGAAAATTTAATCAATTTTTGCCTCGCCAGAAATATTTGGCAAAATTCTCTAAAAAACTTTCAGCCTCATATTAATTATTTTTCATAATTCTAGATTTAATTTCAAACTTTTTCATCTTTTAACGAACAATATTAAACAAAAAGTAGACAACAGCGCGTTAGTTTGAACTTGTGAAGAAATGAAAATTTTATAAATTTTTGCCTCGCCAGAAATATTTGGCAAAATTCTATAAAAAACTTTCAGCCTATTATTAATTATTTTCCGTAATTTTAAATTAAATTTTAAACTTTTTCATTTATTAACAAACAAAATTAAACAAAAAGTAGGCTACAGCGCGTTAGTTTTAAATTGTGAAAAAATGAATATTTTAATCAATTTTTGCCTCGCCAGAAATATTTGGCAAAATTCTCTAAAGAACTGTCAGCCTATTATTAATTATTTTCCGTAATTTTAAATTAAAGTTTAAACTTTTTTATCTATTAACGATCGAAATTGAACAAAAAGTAAGCTACTGGGCGTTAGTTTCATCTTGTGAAAAATTGAAAATTTAATCAATTTTTGCCTCGCCAGAAATATTTGGATAAATACTCGAAAAAATTTTCAGCCTCATATTAATTATTTTTCATAATTCTAGATTTAATTTTAAACTTTTCCATCTTTTAACGAACAAAATTGAACAAAAATTAGGCAATAGCGCGTTAGTTTTAACTTGTTAAAAAATGAAAATTTAATCAATTTTTGGCTCGCTAGAAATATTTGGCAAAATAATCTAAAAAGTTTTCAGCCTTATATTAATTATTTTCCCATAATTCTAGATTTAATTTCAAACTTTTTCATCTTTTAACGAACAAAATTGAACAAAAATTAAAAGACTGCGCGTTAGTTTTAACTTGTGAAAAAATGAAAATTTTATAAGTTTTTGCCTCGCCAGAAATATTTGGCAAAATTCTGTAAAAAACTTTCAGCCTCATATTAATTATTTTGCATAATTCTAGATCTAATTTCAAACTTTTTCATTTACTAACGAACAAATTTGAACAAAAATTAAACAATTGAGCGTTAGTTTGAACTGGTAAAAAATGCAAATTTTATAAATTTTTGCCTCGCCAGAAATATTTGGCAAAATTCTCTAAAAAACTTTTAGCCTCATATTAATTATTTTTTCTAATTCTAGATCTAATTTCAAACTTTTTCATTAACTAACGAACAAAATTGAACAAAAATTAAACAACTGCGCGTTAGTTTGAACTTGTGAAAAAATGGAAATTAAATCAATTTTTGCACCGCCAGAAATATTTGGCAAAATACTTTAAAAATATTCATCCAAATATCAATTATTTTCCGTAATTTTAAATTAAATTTTAAACTTTTTCATCTATTAACGAACAAAATTAAACAAAAAGTAGGCTACAGCGCGTTAGTTTTAACTTGTGAAAAAATAAAAATTTAATCAATTTTTGCCTCGCCAGAAATATTTAGCAAAATTCTCTAAAGAACTTTCAGCCTATTATTAATTATTTTCCATCATTTTAAATTAAAGTTTAAACTTTTTTATCTATTAACGATCGAAATTGAACAAAAAGTAAGCTACTGCGCGTTAGTTTCATCTTGTGAAAAATGAAAAATTAATCAATTTTTGCCTCGCCAGAAATATTTGGCAAAATTCTCTAAAAAACTTTCAGCCTCATATTAATTATTTTTTATAATTCTAAATCTAATTTCAAACTTTTTCATTTACTAACGAACAAATTTCAACAAAAATTTACAACTGCGCGTTAGTTTGAACTTGTGAAAGAATGAAAATTTAATAAATTTTTGCCTCGCCAGAAATATTTAGTTAAATACTCAAAAAAATTTTTAGCCAAATATTAATTATTTTCCTTCATTCTAGATCTAATTTTAAACTTTTTCATCTATTAACGAATAAAATTGAACAAAAATTAAACAACTGCGCGTTAGTTTGAACTTGTGAAAAAATGAAAATTTAATAAATTTTTGCCTCGCCAGAAATATTTGACAAAATTCTCTAAAAAATTTTCAGCCTCATATTAATTATTTTTCATAATTCTAGATCTAATTTCAAACTTTTTCATTTACTAACGAACAAAATTGAACAAAAATTAAACAACTGCGCGTTAGTTTTAACTTGTGAAAAAATAAAAATTTAATCAATTTTTGCCTCGCCAGAAATATTTGGCAAAATTCTCTAAAAAATTTTCAGCCTCATATTAATTATTTTTCATAATTCTAGATCTAATTTCAAACTTTTTTATTTACTAACGAACAAAATTGAACAAAAATTAAACAACTTCGCGTTAGTTTTAACTTGTGAAAAAATGAAAATTTAATCAATTTTTGCATCGCCAGAAATATTTGGTTTAATACTCGAAAAAATTTTTAGCCAAATATTAATTATTTGCCTTAATTCTTAATCTAATTTCAAACTTTTTCGTCTATTAACGAACAAAATAGAAAAAAAATTAAGCAACAGCGCGTTAGTTTTAACTTGTGAAAAAAAAAAATTTAATCAATTTTTGCCGCGCCAGAAATAATTGGCAAAATTCTGTAAAAAACTTTCAGCCTCATTTTAATTATTTTTCATAATTCTAGATCTCATTTCAAACTTTTTAATTTACTAACGAACAAAATTGAACAAAAATTAAACAACTGCGCGTTAGTTTTAACTTGTGAAAAAATGAAAATTTAATCAATTTTTGCCTCGCCAGAAATATTTGGCAAAATTCTGTAAAAAACTTTTAGCCTAATATCAATTATTTTTCATAATTTAAAATCAAATTTTAAACTTTTTCATCTATTAACGAAGAAAATTAAACAAAAATTAAACAACTGCGCGTTAGTTTAAACTTGTGAAAAAATGAAAATTTAATCAATTTTTGCCTCGCCAGAAATATTTGGCAAAATTCTCTAAAGAACTTTCAGCCTATTATTAATTACTTTTCGTAATCTTAAATTAAATTGTAAACTTTTTCATCTATTAACGAACAAAATTAAATAAAAATTAAACAACTGCCCGTTACACAGTGCTTGAAATTAGAAATTGATGTTCAAATCAACTTTTAGAGAGAACGGCTGCATGGATTTTTAATTTTTTTTTTTTTAAAAATTCATAAATAAATTCTTAAGAGATCTGTGAGAGTAGATTTTTTTTTTTTTTTATTTGTTTTTTAATGTTAATGCAAACAGCTGAAAAAATGTCAACTTTTTCGTTCTCTTTTTTTATTTTCTACAAAAAATTTTTTTAATGCCTGCCAACACCTTGATTTCATAGAAGTAACGAAATAGAATAAACAAAAAGTTTGAAAGCGCTAATTTAATTGTTATTGACCCCCTATGACCCCCTAAGAAGGGGTAGGAATTTCAAATTTTACGAAAAGTCGAGTTCGGTGTCTATTCCTATATTTTTTGGGTCGATGAAACTCAAAAGGCACCCATAAACAAATTTCTCCCCTTCTTCACCCCCTAATACCCCTTAACAGGAGGTTGATATTTAAAATTTCGAAAAAAAAATCTAATAGAGTGTCTATTCTTAAGGTTTTTTGGGCGAAAAAAACCGAGAAAGACCACCAAAAAACAAATCCCCCCTTCACCCGCTATTACCCCTAAGAGGGGTTGGAATTTCGAATTTCAAGACAAGTTGAATTTTGTGTCTATTCCTATACTTTATGGGCCTCTGCAACCAAAAAAGACCCCCAAAAACAAATTTCTTCCCCCTTCACCCCCTATTACCCCTGGGACGGGGTGTCTTTCCCTATGTTTTTTGGGGCACTTAAACCGAAAAAACAACCAAGAAAAATTCCTCTTTTCTTTACCATGTTTTACACCCTGGCAGTAAATTCAATTTTTAATTTTACAAAATTAGAGTACGGTGTCTATTTTATTATGAAATTCGAAATTTCAACCCCCTCGCCTGGGGTAATAGGTTGTGAAAGATGGGAGAAATTTTTTTTGGGGGTGTTTTTCAGTTTCAGCGCTCCAAAAAACCTAGGAATAGACAATGAACTCGACTTTTCGTAAAATTTGAAATTCCTACCCCCTCGTAGGGGGTAATAGGGGGTAAGGGAGGAGGGAATTTGTTTTTGGTAGTCTTTCTCGGTTTTAACGCCCCAAAAACCTGAGGAAAAAACACTCTATTCGATTTTTTTCGAAATTTGAAATATCAACCCCCTGTCGAGGGGTAATAGGGGGTGAAGAAGGGTTGAAATTTGTTTTTAATGGTCTTTTTCGGTTTCAGCGGCCCAAAAAATTTAGGAATAGACACCGAACTTAACTTTTCGTAAAATTTGAAATTCCTACCCCTTCTTAGGGGGTAATAGGGGTCAATAACAATTAAATTAGCGCTTTTAAAATTTGTGTTTATTTCATTTCGTTACTTCTATGAAATCAAGGTATTGGCAGGCATTAAAAAAATTTTTTGTAGAAAATAAAAAAAGAAAACGAAAAAGTTAACATTTTTTCAGCTGTTTGCATTAACATTGAAAAACAAATAAAACAAAAAACAAAAATCTACTCTCACAGATCTCTTAAGAATTTATTTATGAATTTTTCAAAAAAAAAAAAAAATTAAAAATCCATGCAGCCGTTCTCTCTAAAAGTTAATTTGAACATCAATTTCTGATTTCAAACCACTGTGCGTTAGTTTGAACTTGTGAAAAAATGAAAATTTAATCATTTTTTGCCTCGCAGGAAATATTTGGCAAAATACCCTAAAAAATTTTCAGCCTAATATCAATTATTTGTCATAATTTTAGATTTAATTTCAAACTTTTTCATCTATTAACGAACAAAATTGAACAAAAATTAAGCTACAGCACGTTAGTTTCAACTTGTGGGAAAATGAAAATTTAATCAATTTTTGCCTCGCCAGAAATATTTGGCAAAATATTCTAAAATTTTTCAGCCTAATATCAATTATTTTTCATAATTTTAGATTTAATTTCAAACTTTCTCATCTATTAACGAACAAAATTGAACAAAAATTAAGCTACAGCGCGTTAGTTTCAACTTGTGAAAAAATGAAAATTTAATCAATTTTTGCCTCGCCAGAAATATTTGGCCAAATACTCTAAGCAGATAGAAATTCGGTCACAGGACCAGAACATGAGACAGAAACGGACAGAAACAGTCTCTGTCCTTTATTATCTCATGCCCTGCTCCCGTAACCGTATTCGTTGTGCTTTGGGCTTTACAGAAATTCAAGAAGACTAGAATAAAGGCATAAGCAGATAGATATACGGTTACGGGACCAGAGCATGAGACAGAAAAGGACTGAAACAGTCTCTGTCCTTTATTATCTCATGCCCTTCTCCCGTAACCGTATTCGTTGTGCTTTGGGCTTAAGGAGGTGAAATTGTGTTTGGGTAATTGTGCCCCAGGGAACGGTGGCACGATATAATCAAGCTAGACAGTAGGCGCCTCTTTTCGGTTCTAGCTTTGCTCAGTAACGAATTTGAATTTTCTACGCACGTAAGAGGAAAAAGGGAGCAACAGCTCGCTTCTCCTTTCTCTCGCTTCTCCCTTCTCTCGCTTCTCCCTCTTAGGGTGATGTCAGATGCTGTGGATTATATGATCAACCCTACTGAAATTTTTTACGTGAAATTTCAAAAGAAATTTATGTTAAAATTTATATAGAAAAGGTTATGAAAAATGATGTCATAAAGTTTATAAAAATTCATATGAAAAAGGACATAATGAAATTGTGTCAAAAATGATATGAAAAACGATATGAAAATTGACGTAAAATTTTATGTCAAAAATACCATAAAAATTGAAGTAAAAATTGATAATTAGTAATAAAAAATTGAATAATATTAACAAAAAATGATAATACACCAGTAAATAGATTTACCCAGTTAAAAATTTCGTATGTGTTCCCACGTGTGTTTCTGCATATGGGTTCCCGAATAGGATCCCTTAAAGGTTCCTACATGGGTTCCCATATGAGATTCTGTGTACCAGGGAACTTTGGCACGAACCCTCGAGGGAACACTGTACATAGGATCCCATTCACATAGAATTTCAAATCAATTTTTGAAAATTTAACATGCTGCGCAGTAGTTTTCTATAGCACTTACGGCTGTGCAGTAGATTTTTTTGTTCTTGTAAATATGGTGTGGAATAGTTACTGACAAATGAATTATTTTCTTAACAATAATCTTTTTGTAGATTCATTTAAATTGTTTAATAGATTAAGGACCCTGTAAGGGAACACATACACATGGGATCCTAAGTACAGTCGGGGACATATGCCTTCCCTTCCGGCCAAAAAATCCGCTAGCAAAATTCCCACTTAACGCATTCCGCTCTATGGGTTTCTTTTATTCCTTGACTATGAAAGTTCGGCACTTCGGCACTAATATTGAAAACTGAGGTTATGTTGTTGTATTTGTTTACAAGTGTTTGCGGTGTAATAAAAATAAGTTAGTCTAATATTAAAATAAATTAATGAAATTATTATTAATACAAAATCAAAAATAATTACATAGCAGAGAGTGTAATAAGTTTATTTAATGGATTTAAAGTGACAGAGTGTTTTGAAAATTGGTTTTTATTTTTACTTGTGAAATTAAAAAATATAAATGAAATAATATTTATAAATTATTTTAAATAATGAAATAAAAATTAGTGACAGGAAAAGGAAAGGTAAAGAATTATTTATTGGGAAAATAAATAATCTTGGTAAGTTGAATAAAATTTAGAATTAGTTAATATTGTAAACAATAAATATTTAGAGCAATAAAAAATTATAATTTTTTAAAATGCATTATAATGAAATATAATTTGATTAAAACTATAATAGGCAGATGTTTGAAAAGCCTGAATTTGAGGTTATAATTATGAATTAAGTACCCCGGAAAAAGAACCTATTGAATAAGCGCCCTAGTGAATCGGAGATTTAATTTAATTTAATTTATTTTATTGAACAAATCCAACAGTCCCAAAGGACCAATTACAGGATTATCATTATTTGCATTAATTGGCACTATACAATATTACTTATAGCTAAGGATTTAAATCCTCTTTAACGTAATTATGAATTATGAACTGCCAGTAAGAAATAATTCAAACTTAAATTAATCACAATGTTCAGCTTAAGCTGTATATTAGCATTGAAACAATGGATACAAATTATTATTAATTAAGCCATGTAGGATTTTAATAGAAGAAAAAAAAAATAATAATAAATAAGATAAGATTTTAAGAATAAGAATAAGATTTTAAGAATGCGGTTTCATGCGAAACGTTTTCAATCAGTTTCTAACAATTTGAATCCGCAAATTTGTCAGATATCTGTGAATTCGTGTTTTCTCATTGACTAGTGTGTTCATTTAATGGACTTGAATAAGAGAGCATAACCTCAAATTTTTGCAATTGGCATCCTCCGATTAACAGCGCGATCAAATGAATGAGCAAAATTATTTCTGAAAAGGCGGTAGCAAAATTTTAATCTTAATAGGAAAGTTGTAATACAGAGTAAGTTGAATTCAATGTTATTGAATCGTTATTTATAGGTTATGTTATTTTAATAAGATTATTCCTTTTAAACCTATTTTAAATGAATAGTAGTGAATTGCATGTGTTAACAGAACAAAAGTTAATAGGCCAAAACCGATTAGCCGCAAACTCTAAATTAAATTTAAGTATACTTTAAGAAATTATGTTTCTATTCTAAATTAAAAGTCCTCTAATTTTAAAATATTGAAATTAATTTAATGTGATTGATTAGAAGCATGAAGATAAAGTAATTACAATCAGTAAATTTAGAAATAGAAATATTTAGTATATAATGTAGAGTTTTGGGAGTTATTAGTTAATAATTAATAAAATATCATTATTTTTATTTTTAAAATAATTTTAAATTATGCTTAATATATTTCTCAATTATTGCAAAATACTTCTGTGTTTAAGAATTTCCAGAGGATAAATAGAACGGTATAAATAGAAAATATCCTTTAGAGTTTATTTCGATTGAGATAATTTACAACTGTGCGTACTAGTATAAAATGTTAATATACACTATTTACAATGTGTTTTAAAATTTTAACTACTTTCAACAACGTTGGGAGGTCGACACGCATAGTTTTTGTCGTTAAATTGCAAGCAGATAATTTTTGAGGATACATTTTCTAATGATATCAAAGATTTTTTTACAATTCCTACAATTTCCCAGATATGTGGTATTTCCACATTTTCTACAACCATCTGTTTGCTCTTTAATATCCAGACAAGGAAGTAACATTCACCTTCTGGCATAGCCACTATTTCTAAAATTTGTGCAATTGTTCCACATACAAGCTGAATCATAGTGTCATTATATGCTGATTCCCTCTTGTAGTTTACACTATGATATGTCTGCTTTCGATATATACATTTTGTGTATAATTCAGCACCTTCAGTTTCTACGTCATTTGAAATACTTGGTTTACCAAAGAAAGTTACTTTGTTCATTACGCGCGCACTCAATGAGTATTCTTTTTCGGAGAATAAGCTTTCGCAAAAAGCTTTTACAACAGGATTGCATAAATAAGCTCGAGTTTGACACTTGTATGACATGAATTTCATAGACTTCGTCGCCATTTCATATCCTATATTTTTGGTTCCAACAACAAGATTTTTTAAAAACCCTATATTACTTTCAAAAATAAAAGTTGAAGTTAAAGCAATAGGTCCATCTTTTCGATAGCAATTTGGAGCATGTTTCAGCATGTGAATGTTAAATTTCATACAACGCAAACTGTACAGGTTTTGATAAGTTTGTACAAAACTTTCAATATTTACTTCGCATTCTTTAAGTTCTTCTTCAGTAGCACCTATTTTTAAAAGCATGTTCATCGATTTTATTAATACAGCTAAATTTTTTAAAACATCTGACGGTAACAAATCTATACACATTGGTAGGCTGTAAAATAGAAGCCACGATCTATAATGTGTACCCTTCCACGCCGATCTATTACTTAGTTTTTCAGGCAATTTATAAACTTCGTGACTAGGACATACAGTCATTAACCTTTCATCTAATTTTCGAATAATTGATTGAGAAAAATGAGGACTATGAATAACATCTTCCACTGTACCCAGGAGAACAGTATGAAGATAATCAAAACAGAAGGACCAAACCATATCGAAATCGGTTAAAGAGCAAAAATCAGATGGTCCTTTTACACCTCTTGAAAGAAGTGTAGATTTAGACGTTAACGCTACTTTTAAATCATCTTTATGAGATTCGGATGATCGTAGTCTAGAATCTATTTCTTCAATTGGATACCTAACTGCTCCATATGCATAAACTACATTAATATAACAATAAGTGCATCCAAAATAACCGTTGTACTTTATTCGATTTTGTAGCAATGCTCGAGCCACAGAATCAGCGCAGC
The DNA here is from genome assembly GCA_037103525.1 of Ganaspis brasiliensis. Lineage (NCBI taxonomy): Eukaryota > Metazoa > Arthropoda > Insecta > Hymenoptera > Figitidae > Ganaspis > Ganaspis brasiliensis. Next base: position 660,384 of record JAZKLR010000434.1, read on the forward strand.
AAAATAGAAGAATAAATTTTAATAAATAAGTTTTACCATCAACAACTACAGGAATATCGGTTTTACTTAGCTCTAAAGCTTGATCAACAAGAAGTTTCAAAAATAAATATAATAATTTAGTACTAGGTTATTTTTTAAGTATCATTACGGCAGTTAATAGAATAAATTTAAATCTCATAGAAATGGTCAATTCATTAAATAATAATTGGATTGGCCAAAAACTAGTCTTGCATTTTAACGGATTTTTAGCAGTTGCTGCATCTGTGGAAAGCGTATAAGTTATAGCGTTAGGATGCCTTTGAACAACATCGTTATAAAGAATACTGTCATCAACGTCAGAAATAGATTCGTTTACTTTCACATTATCTGCATTTCGGGTGTTAATTTTATTTACAAATTGTCGCGCAATATTTGAATTTTTAAGCAGCTGCTTAATTTGATACTTCAAGTCTATGATTTGAAAACAGTTCGAAGAATTTAAGGAAAGTTCATATTGTTGGGAACACTTATCGCAAAGAACTTGTTTTTTGTTTTCTTTAACAAAATTTTGTTTTTCAGTTACTAATAATAATTCTTCGCAATTAATACAATAGTAGTGCAGTTTAATTACTTCCTGCGGCGAATCAAAAACTTTAGACATCATGTAGTTAGAAACGTTTACTTTGTCAAATTCAGTCCCTGCACAAATCTTAAAACTATCAAATAATTTTGAACGACCTTCTAAAGTAATCGAATATCTTGTCGAAAATCCTATAATCATTTCCAGAACATCTTCAATAGTTATATTGAATATTGGAAACATAATTCTATTTTTTATAAGCAACGTTTGAATAGTAGATTCTTTTGTTTTGTCTTTATAGGAATCTTCAATATACTCATCGTTTGATCCGAAGACATTTTTTTCTGATTCGAATTCATCTTCCAAGAGAGTGGACTCTTCGCCCAAGTCAGAAACCAAAATTGCCTCGTTTGATGATTGCAGAGAACATACTTGCTCCATACTTTCTATTGAAGAAGTAGCTATGCCACTGTTCTTCACTTCCTTATCTGCGAAAAAAAATTAAAACGTTTATAAAAAAATGTTCTTTCAAAATTTCTAAGACTTTTTGATATTTTAATTTTAGTTATTATTCACGTAACGTATCCTTGTTTCAAGGAAACAAGTAATTGTAGAAGTAAATATGTATGTTTATACTCATTAAAAATATAAAAAAGTAGGATTTTGATCCCTCCTTCCAATTTTTTTTTTTGTTAAATTTAGATAAAGTAAGGTATTTAGTGCTTCGAAAAAACCATTTTTAAAAACAAGAGAAAAAGTAGCCACGTTGAAAAGAGAAAAATTATCAGGACTGATAAAAATCATGATTTTTTGAATTTAATTCGGATCTTTCTGATTTAAATCAAAAATGGATTTTTGTAAATATAATTAGTATATAAAATCTCCAAATGTTAATTTGTAAGTAGTTTATTAAAGACAAAAAAAAAAAATTTTAACACAAGGAATGAAACAGTGACATAAAAGTATATGGAAAATTATAAACTTTTTTTAAAAAATTAGAGTGTTTACTACTGTTAAATTAAAAAAATAAATAAGATGATAATTGACAAAACGTTAAAATATAAAATACTAAAGAGAACAAAATTATAAAAAATTTCCAAAGACAAGAAATTTTTTTGAAAAAGAAGAACAATGTTGAAATGAGAGTATTTAGTATAATAATTAATTCACACTGGCCACATTAACAAGCGCCCAAGCGCGTGACAAACATTGCATTGTCGTTAAACGTTTAAAACTATAATTTTTTGTAAATTCAAGTAATGAAAATTATGAAATTGAAGAATATATCTGAAAAACAACAAAATTAATTGACAGTTGAAAATAAAATTCAAAAAATGTCTACATAATTACACAATTGAAAAAAATAATTAAAAAAATTAAACATTAAATATTAAATTTAAACATAATAGTTGAATAATTATAGGAATAACTGTTGGAAAATAATTGCAAATTAAATAGCAGGTTTGAAAATCGAAAGAAACAATTAAAATTAAAGAAAATAATAATAAATTGAGGAAATAAATTGAAAAATTAATTTAAAATTTAAAATAATAATTGATAAAAAATTACAAAATGATGAAAATAATTGACAATTGAAAAGAAATTCAAAAAATAGCCAGATAATACACAACCGAACAAATAATTCAAAAAATTAAAAAATAAGTAGGGGAGAGTAGTCAGAGTTGGATATAGTTTTGACTTTTCTATATAACTTCTCCTGTATGCTGAATTTTGCGATGTCTCTTATATTATTGGAAAGTTCTACTAAAATGCAATGTTTTTGCTAAACATTGTAAAAAATTTGGACCAAAAGTTTCCAAGTTATAAGCAATTAAAAAAAAAAAAAAAAGGTAGTCAAAGTTGAACATGGTAGTCAGAGTTGGGTCACTGTAGAAAATCAATGAAATATGAAGATAAATGATTGAAAATGACAATATCTTTACCTTCGCATGATAGAATGGCACTCAAATACATTTCGAACCCCCTCGTAGTGTCACCTTGTCGTGGTGAGGGGGCTTAGGACCGGCCAGGCGCTTGTCCTTTGGACGCCATCACTGGACGAGCTGTTCGGCTCTTCCCAGGACTCATCGACTCCCGATGTCTGGCGAGTTTGGGCACAGGGGAATGAACAGGACCCCGTTAATTCGGTTAGTCGCCGTTTTGTGAACCTGTGCACTAGCTATCCTGTGCGGATGATGTTAATTCGGATTCCAAATGGTGGCTAACCATCCTCGTCAGCTGTGGACCACATGGGTTCTGGGAGGAATAGGACACTCCTGCCTTCTTGGTTACTGGCGAGTCCGTTCCGTCCGTGTATTTTAAGAACGGCTAAGCAGCTGAATGGGCCTCAGGGATCTGGGGTAGGATCGCAGTATCCGAGGGTGTACCCACTCCCAATCAAGGCGGCCCGCCACTTTACGCACGATGCGCTGGTGAAAATTTTAGTATGGAAACCCAAATGAAAACGTCAGATGAAGTGATGGAGGTCAATAATGGCCAAGTAGAGGCTCTATCCTCTGCCGTTGGTTCCGATCGGGTGAAAGCCCCGGTGGCCAACGCTGGCTCCAGGATGGAAACGAACCAAAGATTCTTGGAAATCATCGCCCAGGAATTGGCCGTGGTTCCAAAGATTTTTGAGGAAATTAAAAAAGGCATTGGCAAGCAGAAAACCATCAAGAAGGAGGTCCAAAAGGGCATTCAAGACCTTGCGGACGTTTTCGATGTAATATGCAGGAACCTGCGCATACTCCCACCTGCAAAGAAGCCCCAGGTACCGCAGTTCTTGCCTCGGAAGACCTGTGCGCAGGTTCTTTCGGGTGGAGAAAGTAATGCTGGCCCTTCTGTTATTAGGCCCCCACAGCTTCTGGCGGGCAAAGATGAAGAAGTCTTTGAGCTGATCATAGACAAAAAAAGAGGCTCGTCGGCGTTATAAAGCCAATAAAAAGAAACTAGCCGAGACGGCCCCGAAAGCAAAAGCGCCTCCCCAGAGGCTGAGGCAAACTGAAGCCGTCAGAATTTCGGCGAAGGATCCTAATTCCTACGCTGAAATTCTGAAGGACCTGAAGAAAGCCATGAAGCCTGAGGATTCAGGAACAGAGGTTTTGAAGACACAGAGAACGTTAAATAACGACTTTCGCCTTGTCCTCAAAAAAGGAGGAAACACGTCCCAGTTTGCGGGAGCGTTGACCGAGGCTCTTCAAGAGAAGGCCACGGTCACGGCTTTCGTGAACAAGCGGACATTGGAGATTAGGGACCTCGACGAAGCAACCACCAAGGAGGACGTTGCTGAGGCCTTAACGGAAAAGTTTGGCTCTACCAACCCGGAAAGGGAGATCAGCATTGTTTCGAGGTTCCGCGGAGGAATGCTGGCATTGGTACGCCTTCCCGAGTCAGAGTATAATACTCTGCTCAAGATGAAGAAAATCCGGGTTGGTTTGATCAACGCCCCAATTCGTGAACACTTGGAGGTCAGAAGATGCCAAAGATGTATGGCATTTGGCCACCCGACCCGCACCTGCAAGGGCCCTAACAGAATTAAAAACTGTCGGAGATGCGGCAGCGCGGGTCACCAAGCCAAAAGCTGTACAGTTCAGGAGCCCAAGTGCATCACTTGCGAAGATCTGGGCAAAGAGGACAGGAAGCACTGGGCCGGAGGCACTTCCTGCCCGGTCTATAAAGCGGAACTGCAGAAACTTAAAAAGGCAACTGCCTAAAGTTTCTGCAGATCAATCTGCATAAGTGCGTGGAGGCCCAAGACCTCCTAATGCAAACAGCCGGGGAGAAGAGGATCGATGTCTTGTTCTGCACAGAATACAACAGAAAGAACGATCTCACTCCCTGGTATCAGGATAAATCGGGAAGAGCAGCCATTCAGATCTGCAATTCCGAGTTGCGGGCAGATAAGTTCCTGGAGACGAACAGTGGATTCGTGTGGGTGGAAATGTCAGGCATACGTATGTATAGCTGTTATTTCTCGCCCAACGATAAACTGTCAGTCTTTGAAGATCAGATTTATGACTTGGAAATGAGCCTTAGAGAATCCAGATTGGATACCCTCATTACAGGTGACTTTATTGCTAAGTCACCAGAATGGGGCGAGAAAAGGCTCGACAATCGAGGAATCTTGGTGGGAGAAATGATCTCCAGGAACAACCTGATGGTTGCGAACCGTGGGAGGTCTTGGACTTTTAGGAGAAACGGTCAGGGGTCGATAATTGACTTGTCGATCATAACGGCCCTCCTAAATAAACGTATTAAAGATTGGCGCGTCCTGGGGGATTATACCCACAGTGACCACCAGTATATCGAGTTTTTCAGTCTCAAGGGGAGACACGCTGCGGGCCAGGAACCGCGAAGTTCTCTGTGAGAATGGCCCAAAGTAGAACATCAAGAAAATCGACAAGGAGAAGTTTGGCTGGTCCCTGGAAGAAGCCCGCCTCATAGAGGATCTGGGATGGGTGAAGAGGCCGAATAACCTTGAAGGGGAGGTGCGGACGGTGAAAAATATAATTGTCACCGCATGCGACGCGTCTATGCCGCGTTGTAGAAGCACAACCCCAAGAAGAAGAAATGTATACTGGTGGTCAGAGGAATTGGCCTCTTTGCGAAAGGCATGCCTCAAAGCAAGAAGGAGATATGACTGTTCAAACGAAGATCCTCTGCTAAAGGAGGCATATACAAAGGCCAAGAGAATCCTCAGGAAGGAGATACGCGCTGCAAAAAGAAAAAGCTGGAAGAACCTAATCGGTGACGTCGAAAATGACCCATGGGGTCTGGCTTATAAAATCGTTAACAAGAAATTGTTATCGAGGCAAAAGACCCCCGGTCTAGACAATCCCGATTGGGTCCGGCAAATCATAAAGGCTTTGTTTCCTCCAGCAGAACCATGGCCTAGGATGGACTGGAGTAACTGTCATGTCGGTGAGGAAGAACTCTTCACTCTTACAGAATTACAAAAAGCAGGCAGTAGGTTAAAGCCAGGCAAAGCGCTGGGTTTAGATGGGATAAGCAATGAGATCCTTAAAGAAGTGATCGTTGCGTCACCCCAGATTCTCCTAGACTGCTATAACAACTGCCTGAAGAGAGGAGAGTTTTTCCGCGACTAGAAAAGACAGAGGCTGGTCCTCCTAAGGAAAGGAGACAAACCTCTAGATAAAGTCTCATCCTACAGGCCTATATGCCTGTTAGATACGATGGGTAAGCTTCTAGAGGACATGGTTCTGCAGAGAATGCAATCTCACTTGACCGGAGAGAATAGTCTGTCTGACAACCAATTTGGATTCCGCAAAGGCCTGTCCACAGTAGACGCCATTCAGAAGGCGGTGGCCCTAGCCAGAAAAGGAAAAAACAAATTGGGACCAGGGAAGAAAAAGGGCTTCTGCGCGTTGGTAGCCATTGATATACGCAACGCGTTTAATACCGCGCGATGGGTATTTAGCTTCATATCACACACACACCATGAACGCTTTATACAAACACCAAATTACGTTCCACATTTTCGTATAACATGTTAATGAACAATTTTAGTCAACTTAATTTGTTTTTGGCATATTTCTTCTACATTTAATTATCAAATTTTGAAACTACAAAAACGTTTTTTGTTGGGCGTATAACACGGACTCGCTTAATACGTCTATATAGACGTATTAAGCAAAATAAACGCGATGATTCAACTCTGACCACTGTCCAACTCTGACTACTCTCCCCTACCTATAACAGTTTAAGATTATAATTGAAAATTGAAAAAATTGTAGGTGATAATAGAAAATTGCGGAAAATAAGTAATAATTAAAGAAAATAGTTAAAAAGTGACGAGAACACCTAATTGAAAAATTGAAGAAAATATTTGAAAACTGGAAATTGACGAAAATAATTGCCAATAAAAAACAAAGTTCAAAACATGACTAGATTAATCGACAACTAATGAAAATAATTGAAAAAAATACACAAGAAATATTTAATTTAATGAAATTAAATGCAAATTGAAAAAAATTATAGGCATAATTGTTGGAAATAATCGCACACTTAAAAATTGGATTAAAAATTGAAGAAAGCAATTGGAAATTGAAGAATGATATTGAAATGTAAAGAATATACTTAAAAATTGGAATAAAAAATAATTGAAAAAGCGGAGAATTAAAAAATATAGAAATAAACATTTTAAAACTGAAGAATAAAAATTAAAGAATGGAATTTAAAAATTAAAGAAAATAATTGAATAATTGTATTAAAAATTAAAGAAACTTAATGATAATAAAAAAAAAAAAACAGAAAAAAGACGATATGTTTTTAATATTTAAGAAAATAATTAAAAATTGAAAATTGGAATGTAAAATTTAATAAAATTTGAAGAGAATAGTTCTAGAATTGAATAATTTTATTGAAATTGTAAAATAATTTTTATGAATAAAAAAAATAATTCAAAAAATCCGAGAATTATTGAAAATTAAGAAATTAATTGGAAATCGATAAATATAATGAAAAATTAAAGAACATATTTAATAATTGAAGAATATAATTAAATTAAATAATTTAATTCAATAATTTATATAATTACATAATAATTAATAAATTATATAATAATTTAATATAATTATAATTAAATTAAATATAATTAAAAATTGAAGAAATAAATTGCCAATTAAAGAATTAAATGGAACATTCAAGAATAATTAAATATTGAAAGAAAAAAAATTAGCTATTAAACAAAATAATTAGGAATTGAAAAAAAATTGGAAAAATGGCTAGAATAATGCATAAGCGAACAAAATGATTTTAAAAATCAAAGAATAATTATCAAATTTTAAGATATTGATTGAAAATTGAAACAATCATTGAAAATAATTAAAAATTGAAACAATTATTGAAAATAATTGAAAATTGCGGAAAATAATTAATAATTGAACAGAATAGTTGAAAAATAATGAGAATAATTGAAAAATTTAAGAAAATATTTTAAAAATAACGAAAATAATTGTCAATTGAAAACAAGATTTAAAAAATGGCTAGATTCATACACAACCGAAGAAAATAATTTAAACTAGGTGAAAATTATGTTCATTTCATGGACATTTCACTTCCAGGTAAGCAAAATAATTTGCTTCCTCGTGGAGGAAGCAATAAATTAATAATATTACAGTTAACTGGAGAAGTTATTGGAAAAAAGAATTTTAAATGCAAAAAAAAAAAATGAAAAAACATTAAATATCTTGTCGACAAAAAACGCTACACACACACACACAAAACCATACACACACACACACACACACTTCTGGACATTTGCTTAAGAATGAAAATTTACGCTTTTTAGATGAAAATAAGTCGATCTAGACTATTTTTAGAAAATCGAAAATTTTAACGATCACAAAGCTTCCTCTATGAGGAAGCAAAAATAAAAGAATAATTATAAAATTTTAAGATAATAATTGAAAATTGAAAAAATTGTAGGAAATTATTGGAATTAGCAGAAAATAATAAACAATTAAAGGAAATAGTTAAAAAATGAGGAGAATAATTAAAACATTGAAGAAAATATGTAAAAAATGATGAAAATAATTGCCAATTAAAAAAAAATTCGAAAAATGATTAGATAATAGACAACTGAAAAAGTGATTGAAAACGGTAAACAAAAAATATTAAATTAAAACAAAATAATTGCAAAATGAAAGAGGAAGAAAAATTATAGGAGTAATTATTGGAAATAATTGCACATTGAACAACAGGATTTGGAATCGAAGAAAAAAATTGGAAATTGTAGAAAGCAATTAAAAATTGAAGAATGTCATTGAAATTTAAAGAATTTACTTGAAAATTGAAAAAATATGAATGAAAACAGCCGAGATTTAATGAATATAAAAGAAAACAATTGAAAACTAAATAATGGTAATAAAAATTGAAGAATGAAATTAAAAATTGTAAAAAATAACTATACAATTGTATTTAAAATTAAAGAATCTTAATGATAATAAAAAAGAATAAAAGAAAAAAGGCGACAATTTTTTAATATTAAAGAAAATAATTGAAGATTGAAAAATGAAATTTAAATTTCAAGAAAACGTAATTTAATTTAATCACTTTTTATTTTTAATTTTTTAAATATAATTTTATTACAAATTTGATCAGTTTAAAAAAATGAAGAGAGTTAGGATTGAATAATTAAATTAAAATTGGAAAGTAAAATTTATGAATCAAAAAAATAATTGAAAAAATCCGAGAATTATTTACTATTGAAGAATTAATTGAAAATCGATAAAAAGAATTGAAAATTAAATAAATATTTGAGAATTGGAGAAAACAATTAATGATTCAAGAAATAAATTGGAAATTAAAGAATTAAATAAAAATTTCAAGAGAACAATTGATAATTAAAAGAAAAATTACAGTATGATGAAAAAATAAGTAACCATTAAAAAGAAAATAATTAAGAATTGAAAATAATTTGTAAAATGGTGAGAATAATTAGCATTTGAACAAAAAATGTTAAAAATTAATGGATAATTATAAAATTTAAGGAGAATAATAAATTGTCGATTGAAATCTAATGAAAATTATGGAAAAAATTGTCGAAAATAAGTGAAAATTGAAGTGATCATTTAGAAATTTAAAAATTGACCTGAAATATTAAGAAAATAATTGATAATTGAGAAAATGCGAGAAATATTCAATATTGAATAAATTACTTGAAAAACGAAGAATGCAATTGAAAATTGATGAAAATAATTGCGAATTAAGGAAAATAATTAAAAATTAAAGATTTAAATTGAAGATTTGAGAATTGAAATTAAATTTTTAGACAATAGTTGATAATATGCATACGAACAAGAAAATTTAAGAAAATTCTGAAATAAAAAGACAATTACAAAGAAAAATATCAAAAATAAAAAGAGAAAAAATCTTAAAATTTTGTAAAAATAAAAAATTATAAGATAAAAAATACACAGTTTCAAAAAAGTAAAATCTCTTAGAAATCTTGCAAGAATATTTAAAAAAGAGGATTATTGTGAATTTGAAAAATAATTAATATTCTTTAATTAATATGCCTTCAAATTTTAATTAATTGAAATGTAAAATATTACAATTGAAACTTTAAAGGTTCTTCCACAAATTTGTGGGTTTTTTAATGGTTTTCAATGGTTTACATGCGTCGGGAGAATTGTAAATTTTTTTTATTTAAATCATAACCGAAGATAATTTTATTTCTAACAAACAATCTTGTATGAAGTTTGATCGTTTTCTTTTAAACAATGATTTCTCAATTTCTCAATGAATTATATTATTAACAGCCCTGAAAATTATACAAAAAAAATAAGCGAATAATTTACAACAGGATCTAAAGAAATTATAAGAACATTAGAAAGTTTTAAATGTGTACGAAAAAATGTATGAAAAACCTGTAAAAGAAGGATAAAACTTGTTTGGAAAATATGATATTCATAAACAATGTTTAAAAAAACGAGCAAAAGAAATAAAAGATTTAAAAATCAATAAAAATTAATTCATAACTTAATTAAAAAAGAATAAAAAAATAAGGAAAATTTAGAAGTTGAAAATATAACATCTAGCAAATTATAAAAAAATCAAGAAATTAAAAAAATTAGTAAAGACAATTTTCAAGGCGCTGCCAAAAGCCAATAAAAAAACAAAAATATTTGAAAAAATAATTTTCTTAAGGAACAAATATTTTCTTTATACAAGCAAAAGTAGAATAAACATCACACAAGATGCAAATAATTTAAAAGTTTATCGCTTCTAAACGGTATTTGGAAATTTTCTAAATGCACCTATGATAATATTATAGAAAATATTTAAGAGAAAAAATATATTACACATTTTTAATAAAATTGAACCCAAATTTTTATTCTATAAGATTATGATCAACATAATTTGTGGATTCCAACATTCGGATCTTTTAGCCCAGGTATTACGAGTTTGCTCAGACACATCTCGGTGACTGTAGTTTGGATCCAAACATAATTTATATCGCTTGGGCTTTCTATTGTCATCATTTTCTTCCATTTTTTGACTATTTTTTATTATTTCTAAAAGACAAATACACATCATATTTACAACGGTTGTGTTTCATTCATAATTAATATAAAAATAATTTAATTCTCTTTAGAGTTGTATTTTATTGATAGAAAAATCTATTATTATATATCAAGTAATTTAAGAAGTGTGAAGAAGTATTTCTATTTACATGGCTTAAAAATAAGTTTAAATTATAATTTTGTATTTTAAAAATCTATCTCAAAAGAAAAAAGTAAAGTAAAATTGTCTCCGTTATATGTGACAAAATACTTCAACATATACAGTACACATAGCTTTTAATATTAAGATTTATAAATTAAGCAAAAATATAGTATTAATATTTTATGGGTAATGGTGACCTTAGTGTAATCAATTACAAGTTGCTTTTTAAGGAAAACAATAATAAATCAACATTAAGTTTAAAGAATTTTGGAACTTCCAGAAAATATACTTTTTAGGGAAACTTGAGGTGGATTCAAAATTTGCTGTTAAATAAAATTATTTAATATTTTCTTTCTTTTCTTTAAGCAGAAAAAATTATTGCAATTTTTATGAAATTTTTATAGACAATTATGACTTATATTTTTCAAAACAATCATATTCATTTTAATATTGTTAAAAAATATAAACAATAACATTTTTTTAAATAAATTATGGCTTCATTTAACTTTTTTGTAAATTGCACAACTATATTGTTACATCCCGAGCGAAAGGCTAGATAAAATATTAAATTGTTTCTAGTAATTTTGGAGGAAGGTAGGCTGATTTAATATTTATTTTTGTTGTGGGTACGTTGATTTCTATCGATCCTACGGGGGTCGTCTATCTTTGAATCTTATAATTGATTTATCTATATAATTGCCCTTTAATTGAAATGAAATAAAAGGATGATTGTTATATGAATATAATTTATTGTACGAATGTTCATTGAATGAATGTGACAAGATTAATAGTTAAAGTACTTACATTTACCTCAGTTTTGAGGGCAGAAACAAATAAATAGTTGTTGACGCACAGTGATATTTTCTTCTCTTGAAAACATCGGTCGATACTTCTCACTGTTATTAGTTCATAATCTCGAAAAGGCACTCATGTCACGTTTGCAATTTTCTCTTTGAGATTAGACTAAGTACGACGGTAAATTGCAATTTTACTTTCTTGACCAACTCACAAGTCTGGCGATGAGAATACCAGCCCGAAATTGGACAACGAGTAGACTATGCTGTTAGATCAAGCAAGAGTTACGGTCGCAAAATTTATAATAACCGAAGGGCCAAGCTCACGATAACAATTTCGATTCACGCGTCGAAGCACTTGCGAACTATGATTTTGTACCGGAGTAAATGACAATTGAAAATGAAAACGCGCTTGCTTTTATAGGCAAAAATCTACCCTAGTGGGAGAAAATCAGATCATAGTTCACGTATATTCCTAGCTTGATCCTTAGGTCATCCTAAGAATCGAGAAGATTCCAAGAGTTTGGCTATCATGGGTATCATATTGTGCGACTGCAAATTTCCTATGAGCACACGAGGCTAGATATCGGTGCTGACGCATTAGAATATTCTCAAGTCTACTCGTAGTTCAAAGATTACTTTTATTTTAATTTTATTTCAATTTATTGGCTCTCGCTAATATCGTTTCATAGATGGTGTGACGTGGTTTTTGAAAAACTCGTCTCAAAAGTAGTTTCCCAACGGCGGCACCGACAAACTACTCGAATAAAAGTTTCAAATTAGTCACACGAGCCATAAAGTAATTTATTTAATATTTCATTCGCGAAAATTGGCCAGATCCGGACTCACCGACGCTTGAAATATTGTATAAAAAGGAATTTTTGTATTATTTTATATTATGCATTGTTTTGTATTGGAATTATTGCTGATTTGAATTGTTACATTTTGTTTATTTCAATTATCATTAGAATTAATTTAATCAAATGATAAAACATTCACAACTAAGAAAGAGTTGTGAAATAATAAAAGAAACAATTTGTAACACTGAGTAATTCTCTGAGAAAATACGAGAATCGCACTCCTTAGAGAAGATTTGGTTCGATTTGGAGAGCACGAAATCCCGTAGAAGCGGCAGGAGAAGATCAAGGCTCGAAAACTAAATGGTGGCGCCACTCATCGGCGAACGGCGAAAGCGCACTCACACCGAGTTGCGCAAGTTCCGGCGCCAACGCAATCTGAGCAGTACGGGTTTGGCCGGTCAACGGGACGAATAATTACACGGTGTACCCGAATCTTTGAATCCCGGATAAAGAGAAAAATGGACTACCGAAAAGTGCTGGAACAGCTCAGAGGTTGGTAAACCATCTATCTTCCCTTTGCCAGTAGTACAGAACTAGTGGGGTCACGAGTTCTGAGTGTAAAAGACGTCGGCTTCCCGACCACGTTGTGCTGCCAGGACGCCGCCATTGCAGCGTTCCCCGCTCAGCAACCTTTCACCTCGAAGTGCGAATTCTCTCAAGACTTTTCCGTAATAGTGAATACTGAGTGTGTTTAGATCTCGTTTAATAAATCCAGTTAATGAATAGTTTTATTAAATCTAGTGTTTGATTTAGTGCAGTGCTCGTACCTGTTGCTCCCCCCCTCTCCCATATCGACGTGAACCGCGACCAGCTGATTGAGTTACCGCTCGGACGTCAAGCTAGCCAGCCGAGATACGGCACCGCGAGTTGAAGAGACGGAGTCCGGGAAAGTATTCTACTTTCCTGGCGCCCGGAGTACCCCTCCGAACATAAACAAACGGACCCCGAAGGTTGTTCACGAACTCAAAGGGTGGAGTTCGTGAACTCAATGTCGGTGCCGTCGACGTCGTTTCTTGAAAAGGTTTGATTCAGTAATTTGTTCAGTAATGGGAAAAATATTTAATTAAATTTAGGTTAAAAATGGTAATTTAATTTTAAAGTCAAAAATCTCATTACAATGGACTTGACGAGAACAAAAGATCTTCAATTTCCCTTATGATTTTTATAAACTCCATCCATCTATGAGACGCGATAATAGAAAAATTATCTAAACGTTTTATAAGTTTGCAGCTGCAATAAAATTCATGAGAAATTATAGAAACAAGATCTGTTTTGCAGCCGATCTATTTTTTAAGAGAAGATGTGCGTGAGAAAGAATGTAAAAGATTCTGCATGTACTGAATCACTTGCTAACTTTAATATTTTATTGTTCTAAGATTTAAGTTCAAATAACGCACATATTCTCTAATTCAAGAAAAGATTTTTGTTACCCGGATGTAACAATATCTTCGAAAATCGTTTCCAATTAAATTTTATTAGACTTTCTGTTTGAAACTGTTTAGTTTTTGGACGTTTAGTAACATAACACCAACGTCCGGATATTAAAATTTTTACTCAGTCAAAAAAATTATTAAAAATTTTCTGCAGGATGCCGGGGGATTCTTTTCAGCTTTAAGGTGAATCGGGTTGAAATTCCTAAAGAATTTAACCCGTTTAACCCCGAACATTTTTTTCATTTTTTTTTACTGTGTCAGTATTTTACTATCCAGACGTTTATTCTCATTTATGTTATGTTGTTAAACGTCCGACTGTCTGAAAGCTTAAACGAATAATTGTGTCCGGATAGCCGAACGTTAGACACTGCGTTTATTTTTAGGTTATGTTAAGGTCATTATTTTCCTTATAACTCAAAGATAAATATTATTTATATATACACATATATAAGTTAAGGATTACTCCTTTCTTCAAAAGTATAAGAATAAATGTTATTAGAAAAACGTAAAAAGCAGTTAAGTTTCTTCCAAAATATTTGTATTAAGACTTTGGCTATGAACAATGAATATTTTAAACAAAATTATGAGGTTACCTTAAATAATATATTACAAACCTGTTTATTCTTGTATGCTATTGTTTCATCAACTGACACATTTTAAATCACAGTATTCACAGTTTACCTTGATAAACCACAAAGTGAATCCACGTTTTCAGTACGTTTAGGCGCACGTTTCTATAGAGTTTATGCTTTCTGTGAATGTAGCTGAATCAACTTCTTGAGCTGAATATAGCAACTATTTGTGTTTGCTTTACCAGTGCCGAATCAATATTTTGTCATTAGGCGGCAATTGCCTGTGGGTCCTTATTTGAAAAGAATCTTTTCTTCAAACCAAAAAGAAGGAAATTATTTTTCTTTTAAAAATTACAAAGATTTATTTACATTATTATTGTTTGTATATAATAATCTAAAATATTTTTCCTCCATTGTCATTACCACCTATGGCCTTCTAGTAAAAGAGTCCGTCACTGGTGCAGTTCGATATATTCGATATGTAACAGCACGCGCGCACAATTGTCGATTTGTGTGATTTCGCTTTTCTCAGCACGTGGTTCCTTCGTTATACTGATTGAAAATTAATTTAAGTATTAAAAAATGTGGGCTTATGTTAAAATTTGTGATCGTGAAGAAAAGATGAGTATTCCAGTAAACAGAATTAAAAACTTCGACAAAAAGACGTGGTTTAAGCATAAGAAATAAAAAAAGTGAAGAACAACAACAACATTGTAGAAGATGCCATGGTTCTGTGCATTGCAGGTAATCTAAATTTTTCTAATCTTTTCGTTAAACAAGTGTTTAAGCCTGATCGAGCAAGAGAATCAGAATTCGCACCTTCTCTCAATCTTTCCGTTTCTTGATTCTAAAGGGCAAAATAATTTGCCAATAATATTGATTCCTTAGATTAATAAAAGATCAGTGATCAGAAATGGCACTATTCTCGTAATCTTTTCTTTTTTCTTAAAAAAAAGACTTAAATATTATTTTTCATATTTGAAAGTTTCTAATAAGTCTACCTTTGGATATTTATTTTGACTTATGGACTCGAGAAACAACATGTAAGTGATCAAATGAGAATTTTTGTTCTCGCGCATACTTGATTATCCATCATTGTTAATCATTGAAATAAAACTGATGTGTAATATTAGAAATGGCTATTTATAGCATTTGTATGTTTTAATATTGTTTATAAACCAAGGACAAAAATTATTATGCTTTTCTGTGATTAGTGATACAAATAAGTAGTGAACATGACAAGAATATTCCCTTTTATTATAATAATCACTATAAATAGCCTGAACTATAAACAGTTTAAAGATAAAGGTAATCTTTTTCAAATCTTTCAATTCTATTTCGCATTTTATATAGCTTTTGTAAAATAAAATGTAACTGTTTGCAAAAAAGAAATTTGCAAGCGTTGCTTTGTGTTAGAGCGGAGTGATTTGAAAAAGAAAGACTTCATACATTTTTGCAAACTAAGGTATCTCTCCGGTAATTATACTTAAGAAAATTCAATTTTCAATACATTTTCTTTAAATTGTGAGGAAACGTTATTTTATATGTGCCTTTTATCTGGTTAGTAAATTTTAGTGCCCCTTGCGATGGTAAAAAATGGAAAAATTCAGGTTCAAAATTTCAATTTTGTATGGAAAAAGATAAAAAAAATGAAAATTTGAACTTGAATATTTCAATTATAGGTTTTTAAACTATAATTTCTGGAGAAATACGTTAACAAAGATAAACTATACATGATTTTTTGTAATGTAGAAAAACTTATTAATTAAATTATTTCAGAAACAGCAGAAGCTTTGGAGGCGATTATACAAAATAAGAGGATTGCAGTTCCTACTTTGAACAAAGCCATATCTGCTTCTGAAAGTAGCAGTGCTGAAGAAGATGGTAACTCAACAAATAGAAATCAGATTGTAAGTTTAATTTATTTAATATTATGACCCAGATAACTGCGCATTTCAACTCTTTTCTGTCGTAGATGATTCCAGAGTAAAAAGAAGTTAAAACGGAAGACCGACAATGTCGGACAGACAACAGAAAATGCAAAAGTTAAGGTAAAACCTGTTGAAATTTATGTTCACAAAAAAAGTTCTATTTCAATAATAATAATTTATTACTTCAAGATTTTTCAGGTATTAATTTATTTAGCATATAATTCGAATTATTTTCTCTTTTTTATCCAGGGGCGTAGCTAGGCTGAGTGTCACCCGGGGCGGAAATAAGAATGTCACCCCAAAAACTTAAATTCTTCCCTGCTATTACCTTTTTTTTTTTTTTTTTTTTAGTGAGGAGAGTTGAAATTTGTCCTATTGTACTAGCTTTCATGTAGGGTGTCACCCCTAAAATAGTGTCACCCGGGGCGGACCGCCCCCCCTTGCTACGCCCCTGTTTTTATCTATTCCGAGTAAAAAAAATCAAGTTTGACTTACAATATAAGAAAGCTATTTCTTATAACCTAGGATTTCTATTTTACAACCTGATAATTTTGTCTAACTCCATCTTTGTGTATACTTAAATAGAAAGAAACGATTTAAACTTTAAATGAGTTGTGATGAAATTATAATTATTTTTTTATATGTTTGATCAGGACCGGCCAGGCGCTTGTCCTTCGGACGCCATCACTAGACGAGCTGTTCGGCTCTTCCCAGAGCTCACCGACTCCCAATGTTTGGTGAGTTTGGGCACAGGGGAATGAACGGGACCCCGTTAATTCGGGTAGTCGCCGTTTTTCGAACCTGTGCACTAGCTATCCTGTGCGGATGATGTTAATTCAGATTCCAAATGGGGGCTAACCATCCTCGTCAGCTGTGGAGGACATGGGTTCTGGGAGGAATAGGACACTCCCGCCTCCTTGGTTTTTCTAAGTTGGTGTGGAGTAGTCTCGATCTAGGGTTGGCGCCCGGTGGACCGGTTGTCTGTCCGATCTGACCAACGACACCCCCAATCCAAGGTTCTTACACCGTGCCGATGGATGGATGGCACCTGGGTCAAAAAATCCGGTCGTGGTGCTGCTGGGGATGGTGCGAACGTCGCCCAACCTACGTGCTCTTCAATTTGGCGTCTGTAAAGTGCAGGCGTCGGTTGCTGATGCCGGGGGCCTGGGCGGCGGACGCACTGTTGTCGTCAGTGTCACGCTCGGAGGTGTCGCGAGCTGTGGTCCTAGGATACCGGGCGCCCTCCTAGTGATTCAATGCCTTACCTACACATCGGAGCTCTGTGTGGGTGGACCGTTTTTTCTCCAAGGCTCGTGGGAATTACATGGAAGGTTTCAATTTTAAATTAAACGATGAAGAAAGGCGCTCAGAAAACGCGGGAGGTTACTCGAGGTCATCGAGTAATGCTGGCAGGAAGGACGCTAGCGCAGGTTCACCGTACTTAATTGTGGAGGACCTGCAAAGGTTAAGAAGAGGAAGTGCTGCAAGCATAAGCAGCTGTGGCAGCGCGTTAAGTAACGCCACAGCTTATGGGCTTAGTACTTGCGAGGCAGACAAGACTAAGCTTAAAAAGTTGCGAGCGGAGGAAGCTGGCATTATAGGGGAGATGGAAAGTGAGCTTCAAATCATGCTGGCAAAGCTTACTGTTCAAAAGAACGTAGCTGCGGAGATTCAAGCTGGATTGAGAAAATTCGGGCAATGGATCCCTGCATTAAGGAAGAAACACGAAGAGGCTGACGAGGCCGCTTGGATATTTGAAACGGACCTTGAGCAGGTAGAGGAAGGTCGGCTTGACCGAAAAAAGACAAGGGAGCTCTTCCAGGCCAGGGCAATGAGAAGCCTTGTTCTGGAATGCGAAAGAAAGAAGAGAGCTGCCTCGGAGCGATCTCCTCCGAAGGAGGAGGCTCAAAAAAAAAGCAGACGAAAGAGGAGCCTCTTCTTTCGAAGGCTAGGGCTTTGCAGGGTAAGAAGAAGAAGGTGGTGGTTCCTTTAGCACTCCCTAAAGTAGCAATAGAGACGGTGCGACCCAGAAAGCCGACGCTTGTGGTGCAAGTTTATCAGGGGCAGACGTATGCTTCTGTCCTTGGCAAACTCAGAAAGGATGTTGACCCTGGCTCTTGCCAGACGACGGTTGTAAGTGCTAGGCCCACAAAGGAAGGGAACCTTCTTCTTTGTTTAGGGGGAGGTTCAAACCGGGAGGCGTTCACAGCCAAAGTTGCTGAGGCCGTGACTAGGGTTGAAACCGTCAGGGCCCCGGAAGAACAGAGGGTAACACTTGAAATCCGGGACCTTGACGGTCTCACACAACAGGAAGATGTAGCAGCTCTTGAGGAACTATTGAAGACTCCCCAAGAAGGAAGGCAGGTGTCTGTCCTGGGACCTAACAGAAGAGGAGTGAAGTTGGCGATAGTGGTCGCCGACTTGGAAGAAGCGAAGCGGCTCGAAGAGATCGGCCGCTTGAAGGTCGGTTTTCTGAGTTGTCAGGTCCGAAGGAGGCTAATGGTGACCAGGTGCCACAGGTGCTTGGCCTATGGCCACAGAAAAGCAGAGTGCAAAGGGGTGGACAGATCTTTCGCATGCTACAAGTGCGGACAGTCTGGCCACACACTTGCACAATGCACTAGGGACGCATTCTGCTTCCTGTGCGCGGGGGATCCCAGCACAGGACTAGAAACGTCACACGTGGCAGGGTCAGGGAAATGCACCTGCTTTAGAAAAATCCTGGAGCAGGCGAAGAGGCTCTAAGACAAAGTCCCTTAAGAGCCACCTAGGCCGCAGAAAAAAAGCGTTTTTTGAGCGAATTGACGGTTCATCGAGTCCCTGGACCCAACTTGTGTGTGTTGAGGGCTCCATGACCGTCAATGATAGTAGGTCCCGTGGACCGGAGAAAGTCGCTTTAGCGGCAGAGTAGGGGATATAAGACCACTCCTGATGGCGATACGCGCGGAAAGTGCTAGCCGGGAGTGGTCCTAAGGTCCCTAAAAAAGGGTGTGTTTTTAGCGGGTCGGCAGAACATCGTCACCCCCGCATAACCTTGTAGTACGGGCTACAGGGTACCTGAAGGCAGGTTTTCACATCCTACGCAACAAAAAAAAAATGTTTGATCAATTAAAAACTGCGTTTGAATAAAAAGGATAATTTTCTGTCTCTCATAAACGATTGCCAAATTTTACGTTCTAGTTTCTAAAATATTTTCTATAAAGGAAAAAATGTTATTTTTTTTTGTCTTTTAAAACTTCATTGATAAAACTATTCAAAAGTTCATTATTTATCCTTTCGCCAAAACGCGTTTAAAGTTTATAAAGTGTTCTTTCTTTAATTGAAATATATGATAGTACAGAGTTAGACAAACTGTTTTTTCGATTGCTTTTCTAAATCTTCGTTCAATATTTTTAAATTAAAATTTATTTGTCTTTTTAAGACTGCTCGAGCCCGTGAATAAAAATGCTCTTACCAAATTTCACTGTCGACATTTCTTGTTCTTAAAAGACAACATAAATTAGCAATCGTCTATTTATTCGAAACAAAAGAGTGACACAAATGAGGCAATTATAATTTTTTGAATAAAAAAAGCTAAATATTATTTTTAAATTATTTCCGAAATTTAGAATAGTATATTATGCATCAAGGGAGGGAATTCCGTGTTTTTTTGTCAAGCACAAATGTTCAAAGAACGAGTGCGAAACGAGTTCGGACAAAAAATCGGCCTCCCGAGGTGCATATGCTATTTTCTATCACAAATGTTCTATCACACAGGTCAGGCAAAACCTGGAAATCAGGGAAAAGTCAGGGAAATTTGGTAGTCCGGGAAAAGTCAGGGAATTTTTTCTTAAAGGACCTAATTAAAAATTCATGATTTTATTACTTTAAATTTCTAATAAACGAAGCAAAATTTAAAAAATCTGTAAAATTGATGGTCAGGAAAAAAGAAAAATTTGTCAGGGAAAAGTCAGGGAATTTTGAAAATGAAATTTTGTGGCCACCCTCATTAAAACATATTAACAAATTATTCTAACTTTCTTGGTACAAGTTCGGAGGCTTATATTTTTAGGAAAAAATTCTCACATTAATGTATTAACATATAATTCTATAAAAATTAAACTCCATTGGAATTCTAAAGTAAAAATCAAATTTTTTAAATGTCTAAATGATTGACGAACGAAATTAATTTTTTTTTAGCTCTTATTCTTTTCACAGTTTAATTAGCTTTCAGAATATAGTAGGACAAGAAGTTTAATTTGTATTCTTAGCCTTTTTATGCCTAAAGATATTTTTGTTTCATCTGAAATGAGTCGTTTCACAATCCTGATACGTAGTATATATTGAATAGACAAAATTAATTACAACAAAAATTGTTTCAGAATCTTATTTGTGCGGACAAAATGCGTTTGATGGAAAGCAAAATCTCGAAACTGTCCAATCAAACAGAAGCAATGCAAACAAAATTATTAGAATATTAAGAAGAAATACAGTTAAAAAAAAGTGAATTGGAAGAGAGCAGAAGAATTTTAAAATGCATGGAAGATATAGTTATGAAAAAAGACAAAGAACTGGAAGAATTAAGGAAACTAAATCGAAACTATCAGGAACAGGTACTTCCAACTATGAACAAGTATCAAGGTAAAAATATTACACTTTTTTATTATTTATTTCTACTATTTAAAATTTTTATTGTTTAGCAATACCAACAAAAATTTTAAATTACGTGAAATACGTTAATTTAGCCTTTAGAAAAAAATGGGGAAAAATGTTAATATTCTCTCTAAATTTCTTGCAGTAAGTTTTCACTCCTGGAAGAGTGGAAATTGAGCCACTTCAACTAGAGTGAGAAACCCACTCTAAAAGAGTCAAATTTCACTCTTAAAGAGTGAAAATTCACTCCAGTTCGAGTGGAAATCCACTCTAAGCAAAAAGTGAACACCCACTCGGACTGGAGTGTAATTTCACTCTTTTAGAGTGTACTTCTCACTCTAGTTGAAGTGGCTCAATTTCTACTCTTCCAGGAGTGAAAACACACTCCAAGAAATTTAGAGAGTTTATTTTACTAGTAACATAAAATAAAAATTATGGGTATTGCTGAAGGTAACCATAATATTATTTATTTTTAGATATGCTTGAAGAAACATTGAAAGAAAAAGAAGAGAAGCTACTCCAAAAGTCGCAATTGAAGGTCGGATACCTAGATAAGGCTAAGAAACTGGTAACATATATTATTTTACTGTTTATGAAAGGTTTCTACCCTAAAATTATTGTGAGCGATTCTATATAAAATTTCTATTTGAAATTTAGTAACGTACTATGTATATTCTTTTTACATTTTCGTAAAAAATATAATATTTGTGCGTGTTCATTATTATTTTCTTATTATCAGACAAATTTTATAATGTTTTTATTCAATTTATTTTTTAGGCACAGTTAAAATTTATTTTCATTGCAAAGTTGCATTTACGTTTTTGTAACATTTTCAAAACCTAATTTAAAGCAAGATTTAAAATTTTTCTAAAGAAAACTTACCTTGATGGGCATATTTTTAAATAAAGTTTTAGATTATAAAGCTTTTTCTTTAAAATTATATCTAGAACGAGAAAATTTTCAATTTCAAAGTCACTGAATTGCAGGTTTTCTTCATCTTCTTACCCGTATTAGAAGAAACAAAAGAAGTAGAAAACTTTCACACTAGTTACATCCATCCTTCCACTATTCACTACTTAAATTTTACGTTGAATCGTATTACATTTTTTAAAATAATGTATTTCAAAATTTGCGTTTTTTAACACTTAAAATTTAAGTTACTTTTTAAATACATTCGATTTATTAATTTTCAAAAACATTTAAATACTTTAACTAAAATTTTATAGAACAAGTGAAAATATTCATTTGTTATAAAAATACAAATTTTTAAATACCGTCGAGCGGGTCTATTTTGTGCACAAAACCGCTCTTTTTCCACTCTATGCTTCTTTAAAATTCAGAATCTGAAAAAGTAAAAAATGTATCTATTCAGTTATGTCGTGTTTGAGTTATTGAAAGTGAAAGTCACGCACAAAATAAACCCCCTGAGGAAATTATTTTGTGCATTAAAGTTTGTTTACTTATCTAGAAAGTTTTGTTGATTGTTTTTTCTGTATGAAGTATTTTTTCTAAATATTCTACAGTACAATAAAGAAAAACTAATAGTTACAGTTAAAAAGTTAGTTAAAACTAAAGTTAGTTAAATTTAGTTAAAGTTAGTTTATTTCATAAAAATACAAAAAGTCATAATTTTGGCTAATGAAGCGCCATAAATAATCCATATATTTATTCTTTTTATTTATTTTAGTAGCGTTTTAGATGCTTTTCCTATGCAAATTTAGAAATTTAAAATTTTTTCTAATTTAACAAAATGGAGACCATTTTCTTAAAAATAAAAAAACTCGAGTTCCTCAAAAACATCATTTTTTATTTTTTCGAAATATTTTTTGTAGTTACTAGATAACAAAATAATTATTTGTTGTATTTTCATTAAAAAAAATTCTTGAGTCTTTCACGATATTTAAGCGCACATAAAACCTATTTAAAAACATTCTTTTCGTTACCTAGTAACTAAAAAAAAAATTCCAAGAAAATAAAACATAATGTTTTTGAGAAATTCGAGTATTTTGATTTTTAAAAAATGGCCGACATTTTGTTTATTTCGAAAAAATTTTTAAAATTCTAAATTTGCATAGAAAAAGCATCGAAAACGCAACTAAAATCAAAAAACAGAATAAATATGTGAACAATATATGACACAATATAAGTCAAAGTAATGAGTTTCAGCATTTAAAAAAAAACAAAAATTCTTACGCCTTTCTCGATGTTTTAGTGCACATTAAACCTATTGGAAAACTTTTTTTTTTATCTAGTAACTACAAAAAAAATTCGAAAAAATAAAAAATTATGTTTTTGTGAAATAATTCGAGTTTTAATATTTTTAAAAAAATAGCCGCTATTTTGTTAATTTTTAAAATTTTTAAAATTTTCAAATTTCTTAAGAAAGAGCATCTAAAACATTTGTAAAATCAGAAAAAAAATTTAAAACATTAAAAAACTAGAGGGATTAATTTTTTTAGCGTTTTCGTTCAAAAACCACTTTTTATCCTAAAACTTTCAAATGCTCGTAACTCTGCAAAAAAAAATACGTGTCTCTTTATTTGCCCTTAAAAACAAGAAAAAGCATATTAAACATGATTTTGAATTTTGAACATATTCGGCCTGCATGATTTGAAATGCAAACAGCCAAAAGAGTTATAGAGCTAAAAAAATTTAGAAAACCACCAATCCTGTGACTTTTCAAATTGAAAATTCCTTAGTAGCAATTATAATTTTTAGGAAAAGTCCTTAAAATATGAATCCTTTAGTAAAAAATACGTTCTAAAGGTGAGTATTAATTCAAAAACTTTAAATTTTGATTTAATTTATCTTTGGAAAATGTTGAAAAATCGTCCCTTTCATCTTCTTTAAAACAGGTTTTTCTACAAATTTAATAAATAAAATTAATTTTATTAATTCAAGTTGAAAAATTTTAAAGTTGTTAATATTAAAGATTCAATTAAATTAAATTTTATGATATTTTAAAGAAATTTAATTCACAATGAAAATGCACATAAAATATCAATTTTTCTGAACCTTTAAACTTGAAAAATATATTTTTTGTTATTAAACTATTAGATACTGTTAAACAGTAATGACCTCAAATAACTTTTAAAAACACATATTGAATGCCCTAGACATTTTATAGATACTATAAATGTCAACTTTTTACCTACTGAGAATATATGTGACCTGGACAGTGAAAAGGGGGCTTACGTGTCAAAAAAAATTTTTTCTACCACACATGCACGAAAACCTCGTGTTTTCGTTCGCCTTAAGCGGGGCAGAACTCACAGTTTTTAGGTCAGTGAACGTTAGAGGTAAAAAAATTCCCGAACAGTGAAAAAAACTCTCATCGCGCAAGCGCATTGCGGCGCGCCGCAATGTATTGTTTTTTCGTTGAAATTTTTAATAAAACGTTCGTTTCAACAATAACTATAACCCATTCATTTATTTTGTAAAATAATATTTATTTATATAATAACCTATTTAATTCTATTTTATCTTCATTCAACATCGTTATATAAAAATATTCATTAATCACATATTTCTGATTCGCAAGGTGTTCCGATTCACAGCACCTTGTGAATCTATTATTTACAATTCAAAACACTTTGTGAATAGGAAACAAAAAATTTTCACTTCCGATTGAAATTACTGCAAGTCTTATTCAAAAATCAATGCATGCAATCGGTAGCAATCTGCCTTTACCTTTTAAGAATGCGGATTCACAAGAGCTTCTGACCTATTAAAAAAAAAGTGAATAGGTTTTTATTTCCGGGGTATATAAAAAGTACAAAATTTGTAGTAATTGAATTTTCAATCAAGTGGCTTTTAGATAAATTAAAAATATAATGAAATAAAATTTTTATCTTTCAAAATGAGTGTATGAATTTAATACAGATTATTTTCGGGTGCAGAAAATTTCCCAAAAACCCAGAAGGTCGAATATCCAAATGGTCGAATTTCAAAAAGTCGAATCTCCAAACGGTCGAATATCTATTTTGTCGAATTTCCAAATGATCGAATATCTAAATTGTCGAATTTCCAAATTGTCGAACATCCATTTGGTCGAATATCCATTTTGGCGAATTTCTAAATTGTCGAATTTTTAAATTGTCGAATATCCACTTTGTCGAATTTCAAAATTGTCGAATCTCCAAATGTTCGAATCTCCAAATGTTCTAATGTCCAAATGTTCGAACTTTTTTTTTCATGTAAGTTTCCTATCTATAAAATGTGTTGGTATAGTAGAGTGGACAAATGCGCAAAATTTAAAATTTCCATAACGATTTTAAATTTCGCGCACTTGTCCACTCACACCGATTTTAACTCAAATCATGTAAGATTTTAAAAGTTGAACAAACTTAATAATTAAATTTCTTCATTAAATATTTATCTTAATTCAACATCGAGGTCATAAACTTTTTTATCAATAAGATCTCTTTAAAAATATTATGCTGTTATCCCTAAAGTAATTTAATCTATTAATATTTATTATTATCACTCTTTTTATTAATTTATTTATTAATATATTCATTAATAAAAAAATTATTATAATTTTTTTATACCCCCAAAAAAATAAAATTTTTAATAAATTAAATGTAAACGATTTAATTATAACTCTTCGATGAAACTTTAGGGAAACATGAACTCGTGCTACTCCTAAAAAATGTATAAAGTTTGAATAATTTTGGAATAATTAAAGAAAAGGAACCTGGGTGCGGGTACAAAAAATCTATTTCAAGTCTGTACTTTCACTGATTTTGTGATTTACTAAATAATGAAATTTGTAAATAGTGGAACAAATATCTACGTTAACTTTACAAATATTTAGAAATTTCTTTTATATTTTGTAATATTATGTCAAAATTTGATATTTAAAAAATTACTTTGCAAACATAAAAACTATTTTAAATATTTAATTTCACTTACTTTGTAACTTAATAAATAAAAATACTTAAAAATAATATAACAAAGATCTCTTATAATTTTGGAAATAAATTTTGTTATATTTTGTATATTTATTTAAATTTTGCCAAACTTAAAAAATAGAACCTAATTTTTGGCAATAAAATCTATTTAAAATCTGTCATTTTCCTGATTTAGTAAATCTAGTAAATTGAAAAACTTTTAAACAGTGCAACAAAAATCTACTGTAAGTTTAGAAGTGAATTTAGAAAAAGTATATTTTTTCCAGAGTTTTGTAAAAATTTGAATTTCCTAACTTGATTGCAGGCAAAAATAAATTTAAAATCTTCAGTTTATCTAACTTTGTTACTTAATAATTAGAAAAACTCTTAGATAATGTAATGAAGATCTTTAATAAATTTGAAAACAAATTTTGGAATATTCTTTTAATTTCTTTTGAATTTTTATAAAATAAAAAAACAGAACCTGAGTACGGGAAAAGAATAGTATATTATGCATCAAGGGAGGGAAGTCCGTGTTTTTTTGTCAAGCACAAATGTTCGAAGAACGAGTGTAGCACGAGCGTAGCGAGTGCGAAACGAGTTCGGAGAACATTGTGCGAGACAAAAAATCGGCCTCCCGAGGTGCATATGCTATTTTCTATCACATATGTACGAAAATCTCGTGTTTCGTTCGCGTTAGCGGGTCAGCACTCGCAGTTTTCAGGTTAGCCCTTTAACGCCGGGACGGACGCTTTTTTTCAGTCTCTTTTAACGTTAATATTTTTTGTTATTAGACACGTAGAAAATTTTCGGAATAACATTTCCTTACGTAATTTTTATCGCTCTTTCAGAATCTGTCATCAAAATTAAAAAAAAAAAAAATTCCAAAAGCTATGGCCACTTTTTTGGAAAAATGCAAATTTTTGACATTTTTGATTCAAAAATGATTTTTTTTTCATGTAAGAAGTAATGACAACAATTCTTCACCTTAAAATATCGCGTCCGCAATATCCAAGCTTCAAAGTTATGAACCATACATTTAAAAATTTCAAGATGGCGGATCCAAAATGGCGATGACAGATTTTTTTTTTCAAAAATTTGACACCCAGTGGACACTTCTTTTAATTCTCATGTTATCTGTATGACAATGAGTGCCTAAACGTTTTTGGGGTCGCTGATTGTGAATCTAAAGTTAGATTTCAAAAATTCAAAATGGCGGATCCAATAAGGCGGTCAATATTTTTGAAATTGATTGGATTTATTTGAAACTTGTTACTCGGGGGTTTTTGGGGTCGCTGATTGTGAATCTGAAGTCAGATTTCAAAAATTTTCAAAATTCAAAATGGCGGAACCAATATGGCGGTCGAAACTTTCGAAATTGATCGGATTCACTTGAAACTTGCTACTCGGGGGTTTTTGGGGTCGCTGATTGTGAATCTGAAGTCAGATTTTAAAAATTTTTAAAATTTAAAATGGCGGAACCAATATGGCGGTCGATATTTTTGAAATTGATCGGATTTTTTTAAATTCGTTAGTTAGGGGTTTTTTGGTCCGTCAAAAACAAATGTAAAGTCATATTTGAAAAATTCAAAATGTCAAATCTAATATGGCTGTCGATATTTTCAATATTGATCGCATTTACATGAAGTTTGTCATCTTGGGCTAAGTATTAGATACATGGTTGTATGTACTGAAGTCATTAAAATTATTTTAATGTTGCACTAGTTTGACATCATCATTTATTTGTTACTTCTTTGAAAACAGCATTTTAATGTAATTTACGATGTAATGTCACTAAGTTCACATTCATTTGACAGCATTTCATATTTCTTTTCCATTTTCCTGAAAACGTAGTAATTATAATATGTTTATCTATATCATAAACTTGTACTTTCTTTGACAACACTCACATTTGTTTTTGAGTCGGGCAACATTAAAATAATTTTGATGGCTAAAGGACGTGCGAAATGCATCTATTATAATATATTATTAATAAATGTATGATACTTTGTCTCACATAAATTTAAACTAATGCTCTAATGAAATTTAGTCTTCTATTCCTAAAATTGACCCTCAAAACCTTTAACTAACCAATTTTGAACAAATCCGATCAACTTCAAAAGTTTCGACCTTCATATTGGTTCCGCCATTTTGTATTTTGAAAATTTTTAAAATCTGACTTCAGATTCGCAATCAGCGACCCCAAAAACCCCCGAGTAACAAGTTTCAAATGAATCCGATCAATTTCGAAAGTTTCGACCGCCATTTTGAATTTTGTTAACCTGACTTCAGATTTGAAATCAGCGACCCCAAAAACCCCCGAGTAGCAAGTTTCAAGTGAATCCGATCAATTTCGAAAGTTTCGACCGCCATATTGGTTCCGCCATTTTGAATTTTGAAAATTTTTGAAATCTGACTTCAGATTCGCAATCAGCGACCCCAAAAACCTCCAAGTAACAAGTTTCAAATGAATCCGATCAATTTCGAAAGTTTCGACCGCCATATTGGTTCCGCCATTTTGAATTTTGTTAACCTGACTTCAGATTTGAAATCAGCGACCCCAAAAACCCCCGAGTAGCAAGTTTCAAGTGAATCCGATCAATTTCGAAAGTTTCGACCGCCATATTGGTTCCGCCATTTTGAATTTTGTTAACCTGACTTCAGATTTGAAATCAGCGACCCCAAAAACCCCCGAGTAGCAAGTTTCAAGTGAATCCGATCAATTTCGAAAGTTTCGACCGCCATATTGGTTCCGCCATTTTGAATTTTGAAAATTTTTGAAATCTGACTTCAGATTCACAATCAGCGACCCCAAAAACCCCCGAGTAGCAAGTTTCAAGTGAATCCGATCAATTTAAAAAATATTGACCGCCATATTGGATCCGCCATTTTGAATTTTTGAAATCTGACTTTAGATTCACAATCAGCGACCCCAAAAACGTTCAGGCACTCATTGTCATACAGATAACAGGAGAATTAAAAGAAGTGTCTACTGGGTGTCAAATTTTTGAAAAATAACTCTGTCATCGCCATTTTGGATCCGCCATCTTGAAATTTTTAAATGTATGGTCCATAACTTTGAAGCTTGGATATTGCGGACACGATATTTTAAGGTGAAGAATTTTTGTCATTACTGCTTACATGAAAAAAAAATCATTTTTGAATCAAAAATGTCAAAAATTTGCATTTTTTTCCAAAAAAGTGGCCATAGCTTTTGGAATTTTTTTTTTGTTAAAATTTTGATGACAGATTCTGAAAGAGCGATAAAAATTACGTAAGGAAATGTTATTCCGAAAATTTTCTACGTGCCCAATAACAAAAAATATTAACGTTGAAAAAGACTGAAAAAAAGCGTCCGTCCCGGCGTTAAAGGGTTAGTGACGTTAGAGATAAAAAAACTTCCGAACAGTGAAAAAAACTCTTATCGCGCAGGCGCATTGCGGCGCGCGCGGAAGTTTTTTTTACCTCTAACGTTCACTGACCTAAAAACTGTGAGTTCTGCCCCGCTTAAGGCGAACGAAAACACGAGGTTTTCGTGCATGTGTGGTAGAAAATCTATTTCAAGTCTGTAATTTCACTAATTTTGAAATTTAATTAATATAAAAATATAAGAATGCAATAAACAGCTACAATAATTTTAAAAATAAATTCCAAAGAACGTATCAATTTGTTAGAGTTGTTAAAAATTTTGAAATACAGAATCTGGTTGCGTTGAGGAAAATGTTTTGAAATCTTTAATTTCGCTAGCTTTTCAACTTTATAAATAGAGAAACTTGAAAACAATTCAATAAAAATTTTTAAAAAATTGTAAACAGTGTAATATTAGTCTACGATAACTTAAAAAATGATTGCTATCAAATTTTTGTTTAAGACAAACGGTGTGCATATCCTGGGTCAATTATTAATAGTCGGTTATTTCCCCATTTCTGTCAATAACTGATTGAAGTCGCCTGGGCATGTTATAGATGCACCTAGCTAAAGTATCAGGTCGCGCCTGTAATTCATTCCAGCATCTACCAACATGCTGAATTAACTGTTCTCTGTTTCTGTCTTCCCCAGACCGCCAGTTTCGAACCATTATTCCCCATACATTTTCGATAGGATTTAAATCTGGTGATTTTGGTGGATGAGGAAGAGCAGTTATTTCGCGATGCAATCCCAACCATTCCTAAACTACTCTAGCCTTATGGACTGGGCTGTTATCGTGGATCATTCGAATTCCAGTTGGGAATAATCGTTGAGCTGTTGGAAGGAAATGATTTTCGACAATGCGCATATAATCTATTGCATTCATTCTGCCATCAATTTCAACTAATTCACCGGTTCCTAAAGGTGAAATAAACCCCCAGAATGATGCAGTTATACGACCACTATGCTGTTTATTAATACAATAGCGAGGATTATTTGCCTCTCCTTTAAGCCTCCAAACTTCTAATCGGCCATCCTCTGCTGAGCAAAAAGACTTTTCATCTAGGCAGCAACAATTTGACCAAAATTGTCTGTCTTTTTGGACATATTGTTGTGCATAGATGACTCTTTGCTCTTTTTGTTCTTGTGACATGAATGGTTTTATGGAAGGGATGCAGCTTTTTAAACCCAATTCGTTGAATATCCTTCTAACTGTCCTAGCACTAATAACGTTATTTATTTCATTGGCACAAGCAGCTGCCGAAGTAAATGGATTTTCTGCAACTACTTCTGCAAGTCGTTCGTCTTCACGTGGAGTGGTTTTTCTGGGCCTTTTGTTATTCTTCCTGTGGTCTTGTAATCCGTTCTAGCCATCTTCTGCGTATTTGACTATCCATTTTCTAACAGTTTTATTGGAGCAGACTATTTCCTCAGAAATGTCATTAGTTGGAAGCCCGGCCGTTGCCAATCCCACGATTCTCCCTCTTGTAGTCACTGTAAATAAGAAAATTAATGTTTTAAAATATTAATAATTTTAATATTTAAAAACTTCAATACATCTTATGTAGTATACATTATTATTTTGTAGAATTTTTACTTATCTTTTAAACATTTTTTTATTTTATATGTCGGGATAGAATCGATCCGTTGGAGCAAAGTTGTGAAGGTAATGTTTAAATAAATTAAACAGAAACACTAGCACATTATATTTTTTAAAAGACAAAACAGTCTTTATTTGCAACGTTTCGTCAGTAATTCACTGACCTCTTCAGGCTGTAACACAATTAATATAACACTTCGGTTGTTATAATGATTTTTAACAACAAACACAAAGAATATTAAATTATTATTTAAGATGTTATAATAATACCTTTCACGAGAAATTTGTTAATACATAATTTTTTGAATAAAATTAATTATCACTAAATAGTGACATTTGTCAAAAACGTGTTTTCGTTAACGAGAAACGGTACAAACTGACCATTTTATTTGTGATAAATTGGAAAAAACTATCTCGTATATGTGTTGTGTTGTTTTGGTCTGACTCTGATCCAAGACCAGGAAAATAATTAAACGATATTTGGTCGCTCTCCATTTTTAATTATATGTCGGGATAGAATAGAATAGAACTGTTTGTCTTAAAAAGTGCGATTACTTAAAAAAGGCGAACACACTTTTGAATGATAATAGTGTTTATAAACAAGTAAAAAAAGACCCTTTAACTAAATTACAATCTGATGTGGCAGTTTTTCTGAAGGACTTAAATAATCGAAATCTTCTTTCTCATCAATTTCATAATAACGCACTGACTCAGACAGATAAATCACTTCCTTTATTTTACGGCCTACCTAAAATACATAAAAAAGATACGCCGCTTAGACCAATTGTCTCATGTGTCAATTCTCCTAACCATTCACTTGCCAAAGTATTATACAATAATTTAAAAAATGCAATTCCTTTTCCATCCTCACATATAAATAATAGTTTTGATTTTAAAGAAAAAATTAAAAATTTTAGTATCCCTAAAGACCACATCTTACTTTCCTTGGATGTTAGTTCGTTGTTTACTAATGTTCCGTGTGATTTGGTCATACAGAGTTTGGACAAACGTTACCATATTATTAGGGAAAAATGCAATATTCCATACTGTGATATCATAGACATGACGAAATTTCTTTTTAACAACACATTTTTCAAATTTGACAACAAATTTTACCATCAAATTCACGGGACTCCAATGGGTTCCCCCATTTCGCCGTTGTTTGCAAATATTTGTATGGAGGATTTGGAAGAGGCTTGTCTAAATGTTCTGAAAGAAAAATATAACTGTAAGATTCTTTTTTATTTCCGTTATGTTGACGATACGATTCTATGTGTTCATAAGGATTTTGTCGAGAGGGTTGTCAGTGTTTTTAACAGTCATCACAAACAACTACAGTTTACCCATGAATTGGAAAACGATAAGAAAATTAATTTTCTTGACTTAACCCTAATTAGGAGAGATAAACGTCTTATAACTGATTGGTATCAAAAGCCAACCTCATCGGGCAGATTGTTGAATTTCCTTTCTAATCACCCTCTAAACCAAAAACGTAACATAGTTTTTAATCTAATTGACAGGGCAATTTCTTTATCACACCGTAATTTTCACAAGGAGAATATTAATTTGGTAAAAGAATTATTATCTAAAAATAACTACCCTCTTAATTTTGTCAATACTTGTATTTCCAGAAGAATTAACTTTATTAAAAATAAAAGGAAAAATAATAATGAAGACAAGGAATTAACAGCTTTTAAAAAATTGTTATATGCAAAAACTCCGAAAATTTCTATTCCTTTTAAAAACAAACAATTTTACTCGAAATGCAAATATAGTTTAAAAGATTATAATTTATGTACAATTCCTAAAGTTCAAAAATCCCTAAAGAACGTAGTTAGATTAGGCAAGGATTATACAGATAAGTGGGAAAAAAGAGGTATTGTCTATAAAATTTCTTGTAAACACTGTGAAGCTGTGTATTATGGCGAAACAAAAAGAACCTTAAGAGTACGTGTAAATGAACATAAAAAAACCAATCGCCTCATTTTAGAACATTGTAAAAAATATAAGCATGTATTTGACTTTGAAAACACAGAAATTGTCGACGTTTAGGACGATTGGAAAAGACGAACTTTATCTGAAATGATGTTTATAAAACACGACCACAATAGCATTAACATAAAAGAAAATATTACAGGGGTAAATAATATTTACAAAAAATTATTGATTAATTCATAATTTAATTTCAACGAAAATTTTAACTTGTAATTCAACATCTAATTTCTTCTTGATACTTATCTGTCTATTTATATTTCTGTTATGACTTGGTATTTAACTGAAATATTTTCGTTGTGTTTGTCAATTTCATTCGCAAAATGGTCAGTTTGTACCGTTCCTCGTTAACGAAAACACGTTTTTGACAAATGTCACTATTTAGTGATAATTAATTTTATTCAAAAAATTATGTATTAACAAATTTCTCGTGAAAGGTATTATTATAACATCTTAAATAATAATTTAATATTCTTTGTGTTTGTTGTTAAAAATCATTATAACAACCGAAGTGTTATATAAATTGTGTTACAGCCTGAAGAGGTCAGTGAATTACTGACGAAATGTTGCAAATAAAGACTGTTTTGCCTTTTAAAAAATATAATATGCTAGTGTTTCTGTTTAATTTATTTAAACATTACCTTCACAACTTTGCTCCAACGGATCGATTCTATCCCGACATATATTTAAAAATGGAGAGCGACCAAATATCGTTTAATTTTTTTATTTTATTTTTACACTAGTGTGACTTTTCTATGATTTTAAAATTTTTCCTTTATTAATAATGTTTTAAATATATTTTTTGTAATTTTCATGTTTGTTTGATATTTTACTAAATTTTTTAAAAGTATTTTTTCATTTTTCTCATATTTTTTAATTAAATGTTACTATTTTCTTTTATTTCTGTAGTTTTTTACTTTCTCATTATTTCTATAACTAGTATTCTTTAATACTTTTTCTGGTTTATGTACTTCTTTTTAATTTCCATTTTACTGTCATTAATTTAATCAATTTTTCAGAAATGAAAAGTACAAATTTATAATTGGTTATTAATTATATTAATTGGTTTCTGTTTTCCTACTTTTTTTCCATTTTCTCATTTTATCGTATTTACTATATTTATCACTTATTTATACTCATTTATTTTTAAATTTTACGTCATACATTAATTTTTATTAATTTTTAATCTAAATTATTTTGGTTTTTCGTAGATATACTCTTGCTTGTTTCTGATTTTTTTTCAAGTTTTTTGATTCATTTCCTTATTTTTTCTTCTTTACTATATCTATAGTTTATTATTTACACTTATTTATTTCTCAATTTTCTCACAGGGGCATTTCCACGCGCGACTTAAGGACGTTTTCGCGATATTTTTTACTATTTTACCCCACCTCCTAGCTTTCTCTGAATTTATAATGCAAAATGACTTTTAAAATCTTAAATCCAGTAAACAGAACTATCTGAAAAATGTATTAAAGTTATTTTTCT
Source organism: Ganaspis brasiliensis (assembly GCA_037103525.1). Taxonomy (NCBI): domain Eukaryota; kingdom Metazoa; phylum Arthropoda; class Insecta; order Hymenoptera; family Figitidae; genus Ganaspis; species Ganaspis brasiliensis. Next base: position 694,733 of record JAZKLR010000434.1, read on the forward strand.
TCTTTACTTTATGCATTTTTTTGCGTAAAACAATTTAATGTGACGCAAGGACTTTTTTTGGACACAAATTTTAGTATATCTAAATATAATGCATGAATAGTTTACAAATTATGAGAATTAAAATATTCTAAGGCTATTTAATATTTGGATATTATTTATAGAATGAGAATACGAGGTTGCGAATAAATTGAAAAACTTTTACTATATATGATAGAACTTGAAAGAGCGTAAAAGTCTGTGACGCACGGACATTTTGTTGGTAACCCACAATAAATAATTGATTATATCTTTTATAATATTTGTTATAGAATTAAAAACTCATTTGGCATCGTTCATAAATCCTTGTATTTCTTACTAGAAAGTGGAATTTTCATTCTATGTTGATATTCAAAAAAGTTATAGGCTAATTATTTTTCGCGATGCAAGGATGAAATATCCGCAGTTACGTGGAAATGCCCACAGGCCATATTTAATATTTAAATGTAAATTCTTTTGGTTTTTTATAAAAAATTATATTCTCTTGATTTTTAAGTCCCTTCTTTTTTTAAAAAAAATTCGTACCCTTTTTTTTAATCTTCATCTACTTTTGCATGTAAAATTTAAGAAACAAACGACACTGTGAACACTGTAATCTGTTTTTTGAATTAAAAAATTTGTTACCTATTAATGCTTATTTCTTGTTAAAATTTAAAAGCAGTTTAACCTAAATTTTAATCTGAAATTAGAAAACAGTTAAAGGACGCACAAAGTTCATGACATTTCTTATTGGTTTTCTGTGGAAAAACGTACTTTTTAGTAAATTTGCTATGAAATCGTCAAAATCACTCAAGTCAGCAATGCACCTGACCAATTCTTGTAAGTGCTTAAAAACAATATTCCGCATAATTTATTTAATAATTTGTTGATGTTAAATATTATTAATTTTTTTCTTTTTAGAAAATTTGAATTTTAGGGTTTTTTAAAAATTTTAATTTAAAAATTTTAATTTAAACTTAAAGTTATTTTAATTTAAAATTTAATTTTAAAGTTTAATTTTAGTGGCATAAAAAATAGTGAGTACCAATTAATTTATAAATAAGTTATGAAATACTATTCTTTGAACACTTTTCAAACACTGACTCGGTTTATTACTACTTTGAGTGCTTCCGTTTCCGGTACCGTTTGAGTATACACGTGTTTTTGTTGGTACAAGACTGATAAGTTAAATTTGAAGTAAATTTAGTGGAATTTTAAGTTCAGGGTGGGTGAGTAGATTGGAGTAGTGTATAAAGAAGTGAGTGAAAGAGTGAGACGGGGCGGTACGTGTGAGAAAAGGTAAAAAAAGAGGAAATTAGCGGGCTAGGGAGTTTAAGGTTAGGAGTGACCGACTGGTATGGAAGGAATGCAGAGTAAGTAGTTGAATGAGTAAATTGTTTTGAGTAAATGAAAAGTGAAGCAGGAGACGAGTAGAAAAGAAATAGATAATAGCAAAAAATAAATAAATAAAAATATTAATAATTAAGCGGTGGTGGCATATAGAGATTACGAGGAGTGATTATAGCGAGACAGAGAGAGTGTGAGAGAGAAAGTAGAGAGTAGTCGGTAAGGCAGCCCTATTGAAAAAAAATGGCCACATTTGTGCCCACATTTGAGGCCTCAAATGTGGCCACAAATGTGGTAGCGGATTTGAAACAGCATATGCGCCCACAAATGAGGCCTCAAATGTGGGCACAAATGTGGCCATTTTTTTCAATAGGGAGGTATGAATTTTGCAGGCAGATCTCCGTCAGGAGACGACAGATGGCAACAAAAGGTAGATAGAGAGGAAAAAGGCGACAAGAAAGACGAGGAAGTAGAAGGGGGAGATGAGCAGCTAGAATTTAGCACGCCGGGATCAGGCAGATTTGTGGTAAACCCGAAAGCGGGAACAGAGACAGGCAGGAGGAAGGGTAAAAAGACGTTGATAGAAATAGAACAGGAGAGATTAGGTAAAAAGGGAGGGTCAGGAGATATAAGGGTATTGCTGCAGATGGACAAAGTAGAGAATGATGAAAAGGTAGAAAAGGAGGAGGAAGAAGAAGGGGTGAAAAAGTTAGACGGGGAGGAGGGATTGGCAGGGCTGATCCAAAAACTAAATGATAAGGTGTTGACTCAGATGGAAGGGCTGAAGGGAGAGATAGGAGGAATTAAGAGTATGTGGGAAGTATGGGAGGCGAAGTGGGAAGAGGAGAAAAAATTGGTGCGGGAAAAAATGGAGGAAATGAAAAAGGAGCAAAATGAGGAGGTAGGAGAAATTAGAAAGAAAATGGAAGAAATAAAAGGAAGGGTAGAAAATGTAGAAAGGAGTATAGAAGAGGGAAAAGGAGAGGGGGATAAGTCTAAAGTAGAAGAGTTAGAGAATAAAATAGAGCAGATGAGTAGAAGAATGGAGGGGTTAGAGAGAGAGAAACGAAAAGGAAAAATAGTGGTCAGAGGTTTGAAGGTCGATAGAAAAGATGGGACGGAGGCAGTGGGTAGGTTGCTAGACGAAATCGGGGCAACGGTGGAGGTAAAGGAAGTAAGAGGAATAGGTGGAGAAGTAGAAGGCAAACCGAAGATTTGGAGGGTGGTGTTAGGAAGTGAAGAGCAAAGAGGGGAGGTAATGAGAAAGAAAAGTAAGCTGAAGGGGAGAAAGATAAAAATAGATGAAGATAAAACCTATGAAGAAAGAAGAACAGGGTGGCTGCTGGAAGAGAAGACATGGGAAATGAGGAGGGAAGGGAAGGTAGTAAGGTGGGGAAGAGAATGTTCCTGGGCTAATGGGGAGAGATGGGCGGTGAGAAAAGGCTCGTCGGAGGTAGTAAGGGAGGAAAGAGAACAGGTTTTTGGCGAGGAAAGGAGAAGAAGGGAAGGAAAAATTCCGGACTAAAAATTGTGTTTCGGAATGTGTCAGGTTTAACGAATAAGGAGGAAGGTTTTTGGAGAACGTTAGGTAACTAGGATATAGTGATGATAAGTGAGACGTGGGTGGAGGAAAAAGAGTGGGAAGGGATAAAAAGAAAGCTACCGAAGAAACTTAAGTGGAACATGCAAAAGGCGAAAAGAGAACATAAAAAGGGTAGGAGTTCAGGAGGAATGATCTCGGGAGTAAGACTAGGAATTAAAGAGAGGAGGATAGAAGGTGGCAAAGATAGAGATGGAGTAATGGTAAGAAGTATAGAGGTAGGGAAGGAGTAGTTAACAGTAGTGGGGATGTATAAAAGAAGAGGGGAGAAGGAAGGTTGGAAGGCATTAGAAGAGTGTATTTAGTAGGGGATAAAAAGGAAGGTGGTTATAGGGGGGACTTAAATGCCTGGACTGGGGAACTAGGAGGAGGAGAATGGAACAAAGAAGAGGAAAGATTCGTAAGAGTATCGAAACACAAAGAAGTAGATGACGAGGGTAGGAAAATGCTGAGTCTGATAGGGGAAAGAGGATGGATGATTTGTAATGGGAATACAGAAGGAGACGAAAAGGGTGAATTCACATTTACCGGAAAAGGGGAAACGGTAATAGATTATGTGCTAGTAGAGGAAAAAGTTAAAAAGTTAATTAAAAGATTAGAAGTAGGATGCGAAACGGATTCGGGACATTTTCCAATGGTACTTGAGTTAAACATGAGAGGGCCAGACAGGTCAGGAAAAACAGGGGGTGAGAAAGGAAGAAGGCAGAAAATGGGTAATTGGAGGATTGATAGGTTAAAAGAGTTTGAAGGTAGAATGGAAGAAAGAAGGAATAAGTGGGGAGAGGAAGGAGGGGTAGAGTTCAGGGTAAAGAGAATGGTAAAGATAATGGAGGAGGTTAGAAGGATGGTAGAGACAAAGGAGGAAAATGAGGGAGAGAAGGAAGAAAAAGGATGGTGGGACGGGGAATGCGAAAGGAGTAGAGAGGGACTAAGGGAGGATATAAAGAAATGGAGAAGGGGGGAAATGTCGAAAAAAGATTACAATAAGAGACATAAAGAGCATAGTAAGTTGGTAAGACGGAGTATTTTAAAAATTTAAGTGGAGGATTAGAAAAGGCAGTAAGAGGAGAGGGTAGGAGAAGAAGACTGGATAAGGAATTAGAGGAAATCAGTAGGGAAGAAGTAGACAAAGCGATAAATAGGTTAAAGAAGAACAAAGCGGCGGGAGAAGATGGAGAAGATGGAGAATGTTTAAAATTTGGGGGGGGGGAGAGCGTTAGGGAAGAGATATGGAGGATAGTGAATGCGGTGTGGAAAGGGGAAGGGTTCTCAGAAGGTTGGAGAACTGGCCTGGTGGTACCTATATTGAAGAAAGGAGAGGGAAAGAAAGTGGAAGAATTCAGAGGGGTGACGTTGATGGCAATAGGATATAAAGTATACGCGGAGATAATTAGGAAGAGGGTGGAAGACAGGGTGGAGGAGTTAGAGATTATACCACATAATCAAACAGGGTTCAGAAAGGGAATGGGCACGGTAGACAATATATACGTATTGAACTACCTGGTAAACAGGAACTTGGTGAGAAAAAAAAGGAAAATTGTTAGCGGTTTTCGTGGACTTAAAGGCGGCTTTTCCATCGGTCAATAGGGGGATTTTATGGAGAATGTTAGAGGAGAAAGGGATTGAACAAGGATTAGTGGAGAGAATAAAGGAAGTGTATGAAGATACCAAAGAAAGAGTTAGAATTGGAGGAAGGATAGGAAAAGTGTTCTGGTTAGCGAGGGGACTGAGACAAGGCTGCCCCATTTTAGGGAATGGAAGAGTGTATACACTGGCTTACGCGGATGATGTGGTGTTAATGGCTGAGGATGAAAATGGAATGAAACTGTTGTTGAGAGTGTTTAAGGAGTATGTAAAGGGTAATGATCTGTGTGTGAATGTGGAAAAACCAAAATTGTTGAGGTTTCGAAAGAAAAGAGGTAAAAATGAAGAGGAGTGGAAGATGAATGAAAAAAAATTGGAAGAAGTGAGCGAGTTTTGTTATTTAGGATATTGGTTTAAATATAATGGTGGACAGGAGTTGAATATTGAGAGAAGGCTTGAAAAAGGGGGAGAGTAATGGGACAGGTAGGGGGAAAGGTGAAAGAAGATTGAAGAATGACTGGAAAAGGAGAGTGTGGTTGTTTGATATGTTAGTATGGTCAGTGGTAAGTTACGGAGCAGAAGTGTGGGGTTGGAAAGAAATAGGGAGATTGGAAAGCATGCAAGAGAGGTACTTGAGATGGACGATGGGGGTGAGCTGGAACTGTCCCGGTTACATGATAAGAGAGGAATTGAATAGGGAGAAAATGGTTGTAAAGCAAAGGAAGAGGACAAAAAGCTTTGAGGAGAAAATGGAGCAAGGGAAGGGTAGTAAATTGGCGCAAATGTGTTGGGGCTTGGTAAAGGAAGGAGAAAAAAAGGGCGTAAAGGGACTTAAAGGATAGGAGAAGGATAGAGTGGAAGCTATGGGAAAGGGAAAAAAGAGAGGAGAGAGTGAGGGGAAGGAGACAGAGAGATGGTGTAGAATAGACAGGGAGGAAAGATGGGAAAAGATAGGGGAGTCTAGGTACAACAGGTGGTACAAGAGGGTGAAGGGAGAGGGGGTATCAGAATACCTTGAAAAAATGAAAAAACAGGCGAAATGGAGCAGAGTATGCAAATTTAGGTTGGGGGAAGGAGTTAGAGAATGTAAGTATTGGATGGAGGAGCAGGAAAAACGGTGCAGGATATGTGGGTTTGAGAAAGAAGACTGGGCGCATGTGTTAGAAAGATGCATGGGAGATATGGATGAAGAGAAAAGTGTGGAGGAAAAAGTTAAATGGATACTAGATGAGAACGGACAAGGGGAGTGATGGATGAATGAGTTAGAAAGAATGAGGAGAGAGAAAAGTGAGGGTTTAAAATAAAGAAAAAGGGGGAGGAGATTCGGTGACAAAGCCAGAAAGGGCTAAAGGAACAGGAAACGGAAGCCCTGGCACTGGTGGCTTTAGGAGATAGTTTTCAATTATAAGCGTAAATAAGAATGCGTTAGGTTAAGGTAATGGATTGTATTTGCGAATATAGGTTAAGATAGAGTGTATGTATAGAGTCTCGAACTCTGCGGTAGCAGAGAGAGTAAATAAACATATATACTACTTTGAGTGATTTTTGACGACTTTATTGTAAATCTACGAGAAAGTATTTTTTTCCCAGACAAAAAAAATATTCTTCAATAAAATATTTTAAAAATGGGAGTAATTTTTTGTATTTCTGGAACAAATTCAGGTAGTCAGAAGATATAACATTTCTGTATTTTTGGATCATCCTGTTATGTATACATGAAATTATTTAAATTGTTTAATTTAATCGGTATTAATATACTTCATTGTTCATATATCTGCATTAAATGAAATTTATTTTAATTAAAAATGAAATGGTCAATAGAAGTTAGAATTAGTTTAAATTTGGATAAAATCAGTAGCGTGTCCAGAAATTTCTCCAGGGGGTCCACGAAAATGATAAGACCTTTCTTTTGCACTGAGAAAAGTATTTTCTTGATTTAAATATAATTATTTGTTTGAATGATTTTGGTTGAATAAATAATGTTTTTAAGTTTAATTTCAATATATTAGAAATATCTGTAGTTTTTATGTATCTGTAATATATCTGTAATGTATTTTATGTTTGAAGATAATTTACTGTTTATTTGATTAAAAACTAAATTTTGCTCAAATTAAACCAAATTTATGTTCAAAGTCTTTATACTTGAAAGAAATATATTTTATGTTTGATTCAAACATATTGAATGCGCAGAGGTCTTTACGCATTCAATATGGCGTCGTTACTGTTCTGACGTTAGTTTACTTTTCCTGTAGAACGTGTACGCGTTGTTTCTAGTAGTTACGTGTGTTTATCGTTTTTTTGGAAGAAAATGTTTACAATCGTGATTTTCTTTTCATTAAAGTTATTTTCTAAATGTGTAAGTGTTATCATTTTATTGAAAAATTTAGATATATCTGAAGTGATTAAAACATTTCTGCACAAGTGAGTTTACTAAAGATATTATTTCTTATGTGCATTTTTCTTGTAAATTAGACTCATTCAAAGTTCCATATTTCCAGAATTGTGTGCAGTTAGTGAAAAGTGTAATTTTCTTCGGTTTTCATAGTTTATATATTAAGACTTGAAGTAATCTCAAACATAAAGGATGCTTTATATAAAAGCAAGAAACAAAAATTAAACTATCGTGGAACATATTTTGTGTTTAAAATAAAACAATTTTGTGTTCAAAGTAAAAGAATAATATAATAAGGATAAAAATTTCTTTTATTTAAAATAAAATTTACTGTGTTTGAAATGAAAAATTATATTTTGTTTAAAGCAAATAAAATTTTTGTTTGAATCAAACAAAAAATATGTTTAAATCAAACATAGACGATCAACCACTAAATTGGTTAGAATCAAACTTAATTATGTTTGACTGTATATCAAAGTGAAATTAAGTTTAAATCAAACATATTATGTTTGATTCAAACAAAATTTTTTCTTAGTGTGGTTATGATTTTAAGCCCCAGGGGGGGCATGACCCTTATGATCCCCCCCCTTGAATGAACCAATGGATAAAATGTAGTTCTGATTTATGCAAACTTTAAATAATGTAAAATGAGGCTCATTGAAATAATCAATTGCATGTAGATGAAATAAAGGATTACGCCTGAATATATATATCTGGAATTAATTTAAGGCCTTAATAAAGAATTTAAAATCGTGAAGGTTAGATTAATTAATTATTGGTTTATAAAGTATTAAATAAGAAATATATTAATAATAATAAATAAATAAAAATCAGGACTGTTAAAAATGTAGATAATTAATTAATTTGAAAATTATTATCGCAATTTACATTTGTAACAATGACACTTTAGATGAGTAACAATTGAAATTAATTGGTTTATGAAGTATTCAAATGCATAGAAAAAAAAGGTTTGATTGTTTTACATGCAAATACATTTTTTAATTAATTAATTTAGAAATTTGATATTAACCAATTTCAAAAACAGTTACATTTTAGAAGCTACAAAAATAAGGAGATAACAGTGAATTTTAATAACTCTTATTTAATTAAATAAACGCGTGAAACTCGTTGTTCTTGGAAAGTCACGCGTTTATTTCGTATTTGCTATCAGTTCCCTCACAATTATACCTGACAGATTTGCAGAAGGATGTCTATCCATATTTCGAAATAATTTAATTTTCTAAAAAATATTGTGAATTATTATTATATTATATTGTGAATAATTTCAATTTAACATTTTGTGAATTTTCACTGTATTGAGAATTGGAATATAATATATAGTAAACACTACTATACATATATATATATATATATATATGTTATTGTCAGGGAACAGGCACATGTGACAGAATGATGAGAACCGTAAGCAGAAAATCATAAGAGCGACAGAGACAGTAACGTCAACTATGACCAATGAGAGCACATGCGCAGTAAAAACATTTTTGTCGATATATCGATGTTCTCGATTTTATATTTCTATCGCTCTCCTTCTCATGATTTTCCGCTTTAGATTACTCTCTTCGACGTGACTTCAACCTGTTTACTTATTGATAATAATTTGCTACTTCCCTCCTGGATATTTGCTATTAGTCATAAAGCCAAATAATAAAAGAAAGAAAGAAAAGAAAGAATAATTTGCTACTTGCTATATGTATTGTATTTTGATTGGTTGCTAAATACTTCTGAGACATATTAATAGATTTAGACATGTAATGTATAAGGCAAAAATCAAACATGCTTTTTATGTAAAGGAATTTTCTTTTATCATTATTATTCATTAATTGATTTTTTGTGAAAGTGAATGCATTAATTCACCAAATAAGGATATTTTGATATTTAATATGTCAATATTTTATATGGCTTTATCAAACTTTAGGCTGATCGGCTAGCGCCCAAAAAGAAAAAATATCCTGATTTCACTGTCGAAATTTCTTGATTGTAAAGAACAAAATAAATTATCTAAAATTATCTCAATCTTAACTTAAAATAATTATAGTTTAAATCAATTAAGACTTTTGAGGATAAACAGTATACTGCGAATAATGATTTCTAATTTCAAATTAAATTTAAAATAATGTAACTTGCAGAATATTTTAACTTTTAATTAATTAATAAATTCAAACTTCGATTAATTCAACTGCTATTGTAAATTATAACAGATATTGTATGTTGATGGTAAAAATGTTAATAATTTATGATAATTAATTTCTTATTTCAGAATTTTAACGGCAATAACCGGTTGGTAAAAAGTTTGGTGGAAAAAGCAGCCGATGAAGATGAAGAGACTCAACGAAAAATCCGAGCAGTTAGAGTATTTTAATTCGCCAAATGTTCCAATTGCGGAGGTAATTGTAAACGACTTTTAATTGTATTTCAAACTTTGAAGATATTGCGGCTATGTAACACTCAACGTATTGAAAAGTGTAAATAAAGATTGGATGCCATGCCATTTAGTTAGAAATAAGTTTTCGACTGTGTAGTAGTAGTAGTTTTTTACTTCCATTATTATATTTCAAACACTTATTTTTCGATTTTGAAAGAAAGGAAATAAAAAATAGAAAAACACTATTTTTGTACTATGATGACGTTAAATTAAAATAAAATACCTAATTATTTTCAAGACTGAGACTATATAATTCTCAAAGTTTTATAAATTAAGGTTCGAGGCCAGTTACATATAGAAAATAAGGCTGATCAAACCTGAGAAGAAAAATGCTCTCACATGATTTCAATGTTGACGTCTCTTGGTTCTAAAAGACGAAATAAATTAGTTAATGTTGATTTATTAGAAATAGTACAGTGCCACAAGAGGTGGCACTTCAATTTTGTTGCTAAAAAAAACAACTAAATAATATTTTTTAATAATTTATAAAAATTTTTAAAATACTTAAAAAATAATATTTAGCTCTTTTTACAGCAACAAAATTAAAGTTACACCACTTGTGCCACTCTATTATTTCTAATATATCAACTTTAACCAATTTATTTTATCTTTTAAGACCGAGAGACGTCAACATTGAAATCAGGTGAAAGCATTTTTGTTTACAGGTTTGATCAGCATTATGATTTCCTCAAACTAACTAATACTTTGTTATGATGCATAATATGACATCTTCCATTAATTCATTACAAAAAAATCGTCTTTATAATTATACGTTTAATTCTTGTGATTTTAAAGCTAAAACCTTCATCAATGTTTTAAAAAATTAAGCTTCGAAGCCATTTAGTTAGAAAGCAGTAAATTTTGATGATTTGATTTTTTACAATTGTCTAATAATTTATTTGTTTAAGTACACAAGGGGCCGTTCAAAAAATACGTAGCGCATTTTTGGTGTTTTTTGTCCTCCCCCTTCTCCCTTCTACCTATGTAAGGCACCGTAATTTTTTTCTGACCCACGCCCCTAAAGACGTTATGTAATTTTTTCAACATTTTTTCATCGTAGCTAATCAATTGAAAAAGGTAGGATTTTTGCTGAAAGTAAAGTTTGTCTTTATTAAAAATGCTTTCCTCTATGATTCATATAATTAATAATTTTACATTAAACTCTAAAACATCCAACGTTCTTAGATTTATTTTAAATTTGTCTTTTAAATAGCGTGTAAGTACACTCAAAGAGTTCAGATAGTAATTATTATAAAAGATAAAGACATATTCACTGTATAACCCTTTTTGGGGTCTTTACAGACTTTATCCCTTTTTACCTTTACTTCCTTGCAACATGCCACACCCCCACCTTTGCATCCGTGGCCGTCTATATTAAAAGTACTCGTATTCACCTGGCTAGCGGATCACATAAGTCGGCCACACATCTAAGTACTTACCTTACTTGATGTTCCTTAACTTCCATGACCACGAAGTCAGGCAACTCGCCACCTGAGCCATATCAGCGGTTTATAGTAATTATAATTATATTATAGCTTATTAAGCATTGGTTTTTACAACAAAAGTTTTTAAATTGGAATAGTCATGTAAAACGAAAAATTTTCCCAATGAAGATAGTAAGGTTTTCATTTAAAAAAAGAAATATTTACATTATTTAAAGAAAAATTTCTTTTCCATGCTATGAAAATTTACAATCTACCATGGAAAAATTCACATTTTGTGTGAGTATCATAGATTAAAAATCAGGTAATTTAAGTAAAAATTAATTCCTACTGTTTTTCAGTGTACTAATCTTAATAAATAGAAAAAGGAAAGTTTCGAACCCTGACGGGACGGCCAAATGCGAAATTCGCGTAAAACATACGTTCGCGTCCAAAAACATCCAAAATGTATATCTGAAAAGTAACGGTTAAGATAATAATAAATATGACTAGCTTTCGAGCCCGCCTTCGGCGGGCATCGAAATCTAGTGGCGCGCCACCAACAGTATTTTTTGACAAAGAGTATTTTCTTACAGAAAGTGATTTTTTTACAAAAAGTATTTTATGATGGAAAGTATTTTTTGACAAAAAGTATTTTCTGACAGAAAATATTTTTTGCCAAAAATTATTTTTCACTACCCTTTTTCACTACTCTGAGTCTTTGATCCTCTCTGACGTCATCTCACCTAAAACTTTGACTTTAACTGTTTCACTCGTACAAACTCAAGTTTTTCTGCATTTGTGAAAGAAAATAACGTTTCTACCACACATGCACGAAAACCTCGTGTTTTCGTTCGCCTTAAGCGGGGCAGAACTCACAGTTTTTAGGTCAGTGAACGTTAGAGGTAAAAAATCTTCCGAACAGTGAAAAAAACTCTCATCGCGCAAGCGCATTGCGGCGCGTAGGACACCCTATAATGATGATCAATAATGATCATCAACAATTAACCCTTTCCGACCAACCCTCATTGTGATAATCAAGCTTTACAACATTAAATCAGATTCACTAGCACAAAGATTTTTTTAACAGTCGACCGTGGTATGAATAATGTCAGTGGGACACCCTAGAATGATGATCAATGATGATCATCAACAATTAACCCTTTCCGACCAATCCTCATTGTGATAATCAAGCTTTACACATTAAATCAGATTCACTAGCCCTAAGATTTTTTTATCCTTTGACCATGCTATGGATCATGTCACTGCGATTCCCATGAATAATGATAAATGATGATCATCAACAAGTAGCCCTTTCCGACCAACCTATATTGAGAAAATGAAGCTCAGTGAGACACCCTAGAATGATGATCAATCATGATCATTAACGATTAACCCTTTCCGACTTACGTATATTGAGATAATTAAGCTATACTAACTTGGCTAAAATTCAGTAGCCCCAAGATTTCTTTAACACTCGACCATGGTATGGATTATGTCAGTGGAACACCCTGGACCAATGTTCAATGATGATCATCAACAATTAACCCTTTGCGACCAACTTATCTTGAGATAATTGAGCTATACCACCTTAAGTCAGATTCAGTAGCCTCAAGATTTTCTATTACTCGACTATGGTCTGGATTACGTCAGTAGGACATCCTACAATGAAGATCAATGATGACTATCAACAATTAACCCTTTCCGAAGAACCCATATTGAGATAATCAAGCTATACAAACTTAACTCTCATTCACTAGCCCCAAGATTTTTTTAACACTCGACCATGGTATGGATTATGTCAGTGGGACACCCTGGAATGATGTTCAATGATGATCATCAACAATTACCTCTTTTCGAGCAACCGATATTGAGAAAATAAAGCTATACCACCTTGGCTCATATTCACTAGCCCCAAGATTTTTTTATCACTCGACTATGGTATGGATCATGTCTGTGGGACACCCTAGATTGACGATCACTGATGATCATTAGCAATTAACGCTTTGCGACCAACTTATCTGAAGATAATAGAGCTATACAACCTTAGGTCAGATTCACTAGCCCCAAGATTTTTTTGACACTGGAATATGGTATGGATCATTTTAGTGAGACACCCTAGAATAATTATGAATGATGATCATCAACAATTAACCCTTTCCGAAGAACCCATATTGAGATAATCAAGGTATACAAACGTAACTCTAATTCACTAGCCCCAAGATTTTTTTTACACTCAACCATGGTATGAATTATGTCAGTGGGACACCCTGGAATGATGGTTAATGATGATCATCAACAATTAACCCTTTGCGGCCAACTTATCTTGAGATAATCGAGCTATACCACCTTAGGTTAGATTCACTAGCCCCAAGATTCTTTTGACACTGGACTTCGGTATGCATTATTTTATTAGGACACCCTATAATGATGATCAACGATGATCATCAACAATTAACCCTTTATGACCAACCCATATTGAGATAATCAAGTTATACTTACTTGGCTCAGATTCAGTAGCCTCAAGATTTTTTTTACTCGACTATGATATGGATTATGTCAGTAGGACACCCTAGAATAATGATCAATGATGATCATTAACAATTTACTCTTTCCGTCCAACCCATATTGAGATAATCAAGCTATACTAAATATGGCTCAGATTCACTAGCCACAAGATTTTTTATCACTTGACCGTGGTATGGAACATGTCAGTGAAACACCCTAGAATGATGATCAATGATGATCATCAACAACCGACTTACCCATATTGAGATAATCAAGCTATACTTATGCGGCTCCAAGTCACTAGCCGCAAGATTTTTTTAACACTCGACCATGGTATGGATCATGTCAGTTGGACACCCTATAATGATGATCAATGATGATCGTCAACAATTAACCCTTTTCGACCAACCCTCATTGCGATTATGAAGCTTTACCACAATAAATCAGATTCACTATCACAAAGGTTTTTTTAACCGTCATTGATGATCATCAACAATTAACCCGTTGCGACCAACCCATCTTGAGATCATCAATCTGTACCACCTTGGCTCAGATGCACTATCCCCAAGATTTTTTAACACTGGGCTATGGTATGGATCATTTTAGTGTGACACCCTAGAATGGTAATTAATGATGATCATCAACAATTAACCCTGTTCCACCGACCTATTTTGAGATAATCAAGCTATACTAGCTTGGCTCAGATTCACTAGCCCTAATAATTTTATAAAACTCGTGCATGATCTGGATTAAGTCAGTGGGGTACCCTAGAATAATTATGAATGATGATCATAAACATTTAACCCTTTCCGATTAAACCTTATTTAGATAATCAAGATATACCTCCTTGGGGGCTATTCATTACTTACGTAAGCATCTCGGGGGGTGGGGGGGTTTAAAAAATCTCTACATATCGTCACCCTAACATGCAAACCTCGTAACTCCATTTTTATCAAAAATGACTTTTTAATGTAATTCGTTGCATTTTACATGAATGAATACATATTTAAAAAGACATAACTCTAATACAATAAATAATGTCAAAAAATCATAATTGAAAATCGCGAAATGTACAGGAATCAATGGTGCGTGTCAACAGTTTTCTTGCTCTCCTGTAAAGTTGCGTCAAATGGAGTTACGAGGTTTGCATGTTAAGGTGACGATATGCTTACTTCGGGGGAAGGGGGGTGTAAAAGCAAATCTTACTTAAGATTTAACTATGAAGTGAAATTCATCTGGAAGCACGATATAAAATTAAGGTGCACGGTGGGTCTGAACCAAGTTCAACCCAAAGGTTAAGGCACTTCAAATTTTCTTGTTAATTTCTACTGTATTATGTCTCCTGAGTGATTCAAGACCAAATAGAAAGAAATCGTTAGACGCATTTTTTAAAAAATCGAGTTGTATTTTTTATGCTAAAAACACTGCTACTCAGCAATAACTTCAACCCAAAAATCTAAGCTCTTCAAATTTTCTTGTAAATTTAATTAAAACTATTATTTTTTAAGTAATTTAAAACCAAAAGAAAAAAAGGTTAATTGAATACATTTAGTGAAAAGTTGATTTTTTATATTATTGTTTGTTGAACACACTACTTCTTTAATAAATTAATATTCGACTATAATTTTATTTTTTTACCGAACATTATTTTTATTAAAAGTAAAAAATCGAATCAAAATTGTTTTAGTAATAATTATTTATTTGTTTGTTAAACTATAGACATTAGCGGAAGATTGAAAACAGTATTTAAAATAAACGCTGATTAAATCATTGTTTTTTTAGACATAGTTTCGGGAGAGTCGGATAGCCTCGGACAGCGGGTAGCCCTGAACACTCGTGAAATACAATAAACTGTATACTTTTTAAATTTAACACCACGTTTGTGTCGTTCCACATGATCTTAAAATATAATTTAAAAAGTGGAGTATATCATCATTAATTATATACTTACGGACTATGAAATTTGTTAATATTGTTTTTGTTAATATAAAGTTTTTTTACTTTTTATAGCAAATTTACCAAAATATATCACCGTTGGGTAGCCACGGACATTTTTTGTCGTGTACTACCAGACACATTTTGTGAGTAGAAATCATTTGTTTCTGTCAAAATAACAATTATGTTGTTTACGTTCGGTTAATTGTGATTTATACAAAATTAAGAATCAATGTTTAATTTATAGCAAAAGAACAGAAATTTATTAGAAAATAGCTGTACAACAGGTATTTTATTTTAACATCACTTTTCGTAGCGTTTAATTAACAAGTTTTTTAGAGTCCGGAGATACCAGACACTTTTTTTTCATAACCATTTTTAGCATAAAATAGTTTTCTTTTATTCCCTGTATGTTTATTTTTTGTATTTATTTTTTAAAGGTATTGGTAATGATACTCTAAATATAAAAAACCTCAAGCACTAAAATTAAGATCATTATATTATAATATATAATTCAAAAAGCTTAAGTGTCCGGGGCTACCCGACTCTCCTCTAAATACTTTCTCAACTTCGTCTTTCAACTTCTTTTTTATGGGAAATATCTTTTTAGTTTTGCCATAACAAAGCAAACAAATTTTGAGTCGATTTAAAGCGTGTGTATTAATCATTTTTATAACCGCACAACTTAAAAGTATAACTTTTTTATAATTATTGACAACAGCAGAAATAAATAAATAAATGTGTACTGTTAAAGAGTACTTTTGTTTTAAATTACTCATTAGATAATGTAGAAACAAAAATTCCAAAAAATTTGATGTTAAAAAAGTTTTGGCTTGAAGTTATTGCAGGGTAACAATGTTTTTAACTTAAAAAATACAAAAATTCGATTTTCTCATAAATGTTTATAACGATTTTTTTCTTTTTGGTCTTAAATTACTCAGGAGACATAATAGAATAGAAATTCACAAGAAAATTTTAAGTGCTTCAACCTTTGGGTTGAACTTGGTTCGGACCCACAGTGGGTGAATATACACACCTTAAATTGTTTAAGGCGGTCTGTTTGACGGTCGACGACCAACAGATTATGCAATAGAGTAAGAAAGACAGACAGTATATGTGTCTCTTTTACTCCAATGTAATTTCTGGCGGTCAACGACCCACCAACAGAGCTGCAAATGCTTTTTTAGTTGTTACTTTTGGCCAAAAGAAAATTTACTGTAGTCGTAATTAAATGCGATTACAGATAAGGAATAAAAATTAAATTATTATTTAAGCAATCTTTAAACAAATTAATAGTGTTAACTACCAACATTTTTTACACTGAACCTACAAATATGCAGCTTTTTCCTGATTTTGCAATAAATCGATCTTTATATGATTACGGCTAAGAAATAAGTAATAAATTATTATTTAAACTTTTTTTAAACATATTAATATTGTTAACTAGCAACTTTGTTCACATTGAACCTACAGATATGCAGTTGTTCCTCATTTTGTAATTAATCGACCTTTGTATGATTATCGACAAAAACTTTAACAATAATAAGGTAGTCGATTGTTTTGCCAGAGTATCGATTTACCAGAGTACGATTTGAGCCTGATTCTGCCAACTTCAGAGTAAACTTTAGTTCGACGCATGTGGCATGAAATAGAAACATAACAGAAGTGCAATTTTCGGGTAAAATAAACGTGTAACGTGTACGTTTGTTTACGTTTGCACTTTTAAAAAGTTTGAAATATAATTTTAATCAAATTAAATAATTTGAAGTGCTTTAAAGGATTAAAATTGTGTATAGAATATGGAAGGTAGATATAATATTGGTAAGTTTTTATAAATAAATTGTATTTAGGTTTAGATTAAATTTGGGTTAAAATATTGTAAACATGAAAGTTAAAAGGTTTAAGGGAATAATATAATTATTTTCAGATTATTTAACTTCAAAATAAATAATAGAAGCAGATGTTTCACAGAATCAGCATAATAATTATCCATGGCAGTCATAAAATTGGTAAGTTTTCACAAAATAAACATGTTTTATATATTTTTATTAAAATAAGATTATTAGTGTTTTAAAATAAATTAGTTAAGATAAATAATATTTTCTCTCTTTCAATTATTAACTTTTAATAAGAAAATAAATTATTTAACATAAAAAGCTTTAGTAATGTCAATTGTGTAATTTAGTATTAATTTTTAAGCAAATTTAAGCAATCTTTTATTATAATATTGAAGTTTAAAAAAACTTAAATTGTAAAAATACATTAAAATGAATACTAATTGTAGGAAATAACTAAAATTACTTTTTTCAGAAAATATCTCTATTACAGAAATATTTATTGGAAGCTGGAAGACTAAATAAGAAAGATTCAAATGGATTCGAACATCAATTAGCAACATTTCCCCGGATCAAAAGTTTTATGAACTTTTGAATAATAAATATTAACTAGAAAAATTAATTATATGCAATAAAGTATAAAAAGCAATTAATATTATTTCTTATTTTACAGGATATCAAGAAAAAGAAAACAGTTTAAAGTAGAAGAAAACAAGCTGCCACACATCTTTCAAACAGCAACAAATTTCATAATGGGATACAATAAGATGCATTTCAGTAAAAAATTTTAATTATCTTAAAATTTAAAACTTATATAGCCTTTTAATTAATTTTGTTCGTTTTTAAAATAACCCAAGTCATTAATTTTGAATTTAAAATTAAAATAATTAAATTCATTAAATACCAACATGTTTCTAAATTTTATTTCAGCAGACATTTTTTATAATCTTCAAATTAAAAACTTTATTTGCCTGGTTTAAAATCACTTAAGTCACTAAATTTGCCTTTAAAATTAACATAATTAGATTTATTAAATACAAACATGTTTCTAAATCTCATTCAGCATACAATTTTAATAATCTTTAAATTTAAAACTTTATTTGCCCGATTATTAATTTTTTTCAGTTTTAAAAGCACTTAAGTCTTTAATTTTGTCCTTAAAATTGAAATAATTAAATTTATTAATTAAAACATGTTTTAAAATCTACTTTTAGTGCAAATTTTTTATAATCATAAAATTAAAAACTTTATTTGCCCGGTAATCAATTTTTTTCGTTTTTAAAAGCACTTAAGTCTTTAAATTTGCCCTTAAAATTAACACAATTAAATTTATTGAATACAAACAAGTTTCTAAATCTTATTTCAGAATAAACTATTATAATCTTTAAATTAAAAACTTTATTTGCCCGGTAATTAATTTTTTTCGTTTTTAAAATCACTAAAGTCATTAATTTTGCCTTTAAAATTAACACAATTAAATTTATTGAATAAAAACAAATTTCTGAATCTTAATTAAGAATACAATTTTTCTAATCTTTAAATTAAAAACTTTATTTTCCCGATTATTAATTTTTTTCGGTTTTAAAATCACTTAAGTCATTAATTTTTCCTTTAAAATTAAAATAATTAAATTTATTAAATACGAACATGTTTCAAAATCAACTTTCATTGCAAATTTTTTATAATTATAAAATTAGAAATTTTATTTTTCCGATTAATAATTTTTTTCGTTTTTAAAAGCACATAAGTGTTTAAATTTGTCTTTAAAATTAACACAATTAAATTAATTAAATACAAACAAGTATCTAAATATTATTTTAGCATAAAATTTTTATAATCTTTAAATTAAAAACTTTATTTGCCCGGTAATTCAATTTTTTCGGATTTAAAAGCACTTAAGTGTTTAATTTTGTCTTTAAAATTGAAATAATTAAATTTATCAAATAAAAACATGTTTTAAAATCTACTTTCTGTGCAAATTTTTTATAATCATAAAATTAGAAACTTTATTTGCTCGGTAAATAATTTTTTTCGTTTTTTAATTCACTTAAGTCACTAAATTTGCCTTTAAAATAACCACAATTAAATTAATTGAATACAAACAAATTTCAAAATCTTATTTTAAATTAAAATTATTATAGTCTTTAAATTAAAAATTTTATTTGTCCGGTAATTAATTTTTTTCGTTTTTAAACTCACTTAATTGATTAAATTTTCCTTTAAAGTAACACAATTAAATTTATTGAATACAAACAAGTTTCTAAATCTTATTTCAGCCTAAAATCTTTATAATCTTTAAATTAAAAACTTTACTTGTCCGACTATTAATTTTTTTCGTTTTTAAAATCACTTTAGTCTTTAAATTTGCCTTTAAAATTAACACAATTAAATTTATTAAATACAAACAAGCTTATAAATCTTATTTCAGAATAACATTTTTATAATCTTTAAATTGTAATGGGTCGTTTTTTAATTCTACCTAGTTTAAGGTAAGGATTAATTTAGGAGTTGGTTGAAACACCCGAAGGAGTGTTAGTAAAACACTGGTTTATCACAATTGAGTAATTTATTCTTTAACTCTTCGTGTCAGTACAATTGTTGGAGAGCGGAGAATATTATTAGAATATTCTTCTATCTTGTGGATTGAGACGTTTACATATTCATATTATTTTTACTTTAATTTGGAACGAATAATGATCTTTAATCGTGGTAAGTATGATCAAATTGCCGTTTCTTATTTTCTAGTCACTTAAAAACTATATAAATCAAATAAGAAAAATAACACGTTTTTCTTTTAGGTTCGTCGGAGAAAAGTAGTCGTCATCCGCGGTAAGTATAATTGTCCTTACGATTTCTTAGCTTAATTTATATTGAAAAATTAATAAAAACCACATTCTTTGTTTCAGGTTCATCGAAGAAAAATAATTATCAGTCGCGGTAAGTATAATCGTCCTTACGATTCCTTAACTGAGTTTATGTTGAAAAAACTAAATAAAAATCACATTCTTTGTTTCAGGTTCATCGAAGAAAAATAATTATCAGTCGCGGTAAGTATAATCGTCCTTACGATTCCTTAACTGAATTTATATTGAAAAAACTAAATAAAAATCACATTCTTTGTTTCAGGTTCACCGAAAAAAAATAATTGTCATCCGCGGTAGTTATCACTAAATTCACAGTTCTTTTTATGGGATTTTCATCCAATGTTGATAAAATAAAGAGGAGAAATCCTGAGGCAGTAATTACTCCATCTTGGGTTTAATGTAATGGCAATGGCGTTAGCTTTTTAAGAATGATAAGCGGAATAGGCAGCCTTCCGACATGCATTAACAAACAAAGCGTTGAAATTTAGCAGCCTTACGGCGTACGCTAAAAAGCAGCAAAAAAGGGGGGGGGGGTCTTAGTAGCCTTCCGGCGTGCACTAAAAAGCGAGGAAAAAAGCTAAAGTTCTTGGTAGCCTTCCGGCCTACACTAGAGAGTAAGCAATGGAATCGGTTTCTTGGTAGCCTTCCGGCGTGCACCAAGGGGACAAAGAGAGGAGGACTGACTACAACCAGGGTATACTCACTTGATCGAGTTGTCGTGGTGGGAAATTACACACACTGTCACTCACTGGTTACTTATCGAATTTTCCGTCTGGCCCGCTAACTTCTGGAATATGTTCTTCAGATCTTCTAGGTGTTCTTCCGCGGAGGGTGATTCAACCAAGATGTCGTCCACGTACTGAACGATCTTCCTGGCGGTATCCTTTAGTAAGTGGTCTAGTCCGCGAACCAAGGCCGCTGTGCTCGTCTTGAGTCCAAAAGGTGTGACATTATACACGTAGCATTTTCCTCTATGTAGGAATGCGGTATATTGTTTTGATGTCTCTTCAAGTGGTATTTGCCAGAAACTCATATTCAAATCAAGTCGAGAGAAAACTTTCAAGTTTCGACACTGTTGAAATAGGTCCTCCATTTTTTCCGTCTCTTCATGATCTTCCTCCAGGGCCCTATTTAGATTTCTTGCGTCTAAGCACAAGCGAATTCTTCCATCCTTTTTGGGTACTACGACCAATGGATTGATGTAGGGGCTGCTTGTGCGTTTAATAATTTTCCAGTCGAGCATCTTTTTGATCTCCTCGTCGACTTCTTTCTCATATTTCATGGGAATCGGGTATGTTCTTGGTTTTATTATTTCGTTGTCTTTGACCTTTAGTTTGTGGTGATAGCAGTCGATCAGACCTGGTTTTTCAACAAATATCCCCTTATAGTCTAGCAGCAATTGTTCATATGCGTTTTTTTCTTTACTCCGTATGTTGTCATTTTCCTGGATTTTCTCGTGAATAATTATTTCGATGCTCGGTTTTGAATGGATGGTATTCACCTGTAACAACTCTTCATGGATAGAGTCGTCCATTATGATGCGTATACGATGTTCGCCTGTTGGGTCGCCAATCGTTAATATGTTTTCTTTCAGGTCGATTTTACTTTGTAGATCTATAAGGATATCTATGCCTAATATGCATGTTCTCGTTAACCCGGGAACTACTATCAGAGAATAGTATTTTTTGTAGGTTTGAAAATCGATCTTTACATATACCTGCTTCTTCAATTTCACTGGTCTGCCTCCGGTCGCGCCTACTGCAGTTATACCCGTGAGCGGCAGAGTCGGGCATCCCATTAAATGACATGCAAAGAATTGTTCGGATGTACAGGATACCTGGCTTCCAGTGTCGAGTAGAACAAAGGTTGGGATATCCTCTATGGTGACTTGTAGACTTGGACACTTGTGATGCTTAATAGTTCTAGTGGTCTCCTCGGAAAGTAGTTCCTCCCTCCAATCGAACGTAGATATGTTGACTATTGATTTCTCCGTGTCGTCAATGCTTGACGACACCGAACCTTTTAGTTTTCCGAGTCTACTTCTTCAGCTGCTTCAGGTCCTCCCGTCACGTTTTCTCCCTCAATGTCTAGGCTCCTAACCTGTCTTGGGGGTGGGTTTTTGGGCCTGTCGTTACTCCTCCAATTGTCGTCCTTTGTATTCCGGAATTCCCTTTTTTCCAATGGTCCATCTGGCTTCTTATTTCTCCAGTTTT
The DNA here is from genome assembly GCA_037103525.1 of Ganaspis brasiliensis. NCBI lineage: Eukaryota > Metazoa > Arthropoda > Insecta > Hymenoptera > Figitidae > Ganaspis > Ganaspis brasiliensis. The sequence continues at coordinate 716,890 of JAZKLR010000434.1, forward strand.
GGTAGTTCCGACTCTCTGCATATTCGTTTCTCCTGCTGTTGATTGGTCCTATTTTGTCGAATCTCTCCAATAATTCCAAAAACTCTTCCAGATCTTGAATTTGTCGACCTATGACTGCCGTTTTAATTTCTTCGTTGAAATGTCGAGACATTTTTTGAATGATTTCCGTATCTGTTGGTGGTGGGGTCACATGTTTGGCGTCTCTATACATTTTCAAAGCATATGTGGTCATGGTGTTGTTGTCGGTTGGTTGGTAATGCCCGAATTCCAGTTTTGTCCTTGTCTCATGTTGGACTGATTCTCCCCAATATCTCTTTTTAAATTTGCGTTTAAAGGTTTCTAGGCTCTCTTGATCTTCTTTTACTAGGCCCCACCAATCTTTTGGTGTCCCCCTTAAACAGCTGCCGATGATATAAGATACTTGTTCTCTCGCTGGCATCACAGCAGTCCAAAAGTCCTTTAGTTCCTCCAGAAATTTGGTTGGGGATGTTCCATCTGTGAATATTGGATTCTTTGTATTGAAATTCAGTCTCGGGGGGACATTATTCGCGATTGGCCCTTCTTGTTCTAAACTTCTGAGTCTTTCTTCGGCCCTATCTTGGCGCGAGCTTATTGCTCTCATTTGTTCATAGTTTGTGTTTAAGCGGGTTTCATTTATGTTGATAATTCTGCTACTAGTAATGTCCAATTGGCGTTCTAGACTGATCATGCGAGCCTCTTGCCCTCTTTTTAGAGTGTCCATTTCTTGTGTCATTTTGCCCGTTACTCGTATTTCGACATCTTCGATTTCTTCTCTAAGGTCGATGGCACTTTGTACGATGGCAGTTTCCATTGTTTCGAACCTTCTACGCATTTCTTCGTGTTCTCGTCGATATTGTTCTAGGTCTCTTCGTAGTGCTGCAAAGTCATCAGGTGGTTCTTCAGGATTTCTTCTCTGATCAGAGGTATTGGACCTAGAAGCAGGATCTCTTGGAATAGTTCCGGTGTGCGGGGGAGGAGGGTTTTGTTGTGTTGTTCGTTCTGCGTCGGCCATTTCCTGTTGAATACTCGCATTATGCTCGCTTGGTGTTCCTCTGGGCGGATTTCTACCATATCTGGGGAGGTTGTAGTCCTCAGGCATGCTCTGTCGCGATCGAGTATCGGATTCTCCCGAATTTCGGTTTCTTTCGTCCTCTGTTGGATCGTTTTGTGTGTTTGCTTTACGTCCTCTTTTCTTTTGACGTGGCTGTTCGACTTTTTCTGCCATGATTTATTATGGAATTTTTACTCGTTTTGTGATGTCCCTCGGGCCCCACCTTGGGCGCCAATTGTAATGGGTCGTTTTTTAATTCTACCTACTTTAAGGTAAGGATTAATTTAGGAGTTGGTTGAAACACCCGAGGGAGTGTTAGTAAAACACTGGTTTATCACAATTGAGTAATTTATTCTTTAACTCTTCGTGTCAGTACAATTGTTGGAGAGCGGAGAATATTATTAGAATATTCTTCTATCTTGTGGATTGAGACGTTTACATATTCATATTATTTTTACTTTAATTTGGAACGAATAATGATCTTTAATCGTGGTAAGTATGATCAAATTGCCGTTTCTTATTTTCTAGTCACTTAAAAACTATATAAATCAAATAAGAAAAATAACACGTTTTTCTTTTAGGTTCGTCGGAGAAAAGTAGTCGTCATCCGCGGTAAGTATAATTGTCCTTACGATTTCTTAGCTTAATTTATATTGAAAAATTAATAAAAATCACATTCTTTGTTTCAGGTTCATCGAAGAAAAATAATTATCAGTCGCTGTAAGTATAATCGTCCTTACGATTCCTTAACTGAGTTTATGTTGAAAAAACTAAATAAAAATCACATTCTTTGTTTCAGGTTCATCGAAGAAAAATAATTATCAGTCGCGGTAAGTATAATCGTCCTTACGATTCCTTAACTGAATTTATATTGAAAAAACTAAATAAAAATCACATTCTTTGTTTCAGGTTCACCGAAAAAAAATAATTGTCATCCGCGGTAGTTATCACTAAATTCACAGTTCTTTTTATGGGATTTTCATCCAATGTTGATAAAATGAAGAGGAGAAATCCTGAGGCAGTAATTACTCCATCTTGGGTTTAATGTAATGGCAATGGCGTTAGCTTTTTAAGAATGATAAGCGGAATAGGCAGCCTTCCGACATGCATTAACAAACAAAGCGTTGAAATTTAGCAGCCTTACGGCGTACGCTAAAAAGCAGCAAAAAAGGGGGGGGGGGTCTTAGTAGCCTTCCGGCGTGCACTAAAAAGCGAGGAAAAAAGCTAAAGTTCTTGGTAGCCTTCCGGCGTACACTAGAGAGTAAGCAATGGAATCGGTTTCTTGGTAGCCTTCCGGCGTGCACCAAGGGGACAAAGAGAGGAGGAGCAAAAATACAAAAATTATAATCTTAGCAGCCTTCCGGCGTACACTAACTAAATCAGTGATAAAAGTAAACTGGATTCGTCAGAGCCTTCCGGCGTGCCTGACTACAACCAGGGTATACTCACTTGATCGAGTTGTCGTGGTGGGAAATTACACACACTGTCACTCACTGGTTACTTATCGAATTTTCCGTCTGGCCCGCTTATAATCCCTCTCCTCGCAATTTCGTTTATGAGTAAGACCGCAACTAGCCATCTCCCGGTTGAGCTAATGGAACTTCCCCTACTCGCTGGCTCCTCGAGGTGCTCTCGTGGTAAAATGGCATGCCCGGTACGTGCTGCCACCGTTCTCGAACTAGCTGCTTAGCATTCGTCTTATTTCTAACACGTGCGAATTATCACGTTAGCTCGTGAAACCATCACATTGTCCCTCCTATTTTAGCGGATACTTATTATTTCTGTAATCTGGTAAAATGGTTATTGTACTTGCTTGGGATGGTTTGCGAGAGATTCTGGTCTTTTAGTGGGGTCCTCTAGTAGCTTGAGAAGTTGATATATCCTTTCTATGGAGCCTTGATTTTGAAGTTCTAAGGTACTGGCGAATGTCCGTCGTATTTGTTGAGATTTAGATACTCCATAATTCCCTACCATAGTTCCAAAACTCCGCATCTTTGGATATATGTTTGGTTCGCTGGTGTTTGACTCTGAGGCTTGCACTTCTTCCCTGACTCCACCTTCGACTATTTCGTTTAACTCTCTCGGTGTTCCCATGACAACCTTGGAGGCACCTGCTCTGATTCTGATGAAGGACGTCTTTGATGAAGTTGCTTGGATGGATACTTCCGCCCTGCTCCGGAGATGGGTGCTGATGGTTTGCGTAGCCTTATCCATCTAAAAAAAAAGACTATAACAGCTGGGCTTCAATTACAATATGATATCATTGGATTGGGAAGATTTGTGAGCATTTTGGTGGTTCGAGGGTTGGTGTAGCATTTTGAACGCTCCTTCAGTCTTGTTCGTATTTTGGGTGTTTCGAGATTCGTTGTTGTTTGTGTCTGCATCCAGACTTTCTATTTCTTGCTGTTCGCTTCCTGATAACAAGACTTGTAACACGTCACCGGAGTCCTCATGTCCTCCGAATAACTCATCCCATTTCCTCTTTATTCTTTTCTTTTTCTCTTCTAGTGCCTTCACCACTTCTGGACAGACCGCTCGAACTTTAAGTTTCTTTGCTTTCCTGGGTGGTGGGGAGATTTATGCCTAATCGTGCCCCGAATTAGCTGACGAGCTTCTTGTAATGCCTCGTGGAATCCAGCATGCTTCATGGCTATTGTGCCACGATGAATTTTTTCCAACTTGATGTGCTGGTTGTCCGTATCTACCTCGGAGACTCGGGTTCCCTTCTTCTTTGTCTTCTTCTTTTTATTCGTCAATAATCTGGGTGTTCCTATTACAACTGCCATTTTTTCTGCACGGGTTCGTCGAAAGTAAGGCGTGGATAACGATGCTTGCATTGATACCTCTGCTCTGGCCCGGAAGTGGGTGCCAATTGTTTGAGTAGACTTATCCATCTAAAACAGGGTTAGTTTTAGGTTATACTACGGGGTTCAGGATAGTATGTCTTTAAATCTATAATATTAAATTTTCCCCTCTCTTTGCCCGTATCGGGGTGTGCTAGGAGATAGGAACCTTTTCCTCGAGTTTCTTTGATCACAAAGGGTCTTTCGTAAATTGCCATGAATTTTGCACATTTTTTAAACGTTTTATTGGACAGATTGTATGCTTTGACGAGCACTATATCTCCAACCTGGAAGGTCTTCCACTCATTTTATATGGTTTCTCTATTAACTCGCTTTTCGCCATTTTTACTTAGCCGTTCTTGTGTCCAAATCAACTTTTGTTGTCTTGTTTTGTGTTCTGTTGTTTCTAGTTTGGGTATCCATTTGCTCCATATCCGCGTTGGTTTCTTTCCCGTTAGGAGTTCTGTTGGGGTTGATCCCGTTGTTTCATGATATACCTCGTTTAGTATTTTTTCTATTAGGGGTACCTTTTCATACCAATTGCTATGTTTCAAACCGTGTAGATGTATTCTCATAAACTTGGAGATTTCCCTATTGGTTCTTTCAACCATGTTGGACTGAGGGTGTCTTATAGATGTTAGAATATGTTTCACATCTTCTGCTTCCAATATTTCCTTCCAGGAACTATTGGTGAACTGTGTTCCGTGGTCAGCTACGATGTTTTGCGGCTTGCCTATATCCGGTATGTATTCATTGAAAATTTTGGAGATGGTGGCCCTTGTGGTTTGCTTTTTTACTGGGTAAATCTTCACATACTTGGTAAAACCGACGAGAACCACTAGCAGATATTGAAATCCCAGCCGAGCCATTGGGAGTAGACCATAATAGTCTACAAATATTGTCTCCAAGGGGAGATTTACCTTCATATACTGTGGCTCGGAATGTAATGTCTTATTTGCGTGTTTACTTTTTTGGCATAATTCGCAGGATCTCAGTTGTCTTTTTACCTTCCGAAGTAGATTTGGTATATAAAAGTCTTCATTTAAGATTAATTGACACTTCTTTGCACTAGTGTGTCCATACAACTCGTGGCATTGCGCGATTATGTCTCTATTAAGGGAGGTTGGCATGTAGATTCTCCAAGTCATGCCATGTTTTTTATACAAAATATTATTCATCTGTTGATACTTTTCTCCATTGGCGTTGTTCTTGATGAGATTGTGGATGAATTTATCCTTCTTTTGTTCGTCTATTATTCTTTTACAGGTGGCCTTGCAAGCTTGAGGTACTGATATCACTAATAGTTGTATACTATTTTCAGGGGTTTGCGTCTCTTCATTGTTTGTGCATCGGCTCAGGGCATCTGCAGCTTGGTTTTTGTGACCTGGGTTGAAAATCACAACTACATTAAAATCTTAGATGGCTAGCGTCTACCGCATTAGTCTACTGTTTAGCCATCTGCAAGTTTGAAGAAAAGTGATTGCAGCATGGTCTGTGTTATGTATGATTTTACCACCAAGGAGCATGCTTCCATACTTCTGTAATATCCAGACTAATGCCAATAGTTCCTTCTCGGTTGTTGTATATGATTTTTCCGCTGATCGTAGGGTCCTACTATTACAACTTAAGATTAACACTTCGTCGTTTTGCTTGTCCACTTGGTAAATAATCACGCCCAGTGCAAAATCACTTGCATCAGTTTGGATGTAAAAGGGCTCTTCGATATTAGGGTAATGAAGGAGGATATTCTTCCCAAATAGTGTCTTCACTCTCTCAAACGCGTTATGGTGTTTCTCTTTCCACTTCCATTTTTGGCCCTTTTTGAGAAGTTCCAACATCGGCACTAATTCCTTTGATAGTTGGTTGTAGAATTTTGAGCTGAAGTTGATAACTCCCAGGAATCCTTGCAACTGCTTTTTATTTTTTGGTGCGGGAAAATCGCGAATGGCTTGGATCTTGTCTGGGTCTGGTCTAATTCCTTCATCCGATATTATGTGCCCGAGGAATTTAGTTTCTTTTTTCTTGAACTCACACTTTTTCAAATTCAATGTTATGTTATTTTCCTCTAACTTCTGGAATATGTTCTTCAGATCTTCTAGGTGTTCTTCCTCGGAGGGTAATTCAACCAAGATGTCGTCCACGTACTGAACGATCTTCCTGGCGGTATCCTTTAGTAAGTGGTCTAGTCCGCGAACCAAGGCCGCTGTGCTCGTCTTGAGTCCAAAAGGTGTGACATTATACACGTAGCATTTTCCTCTATGTAGGAATGCGGTATATTGTTTTGATGTCTCTTCAAGCGGTATTTGCCAGAAACTCATATTCAAATCAAGTCGAGAGAAAACTTTCAAGTTTCGATACTGTTGAAATAGGTCCTCCATTTTTTCCGTCCCTTCATGATCTTCCTCCAGGGCCCTATTTAGATTTCTTGCGTCTAAGCACAAGCGAATTCTTCCATCCTTTTTGGGTACTACGACCAATGGATTGATGTAGGGGCTGCTTGCGCGTTTAATAATTTTCCAGTCGAGCATCTTTTTGATCTCCTCGTCGACTTCTTTCTCATATTTTATGGGAATCGGGTAAGTATAATCGTCCTTACGATTCCTTAACTGAGTTTATGTTGAAAAAACTAAATAAAAATCACATTCTTTGTTTCAGGTTCATCGAAGAAAAATAATTATTAGTCGCGGTAAGTATAATCGTCCTTACGATTCCTTAACTGAGTTTATGTTGAAAAAACTAAATAAAAATCACATTCTTTGTTTCAGGTTCATCGAAGAAAAATAATTATCAGTCGCGGTAAGTATAATCGTCCTAACGATTCCTTAACTGAATTTATATTGAAAAAACTAAATAAAAATCACATTCTTTGTTTCAGGTTCACCGAAGAAAAATAATTGTCATCCGCGGTAGTTATCACTAAATTCACAGTTCTTTTTATGGGATTTTCATCCAATGTTGATAAAATGAAGAGGAGAGATCCTGAGGTAGTAATTACTCCATCTTGGGTTCAATGTAATGGCAATGGCGTTAGCTTTTTAAGAATGATAAGCGGAATAGGCAGCCTTCCGACATGCATTAACAAACAAAGCGTTGAAATTTAGCAGCCTTACGGCGTACGCTAAAAAGCAGCAAAAAAAGGGGGGGGTCTTAGTAGCCTTCCGGCGTGCACTAAAAAGCGAGGAAAAAAGCTAAAGTTCTTGGTAGCCTTCCGGCGTACACTAGAGAATAAGCAATGGAATCGGTTTCTTGGTAGCCTTCCGGCGTGCACCAAGGGGACAAAGAGAGGAGGAGCAAAAATACAAAAATTATAATCTTAGCAGCCTTCCGGCGTACACTAAGTAAATCAGTGATAAAAGTAAACTGGATTCGTCAGAGCCTTCCGGCGTGCCTGACTACAACCAGGGTATACTCACTTGATCGAGTTGTCGTGGTGGGAAATTACACACACTGTCACTCACTGGTTACTTATCGAATTTTCCGTCTGGCCCGCTTATAATCCCTCTCCTCGCAATTTCGTTTATGAGTAAGACCGCAACTAGCCATCTCCCGGTTGAGCTAATGGAACTTCCCCTACTCGCTGGCTCCTCGAGGTGCTCTCGAGGTAAAATGGCATGCCCGGTACGTGCTACCACCGTTCTCGAACTAGCTGCTTAGCATTCGTCTTATTTCTAACACGTGCGAATTATCACGTTAGCTCGTGAAACCATCACAAAATTAAAAACTTTATTTGCCCGGTAAATAATTTTTTTCGATTTTAAACGCACTTCAGTCTCTAATTTTGCCTTTAAAATTAAAATAATTATAGGGGAGAGGGCCCCAAGTTGGACACCCTTTCGTCTTATTGCTGTACAATCCAAACCAAATAACAATTCTTAAACTAATTTTTAATCATTTTAGGAAATTTATCAAGAAATAACATTTCTAAAAACTTCAATTTAATAGCTTAACAGTAAAAAGTAATAAAATATCGAAAAATATCGATATATCATTTTCTCTAACGATAACATTACATTTTATGGTAGAAAATAAAAAATTTTAATTAATTGGCTCAAAAAATTATTGAAAAAAGTGTAAAATCAAAAATAAGCAAATAAATACATTGAGATTTGAGGCCTGTCCATCTTAGGGTACATGACGCCATTTTTTAATCCACAGTAAAAAAATATATACGAACACTGAATTAGTAAAATCATTTTAGGATATTATTATACGATAAATAAAGAATATTATAACGTTAAGTACTCATTCTAAATCATAAATTTAAATAACTTTACCAACTTGAGAAAAAACTGTCACAAAACTTTTTTTAGACACAAAATTACGTGGTATGTGTAGAAGAAAAACCAACTGGTTTTTTTTCTTCAAATCTGCATCAAAATCTTCGTCTATACAAACAACAAAAATGACAGAAAGCATAAGGCGCTGTCACCTTAAACAAAAATTTTATACGAAGTGTCCATCTTGGGGCCTTGTCCATCTTAAGGCCCACTCCCCTATTTATTAAAAACAAACATGTTTCTAAATCTTATTTCAAAAGAAAAATTTTATTATCGTAACATTAAAAACTTTATTTGTTCTGTTATTAATTTTTTTTTTCGTTTTTAAAACCACTTAAGTCACTAAATTTGCCTTTAAAATTAACACAATTAAATTTATTCAATACAAACAAGTTTCTAAATCTTATCTTAGAATAACATTTTTATAATCTTTAAATTTAAAACTTTATTTGCCCGGTAATTCATTTTTTTCGTTTTTAAAAGCACTTAAGTCTTTAAATTGGCCTTAGAAATTAACACAATTAAATTTATTAAATACGAACATGTTTCAAAATCTACTTTTAGTGCAAATTTTTTATAATCATAAAATTAGAAACTTTATTTGCTCGGTAATTAATTTTTTCGATTTTAATATCACTTAACTCACTAAATTTGCCTTAAAAATTAACATCATTAAATTTAATAAATACAAACAATTTTCTAAATCTTATTACAACTTAAAATTTTTATAATAATTAAATTAAAAATTTTATTAGCCCAGTATTAAAATATTTAAAATCACTTAAGTCACTAAATTTGACTTTAAAATTAACACAATTAAATTTTATTGAATACAAACAAGTTTCTAAATCTTATTTTAGGATAAAATTTTTATAATCTTAACATTAAAAACTTTATTTGCCCGGTAATTCATTTTTTTCGTTTTTAAAATCACTTAAGTCTTTAAATTGGCCTAACAAATTAAAATAATTAAATTTATTAAATACAATCATGTTTTAAAATCTACTTTTAGTGCAAATTTTTTTTAATCATAAAATTAGAAACTTTATTTGCACAGTAATTAATTTTTTTCGTTTTTAAAATCTCTTAAGTCTTCAATTTTGCGTTTAAAATAAATATAATTATATTCATAAAATGCAAACATGTTTTAAAATCCACTTATAGTCCAGATTTTTTATAATCATAAAATTGAAACTTTTATTTGCCCGGGAATTAATTTTTTTCGTTTTTAAAAACACTTAAGTCTTTAAATTTGCCTTTAAAATTAAGATAATTGAATTTATTAAATACAAACATGTTTCAAAATCTATCTATAGTGCAAATTTTTTTTAATCTTAAAATTAGAAACTTTATTTGCACGGTAATTAATTTTTTTTGTTTTTAAAATCACTTAAGTATTCAATTTTGCCTTTAAAATAAATATACCCAGATAGCCAAGCGTACCAATCCAAAATACCCGGTATACCGGCTCTGTACTTGCCATGTACCTTCGTATTGTACTAGTATTATACAAGTATAACGTAATTATCTTGAGATACTTGCAATAAAATGGTACAGTACCAGTATGTGCATACTCTTTTTTATTTAACAGTATGTTGTACTGGTACTGTACTTGTATTATACTCCAACTAAGTACTCAAACTGACAAATTATTTTTCAAGATGGCGGACTAGTACGACTCTGGTACGACTCCATATTTATTTAGTACGCCGTACTAAGTAAAAATATTAGAGTTTCTATTTATTACATACAAGTGTAATACTAGTACGATACTAGTACGTCGTACAAATGTAATAAAAATGTACATACATACTGGTACTATACTAATTTAGTATCAGTACTTCGAAAATCAGTATCTTTATACACGTATGGTACTAGTATAGTACAAAGGTACATGGTTTGTACAGTAATTGAACGTTGGTTATCTGGGTAATTATATTTATAAAATACAAACATGTTTTAAAATCCTTTAATAGTGCAAATTTTTTATAATCATAAAATTGAAACTTTTATTTGACCGGTAATTATTTTTTTTTCGTTTTCAATAGCACTTAAGTCTTTAAATTTCCCTTTAAAATTAAGATAATTGAATTTATTAAATACAAACATGTTTCAAAATCTATTTATAGTGCAAATTTTTTTTAATCTTAAAATTAGAAACTTTATTTGCACGGTAATTAATTTTTTTTGTTTTTAAAATCACTTAAGTATTCAATTTTGCCTTTAAAATAAATATACCCAGATAGCCAAGCGTACCAATCCAAAATACCCGGTATACCGGCTCTGTACTTGCCATGTACCTTCGCATTGTACTAGTAATATACAAGTATAACGTAATTATCTTGAGATACTTGCATTAAAATGGTACAGTACCAGTATGTGCATACTCTTTTTTTTATTTAACAGTATGTTGTACTGGTACTGTACTTGTATTATACTCCAACTAAGTACTCAAACTGAAAAATTATTTTTTAAGATGGCGGACTAGTACGACTCTGGTACGACTCTATATTTATTTAGTACGCCGTACTAAGTGAAAATATTAGAGTTTCTATTTATTACATACAAGTGTAATACTAGTACGATACTAGTACGTCGTACAAATGTAATAAAAATGTACATACATACTGGCACTATACTAATTTAGTATCAGTACTTCGAAAATCAGTATCTTTATACACGTATGGTACTAGTATAGTGCAAAGGTACATGGTGTGTACAGTAATTGTACGCTGGTTATCTGGGTAATTATATTTATAAAATACAAACATGTTTTAAAATCCTTTAATAGTGCAAATTTTTTATAATCATAAAATTGAAACTTTTATTTGACCGGTAATTATTTTTTTTCGTTTTCAATAGCACTTAAGTCTTTAAATTTCCCTTTAAAATTAACATAATTAAATTTATTTAATACAAACAAGTTTCTAAATTTTATTTAGAATAACATTTTTATAATCTTTAAATTTAAAACTTTATTTGACCGGTAATTAATTTTATTGGTTTTTAAAAGCACGTAAATCTTTAATTTTGCCTTTACAATTAACATAATTAAATTTGTTAAAGACAAACATGTTTCTTAATCTTATTTCAGAATAAAATTTATATATTCTTCAAATAAAAAACTTTATTTGCCCGGTGCTTTTTTAAAAGCACTTCTGTCTCTAATTTTGCCTTTAAAATTAAAATAATTAAATTTATTAAATGCAAACATTTTTCAAAACCTACTTTTAGTGCTTTTTTCTTATAATCATAAAATTAGAAACTTTATTTGCTCGACAATTAATCTGTTTCGTTTTTAAAATCACTCAAGTCTTTAAATTTAACTTTCAAATTAACACAATTAAATTTATTAAATACGAACATGTTTCAAAATCTACTTTTAGTGCAAATTTTTTATAATCATAAAATTAGAAAATTGATTTGCTCGGTAATTATTTTTTTTCGTTTTAAAAAGCACTTTAGTCTTTAAATTTTCCTTTAAAATTAACACAAAAAAATTTATTTAATACAGACAAGTTTCTAAATCTTATTTTAGAATAACATTTTTATAATCTTTAAATTTAAAACTTTATTTGCCCGGTAATCAATTTTTTTCGTTTTCAATAGCACTTTAGTCTTTAAATTTTCCTTTAAAATTAACACAAAAAAATTTATTTAATACAGACAAGTTTCTAAATCTTATTTTAGAATAACATTTTTATAATCTTTAAATTTAAAACTTTATTTACCCGGTAATTAATTTTATTGGTTTTTAAAAGCACTTCTGTCTTTAATTTTGCCTTTAAAATTAAAATAATTAAATTTATTAAATACAAACATGTTTCAAAAGCTACTTTTAGTGCTAATTTCTTATAATCATAAAATTAGAAACTTTATTTGCTCGGTAATTATTCTTTTTGGTTTTTAAAATCACTTAAGTCTTTAATTTTGCCTTTAAAATTAAGATAATTAAATTTATTAAATACAAACATGTTTCAAAATCTATTTTTAGCGCAAATTTTTTTTAATCTTAAAATTAGAAACTTTATTTGCACGGTAATTAATTTTTTTTTGTTTTTAAAATCACTTAAGTATTTAATTTTGCCTTTAAAATAAATATAATTATATTTGTAAAATACAAACATGTTTTAAAATCCACTTATAGTGCAAATTTTTTATAATCATAAAATTGAAACTTTTATTTGCCCGGTGTTTAGGATTTTGTAATTTCATTCTTTTTCTTAATTTTAAACTTTTAATGCAATTATGATTGTGCGTCTGTTTTTTCTTTTAAACCTACATTCAAGAAACTAAAAATTAGTAAGTTCTGCTTATGTTTTTGTTCTGTCTTGACATCTATTAACCTCGACTATTTTAAGTAATAAAAAAGTTTAATTGCATCTCTTATTATAATTTCATATAAAAATAATTTTGGAATAATAAATTATTGAAAACTACAAGAACTGTTCAAGCTTATTTTTGATGATATTAATACTCTGATCACGCTTTGCGTGGTGATCCTGAGACCATCAATACTATATTTATTCTCTAACAAATTTGGCGATCCTGCCAGGATCAACAGTATAATTACATCTACAAAATGATTTTTTAATCGAAAACTACTTTCCTAATCGAACAGTGAGAAATAAATAATATCAAAATTTTGATCAAACGACATTAAGTGAAATTTTTTGGACGAGCCCTTTTCTATCAATATGTCTAACGAAAATTCAACTAGGGAAAATTTTGAACAAGTTTTGGCTATTCAACTCGACGATTTTGAATCAATTAATCGACACATAGATTATTAAAATTCTTTGCACCCTGATGCACGCACAGCAAATATTTATCGAAATAGATCATTACTTTTGGAAAACATGTGGAGGTTCTGTCGAGATCGTCATTCATTATTAGTTGGAATTGCTAATCCCGAACAAAAAGAAAATGATTATTTCAAGAATAGTAAATTTAGCTCATTTGAACTTCAATTCTTCGAGGAAATGGACAATTTTACTGAGTTTATTCAGGAACTTCAACCTCCAAGTCCATCAGTGGCATCATTAACGCAGTTCCATTCCGGAATCAACGAGTCAATTCATCAGCAGCCGTCATCAGTTGTCAAACTTCCACGTATAAATTTACCATCGTTTTCTGGTTTATTTTCAGAGTGGTATTCATTTAAAGATTCTTTTATGTCACTTGTTATAAATGATAAAAGATATGATAATTTATCTAGATTGCATTTTTTAAAAAGTAGTTTAACCGGTGAAGCTTTTAATTTAATATGTAATATTCAAGTCACATCTGATAATTTTCAAATCGCTTGGAATCTTTTGATTTCTAGATATGATAATAAACGAGCTAGTGTGACAGCTCATCTTAATGCTATTTTTTCGCTCGAACCATTAAAAAAAGAATCAGCTTCCGGTCTTTTGCAAATATACAATACTATTCAAAAACATCTTGCAGGTTTAAAAAATCTTGGTCCTCCTACTGATGATTACAGTGACATTTTAATAAATCGTGTAATTTATTTATTAGATTTCAAAACTCAGCGGTATTGGGAATTGAGTCTGGCTCAATCAACTGAATGTCCTCAATATTCAGATCTCGAAAAGTCTTTACTTGAAAGAATTCGGGTTTTAGAATCAATCGCTTTTTTAAGCGCAACATCAACTCCCAAACCTAGCTCGCAAACTAGTCAAAAATTTGATAATAAAACAAAACGCACCTATGTAAATACACATATGACTTCAGCAAAAGATGAGATTTGTAGCCTTTGTAAAGGTAATCATGTTTTATATAAATGTTCTAAATTTTTGGAAAAATCAATTTCCGAAAAGTATGATTTTGCAAAGTTTCATAAAATTTGTACGAATTGTTTACGTTTTTTACACAAACCCAGCGAATGTAAAAGTAAATTCACGTGCTTAAAATGTAAAAGACATCATCATACTATCTTTCATCGAGATGCATCTGCTGAAGTCAATTTAGAAAACAGAACTAAATCTGAGAGTAGCCAGCAAAATACCGGGTTTAAAGTAGTTGAGTCATTCACAAGTCAAACTCATTACTCTAATTCAAAGCGATTAAATACTAATAATGTTTTGCTTGCTACTGCTCGTGTGTGGGTTATTTCAGATAAAGGGCGAGCAATTCTCGTTCGTGCTTTATTGGATCCTTGTTTAACATGCTCTTTTATTTCAAAAGATTTAATTAAACTTTTAAATACTAAAGGTATTCCGGTTTCCGCATCACTATCAGTTCTTGGAGGTGTTTCCGCTGGAAGAGCAACCTCTGCAATGGAAATTGGAATTTCCCCAGAACTCAACAGCAAATCAATTTTCAAAACTAATGCTTTAATCATTCCTAAAGTAACTGATTACGTCCCAAAAACTTAGTTAAGTCTCGAAAATTGTCCACATTTGCTCGGCTTGTCTCTCGCAGATAATCCTTTCAATGATAATCCAATTCATCTTTTAATAGGTGCTGAATTGTACAGTTCTTTAATTCTAGAAGGTATTAAAAAAGGAAAACCCGATCAGCCTATTGCTATAAATTCAGTATTTGGTTGGTTCTTATCCGGTAAATTGCCTGAAACAAAATGGAACAATGATTCAAAGATTCAAGTTCATCTTTGTGTATCAAATGGAAATCTCAATGCTTCGATTCAAAGGTTCTGGGAAGTTGAAGAAATTCCTTATAAAAAAATTGTGTCCCTTGAAGATGAGTTATTTGAAGAGCATTTCCGCATTACTCATTCTAGAATTTCTGATGGTAGATATAAAGTACAACTCCCTTTTGATACTGAAAAACCAATTAATATAGGTTTAACTCGTCATATCGCTGAAAAATCTCTTACGCGTTTAGAATCTCGACTTAAAAAAAATCCAGAACACAAAAAAGCTTACAATGATTTTATGAAAGATTATGAAGATAAAAATCACATGCGAATCGCTCCTCTTATACAACCTAACGATCAAGTCGTGTATTCACCCCATCATCCAGTAATTCGAGTCACTAGTCAAACAACAAAAGTTCGTGCTGTTTTCAATTCTTCGGTGTCATCCACAAACGGAACTTCGCTTAACGATCATTTTAGAACTGGTCCTAAGCTTCAAAAAGATCTTTGCATGGTCTTGTTAAATTGGCGTATATTTAAATTTGTGTACATTGCCGATATAGCTCAAATGTATCGACAAATTCTTATTCATGAATCTGATCTCAATTATCAACGAATTTTATGGCGATATTCGCCTGAAGACCCAATCAGTGAGTATCAGTTACTCACTGTAACTTATGGAACTCGTCCAGCACCATTTCTTGCTTTACGCGTGCTCAAGCAACTTAACGAAGATGAAGGATTTGCTTTTCCTTTTGCTAGCTTTATTTTAGAAAATAATATCTATATTAATGTTTGTTTATTTGGCGGACCTTCCAAAGAACTTGCTCGTAAAACTCGAGATGAAGTAATTGCGTTACTTGGTAATTCAAAGTTCGAACCTCGAAAATGGGCCAGTAATGATCCGGACTTAATTTCCGATATTGATCCAAGCAATCATGGTCTCGCGTGGACTTCTCCATACGTTGATGGTGAAGGAATTAAAATTCTCGGTTTAGGTTGGAATCCCGATAATGACCAATTTTATTTTAATCTAAAACCTATCGAAATTAAAAATTGGACGAAAAGATCCGTACTTTCTATTCTTGCACAGCTCTATGATCCTGTCGGTTGGATATCTCCCATAATCGTTAAAGGAAAAATCTTTATGCAACAACTATGGCGATTGCAAAGTTCGTGGGAGGATCCACTACCTGAAAAAGTCGCCGTTCAATGGATAGATTATGTTAAATCATTGACAAAATTGAATCTGATTCGTATTCCACGCTGGATTCAATTGTCTCAAGATAATCTTGATGTCCAGTTGCATGGTTTTTCGGATGCTTCAGAAATGGCTTATGGAGCAGTTCTATATATTCGAGTTACATTATTTTCTAATGAAATCATGACTCATATGTTAATTAGTAAAACGAAGGTTGCTCCTATCAAAACATTGAGCCTACCGAGGCTTGAATTACAAGCTGCGGTTTTACTAGCTAAATTAATAGATGGCGTCAGAGAAGCAAAATGTTAGTCTTTTAATTCAGTTCATTGTTGGACTGATTCCACTATTGTTCTTTCCTTGTTAAATAAACATGCTTCTAATTGGAAAAATTTTGTAGGAAATAGAATTTCCGAAATACATTCGATATTGCCAAATTGTTCATGGCGCCATGTTCCGACATCCACTAATCCTGCTGATATAGCATCTCGTGGTTCGACACCAGAAGATCTATCTAAAAATGACTTATGGTGGAAAGGACCTGAGTGGCTGAGCTTAGCTTCCTGCGATTGGCCAGCTCAAATTCCTCAAGTCGAACTTAAAACCGAAATAGAATCGAAAATTCATGTTCACATTGTTGTTGAGCTTCCGATTGATCGCATGAACGAATTAGCTTTAAGATACTTCTCATGGAATAAACTTCTACGAGCTACTGCAATCTTATGTCGTTTTATTAGTTGGATTAAAAATCATGGTGAAAATCAATCATCAAAAGTTATTTCTGCCACCGAACTTGAAAATGCTCAAATTATTTGGTTTCGCTATTTGCAAAAGGTACAATTTGTTTCCGAAATAAAAGCTATCAAGAAATCAGCAGTTTTCCCGACTAAAAATAAATTGAAATCCTTAAATCCCTTTATTGACAATAATAAACTCCTTCGCGTTGGAGGTCGACTTGAAAAATCTGATCTTTCATTCGAATCGAAACATCCAGTGATTTTAGAAAGTCATCATGTTGTGAAATTAATGTTAACTGAAATTCATGAAAAATGTTTTCATGGAGGTTTACAACTTGTTCTAAGCATCGCAAGACAACTCATTTGGTTAATTCATCCACGACCATTGATAAAATCAATTATCCACAAATGTCTTATCTGCATTCGTTATCGTGCGAAGAGAATAACTCAATTTATGTCAGATTTGCCTAAATATCGAATTACAAAACCTGAGAGAGCATTTATCAACTGCGGAGTTGATTACGCGGGACCCATGCAAGTCTTCAAGTGCTTTTATTGCAGCTTTTCAGCGTTTCTCTTCCATTCGAGGCCCACCAAAGCGATTATTTAGTGATTGCGGAACTAATTTTAAAGGGTCAAATCGTGAACTCCAGACAGCTTTTCAAAGTGCAATTAATTCGTTCGATTTTCAAAATTTAATCGCAAAAGATCATGTTGAATGGTTTCTCAATCCTCCAGCAGCTCCTCATTTTTGAGGGCTGTGGGAATCAGCAGTTAAAAGTATAAAAACAAGACTTGTAAAAATTTTCGGAAATCGTACGCCTACATACGAAGAGCTTGTAACTGCAGTCTATCAAATATCAGCGATTTTAAATTCGAGACCATTGATGCCTGTTACCGATCATATCGATGATCTCGAAGTTTTAACACCGGGACATTTTCTCATTAAAGAACCGTTTACTTCGTAACCACAATCTTCAATTGTAAATTTAAATAAAAACCAGTTAAATCGATGGCAACAAATGCAACAATTGTACGAAATTTTTTGGAATAGATGGTCGTCTGATTATTTGCAAACTTTGCAACGCCGTGTTAAATGGCAAGAGGTACAAAACTCTGCCCTTGTAGGACAAATGGTGATTCTTCGACAACCGAATCTTCCGCCGACAAAATGGTTACTTGGTAGGATAACTGAAGTTTGTAAAAGCTCCGATAAATTGATCCGCGTTGTTAAAGTTAAAACGTCTAACTCTGAATATTTACGACCAATTACTGAATTAGTTCTTTTACCGTTTATTGCGACGAATTCGGATGATAATAAAAATTGTAATCAAGTCATCGATAATGATATCAGTAAATAATTTGTTAGATTCAAATAAAAATGTATTTTATGTTATAAATTATACAATCTAAGATTTTGAATTCTAAACTAATTCAAGGCCGGCGGTCTGTTTAGGATTTTGTAATTTCATTCTTTTTCTTAATTTTAAACTTTTAATGCAATTATGACTGTGCGTCTGTTTTTTCTTTTAAACCTACATTCAAGAATCTAAAAATTAGTTAGTTCTGCTTATGTTTTTGTTCTGTCTTGACATCTATTAAACTCGACTATTTTAAGCAATAAAAAAGTTTAATTGCATCTCTTATTATAATTTCATATAAAAATAATTTTGGAATAACAAATGATTGAAAACTACAAGAACTGCTCAAGCTTATTTTTGATGATATTAATACTGTGATCACGCTTTGCGTGGTGATCCTGAAACCATCAATACTATATTTATTCTCTAACACCCATTAAATAATTTTTTTCGTTTTTAAAGGCACTTAAGTCTTTAAATTTTCCTTTAAAATAAACACAATTCAATTTATTTAATACAAACATGTTTCTAAATATTATTTCAGAATAAAATTTATATAATCTTTAAATAAAAAAATTTATTTGTCCGGTAATTAATTTTTTTCGTTTTTAAAATCACTAAAGTCATTAATTTTGTCATTAAAATTAAAATAATTCTATTTATTAAATACAAACATGTTTCTAAATCTACTTTCAGTGCAAATTTTTTATAATCATAAAATTAGAAACTTTATTTGCTCTGTAATTAATTTTTTTCGTTTTTAAAATCACTTAAGTCACTAAATTTGCCTTTAAAATTAACACAATTAAATTTATTAAATACAAACAAGTTTCTAAATCTTATCTTAGAATAACATTTTTATAATCTTTAAATTTAAAACTTTATTTGCCCGATTATTAAATTTTTTCAGTTTTAAAAGTACTTAAGTCATTAATTTTGCCTTTAGAATTAAAATAATTCTATTTATTAAATACAAACATGTTTCTAAATCTACTCTTAGTGCAAATTTTTTATAATCATAAAACTAGAAACTTTATTTGCCCCATAATCAATTTTTTTCGTTTTTAAAAGCACTAAAGTCTTTAAATTTGCCTTTAAAATTAACACAATTAAATTTATTTAACATAAACAAGTTTCTAATCTTATTTCCAAATAACATTTTTCTAATCTTTAAATTAAAAACTTTATTAGCCCGATTATTAATTTTTTTCGGTTTTAATAAAATCACTTAAGTCATTAATTTTTCCATTAAAATTAAAATAATTAAATTTATTAAATACAAACATGTTTCAAAATCTACTTTTAGTGCAAATTTTTTATAATCAGAAAATTAGAACCTTTATTTGATCGGTAATTATTTTTTTTCGTTTTTAAAGTCACTTAAGTCACTAAATTTGGCTTTAAAATTAACACAATTAAATTTATTTAATATAAACAAGTTTCTAAATCTTATTTCCGAATAACATTTATCTAATCTTTAAATTAAAAACTTTATTAACCCGATTATTAATTTTTTTCGGTTTTAATAAAATCACTTATGTCATTAATTTATCCTTTAAAATTAAAATCATTAAATTTATTTAATACAAACATGTTTCAAAATCTACTTTTAGTGCAAATTTTTTATAATGTTTAAATTTAAAACTTTATTTGATCGGTAATTATTTTTTTTTGTTTTTTAAATCACTTAAGTCCCTAAATTTGACTTTAAAATTAACATAATTAAATTAATTTAATACAAACAAGTTTCTAAATCTTATTTAGAATAACATTTTTATAATCTTTAAATTTAAAACTTTATTTGCCCGGTAATTAATTTTATTGGTTTTTAAAAGCACGTAAATCTTTAATTTTGCCTTTACAATTAACATAATTAAATTTGTTAAAGACAAACATGTTTCATAATCTTATTTCAGAATAAAATTGATATATTCTTTAAATAAAAAACTTTATTTGCCCGGTAATTAATTTTTTTCGTTTTTAAAAGCACTTCTGTCTTTAATTTTGCCTTTAAAATTAAAATAATTAAATTTATTGAATACAAACATTTTCAAAACCTACTTTTAGTTCTAATTTCTTATAATCATAAAATTAAAAACTTTATTTGCTCGGTAATTAATCTTTTTCGTTTTTAAAATAACTTAAGTCATTAATTTTTCCTTTAAAATGGAAATAAATAAATTTATTAAATACAAACTTGTTTCAAAATCTACTTTTAGTGTAAATTTTTTTAATCATAAAATTAGGAACTTTATTTGCTCGGTAATTAATTTTTTTCGTTTTTAAAATCACTTAAGTCTTTTATTTTGCCTTTAAAATTAAGATAACACTCGGAAAAAATTAAAAAAAAAAAATATCAATTTGCGCAAAAAATTCTAAAAAATATCTAAAATGGTAAAACATACTCTGAAATATTAATTTTGTCCGTTTATTATACATATGGGTACTTTCTTGCATAATTATGCCTCGCCAGAAAAATTTAGCAAAATACACTAAAAAATTTTCAGCCAAAAATCACTTCTTTTTCATGTTTCTAGATCTAATTTCAAACTTTTTTATCTATTAACGAACAAAATTGAACAAAAATTAAAGAACTTACTTACTTACTTACTTTCTACTTGTCAAAAAATGAAAATTCAATCAATTTTTGCCTCGCCAGAAAAATTTGGCAAAATGCACAAAAAAAATTTCAGACAATTATCATATATTTTCCATATTTCTAGATCTAATTTCAAACAATTGCATCTAGTAACGAACAAAATTGAACAAAAATTAAAGGACTGCGCGTTACTTTCAACTAGTCAAAAAATAAAAATTCAATCAATTTTTTTCATTTTTTGACAAGTTGAAAGTAACGCTCAGTCCTTCAATTTTTGTTCAATTTTGTTCTTTAATAGGTGAAAAAGTTTGAAATCAGATCTAGAAATATGAAAAATATATGATATTTGTCTGAAAATTTTTTTGTGTATTTTGCCAAATTTTTCTGGCGAGTCAAAAGTTGATTAAATTTTTTTTTTTTGACAAGTTGAAAGTAACGCGCAGTCCTTCAATTTTTGTTCAATTTTGTTCGTTAATAGATGAAAAAGTTTGAAATTAGATCTAGAAATATGGAAAATATATGATATTTGTCTGAAAATTTTTTTCTGTATTTTGCTACATTTTTCTGGCGAGGCAAAAATTGATTGAATTTTCATTTTTTGACAAGTTGAAAGTAACGCGCAGTTTTTTAATTTTTGTTCAATTTTGTTTGTTACTAGATGCAATAGTTTGAAATTAGATCTAGAAATATGGAAAATAATTGATATTTGTCTGAAAATTTTTTTGTGTATTTTGCCAAATTTTTCTGGCGAGGCAAAAATTGATTGAATTTTCATTTTTTGTCAAGTTGAAAGTAACGCGCAGTCCTTCAATTTTTGTTCAATTTTATTCGTTAATAGATGAAAAAGTTTGTAATTAGATCTAGAAATATGAAAAATAATTGATATTTGTCTGAAAATTTTTTTGTGTATTTTGCCAAATTTTTTTGGCGAGGCAAAATTGATTGAATTTTCATTTTTTGACAAGTTGAAAGTAACGCGCAGTCCTTTAATTTTTGTTCAATTTTGTTCGTTAATAGATAAAAAAGTTTGAAATTAGATCCAGAAATATGGAAAATATATGATATTTGTCTAAAAATTTTTTTCTGTATTTTGCTACATTTTTCTGGCGAGGCAAAAATTGATTGAATTTTCATTTTTTGACAAGTTGAAAGTAACGCGCAGTTCTTTAATTTTTGTTCAATTTTGTTTGTTACTAGATGCAATAGTTTGAAATTAGATCTAGAAATATGGAAAATAATTGATATTTGTCTGACAATTTTTTTGTGTATTTTTCCAAATTTTTCTGGCGAGGCAAAAATTGATTGAATTTTCATTTTTTGTCAAGTTGAAAGTAACGCGCAGTCCTTCAATTTTTGTTCAATTTTGTTCGTTAATAGATGCAATAGTTTGAAATTAGATCTAGAAATATGGAACATAATTGATATTTGTCTGAAAATTTTTTTGTGTATTTTGCTAAATTTTTCTGGCGAGGCATAATTATGCAAGAAAGTACTCATATGTATAATAAACGGACAAAATTAATATGTCAGAGTATGTTTTACCATTTTAGATATTTTTTAGAATTTTTTGCGCAAATTGATATTTTTTCTTTTAAATTTTTTCCGAGTGTTATCATTTAGGGTGGTTTTCAGCGTTTAATAATTTTTGTTATTAATTTAAATAATTAAATTCTATATTTTTATGAATGATCAACTATTTTAGTTTTTTATTAGATTTTTGTGTGCAAATTTATTTTTGTGCCCCTGTGTGCTACTACCTGTCGTACATTTTAATTTTTGTTATCCTTATATCTCAATTGTATGTTTTGTGTAATTGAAGTTTTATTTTTTTAATTGTTAGTTTTGTGGTAGTTAAATATTTTTATTTTATTTTTTATTTTTTTGGATTTAATTAGTTTACTTTTAAATTTAATTTAATTAATTGTAGCATTTCGTTCTTAGGAAATGAAATAATTATTCTTTCAATAATGATAAGAAATAAATAATTAAACATTTTTATTTAAACTTTTGATTTTTCGAATGTTTTTAGCCGCAAATTAATTATTTTCCTTTCCATATCTTGCTAAATCGCTTTAAAAATATGAGTTTTATCATAAAAATTCATTTGGGAAATCATTTTTTTGATTTTCCACTTGTTTTCTAGCAAATTCCATAAAGTGGACCTAAGGCGGACTCAATTGAGTCCACGCTATGGCCCACATTTTTGCCAGGGAATTATTAATAAAATTAGAAATTCTTTTTTTTTTTTAAATTTGTTTGCCAATCAATTCTGCGAGAAAAATTATAAAGATTTTGTATGTATCAATTTTTTGTATAAGTTGTATTTTGTTCATAAAATCGTTATAAATAAATAACTGTTATTTGTTTATAACAATTTTACAAACAAAGTGCAGCGTTTAAAAAATAGATTTTCTACACACTGTTCTCAAATTTTCTTATACAATTGATTCCTATCAATATGTTTTAAAAAATATTTTTTTTAAATAATTTGTTTAAACAATTTGTTTAAACAATTGGAAATTGTAAACTAACAGTAGGGGTAATATATTTTTTTTTGCCTATGAATCCAATGTTTATTTTCAATTAGACAAACTTTATTGTCTGTGTTTTTTGCACAACCAAACTATCACACATTTTTACATATTTCCATAATTAATAACAATTAATTTTGTCATGAAATTGTTTTTTATATGTTCAGTGAGGTCCACTTCATCATCCCCAATCATTTTTTATAACATTTATTATTTTTTTAATCGTTTATTTGCCCGCATCCAGTTTGGATGTTTTTGGACGTTTTTACGCGCCGGCGGCATCCAGCGCCTGTGTCAGGGATAATATTTTCATCAAAAATTATTAAATTAAAGTTAACATTTTGCAAAAGGGACACGCCACGGAGCTGAAATTTCAGCAGTTATAGTGCAATATAATAGAAGTCATAATATATATATTTATGTATATTTGGTTTTCAGTTACTCTCATATATACCTTTAAAATTCACCAATACACTTCAGAATATATTTTTAATTTAGGTGTATTTTTTCAACGTCGCCAAATAGGGCAGTTACGTAAGAATCGCCCATATACCAAACGTCAATTTTTACAAATAAATTTTTGGCACAACACAATACTTGACATAAAAACGCAACATCAACGAGAAATTGTACATATTTGTAGTTTCTAAATCACTTGGAACTATTTTATTTTATTCCCGAACAAGACGAAAATGTGTGCTAGAAAATTCGGTTGCAATGAAAGCAAATGATTGAAACAAAGATTGAGTATACTTTGACGTCGCTTTGGAACACTCTCAAGTTGTAAGTTTAGACTGGAAAAAAATTTTGTCAAAAAACGATTTTTTTTCGAAGAAAAGAGGTGCTCAAAAAAATTTAATTGGGTATTTTCAAAAATCTCTGTGTCCAAATTTAGATATTCATGAGATTAATAAATCATCCAAATTTTATTGAAATCCGCTGAAGCGTTCTCGAGATATCCTGGCAACGAAAAACGCTATACACACACATACATGTGGACATTTGCTTGGGAATGCAAATTCACGCTTTTTAGGTAATTTTAGATAGTCCATTTAGACTATTTTCGGAAAATCGAAAATTTTAACGATCTTAATGATCAAAGATTCCTTTATGAGGAAGCAAAAATCGACAATTTTTTTTTAATTTCTTACTCTTTTAGTTTATTTGAAAATGCTACAATTTTTCAACAATAAATTGTTAAAAGAAATTAAAAATTCATCACAACATTGAGAAAAAACTTTTCATCGGCCCTAGTATAAAATAGTATAGACTCAAGAATTTGAGGTTATGATAAACTGTTTTGCGCATGACAGAAGTCAAGCAGACCCGAGTTTACGCCAAATAATATCTTATTCTTGGATCAAGCATAAGTACGATTTCTTTCAAGACAATCAATGTAAACACATTTTTATTCTTAGCAAAAGAAATCTTCTTTTCTCTGTGAACATTCGTAAAATACAATATTTGTTGATAAACAACAATAACAGTAAAAAATGTTTATAAACTTAATTTTTTTTGCTACATACAAGTAAAAGTCAGCGCGCGTATACAATAATTTTCGGTAGCGCGAAAGTTAATATTGTTTCAAATTTCGTCGTTTATTTGATGTTACATAAAGTAATTCTCTTTTGTAGTTTTTTGATAGATTCGTTAAATTACCTACTTTAAGATCCTTTTCAATATAATCGTTTATTCAGTTTATTGGATTACGCAAAGTATTCCATTTTAAGATTTTTAGAAATCTTACGTTTAATTATGCTATTTATTTTGCAAAGACTCAATTATTATTTTAAAAAAAATAAAAATCTTTAAATTATAGACCGAATTCATTTCAAATCAGGCAGGCTAGACCTGTTCGGGACTAAAAGTAATTTTTGCCTTTAAAATGTCGTTTTATAAAGAATTTTAGACGACACGTATTTTTTTATTTTGCTGAAATTTTTTTTTTTTTTTTAAGTTATAAGGATTTTAAGTTTAATAGTCGGAAACTTCGTTTCTACAAATTTTAGGGGGAAAAATCTTTAAAGTGTTGGAACTTTATAAGTAATTAAGATCATTTATTTTTTCTTCTTGCATCTGAAAGGACTTTTGTTCGTCTTTCCAAATCCATTGGAAAAATTAAAAAATATTAAAAAATAACAAAATGGCGGTCATTTTACTAAAAAACTTAAAATTGAATTTACTCAAAAACCCCACCTTTTTTTTTGCTCAAATTTTTTTTGTGAATTGTGGTCATAGGGAGGAATATTTTCCATGAGAATTTAACTTGTGCCCGATTATGGTACAAGAGAAAAAAAATTTTTTTAGTTTTTTAAAGCGAAACATCATTTTTCTTAAGAAATACACTAGATATGAAAAAATTTCTTAAATAAAAGTTGTTTGCCTTTAAAAAATCTAAAATAATGTCTTGTGTCATTTTTCTCTATTTTGCGTTTTTTCAGTGAATTTTGAAAAAAATCGATAAAACTCTCTGTTGTTAAACTCTTTTGAACTTTAAACAAAAATAATGATGACATTTCCATGCAAATATCATGTAACTGTTACCTTTGGTTTTTTCAAAAATAATATATAACTCATTAACGTCTCAATATTTATACTCGCTATTACTTTATTGAACACAAAAATTGTCGACAATTGTAACTTTAGTGACACCAAAGATAATTAACTGTTTATATGTTACTGTGGAAGAAAACATTTTTAAATCAAAAAAATATTTATACCGACATTAAAGACGCAACAAATGTGAGAGTTTAATCAAGTTTTTTCATAATTAACTGAAAAAACGCAAAATAGAGAAAAATGACAAAAGACATTATTTTAGATTTTTTAAAGACAAACAACTTTTATTTAAGAAATTTTTTCATATCTAGTGTATTTCTTGAGAAAAATGATGTTTCGCTTTAAAAAACTAAAAAAAATTTTTTTCTCTTGTACCATAATCGGGCACAAGTTAAATTCTCATGAAAAATATTCCTCCCTATGACCACAATTTCCAAAAAAATTTTGAGCAAAAAAAAGGTGGGATTTTTGAGTAAATTCAATTTTAAGTTTTTTAGTAAAAGGACCGCCATTTTGTTATTTTTTAATATTTTTTAATTTTTCCAATGGATTTGGAAAGACGAACAAAAGTCCTTTCAGATGCAGAAGAAAAAATAAATTATCTTAATTACTTATAAAGTTCCAACACTTTAAAGATTCTTCCCCCTAAATTTTGTAGAAACGAAGTTTCCGACTATTAAACTTAAAATCCTTATAACTTCAAAAAAAAATTTTTTTCAGCAAAATAAAAAAATACGTGTCGTCTAAAATTCTTTATAAAACGACATTTTAAAGGCAAAAATTACTTTTAGTCCCGAACAGGTCTAGCCTGCCTGATTTGAAATGAATTCGGTCTATATCAAATAATAATGTGTTTCAGTGCAATTGAACTTTTTCTGATGAAAGCATATACTTTTAAACTAATTTAAGGGTAGTTATATAAAAATCTTAAGTAAGAATATGGGGGGGGGGGTCAAAATTAGCTAAAATCATGCTTACGTAATTAATGAATGGCCCATAATGCATCCCCTTCTACATCTAAATTAGTAAATAATTTGACACCAATTAAAACTAGTAAAAATCTTTCTATTTTATTTATTCAATTAAAAATTGTAATTACTGATAGAAGTTTGTTTCTTTTGCTGTAGTAAATTACTTTAGTAAACTTTTAGTAAAAAAAATATTTTAAATTATGGGGCATTCTCTGGAAAAAGCCACCCAAAAAATTTTTTTTCGTTAATTATTTTATGTTATAATATACATAAAACCAAATATAAAAAGTAAGGTGTTAGGTCAGTGTGATGCGTGGTTGTCATATTATCAGGGGTTAAATTTTAAGGTAGAATAATTTTCATCTGCTTATAACTTTTTTCCTAATTATTGAATTTAAAAATCTTACAGATGTTTTTCATGTATAATTTTCCAAACTTTTAAATTACATAACTAACAATTTTGAAGAATTTACTTTTGACCAGAAAAATTCAAAAATTACTTTTAAATGCAATTTTTAACACTCATGCCCTAGGATTTTTTCTAGCAATATCCAGAAATTTTCCTTATTTAATAAGCTTTTTACCTCTCAAATGGCATTTTGGGATAGCAAGGTGTATATACAAGCTACAATGAAATTTTCACTTATAACAACTCACTAATTCGCATCTGATGTTTTTTAGCAGTCACAAAAATGGTTAGAAATCATTTTAAAATAATTCTGGAACAGTTTCAAACAATGCAGGAATTATTATAAATCTCCCGAGAACATAAGTTACAAATTAGTTAGTTGTTTCAAGTGAAAATTGTAGCTCGTATACACCTTGCTGTCCCAGAATGCCATTTGAGGGGTAAAAAGTTTATTAAAAAGAAAAATTTCTGGACAATGCTAGAAAAAATCTTAGGGGGTACGAGTGTTAAAAATTGCATTAAAAAATAATTTTTGCATATTTCTTGGCAAAACTAAATTTTTTAAAATTGACAGTTATATAATTTAAAAGTTTGGAAAATTGTACATAAAAAACATCCATAACATTTTCAAATTCAATGATTAGGAAAAAAGTTATAAGCAGATTAAAATTATGATACCTTAAAATTTAACCCCTGATAATATGGCAACCACGCATTACACTGACCTAACACACTACTTCTTATATTTGTTTTTATGTATATTATGACATAAAATCCTTAACGAAAAAAAATTTTTTTGTGTGGCTTTTTTCCAGAGAATGCCCCTTATTAGAAATTAATTAATTAACGCGATCAAACTACACAAAGCATTAAGCTTGGGGATCCAAAACTAAAATAAAGCAAATATATATACACTGAGAAAAAAATGTCTTTAATTTAATAGTGCGGCTGCTGTAGAATGTCATGACATTAAAACAAATTTTTCTGTTATAAATTTAAATGATTATCTTTCAAACTGATAAATGGAACTATTAAGTTAAAAATATGGTACTATAAATAGAAATTTCACATTTATATAAAGCTATAGTACTTGCAATTATTTAAAATAAATATTGATTTATTTTAAACAATAGTATAGTTTAAGATAAATAAATATGTTCTTAAACAAATAGCAGTGTGCTTTGAATTCAAAAGTGTAATTAATCTGAAACATCAGCAGATGCTATAAAATCTATAGCATATTCTTTAGATTCAAGTAACGATGTATTCGAATACCGTCAAAAGGATAATGCTATAAGCCGTACAGCACAGTTTATGGATTCAATTATTATCAATGTATTAAATAAATTTAAAATTCAAAAACTTATAGTTACATTTCACTAAATTTATAAATGAAACAATAAAACCATAAAAAGTAAATTAGAAATTATAATATTTAAACACAAACAAAATTAAATATAAAATTGTCTAGAATGTTGAAATGAGTTTAATCAAAATTAAATGTAAAAAAATTAAATACAAAAAAAAATAATACATAATAAATCTTTAATTTAACGTGAATTTACAAAAATTTAAATTTAAGAATTAAAACATAAGTAAAATTAAAAATGAAAATAATATTTTTGAAGCCCAAATACAATAAATGTAGTAAAAAAAATAGTAACAAATTAAATTCAATTATGGCGGACGTACCCTAAACACGTGTAATTTTTCGCTCTGTAGCTTTTAAAGTCTGTTCACTGACATCTTATGTTTGACTTTCTAAAACTGTATTTTTGTGATTCGTCAAGTGTTGGTGGTTCTTTATATTGATCATAGTGCGCGTTGGATCTAATTTTTATGTGATGAAACAGTGAAATAACGATCGCATTGAGCAACCCTTTCGCCTTTTTTTTATTAAAAATAATTGTTTTTAGTTGTTTGGGACGAATAACTTTTATAAGGGCCTGTACCCTATGGTTGTGTGTTTCACACCGTTTTTCACAAGTGCACACCAATACATATTAAAATGAGTAATCAGAAGTCGAATATAGTTGATCCATCTCAGAAAATAGATAACCAGGATTCTCAGAATCTGATGAAACCGACAGCATTACGAACATCGCTACAAAGGGAATTTGTGCACAGTGTAAAGGAACGTGTAAGCTCAGCAATGCGAAACTGTGTCCTATCTGTGCGACCCCCTACCATCCAGCTTGTGCCAGCAAATACCCTCCTGAATCGAATGGTGGATTTAGGAAATGCTGCGGAACTCCAACACCTTCTCAATCTTTAAACGACTTGACGGCGATCACACAATCACCATCTAATGACTCACCTCAGGACGTGTCAAAGTCGTTACGCTCTATCATGAGAGACGAGTTGAAAATATTCAAGGACTCGATTAACAATAACATTACAACGTTAACTAATACTGTTACAAATTTTTGTTTAAAATTGAGTTCAATTGAAACTAAAGTTGATAAATGTATTTCAGACAATTTAATTGCCACCAACAAAATTACCTCAATTGAGCTTGCGAATCAAAAATATAACGACCGTATGGAAGCTTTCGAAACTAGACTCGATGACTTGGTGAACGATCGTATCACTACTCATCATAGTAATGATCTGGTCCTAACTGAATCCGAATTTGTGGATAGATTGAGAAGACGAAACAATTTAATAGTTTACAATCTACAAGATTTACCTCCGACAAATAACTTCAATTCTCATGATATTGATTTTGCCAATGTAATGAAATTATTGACATTTATAGTACCTGATAAAATTTTTTCTAATATTAAAATTTGGCGTTTGGGCAAATTTTCTGATTCTCAATCAATACCTCGTCCAATAAAAGTGATATTTCCTAACGACCTCTGTTCTACCCAGATTCTGGGGGCATTCTTGGAAGCCAAAAAGAATTCGACTATACCTCTGGAGTTCAATCAAATAGCCATGTCACACGACCGCACAAAGCACCAACAAACACTCTATCAACGCATAAAGAAGGAGTTTGTGACCAGATCACAACAAGGAGAGAAAAATATCAAGATTATCCACCGTCTCGGGATACCTGTCATCGTAACAACTTAATAGGAGAATATAAATCGACAATTTCCTTATTATATCAAAATGTACGAGGCATGAACACTAAACAAGTCCATTTTGATTGTTTTCCTGACTTTAAGCAGTATTCAATTTATGTTATTTCTGAGTCTTGGCTAAAACCAGAAGTTGATTCTGACCTTTATTTTGATCCAATCTATTTTAATTCATTTCGAAAGGATCGTGTTAACAGAAAAGGGGGAGGTGTATTTGTCGCAGTAAGTACGAGTTTTAACACATCTATTATTGAATCATTCGTCAATGATTTTAATGAATCCACGATCGATTTTTTAGGTTTAATAATTTCAGGAAATACTTTGAAGTTTATACTCTTAACTGTTTACATACCTCCGGACACCCCCATTTCTGTATTTAAGTCTTTTTTTTCTAAGTTACTAAATCATCAAATTATTTATAACCACCAAGTTATTTTTTGTGGAGATTTCAATTGTAATTTACAAGTGTCTGACACTAGATCACTGGTTATAAATAATTTTCTAAGTTCGTTGAATTTGCAACAACAAAATTTTATTTTAAATAATTATTCAAAAGTGCTAAATCTTATTTGTTCTAAAGTGCCGTGTACAATTTCAAAAGCTTTAATTCCTCTTGTACCAGAAGATGTGCACCACCCTGCCTTATCTGTTAATGTATCTATGCCTTCGGCACATAAATTTATTGTGTATGAATCTAGTATCACATTAGATTCTACCAGTCAAATCTTTAACTTTAGAAAGGCAAAATTATCAGAGCTTTATGTACACTTGTCAACAATTGATTGGTCAATTCTAAAAGAATTTAATGATTCGAATTTGATGTGTGCTAAGTTTTTATCAATTGTTAGGGACGCTTTTTTGAAGTTCGTACCTATTAAATCAACACATCAGAAACGTAAACATCGGTACCCCCATGGTTTGATCAATCAATTATTAATGATATCAATGTAAAAAATAACTTATTAAAGAAACATAATTTAATCTCTGATTATTATAGCACACAGCTAAAAATTTTATCAAACTCATTACATAGAAGGATTAGGCATAATCATTTTCTTTATTTTAAATCTGTTGAAGATAAACTAAGGGTTGAGCCTAAAGAATTTTGGAATTATGTTAACAAATGTAAACCAAACTCTCGTTTACCAAGCATGATGACATATGGTGATGTAATTGTTGATAAACCAAGTGATATTGCAAATGCTTTTGCTGACAATTTTTCTAAACACTGTAGTAGCAGCATTTATATATCGAGTACATCTCGCGATAAATTTTTAAGTAACGATGCATGCGAGTCATCATTTCAACTTTCTATTGATAAAGTTTACAAAGCTGCGAGAACGTTGAAGCCTTCGTTTATGTCTGGAATAGATTTAATTCCTAGTTTTTTTTGTCAAAGATTGTGCTTCGGTATTGTGCCAACCATTGTCTTTAATTTTTAATCTTGCTTTAACTACTGGTATTTTTCCCCAAGCGTGGAAATCTGCGAAAGTTATTCCAATATACAAAGCTGGTGATAAGAAGTGTCTTGTTAATTACCGACCAATAGCTCTTATTCAGAATTTTGCGAAGGTCTTTGAAAAAGCCATTATCCAAACAATTCAAAATGCTTTGTATTCCAAAGTCATCGATCAACAACATGGTGGAATCCGTATGCGATCGACCTCCACAAATTTGGTTCAGTTTACTCAATTTGTTAATGATGCATTACAACATGGTTTACAGGTTGATGCAATATTTTTGGATTTTTCGAAGACCTTTGATACAATTAAGCATGATATTTTGTACCAAAATCTTGAAGCACTATCATTACCACGCAATTTGAAGGATTTATTAAGTAGCTATCTTACAAACAGATCACATCAAGTATCTGTCATCAATTGTTTATCTAAACCTTATGTTCCAACATCAGGTGTACCTCAAGGTTCATCACTAGTAAAATGTCATGTATTATCATTTAATACAAGCAAAACAATTATAAATTTTGACTACAAAATTAATGATGTTGTAATCGAAAGAGTTTGTTTAACTTGTGATCTTGGTGTGATCTATGATGATCGGTTGTCTTTCAAAGAACAAATCACAAAGGTGACTGCATCCGCCTCGAAGGCTCTTGGTTTTTTGTTCAGATCCTCTAAGAATTTTCGCAGTCATTCAACATTGATTGCTCTGTATAATACGTTAGTATTGCCTAAATTAAATTATGCTTCTGCACTTGGATTCCGTGTTTTTGATAAAGAATATCAAGAGTTAGTGAGAATTCAAAAAAGATTTTTAAAATATTTAGCCTTCAAGGTGGATGGAGTTTACCCTCCACGAGGATCTGATTACAAAACTATATGTCGACGTTTTCATTTCAAAACTCTTAAAGAGACGCGTATTTTTAATGCCGTTTTGTTTCTATTTAAAGTTCTTTCAGATCAAATTCATGCACCACAATTGTTATCTCAGATGCCATTTAGAATTACGAGAACAGATTCAAGGAACTTTCTACCTTTTTATTTAAATCACCCTTATAATGTTATCGGTAATGTTTCTCCTTTATACTTTGCATGTCGACATGTTAATATGATGTTAGCCGAAATTAAGCCAGATCTTGATAAATTTTTCTCGTCTAAAATTTATTTTAATCAATTTAATGAACCTTCTATTCATTCATAGTATAATCCAAAGGTTAAAATTAGAAGGATAAAAATGAATAGAAATATATTTGTTATAAAATTTAATTTTATATAAAAAATAATTGGTAAAATTAAGGAAATTTCTACATCAAAAATTAAAAAAATGATTCTAATTAAGAAAAATTGAATTGAGAAGGGGAGACGTATTGAGGATAATGGGTTACGAAGTTGCATCCCAACGAGTTCCGTCCCCTCACTACTGGATTGCGTCCCAGCTTCAGTACTAATTGCTGGATCCAGCATGGGTTGAGTTTCCTCTTGAGGCACTGGCACCACTTGAATGGGTGTCCCATTTTTTCCCCCCACTACTGTCCACTGTAGTGAAGTTTGGGACACTGGGACATTTTCTTCCACCACAACATCCTCAATTTGCTGAACTTCCTCTTGAGTTCCTTGTTCCCCCTGTTGTTCTCCCTCAACTCTCCATATCTCAATTCATTACTCTCCTCTTCCAAATCCACTCTCTCTCCTCCGGAATAATCTTCCGCCAGAATTAACGTGAAAAAGATCTCCGGGATCTCCCCCCTTTCCGGGGGGAAAGGGTTGCTCGGCCCCCCCCTGCCCCGTTTCCCAACATCGTTCTCAACTCCGCACAATTGGGACAATTCCTAAACGTTGTCCCATTTGTCCCACATACTTGGCAGAACATTCGGTTGCCAGTGAGACGTGGCAAGGGACACTCGTTAGCATAATGCCCCTGCTGTTGGCATCGGAAACAAGTTCTCAACTTGCACTCCGATGCGCGGTGTCCCACGGACTGACACTGGTAGCATGCACTGGTAAATCCCCTCGGGACACTAGGCCTGAACGCCGGTGGTCGTTTCACTCCAAACGTACGATTGGGAACTTGTCCCCCTCCATAGGGACGATTCTGAGCTTGTCCCACTCCAAAGGGACGGTTCTGAAACTGTTGTCCCAGATTACGTACCCCACTGGTCGATGGGACGGGAGGGTTTGTAGCCACCATTTGGGCATTCGTCACCGGGGTTTGTTGTGCTGGTACCTGCTGAACAGCCGCTATTGGTGCTGTCCCAGTTGTCCCTACATTCACTTTCCCCTTTTGCGTCCCATTATCTCCCTTAGTTGTTCCTTAATTCGCTGGACTCCCTTTTAACTTCATATTCTTCCCCCGTTTCGCCGGGACAGTTCGAACTGTCCCACATTCTTCCCCACTTGTCTCTGAACCCGAGACCCCCAGCAGCGCATCTACTTTTGCCCCTTTTAAATTTCCTCTCGGAGCCGCGGACGGAATTCTCATCTTGTCCCGGGACGGAGGTGGGACATACCTTTTATCGAGATCTTTGACTCGCTCATAGCGTCTCAACACTCGCTCTAGCTCCTCGATATTGTCAAATTCGGAATTTGACAATTGACGTCGGTATTCTGGAGTCAGCCCTTTTAATATAATTCTTAAAAAGGATTCTCGAGAGATGGGACGTCTCACGTGTCCCACAATCACCCTCATATTCAGAATAAAATCTGAAATTTTCTCTCCCTTCGCTTGTGTCCTGGCTCGGGCCTCATCGAGGACATCATCGTCCACCAAAATAACCGAAAATTCTCGTTTAAAAAGTTTTTTAAACGTGTTCCAGGAAGACAAGTCTTTACGCACGAGCCGGTACCAAAGGCTCGCGTTTTTCCGTAACACACTAAGAAGGGCGGTCAAAATCTCCGAATCACTCAGGAAGTTGCACTCCTTGCAATCCTCTACCCTCTCTAAAAATACCTCCGCGTCCTCTTTCTCCCCTCCGGAAAACTTAATGTCCCAGTCCTTGAAAATTTTCACAACTTTCGACCCCCCACTAAGATTTGAATAAAAACGCTTATTACCACGATTTTTACTCGGAGTGGAGTCGGTATCAGTTTTCGTCCCACTGGATGATAACACGACGCGTCTAGGCCTTCTCTTTTGACTAGAACCGGAACTCCTACTTCCGGTAGATTTCCCCCTTCTCTTTCCTGCCCTTGAAATGTTCCGTGGGGAGGAGGTGGTGGGGGTGGGGGAGGTATATCCTCCTGTCCCAAATTGTCGTTTGTGGCTCCTCTCTTGCCCCATTCGCGATTTTCCTCAGGTTCACGTGCACCGGATGTCTCCGACTAGTTTCCCCCCTCCTCTCGCCTTGGGCACGCGCGTCATGATAATTTTTGGAACTCATGTGGAGTTGTTCCAACAAGAACACATTGTGGGCACACAATTGTTCCAACTCTAACAATTGTTGTTTTGCATACATTGCACGTTGGTCTGGGCTCAACCCCCATGCCCCCACCCCCTGCCTCATACTCCAAATATCCGGAGTCACTCCTGGGGCTGGTACACTCCCAGTTTCCCCCACCCACGTCACAAACGTTGGTACCCCGCGTCCGGCCCCCGATGAGGTGGTGGTCACGGTAGTGGCAAACGTGGTCCTATTCGTTACCCTGGGGGTCTCACAAATCGAGGTGGTCACTACTGAGGCAGTGGTTGTCGTCCTACTACCCCCTTCCCCTCGATCTCCATTCTCCCCACTCAAACTCGGGACTTCCGGATTCACTGTTGGCGAAGTCGCTCCTTCGCCCATCACTTCCGGGTCACTTCCAGGATCGGGCAATAATCTAGACCTCCGGGTCCTTGGAACAAAAGGACTTGGTCCGGCTCTCCCCTCCAACTGATCCACCAAGGCATCATATTTAAATTCAACTTCCGCTCCCTCTTGATCGAAAGTCTCAAACCACGGAACCACTACAGTTTCCGGGAAGATAAATTTTACTTCCGATCGGAGGAGTCTCTCACGAAGTACCTGCAAGGTGCCTGTCACACTGCACTCTTGCTGAGTCAATACCTCCATCACCTGTTCCTGGGACATTTGTTTTATATGCTGCTAGGCCTCCGCGATCTGCGGAATCTCCAAAATCCGCCACATCTGTTCGCGGTATCTCTCCATCATTATTAATTTTCTCAATTAAATCAATAAATGAGAGAGAGAGAAAACAAAAAAAATGAATAATCTTAAGTTAACCCCGAGCTATTTTAACAAAAACTCACACAAAAAAAAACTTTTAATTACCGCACAATCCAACTTGACTTGGCTCGTATTTTCTCACCCCACGTATTCTCGGCACGCCGGACAAGAAAGAGAAAGAGAAACAAATTTTCTACCACAAAACCCCCTTTGGCAGGTATTGCCGTTTTAAAATTTCCTCGTTACTCCTCTCTTCTCCCCACCAGAACCATAAAATACAAAGAACACATAAAATTCACAAATAATCACAATTCAATAATAAATTTATAACACTAAAAATAAGTGCTGAAATGAGAAAACAAATTTTTAAATTAGTTAACTTCACTCATGAAATTTCCTTCCGCTAATGGTGCTTGCAAAACAAAAAGAATAAAAAAAGGAAGAAAATTTCTTGTGAGACTTTCCACTATTCTATTTGGAAAATTTTCGCTTCAATAACTCCGCAGTGTGGCTTTTCCAGAAATTTCAGGAAATTTTTACGTTGGGGGAATTCTCCGTCGTGTGGCTTTCCCAAAATTATTCAGGAATTTCGTTTATTAACAAGGTGGTTATTATCACGCCCACAAAAAAAAAAATTTTACGCTCAAAAGAACCGGAAAAGAAACGTCAAAACGAAACAAGAATCCACATTTATATATCCTTATCCCAAATTTTTTTTCACTTTACTAACTCTCCCCTCCGAGAAAAAAAAATTTATTTTAAAATTTTGGATATTTCTGTTGCTTAACGCACGCCTCTTCCGGTTTCCACTTTCAACAATTTTATTTTGAAAAACCCGTACAAATTCCTTTCAAGTTTCAATTTAACTTTACGTACTGCTTTGAGTCTGCACTTCCGGTACGTTTGCACTCACTCTCGCGACCACGTTTTCACAAAATTTTCAAATTTATTCTTATCACCGACTTTCTCACACACCTTTCATAAATAATTCCGCAATTATTTATTGCCCGATCCCCCTATCCTCTTTTTAACTCCCCTCGTGAAGGGAAAGAAACAAAAAACATTCTTAATCCTTTCTCTCGAGATTTTCTATTACACTAGAATACAAAATTCGCACTAAAAACGACTATTTCCTGCCACGATTACTCCCGACGATTTTTACTCAGACTATTCCTCTTGTTGATCAGAGAAAAAAAAAAGAAAAATCAAGAAAAGGAACCAGTAATATATTCCCCTTCACGCACTCGGATAGGAAATTCACACGTATTTTAATAAAAGCAGCGCCACTTTTTCAACTTTCCGGGGTTCAATTCGCGATTATTATCTCGCCACGTGTTGAAAATCGGCCGTTAATTGCCACTCTCGCGAAATCTATTTATTCCGTTTGAAAGGGAATTTAAACTTTAAACACCGACTAAAAGAAATGGAAAATCACTTTATTCACGAGGGCATTCAGCAACTACTTGGCCTACATCTCCCCTCAAAATTTTAGAAATTAATTTTCCTCCAGGTAAACTACCACGTGTTCACTCATTACCCGCCATCTTTTCTTTCAATACTCTAGCTCACCTTTTTCAGTCTTTAATTTACATGTTAAAATCTTATGAATTTTCTCTAACACACACGGCACTCACGGTTTCCTACCCTCGCGATCTCAAACGTAACTCCTTTCTCCAGACTTCTCACCTTTTCCTCACCCCTCGAAACTCGTCATGTCCCTCCTGCTGGTCTCTGACAATAAAATCTTGTTTAATCAAAATTTTTCCCCACCAGGGATGCCAATTGTAACGGTTGAAATTATTTTTATTTTCAAAAACAAATTTGAGCCATTATTAATATTTTTTCTCTTTTATTTCTCTTTAATTTTTCTTACCACCTACTTACCAAACTTAGTGAAACCACTTACCCAATGATTCGTGGATATTACCAGCGGCTTTCTCTTCCACCTCTCGGACGAGCACGTGTTCCTCGGTGCAGGAAAGAAACCAGGGCTAACAAAGTCAATTAAGAAAGAAACCACAAATTTCACTGAACTCAAGAATTATTATTTATGCTTCTTACAATTAGGGCCACTGGGCTACACTCAATATAGTTTCTAAAGCCGATTCTCATTACAATATCATATTAAATAACGAACTTCGTTGGAAAGAAAACAGAACGACGCGCACGTGTCACCATCGACCCTCGATCCCACGGACTACTGCCGTCGATTGAGCCACGCGGTCCTTCCCAAATCGTCAAGAAGGGGTGGGGCGACGCCTTTTCCGGATTGGTCCTCTCGCTCCCTCCGTCAGGACCCATCCAGGCTCTTCGTTACTCTTACATGGGGCACCTAGAAAAAGGAAAAAGATGTCGCTCCGGTAAAGCGAGGGAAAATCGAGGAAACTAGCGCGAAAATCCCTTCGCCAATCTTAAACTCTCTACCACCCCACATGACTCCCCACGACCATCCGAAGGGACTGCGACGAAGCGGAAATCGCGCCAGTCAGGGCCGAAACGAAAAACAAGGCACCTGTGCTGCTGATTTACCACCTGAACAATAACGATAAATACTTAATTTAAAAACCATAAGTGACGAAACGCTTCGTCACAGATTAATTATTAGAATTTAGTTACCCATGTATGGTCCATATGAACTGCGGGAATTCTGTGTAAATAAATAAATAAATAAATAAATTAGTTTTATTTCTTTATCAAGTTAAATCTAACAATACTCATAAAGTCATTTCTAAAACAGTAGAAATAAAACAATAAGAAAATTAATATTAATAAATAATTTGTTTTGGATGTAATTTCTTTCGACAATCAAATTTGAAATAGTTGTGTTAAAACTTCATTACAAACATCCATAGTCTTTATTATAAATACAAGAAAATTTCTGATTACTTGAAATCAAATTTACAATTTGATTCATATAATTCACAATTCATAATTACATCTTAAATACCGAGTAGTAAATTAATAAATTTTTACAAATTGAATTTTATATTTAAACCTGATTTTGTTTATGGATTTGTAAAATAAAAACTTAATTGCTGTAAACAATAAATTAAATTTTCTACAAATATTTCTATTTCCTGAGATTTTTAGATTTTCCAGAATAAAATAATTTTCAATTTTTTAAAAACAATATAAATGTTAAAAAAACGTTTCCTTTACAGTTTGGTTAAACATAAACTTTATAGAGTAATTCAGTTTGACGTCACAAGTCAAGAAGGTTAGGTCCAGACCATGCATCTGGGTCCTGGCCTAACCTTCTTTACCATGCAAATCTGGGTCCGGGCCTAACCTTCTTGACTCTGTGACGTCAAACTAAATTACTCTATTGCAA
The DNA here is from genome assembly GCA_037103525.1 of Ganaspis brasiliensis. Taxonomy (NCBI): domain Eukaryota; kingdom Metazoa; phylum Arthropoda; class Insecta; order Hymenoptera; family Figitidae; genus Ganaspis; species Ganaspis brasiliensis. Next base: position 756,091 of record JAZKLR010000434.1, read on the forward strand.
TTGTCTAGATAAAATAGAATTACTTTTCAAGGTAATATTCAATTTTTTGAAATCTTCTGATTTTCACATTTTTACAACTTAAATTTCGAATATTAAATTTGTAAATTGTTTTAAATTTCTATAAATGTTAAAAAAGTGGTTTCCTTTATGGTCTTGTTTAATATAAATTTCAATGCGATTATCCAACGGGAATAGATTAATTTTTTCAAAAAAAATTTTCTATTACTTAAAATCTTCTAAATTTGGACATTTTTACATCTTAAATTTTCTATATTAAATTTATATATTTTTTAAAAAATTAATCAATGTTAAAAAGTGGTTTCGTTTATGGTCCTTTTTAGTATTAAATTTATTCCGATATTCTAGCGGAAAAAGAAATTTTTTTTTTTAAAAATTCTAGATTAATTGAAATTTTCTGATTTTCACATTCTTTCATCTATAAGGTCGAAAAACAAATTTGTAAATTTTTTTCAACTAAATAAATATTGAAAAGTGGTTTCGTTTATGGTCCTTTTTAGTATAAACTTTATTGCGATTGTCTAGCGGGAAAAAACCATTTTTTTAAGAAAATTCTCGATTAATTGAAATCTCCTGATTTTCACAACTTTTTATCTATAAAGTCGAAAAAACAATTTGTAAATTTTTTACAAACTATATAAATCTTAAAAAGGTGTTTGGTTTATGGTCCTTTGTAGTAAGCAAAAGAAAACAAATTTTTTTAAGAAAATTCTCGATAAATAAAAATGTTCTGATTTTGGACACTTTTACATCCTTAATTTTCTATATTAAATTTGGATATTTTTTAATAACTTTATAAATATTAAAAAATGGTTTTGTTTAATGTCCTTTTTAGTATAAACATTATTTTGATTGTCTAGCAGGAAGAAAAAAAATTGTTTAAAAAAATTCTCGATTAATTGAGATCTTCTGATTTTGGCCATTTGCACATCTTAAATTTTCTATATTAACTTTGTAAATTTTTAACAAAGTATATAAATATTAGAAAGTGGTTTCGTTTATGGTCCTGTTAGGTTAAACTTTAATGGGATTGTCTAGCGGGAAAAAAAAATTTTTTAAGATAATTCTCGATTAATTGAAATTTTCCGATTTTCACAATTTTTTATCTATAATGCCGAAAAAAAAATATTTTAATTTTTTACAAACTATATAAATATTAAAAAATGGTTTCGTTTATGGCCTTGTTTAGTTTAAATTTATTGCGATTGTCTGGCGGAAAAAAAAAATTTTTTAAGAAAATTCTCGATTAATTGAAATCTTCTGATTTTCACAACTTTTCATCTATAAAGTTCAAAAAGAGATTTGTAAATTTTTTACAAACTAGATAAATATTAAAAATGTGTTTGGTTTATGGCCCTTTGAAGTATAAACTTTATTAAACTATATAAATATTAAAAAGTGATTTCGTTTATGGTCCTTTATATATAAACTTTATTTCGATTGTTTAGCGGAAAAAAAAAATTTTAAGAAAATTCTCGATTAGGTAGTTGAAATCTTCTGATTTTTACAAGTTTCCATCTATAAAGTCGAAAACAAAATTTGTTAATTTTTTACAAACTATATAAATAAAAAAAATTAGTTTTGTTTAAGTTTCTTTTTACTATTAACTTTACTTGCGATTGTCTAGCAGGAAAAGAATTTTTTTTAAGAAAATCCCCGATTAACTGAAATCTTCTGATTGTTGCCATTTTTACATCTTAAATTTTTTATGTTAAATTTTGATATTTTTTAATAACTTTATAAATTGTAAACATTGGTTTTGTTTATTGTCCTTTTTAATATAAACTTTATTGCGATTGTCTAACAGAAAAAAAAATTTGTAAGAAAATTCTCGATCATTGAAGTATTTTGATTTTGGTCATTTTTACATCTTAAATTTTCTATATTTAATTTGGATGTTATTTAAAAACTTTATAAATGTTAAAAATAGGTAACGTCTATCGTCCATTTATGATTTAATTATTTTTTTAATTTTCAATTTTTATAAGAATGAAACAGTGACTTTAAATCAAAGAAAGATCTTTATTGAAGGAATTAAATTAAGAATAATTTTATGTATTCTTTCAGAAATAATATTATTTATTTGAAAGTTAAAAGTTTAATGTTAAAAAATGGTTTAGTTTATGTAACTTTTTAGTATAAACTTTATTTCGATTGTCTAGCGGAAAAAAAAAATTTTTAAAAAATTTTCGATTAATTGAGATCTTCTGATTTTGGCCATTTGCACAGCTTAAATTTTCTACATTAAATTTAGATATTTTTTAAAAACTTAATAAATGTTAAAAAGTGGTTTAGTTTATGGTTCTTTTTAGTATATTCTTTATTGCGATTGTCTAGCAAGGAAAAAAAAATTTTTAAGAAAATTCTCAATTAATTGGAATCTTCTGATTTTTACAATTTTTATATATAAAGTCGAAAAAAAAATTTGTAAATTTTTTACAAACTATATAAATATTTAAAAGTGGATTCGTTTATAGCCCTTTTTCGTATATACTTTATTTCGATTGTCTAGCGGGAAAAAAATTTTTTTTTAAGAATATTTTGATACATTTCAAATAATTGAAATATCCTGATTTTCACAATTTATCATCTATAAAGTCAAAAAAAAAATTGGTAATTTTTTACAAACTATATAAATATTGATAAGTGGTTTCGTTTATGGTGCTTTTTAATATAAACTGTATTGCGATTTTCTAGCGGAAAAAAATTTTTTTAAGAAAATTCTCAATTAATTGAAATCTTTTGATTTTGGCTATTTTGACATCTTAAATTTATTTATTTATTTATTTATTTATTTATATACATACACGGGCAATTTTCTATATTAAGTTTAAACATTTTTTAAAAACTATTTAAATATTAAAAAGTGATTTCGTTTATGCTCCTTTTTAATGTAAACTTTATTTCGATTGTCTAGCGGGGAAAAAAATTTTTTTTTAAGAAAATCCCCGATTAACTGAAACCTTATGATTGTAGCCATTTTTACATCTTTAATTTTCTATATTAAATTTGTATATTTTTTAAAAACTTTATAAATTGTAATCATTGGTTTTGTTTATTGTCCTGTTTAGTATAAACTTTATTGCGATTGTCTAGCGGAAAAAAAAAATTTTTAAGAAAATTCTCGATTATTGAAATCTTTTGATTTTGGCCATTTTTACATCTTAAATTTTCTATATTAAATTTGTATATTTTTTAAAAACTTTATAAATGTTAAAGATGGGTTACGTTTATCGTCTATTTAAGATTTAATTTTTTTTTTAATTTTTAATTTTTATAAGAATAAAACAGTGACATTAAAACACAGAAAGATCTTCATTGAAGGAAATAAATTAAGAATAATTTTATGTATTTTTTCAGAAATAATATTAATTATTTAATTTTTTTGCATCGCGCCCTTTCTCCAGATATTAAAATTAGAAGACTTTGGCATAGAAGCTATATTTAAAAAATTAAAGTTTACGCACATTTTTCAAATTGAAAAAAGAAAGTAGTACATAATTAAAAAAACATAAAAATTTATTATCAAAGATAAAACATTCTTAAAAATATAGAAATTAGCGAATTATTTTATAAATTAAAGAAGACAGAGTGAATAATTTTTTTAAAATTTTTAAGGAGCAAGAATTCTATGAAATATAAAAGCGATGTTGAAATAAACATATTTAGTACGTGATGCAGGAAATATCCCAAAAACACAAAATGTAGAATATCTAAATGGTGCAATTTCAAAAAGTCGAATCACTAAACCGTCTAACAACGAAATTTTCGAATATACAAATGATCGAATATTCATGTATCTCAAGTTTCGGACGTCCACACAGAGGATATTAAAAAAAAACTCTTTAAATTATTTTTGGGGGTGGTGCTTTCATCCCCTAGAAATACATAGTTAATAATATTTCATAATTAAAACTTATTTTTCAAGTACTTTATTAAAAACTAGCTTTCGAGCCCGCCTTCGGCGGGCACGAAATCTAGTGGCCTGCCATCAACAGTATTTTTTTTACAAAAAGTATTTTCTAACAGAAAGAATTTTTTACAGATAGTATTTTTTGACAAAAATGATTTTCTGACAGAAAGTATTTTTTGCCAATAAGTATTTTCTGACAGAAATTATTTAACCTAAAACGCATTTAGCAAGAAACCCATTTAACCTAAAATGCATTCAGCCTAAATCATACTTAAACTAAAATGCATTCAGCCTAAAACCCATTTACCTTTAATCCCATTAAACCTAAAATGCATACATCCTAAATCCCATTTAACCTAAAATGCATTCACAGATTAAAACCAATTTATCCTAAAATGCATTTAGCCTAAATCCCATTTATCCCCAAAAGCATTTATCCTACATCTCATTTAACCTAAAATGGATTCAGTATAAATCCCATTTAACCTAAATCTTATTTAACTTGAATACCATTTAACCTAACTCTTATTTAAAATAATTTCTATTTAACTTCAATTGTATTCCCTATTGAAAAAACTCATATGAGATCTCATATGAGATCATATGTGGTTTCCTATATAGAAACTCATATGAAAACTTATGTTCATATAGGAATTCATATGTGATCTCATATGAGATCGCATGTAAAATCGTATATGAAATTGAGACACGATTTGATATATGAATTCATATGGGAAATAGTTATGTGTTTTTGACAAGAGATCTTAAATAAGAGCTCACATGAGATCTCATGTAAGATCACATATGAGATCTCATATAAGATCACATACGAGATCTCATATGAGATGACACATGAGATCTCATATAAGATCACACATAAGATCTCATATGAGATCACACATGAGATCTCATATAAGATAACACATGAGATCATACATGAGATTCTACTTTCTATATAGAAACTCATGTGGATTCCTATGCGATTTCGTATCTGAATTCTTAAGTCAAATCTTACATTAAATCTCATATCGAATTCCATATCAAATCTCAAGTGCTCTTATAATGAACAACAAATATTTAAATGTTTTCGTCTAATACTTATCTGACAAGTATTATTGCTCTGCATAGAGTTTGTTTTTCCATGATTTGGGTCTCTATGTTCTAGTTCTTCTTATATATCTTTTCCTCTTTATGTCGATAGTAAGAGAGGTTGAACATACAGCCACCTTGCGACGATTGTCTTAACTAAGACCTACATGAGATTCCACATGAGATTCTACATGAGATCTCATATAAGTTCTCATGTAGGTCTTAGTTAAGACAACTGTCACAAGGTGGCCTTATGTTTAACCTCTCTCATTGTCAACATGAAGAGGAAAAGATATATAAAAAGAACTAGAACATAGAGACCCAAATCATGGAAAAACAAACTCTTTGCAGAGGAATAACACTTGTCAGATAAGTATATGACGAAAACACTTATATCTGTTGTTTATTAAGGGCACTTGAGATTTGATATGGGATTCGATATGAGATTTGATATAAGATTTGACATAAGAATTCACATACGAAATCGAATAGGAATCCACATGAGTTTCTATATAGAAACGCATGTTTATTTGTATAATCTCATGTATGATCTCAAGTGTGATCCTATATGAGATCTCATGTGTGATCTTATATGAAATCTCATGTGTGATCTTATATGAAATCTCATGTGTCATCTCATATGAGATCCCATATGAGATTTCATGTGTCATCTCATATGAAATCTTATGTGAGATCTCATGTGTGATCTTATATCAGATCTCATATGTGATCTTATATGAGATCTCATGTGAGATCTTATTTGAGATCTCTTGTCAAAAACACATAACTATTTCCCATATGTATTCACATATCAAATCGTGTCTTAATTTCATATACGATTTTACATGCGATCTCATATGAGATCACATACGAATTCTTATATGAACATGAGTTTTCATATGAGTTTCTATATAGGAAACCACATATGATCTCATATGAGATCTCATATGAGTTTTTTCAATAGGGTTCAACCTAAATCCCTTTTAACCTCATATGCATTCATCCTCAATCTCATTTAACCTAACATGGAACCATCATAAACCCCATTTAACCTAAAATGCAATCAGCCTCAATCCCATCTAAACAAAAATGCTTTTATTCTAAAACCCTTTTAATCTAAAATGCATTTAGCCCAAATTCTATTTAATCTCAAATGCATTCATCCTAAATCCCATTTAACCTTAAATGCATTCAACCTACATCCCATTTAACCTAAAATGCATTCAGCCTAAATCCCATTTCACCAAAAATGCATTCCGCCTAAATCCAATTTAACCTAAAATGCAATCAGCCTAAATTCTGTTTTACCTAAAATGCATATAGCTTAAAAAAATTTGGCCTAAATCCCATTGAACAAAATTTATAATGTTAAATTTAGGCTAAACGGGATTTAGGACAAATAGTTTTAGGCTGAATGCCTTTTTGGAATGCATTTTAGGTTGAATGAGATTTAGGTTAAATGGGATTTAGGCTTAATGCATTTTAGGTTTAATGGGATTTAGGCTAAATAAAAATTAGGTTAAATAAGATTTATTATGTTTAATGGATTTTAGGCAGAATGCTTTTTAGTTTAAATGGGATTTAGGTTAAATAAGTTTTAGGTTTAATGTGTTTTAGACTGAATGCATTTTAGTTTAAATGGGATTTTGGTTAAATGTAATTTAAGTTAAATAAGATTTATTATGTTTAATGGGTTTTAGGCAGAATGCTTTTTAGGTTAAATGGGATTTAGGTTAAATAGGATTTAAATTTAATCTATTAGATTTTCTGGTTTTTATTTTTTTGACCCAAAAAATTCAGATTCAACATTTTTTTTGCATGTGTCATCTAAAATTATTTTTATTAATGTATTTCTTTAAATTTATTGCAAAATGTGTTGTAAGGAACATAACAAAATTAATGCAAAAAGATTAAAAGCCATCTAACACAAAGTCAGTAATATAAAAAAAAATGTAGGTTTTTCAATTTTTTTGATCCAGAAACCAATTTTATACTTATATATCTCAGTTATACGATATTTTTTGTCAAATTATTCTAAAATATGACAAAATAACAGGTGATACTCAATTATAGAAAGTTTATCAGCAGTTCATAAAAAAATGCTTAATTTAAAAATTTTCGATTCTTTGAATTTTTTGAAAAAAATGTATATCTTCCTTTCTTATCAATATTTTTTAAGTCTGTAAGTTTATAAACCTAACTTGGGTCAAGACCTAACACTCTGCCAAATTTGGTTTCAAACGGTTCAGCTGTTTCTAAGTGATGCACGAACAAAGGTTCTGTGACATACATACATACATACATACAGACATACAGACATGAAATTTTTTTTGGGTATATTTGAATTTCTTGATGCTTAAAACGAAAAATTATGCATGAAATTTAAAGTTCTAAGCAATGTACAGACAAAACTCTGATTTTATTAATATAGATAGATTGTTTCGTCGATAAAAGTTGAAAATTTTTTTTTTCAAATTTCGTCCGCGCGAACGTCTGGAGTTCCAGGGACATCGAATATTAAAAATGTCTAATGTACATTTTCTCGAATTTCCAAATTGTTGAATGATCATTTTGTGGAATTTCCAAATTGGCAAATGACCATTTTGTGAATTTCCAAATTGTCAAATATCCGAATTGCCGAAATTCCAAATTGTCGAATATCCTAATTGTCAAATCTCCAAATGGTTGACTGTCCAAAAGGTCAAAATATTTTTATCATTTCAGTTTCCTATTTAGATATTCAATAATCTGGAAATTCAATAGAATGGATATTCGACAATTTAGTATTCAATTATTTAGTAATTCGACATAATGGATATTAGACAATTTAGAAATTTGACAGTTCGGAAATTCGAGGATTAAGAAATTCGACAAAGTTGATATTCGACAATTTGGATGTTCGATGATTTGTAAATTCGACAATTTGTAAATTCGATGATTTTGAAATTCTGCCATTTGGATATTCAATCATTTGGAAAATGGACAAAATGGTCATTCTGCATTTTCGATATTCAATCATTTGGATATTCGACCATTTCGTTATTCGACCGTTCCGAGATTTGACTTTTTAAAATTCTACCATTATAATATTCGACCTTTTGGATTTTTGGGAAATTTCCTGCACCCGTTTAGTATAATATTAATTTCACATAATATAAAATAAAAGAATAAAAGTTTCCAGAAAGTAGAAAATTAAGTAATTTAAAAAATGTAGATAAAAGCATAAAATAAATATTTTTAAAAATTCGTATTTATAAAATAAAAACTAATAACTTTAAAAGAAGGAAAACTGTTTCTAAGAAATATAAAAATGATTACAAAATTTAATAAATTAATTTTAATGCAAGGAAGGACTACAAAAAATCATGAAAAAAGAATAAAAGTAAATAAATAGAAAAAATTGATATAAGTTTAAATGAAAAATCGACGAAATAAATTTAAAAATAAGTTTTGAAATATGTAAACAATAATATTTCAAGTCCAAAAATAAATTTAAAAAAATCAAGAAAATCTACAAATTTTATGAAAGAATAAATGAATTTGCAAAAAATAGGTAAGATGGAAAAAAAAAATAATACATTTAAAAAAAATGTGAATATTTATTTTTAAAAACATGGAAATAATTAAGGAAATCAACGACATAAAAAGTTCAGTGAATGTTATAATAACAAAATTGTGTAAAATAATATTAAATCGTTTGCATAAAAAGAAGAAAGTTAAAGAAAATTCTACAAAAAGAAATAAGTAGGAAAAAATGTATGACACCTCACGTCAGACGCTTCGGGAATCGAGGTTATTTTAAGGCTGATCGAGCCTTCGAAAGAGAATTTTTCTACCTTAATTTTGTTCACTTTTGGTCATGACAGCGACTTAATTCTCACTATGATCCCCACCTGATTTTAATATTGACGTCTCATTTTTATAAGAAACAGAATAATCTATTGAAATAAAATTTTTTGAACATAAAATAATTGCACAAGTGGTGGAAAGTGAATTTTGTTGACCAAAAAAGAGGTATATATTATTTTTTTGAAGAATAAAAAAATAAGTAGTGAAGAGACGGACACGCACAGAGATTGGCTTTTAAAGAAAGAAAAAAACTTACAGAAATTGAATTTTGTGTTATAAAAAGACACATCACCATTTTGCCACTCGCGCACAATATTCTAAGTTTTTTTGGAGACGAAAATATTAACAGTTTATGAGAATGAAGCACTAAAAATGTCGAAAACAATTTAAAATCAAACTTGTATAACATGTGCCAGTTCAAGTGAACAGTCACCACTCACTTGATTTCAATATTGACGTCTCTTTTTTGTAAAAAATAGAATAAATTATGGGAATAAATTTTTTTAACCATAAAATAGTTGCACAAGTGGTGCAAAGTCAATTTTGCTCTCCACAAAAGGAGGTAAATATTATTTTTTTGAAAAATAAAAAAGCAAACAGTGTACAGACGGACACATACAGACAGAGGCTTGCAGGAAAAGAAAAAAAATTACATAAATTAAATTTCCTTTTATGACACGACACATCACTATTTTTCCACTCGCGCACAATATTCTAAGTTTTTTTGGAGACGAAAATATTAACAGTTTATGAGAATGAAGCACTAAAAATGTCGAAAACAATTTAAAATCAAACTTGTACAACATGTGTCAGTTCAAGTGAACAGTCACCACTCACTTGATTTCAGTATTGACGTCTCTTTTTTGTAAAAAATAGAATAAATTATGAGAATAAATTTTTTTAACCATAAAATAGTTGCACAAGTGGTGCAAAGTCAATTTTGCTCTCCACAAAAGGAGGTAAATATTATTTTTTTGAAAAATATAAAAATAAACAGTGTAGAGACGGACACATACAGACAGGGGCTTGCAGGAAAAGAAAAAATTTACAAAAATTAAATTTCTTTTTTTGACATGACACATCACTATTTTGCCACTCGCGCAAAATTTTATTTGTTTTCAAAAGGAAACATATTAAAAACTAAACATTTTACGTTAAATTAACACTAGAGATATGAAAATTATAAAATATAAATAATAATCAGCTGTTCGATGATGGGTTTGAGCACAATTAATCATAAAGATACGGCCACAGCTCTTGGCTGGTTACTATGGCAACGTATGACAGTGAGCAAGAGCGAAAATGTGTTCCCTCTTGCTCACTCTTATACTTTGTCATGGTAACCTGCAGGCAGCTAATATAGATAGATAGATTGAAAGTATTCTGAATGAAAATGACACCGAATATGAGGCTATTTAAATAAGGTAACGCATAATGAGCAAATATACACCGCCCTATCTCAGGGTAAAATCCCATGTGAGCAGAAAGCGCAAAACCGAAAGCAGAAATCATGAGAGTGAAAGAGACAGGCATATATCACTGACTCTCTTACTCTCATGATTTTCTGCTTTCGGTTTTACGCTTTTTGCTCACATGGGATTTTACCCTGAGATAGGGCGGTGTATATTTGCTCATTATGCGTTACCTTACTTAAATAGCCTCATATTCGGTGTCATTTTCATTCAGAATACTTTCAATCTATCAATCAGAAATGTGCGATACAGTTTATACAATTATGCGTTCGATGCAATGATTGTTCACTAAAATCAGGCCCCTGAAAGTCGTTCTATTTTGCATGAGCTTAAGTGGTACTGAGAGTTGACTAAGGCCACCGCGGCGCTGCTTGTCAGTTGGGCTGAGATTTAAATTATGGCCTTGCGTAACTCACAAAAAATTAATTTTATCTTATTAAGAACTATTTTATTCCATTTATTTTTATTGAATGACAAAATAAAATTATTAAAGATATAAGCAAAGAAAAAAAACCTTAAAAAAGATTAAAATATTTAATATATCAGCAATAATAAAACAATACTCTTTACTACACAACTAATTTAAAATTATTATACGCGCGGGAATAACAATGAATAAAATGAAAGTAATCAATCAATCAATGTAAATGTACAAAAAATAAATATATCAAGATAAATAAAAAGAAAGTTCACAAAAGAAACTTAAAAATCCTTTAAAAATAAAAAGGTTTAAGCAAATTAAACCAAACACATTTTTATAATATTACACTTAAAATAAGTTCAATAATAAATTTAGAAAAATAAAGAAAATCTGAAAACTTTATGGAAGAATAAGTAAGTTAGCAAAAAATCTCGCAAAATATAGACAAGATGTGAAAAAAAGATGTTTTTTTACAAAAAAAAAAAAAGAAATCAAAAGGAAAAGAAGAAAAAACTTAAATTTTGTAAAAATAAGAATTTATTAAGATAAAAATTAAACAGTTTCGAAAAAATGAAATCTCTTATAAATCTTGTAAGAATATTAAAAAAAAAGGTGATTGTGAATATGAAAAATAATTAATATTATTTAATTATTTAGCATTAATTAATAGTACCTATGCACTTAAATTTCAATTAATTGAAATTTAAAAGTTGGAACCAATTGGAATATGACTTAATTGACGTTTGGAATTTATATAATTATAATGACTTAAAGATATAAAAATGAAATACTATTTTTTGCTATCATACCAAAAATTTGTAAATCGTAGGTATTTTGACCATCTGTATTAGCACAATTTTTTAAATTTTATAGAGATTAAAATATTAAAATTGAAATTTTCAGGATTTATCCACAAATTTCTGTGCTTTTTTTTAATGTTTGCGATTTTTCACATGTAGTATTAGGCATCTGGAGAATTGTTAAGTTTTTTTTATTTAAATCATGATTTTAATGCACATTTTCCAATGATTTAAATCGTGATTTAAATCAAAGTGATTTAATTCAAGAACAGCCCTGAAAATAATATTAATTATTTTTCAAATTCACAATAATCCTTTTTTTTTAATTCTTACAATATTTCTAAGAAATTTCACTTTTTTGAAACTGTTTAATTTTTGTCTTATAATTTCTTATTTTTACAAAATTTTAAGATTTTTCTTCTTTTGCTTTCGATTTTTTTTCTTTTTGTCTTTTTATTTTAGGATTTTCTTTATTTTTCTTAATTTTATGAAAATTATTTAATATTATTTTACACAATTTTGTTATTATAACATTCACTAAATTTTTTATTTTGTAGACCTTCATAATTAAGTATTTCCATATTAGTAAAAATAAATACGCTCATTTTTTTGTAAATTTATTAAATTAATTTTCTCATCTAGCCTATTTTTGCGAGATTTTTTGCAAACTTACTTATTCTTTCATAAAATTTTCAGATTTTCTTTATTTTTCTAAATTTATTGCTGGCTTGTTTTAAATGTAATATTATAAAAATATTTTTGGTTTAATATACCTAAACTTTTTTATTCTTAAAGGATTTTTTAATTTCTGTTTGTATATATACATTCTTTTATTTTATTTTTATAATTTCTAATTTTTAGTAGATTCTAACCAAATTTTATTATTTTTTCTACTTTTTACTTTTTTTGCAGTTAGTTAGATTAAGGAAAAGAACATTACTATATTTTATTTGGTTTGATGAATTTATCATTATTATATCGCCATCATTATCATATTACTCTATTTTCTTCCTATTTATTTAATTTTTTTGACGTTTCTCTATTTTTGTAGTTCTTTCTTGCGTTTTAATTAATTTTTTAATTTTTGTCATCATTTTTCCATTTCTTAGAAACACTTTTCCTTCATTTAAATTTTTTAGTTTTTTTTTATTGTTCGATGCTACTATCATTTTTTAAATTTCCCAATTTTCTACTTTTTTGCAGACTTTTATTCCTGTATTTTATTTTTTGTAAATTGAAGCTTGAACTGAATATTCTCATTTTAATATCGTTCTTCTATTTCATAGAATTGTTTTTTTTAATTTTTATTAATTTTTTTTTCTTCAATTTGTGAAATAATTCTCTAATTTTCCTAATTTTAAAATTTGATTCTCTTTAGTAATATTTTTTAATTATCTACATATTTATTTTTTTAATTTAAAAAAAGATGTCCGTAAATAGTTCAATTTTTTTGAAAAGTGTTTCTACTTTTTTTTATATTTCTATGTCACTGTTTCATTGATGTGTTGTTTTTTAATTTTTTCTTCATTTCTTTAATAATGTTCATAAAATTTTTTATTTATAAGAATTTTCTCATTTTTTATTAGACTGTTTTCTTATATTTTTACGTTTTTTTTTACAATTAATTATTTTTTCGTTGCTTTTTATATGAATTAGAAAATATTTTTTTGAATTTTCTCATTTATTCGACAGAAGTAGTTTATATGATTTTGATAAAATGTTTTATTATTTATTATTTCTTATAAATGTTCTCAGTTTGAAAAATAAACTACTTACAAATAAACATTTGGAGATTTTATATACTGATTGTATTAAAAAAAAATCAATTTTTCATTTAAATCAAATAAATCCGATTTTGTTGATTTTTTAAAAAAATCATGATCTTTTTTTTTTAATTACTTCTGGATCTTTTGGAACTAAAAAGAAATTCACTTTTTCCCGCAACTATCACAGCCGGAATTGAATCCAAAACCTTTGCATTTCGCACCCATTTTAAATAAAATCTCTTATTTCATTTGTTTAAAAATTCTCAATATTTTTAATATGCTTCAGAAAATATCAGTTAAAATAAATACAATTTAAAATAAACAGTATTTTTCACGATTTGTTTACTGTTTGACAGCCATTGTCAGCTCGAGTCAGCCCAACTGACATGCAGCGCCATAGTTTCGCTTAGTCAACACTTATGTCTTTCTCAACTCGAGAGTTTCAGGGGCCTGACTAAAATGATCACAAATATTGGCTGCCTGCAGGTTACTATGACAAAGTATAAGAGTGAGCAAGAGGGAACACATTTTCGCTCTTGCTCACTGTCATACGTTGCCATAGTAACCAGCCAAGAGCTGTGGCCGTATCTTTATGATTAATTGTGCTCAAACCCATCATCGAACAGCTGATTATTATTTATATTTTATAATTTTCATATTTCTAGTGTTAATTTAACGTAAAATGTTTAGTTTTTAATATGTTTCCTTTTGAAAACAAATAAAATTTTGCGCGAGTGGCAAAATAGTGATGTGTCATGTCAAAAAAAGAAATTTAATTTTTGTAAATTTTTTCTTTTCCTGCAAGCCCCTGTCTGTATGTGTCCGTCTCTACACTGTTTATTTTTATATTTTTCAAAAAAATAATATTTACCTCCTTTTGTGGAGAGCAAAATTGACTTTGCACCACTTGTGCAACTATTTTATGGTTAAAAAAATTTATTCTCATAATTTATTCTATTTTTTACAAAAAAGAGACGTCAATACTGAAATCAAGTGAGTGGTGACTGTTCACTTGAACTGACACATGTTGTACAAGTTTGATTTTAAATTGTTTTCGACATTTTTAGTGCTTCATTCTCATAAACTGTTAATATTTTCGTCTCCAAAAAAACTTAGAATATTGTGCGCGAGTGGAAAAATAGTGATGTGTCGTGTCATAAAAGGAAATTTAATTTATGTAATTTTTTTTCTTTTCCTGCAAGCCTCTGTCTGTATGTGTCCGTCTGTACACTGTTTGCTTTTTTATTTTTCAAAAAAATAATATTTACCTCCTTTTGTGGAGAGCAAAATTGACTTTGCACCACTTGTGCAACTATTTTATGGTTAAAAAAATTTATTCCCATAATTTATTCTATTTTTTACAAAAAAGAGACGTCAATATTGAAATCAAGTGAGTGGTGACTGTTCACTTGAACTGGCACATGTTATACAAGTTTGATTTTAAATTGTTTTCGACATTTTTAGTGCTTCATTCTCATAAACTGTTAATATTTTCGTCTCCAAAAAAACTTAGAATATTGTGCGCGAGTGGCAAAATGGTGATGTGTCTTTTTATAACACAAAATTCAATTTCTGTAAGTTTTTTTCTTTCTTTAAAAGCCAATCTCTGTGCGTGTCCGTCTCTTCACTACTTATTTTTTTATTCTTCAAAAAAATAATATATACCTCTTTTTTGGTCAACAAAATTCACTTTCCACCACTTGTGCAATTATTTTATGTTCAAAAAATTTTATTTCAACAGATTATTCTGTTTCTTATAAAAATGAGACGTCAATATTAAAATCAGGTGGGGATCATAGTGGGAATTAAGTCGCTGTCATGACCAAAAGTGAACAAAATTAAGGTAGAAAAATTCTCTTTCGAAGGCTCGATCAGCCTTAAGAAATCTAAATTTAATCAATACAGAAAATTCGAGAAAGTATGACAGTTTTTAAACAAACTGTCATAACCTCAATTTTCCGGAAATAACATTTTTATAACTTCGTGATAACATAAATCACCTCTATCTCTTTTACATCCAATTTTGCAGTGATTTTCTGCCATGTTTTTCTTTATTAATAGTTGTAAAATCTTGAAACATTTCTGTTTAAAAAATGTAAATATACACTTTGATGCCAAATAAATATTGTACCTTTCGGTATTTTCGAACATTTTCGAATACAATCTAAAACCTTTAATTATTAAGAAACATGATTAACAGAGGAACTAACAATATTCAGCCGAGACATAAATTATTCACATTTTTCCCAAAAATTTATTTTCAAAATATGCAAAAAAATATCTATTCGGTTTTATTTACGAAGACAACGAGCACGTAATATAGCTTTCTCCTTTTTGCCGCTTTTTAACATTTGTAACATTGTTATGCAGCGCTATCTTGCGGATTTGATGAACAGTGATTATAATTACCGACATAACCTTCTGCCGTATGATAAAAATATGATCGTGCACAACACATTTACCGACCAAATCTTTAATAATAATTTATATACTTTATCTATGCTTTTCAGTAAATTATTAGTCACACTATTATTCAAAATTGATATATTAGGCCAATATTTGATTAAATCGATCATTTCTACATAATCAAATGTTCTTTTCCTAAATTTTGCAACTCTCAAAATCTAACCTGACATGCCAACATGTTTACACCATTTTCAATAAAATTACGTTATTTTCCAAACAAATAACAATTGAAAAACATTAATTATGACTCTATTAATTAATCCTGAGAACAGTTTCCCTATTTTACATCTTTTTTAATACAAACTTGACCAAAATATCAAACACTATTAAACGATATCAAGTTTGATAGTGTTTGATGTTTTCGAGTTCACCAGGGTATAACCAATGTAACACATAAAAATTTAACAGATTTTTTCAAAGATTCAAAATTAATGGTAATTGGAAGATTAAACAATGCTTTAAAAGATTTAGAAAATTTAAAAGTCAATTTCATATTTAATGGGATTTTTAAAACAATAGAAGACGAAAAAGTTAAATATTTTCAAACAAAAAATGATATAATTACTAAAGCTACAAATTTAAATGATTGGTTTATTAAAAAAGTAGAAAACATGTTAACTATAATTGATCATTTCGAACATGAAAAATCGGGTTGGTCATTAAAAGAAATATTAAATTTAACAGTAAATATAAATAGATACGCTCCATTATCAGCTGGTACATATGTTAAAATGCCTAAATTTATAATAGATAAAAGAGCTGTAGTCAATGTAAAAAATAACGATGAATTTTGCTTTTTATGGTCCGTAATAGAAGCACTGTATCCGGTTCAAGAACACCCATATCGTCCTGAATCGTATCCTGATTTTAGTGAGAAACTAAAATATGATGGAATTAAATTTCCGATAACTTTACATGATATTCCCAAATTTGAAAAATTAAATAATTAAACAATAAATGTGTACGGAGTTAATTTAACAGAAGTTTCTCCAGTTTATTTAAGTAAACATTATTCAAATAAAGCTGCAATTAATTTATTAATGATTTAAAATATAAAAATAGAGGATGAAAAAATTTATCATTTTGCCTGGATAAAAAATATGTCTGGATTAGTAAAATCACAATTAACAAAAAGTAAATGTAAAACTTTATTGTGTGATAGATGTCTTTGTCATTTTAAACATAAAAAATCATATAATAATCATAAAGAAGATTGTAAAAATTTGAATAAATGTAGAGTTGTATTACCTGAAGAAAAAGATAGTATTTATAAATATAAAAATTACAAAAATAAAGAAAATGTACCATTTGTAGTATATGCTGATAGTTAATGTTTGTTAGAGCCGGGTGTAGACCCAGTAAGAAGAGAGTAATTAAAAAATATTAAAAAACTTTAATATTTTTGAATACGTTTTCTGTCCAATACATTTGTATCCGGTGATAGCACCTACTTTTACCCGAAAATCAATCCTTATGAATATGGGTTTAAAAAAGTTGTCAATCCAAATGAATCCCTTTATAATGGAAAAAAAATAAAATGAATATTTTTTAATGTCTGCAGTTCAGGTTATTGAATACAAATGAATCCCTTGTGACCACCCTGGCCGCGAGATTTTAATTTAATTACTGGAATTTAGCTAATTGAAATTCTGTAAAGAAAAGACACGGGTTCGACTCGCGCGAGGGGCACAAATCGTGAAACCGACTCTCAGTACGTCGAATATGAAGCGACTGCAACCATCAGTCCAAAAGGCCAAAAAAGAGAAACCAGAAGAGTGGAGCCAAGACAAAGGCGACTTACCGATAGTTGAGAATTAACAGCAATGAAAGTCGCAGACTCTGGAGCAAGGATTCGTGAAGCTGATCCACGGTTTTCAATGAAACACTTGGCAAAAGTACTAAATTACAATGTAATGTTAATTTAATAACAAATGGCACGTATCATGAACAATTGAACGTTTATTAGCACAGAATAATTTCACAACTCGAGTATAAGATTTACAAATAGTTTGCGCGGTAGAATACCGGTTGTTCGCACGCTCGCTCGCATCAATCTGAGGCGACCGGCAACAGGTGATACGTCGTCTGCTAAGTCAGACGCGCGCGCCACCTAGCGGCAATAATCAGGCGCGGTAAATTCCATTTGAATTTAAATTCAAATGTGTTAAATAATCGGAGGAGCGAAATCGGAGGGAGACGGCAATTTTAACCCTTAAAACGATATGGATCGTTACAATTCCCCCCTTCTAAAGTGCCGTTACCTTCCGGACTCGCTCCTGGTTCGCCCAGAGTCCTGCTCCGGCTGAGATCCACACATTTGGCCTGTTGGGATTTAATTTATTGTATTGAAAATTAGTAGTAAAATTTGAGTAAATAATAGAGAAAGAAATCAAAATGTAAAATTAAGGCTTTAGTAGCCGAATAAACTTAAGTTTCTAGAATAAGGGATGGTTGCAATCGCTTTCTCTGAATAAATATTCCAACGCCTTAACTAATTCTAAAATAAGTTTGACGATATTTAGTTTAACAAATAAGATTATTCATTTTATATGGAAAATAGTATTTATTTGTAATTCCAAAAACGGGCGCAATGGCGCCAAAACAAAATGTACATTTAATACTATTAGGCACAATGGGCCTGAATCACAGATGCTTTTCGCTTTGTTATAGCGATAGCGGGCGCAATGGCGCTAATACAAACTAAACAGATAAATTGCAAAATAATAGAAAATGTTCCGCGCTACGAGGCGGATAGTTTTATTTAATAGTAACAATAATATGGCACAACGGTGCGAAGTAACCAAAGAATATTGAAGATTTTGAACAGATTGAGTCACTCGTTGGGTCTAAAAGTGACGTAAACTAATTTGACGTAAAAAGGCTCAACAGCGCGCAAAAAAAAAAGGAAACTTAGCGTTTTACAAAAATGGCCGATTTGGCACAGGGCTGATCTTGCGTCAGCTTAAAATAGAGATGGCGCGATAATGCGCAAAACAAAAATTAGAGTCTTATAAAATTGTCAGTTGAGCACGGAGTTACTCATTCACGAGATCTACGCGCACTGTCGCTTCTTCAGAAGATTCGACTCCGAGAAGAGAGCGATCTGCCTGTCCTGAAGGAGTAGATGTAGATGGTCCATCTCTGTCTTTTGGCTGCTCGACACCTGGTTTCTCTACCTGAGACAACAGGGTGGTTAATGGCGAGGTTAACTGATTCGCCCTTCTGACCTGTTCAATTATTGAATTTTCTTTGGAGCGTTGGCGATTCTCTAATTCTTGCGCGAGCTCGTTGCGCTTTATTATGCCGGCCTGGATCATGCGCTTACGGCAATCAATGCAGTTGGCATCTGGCAGGTTTCTCGGATTCCAGCAATGTGAACACCTTTTATCTTCAGGAATGTAAGGTGGTCCCTTCGCGAAGTGGGGCCAAGGGCAATCCTTGGTTGAGAACTCACCGCACGTGCAATTCTGGCAGAACTTGCCGTTATAAGGTTTTGGGCAAGAACGGTGGCTGTGCCCAGCGATACCGCAATTCAAGCAGCCTGGAGGGACTCGGATTCTGAGGTTCGGCTCTCTCAGTTCAGCCATGGCGAGGAACACTTCAGCAATCTTTTGGGTGAAGAGGTTCTTGTAGCGCGTACAGAGGTCTGCTTTGTGCTCCAATTTTTGGTGGCTCTTCAGCAAGGAGTCCCAGTCGTACTGAAACTCTTCGAGCGTCTGTTGAAGTTCCTGGACTTTGCTCTGAGCCTTGCGTAACTCGATCTGGCTTTGACGTAACTCGTCCTGGTTCCGGGATGCTTGGTCCGCAATTTCTTGCTTCTCCTGGGTCAACTTCAAGAACGCGCGTAGAAGCTCATCAGACGTGTCAGAGCTCTTCACGGAGACCGAAGATCTTGGAGTGAGCGGTGCAGATTCGAGTTCTGCAATATGTTGAAGCGCCTTGGCAAGGCGCGCATCGGTTTCCCGCTGAGTACCGAGAAGTGATTCAAATTCGCTCTTTTTTAGGATAACCAGTCCTGTTGACTCTTGGCCGAAAGTCAGGTTCGAGGGGTCGAACAATGAGCCTTCTGGAGTTGGTATGAAGCACAGGGCTTTGACTTCGAAGACGTTGATCTCTGGGATGGCGTTGTCGTCGTTGGTGGAACCCATGATCTGTAAAAGAAATTTACAACGTAGTTCGCGACCTAAGATTTTTTCTTGCAGGCTTTAAGTCATTTACATGATATTTGCCTATTTTCTTACCATGCGTGTCACCAATAATGAATACTGAGGGAGATACTTTTTCTAGTACGACTGCTGGTCCTTTGTAGCGCGGAGCCAGCTTAGAACTATACCCGAGAGCAGCGTTTGACAATGTATTGTTTGGATAAAATACGTAATCTCCAATTTCGAATAAAACATCATTTTTTCGGTTTTTATTATAAATTCGACTCTGTTTCTTACCAGCTTTAGCCATTAAATCCTCTACTTTCTTACGAAGCGCGTCTATACGTTTGACGCGTTCCAGCCAACCACTGGCAGTCTCGTCAACAGTCTCGTCAGTGGTGACGTCAGTTGTCTTTTCACCAGTGCGTCTGGGTTCGCGCGTTAAGTTAAGAAAAGCCGGAGTTACACCCAAGGAAGAGTGTACTGTGGTATTATATGCGAACTGCACTTCCTCCAGAAGGGAGTCCCACTCACGCTGATCTGCACCTAGTAAACTAGCGATCATCGTTTTTAAGTTTCGATTTACGCGTTCTACAGGATTGGATTGGGGGTGATATACCGGTGTCGTTCGTTGTACAGAGCCGATTTCTGTTAGAAATTTGGTGATATTACGGTTCACGAATTCCGTGCCGTTGTCAGTTAAGAAAATCTTGGGCGTTCCCCATCGATTCACGAGTGTATTAAGAGACTTAACAATTTTCGGACCGTCTGCCTTAGAGAGCGCGAAGCATTCGATATACCGGGTGTACGTGTCCTCGCAGACTAAAACGTAACGTTTACCCGTTTTTGATCGTGGAAGAGGACCCATAATGTCGAGGGATACTGTTTCCCATGGTTCTCTCATTTTACGCGGATACATTAATCCTTGCGGGGGAGAGTTATCTGGTTTGCACTTCAGACACGTCTCGCAATCGTTAACGTACCGCCTAACATCCTCGCGCATTCCGGGCCAATAATATAGGTCAAGGATTGCAAGGTAAGTTTTGTTAATACCTTGGTGCGCGAGCTGTGGGGAGTTATGATACTTCGTTATCATAGGAAGTATTTCGTCTTCTCGTAGGACTTTCTTCCAGGCGTTGTTATCGCCGATGCTCTCTTTTATTTGATTGGGCTTGTAATAATATAATTCATTATTACTATCGAGCCTATAACGCTCGTGAGCTGTCGAGTTTCCGGAAACTTTTTGCACCATGGTTTCGTACCACGATTGGTTACGAACGAGGTTAAGATTCTCGAGAGGCGCGTCCTGAGGAGCGTTCTCGTAGAGGCGTGACAAAGTATCAGGGGCTTCGTTAGAAGTGCCTTTACGATGCACAATAGTGGCTTTATTAGCAGATAGCTCTAAGGCCCATCTTGCAAGCCTTCCTCTAGGGTCTTTAACCTCTTTTAGCCAGATTAAACTTGAATGGTCAGTGATAACCGTGAATTCAGTGGCTTCTAGGTAGCAACGAAGTTTCTTAATTGCAAAGATCACAGCCAAGCATTCCTTCTCGGTGGTCGTGTAATTTAACTCGGCACCTCTCAATGGTCTGCTTAGGCATGTGATAAGATGCTCACGATTTTCGTCCTGTTGCGTCAGGATCGCGCCAATACCGGTGTCGCTTGCGTCCGTATAAAGAAGGAACGGCAAGTCAGTTCGGGGCGCAACTAGGGTGAGAGCACTCTTCAGTAACTCTTTTACCTCCTTGTACGCAGTTTCGTGTTCGTCGGTCCATTCCCACGGTACTTTAGGACTCGCTAGTTTATTTACCGGACCTTGCACGCGCGCAATGTTGCGCAAGTGTCTGTGGTACCAATTGACGGAACCGTTGAATTGGCGCAACTCTTTACGGTTGCGTGGACTAGGACGTCCGAGGATCGGTTCTACGCGCTTAGGATTTGGTTTGAGGCCATCTTTATCTAGGAGGAATCCTAAATATTCGACAGAGGTTTTCGCAAAGTGCGATTTATCTCTGTTGATTGATAAGCCTGCCTCTTGCAAGATTGTGAACACAATGTCCAACAGCAAGATGTGCTCTTCAAACGTCCTAGAGATGATTATCCAATCATCTAGATACGCGTGAACTTGATCGATGTATCGTTCGGGTAAATTATTTTTCCGTATATGTTCGATAAACTTTTCTTTTAATCGGTCGGTCAAAGCTTGGAAGGTTGCCGGCGCGTTCGTAAGACCGAAGGGCATTCTAAGCCATTCGAATTGACCACGACCAGGGATTACGAAGGCGGTGCACTCGCGCGACTTCGGATCGATCGGTATGTGGTGAAACGCGTCGGTCAAATCGATCGTGCTTATCACGTTGGCCTCTGATAGGGCGTCTAAGATACTATCCATGCGTGGCAAAGGATAGGCCGATTTTTTTTTAATTGAATTTAATTTTCTATAGTCTATACAGACTCTCGGTCTGCCATCTTTTCTGTATGTCAAAACTACGGGACTAGCGTAACGACCATTACTTTTAACAATAAAACCTTTTTCTAAATATTTATCGACCTGCTCGTTAATAATTTTATTTGCTTCCGCGCTTCGACGGTACGGTTTTAACTTGAACGGATTTGGATCAGTCAACTCGATGACATGTGTTGCCAAATCGGTGACTCCGGTTCCCGTGCTAGAATTCGATAATTTATTACCGATAAATTCATCTAAAATTTTCCGTTGGTCTGGCGTTAACTCTATTAACTGCATCGAGTTCGTTGAGTAGCGCGTTATGATTGCGCAACTCAATGGGAGCTGAACGCTAGAGTCCTTTATGAACCAACAACCCTTGATAGCGTCTATTACGACTTCCCAAAGGGTTATAAAGTCCATGCCCAATATTATGGGCGTGGTTAGTCCATCTAGGACTGCAAACCACAATTCACCGTAGCAGTCGGTTACTTGAGTATCGAATTTTACGGAATAACGAGGTGCGGCTACGTGATCGCGTTGAGCAAGTTGTACGCCGGCACGTGTGATTGAATCTTTAATTGGTTCACCGTTTTTAAATTCTTTTATTTGGTCGAATAATTCTCCTGATATGAAAGTACGATCACTTCCAGTATCAAGGAGTCCCGTGATTTGTCTGTTACCGATTTTAATTTGCGTGGTAATCGTGATCCGTTTGTTTGGCGGTAAGGGCGGTGCGCGCCCTTTTTGTACCATGCCTGTTGGCTTTTTAACTACTGCTGAATAACAGTGAGTTGTATTTGCCACAGGCAACGACGTGATGGAAGAGATGCATAACCTTACCGAGTCAAAAGATTCGGTGGGGGGAAGCTCCTCCTCAGAGTCGGAGTACTCCGTCTCGGATTCAGAATAGTGCGCGTCGTCATATTCGCTATCAGAATCACTGGTGTAGTTCCTACTTGCATGCGCTTTATTTAGCGTTGATGCGATTTGAGGAACACACGTTGAATCTGGCGCGTTATGGCTGCGACTAGGAATTTCACGATTGTCAAAATAATTATTTTTACTCACGTCGGGAAATTTATTTAAATCAAAGGTATTATCTACGTTCTCGTTACGGTTAAAATGTTTGTCCGGGTTAAATTGAATCTCGCCAGGGAGATCTAATCTCTCCTGGCGTCCCTGTCGTTTTTTGGCGGAAACGAATTAGGCGCGTTTTGACCAAAAGTATTTGGATAATCACGGTCGTAATTTCCGTGCCATGGCTGCGTGGGTTGCATTGAAGGTGCGTGCGGTGCTGAGGGGGACCGCCGCGCATGTGCATTGCACTGACAGCCTGGTTGACAGTGTTGAGGAAAATTGGGGGTTTGTTGGTAGTAATCGTAGTTATAATTGTAACCACGATTATTACCGCCCCAATTGTTCCTGTTGCCGCGACCACGATTGTTATACCGATTATTATAACGATTGTTATAACCTCCTCTATTGCCGTTGCCACGGCCGTTGTTCCGTTGTTGATTAATGCCGGGATCACGATTATTTCGCGTGGCCGATCTACGTCTTTCTCCCCCCTTCTGCGACGAAGCGGAGCAAGAGGAGCGCGAAGATCTAGAAGTTGAACGGCGGCGAGACCTACGGTTAGTTGGAGAAGTGGGGGGCTGCTGGGTAGCAGCTTTCACGTCATCGCGTTTTTCGTGTTTCGGTTTTTCACCGTGTAGCTTTTGCTGTAAGCTATCTATTTGCCGTTTATAAATTTCAATTTTGTTTAAATCGGTTTCCGGTGTTTGTTTATTTTGTTTTTTTATGTTTTTAACTTGTTTGTTTTTGATTTCCGGTTTAGCTTCCGTTTGCAGATCGGATTGTGGTTTATCATCAGTTTGCGTCGAAGGTGTTTCGATCGCGTACAACTGATTTTTACCACGCGCGGAACGGTTTTTCTTTGAATCCTGTTCGCGCAATTTATCCGTTAATTGC
This sequence comes from Ganaspis brasiliensis, assembly GCA_037103525.1. Lineage (NCBI taxonomy): Eukaryota > Metazoa > Arthropoda > Insecta > Hymenoptera > Figitidae > Ganaspis > Ganaspis brasiliensis. The sequence continues at coordinate 780,450 of JAZKLR010000434.1, forward strand.
ATTGTTGCAATTTTTTCTGCATATTTTCGGATTTTTTCGATTAATCCGTCATACGTTGAGAAGCTTTCACGGTCGAATTGTAAAATTAATTCGGAGTGAAGTGCCGAATAAATTTTATCAAGTTGATTCTTTTCCGGAATTTTCTGGGATAATTTATTAAAAAGCGCGCCGAGTCTAATGACAAATTCAATTCCAGTCTCGTTTTCAAGTTGAACTGCGCGCTGTATTTTATTTGTGATCTGTTGATCATCATTTGCGTCCCCGAAAGTTTTTCGAAATTTGGCCGAAAATTCGGTCCATGTATTCCACGTAGCTCGAAATGTGGTGAACCACATGTACGCAGAATCAGAGAAAACTTGGGACATTGTTGGGAGCGCGTCGTTCGGATTTATGGCGGAAGCGTTAAGCTTGCGCTCGAATTCGTCTAAAAATTCGTCGGCGTCCAGTTTTCCTGGAAATTTTAATTCCCAAGATTTTACGATTTTATGCAAATTCGGAATTTGATTTCGGATTGCCTGTTGAGGTGGTTGGATTAAATTTGGCGGAGCTACTTGCTTTTGCATTACCGGTTCACCTATTGTGGACGGTGTGCGCGTGCGATAAGTGGGGCAATTGTCAAATTGTAAGGTGCGGTTAGGAAATGGTGCCCGTACCGAAGGTGTCGTAAAAGGGTCAAAAGTGGGGAGAGCATAAGTTGTTGCTGGTCCCGCATTGACAGTTGTACGTGTTTCAGTACCCGTCGTAGTTACCGTTGTAGTGGTAAGGGTGGGGGGTAAGGTAGTGGTGGGGGGCACGTAACCTGTGCTGGCACCGTAACCAGGATCGATCGATTCCCACCGAGAATCATGCCATGGTGATGGATGATTTCTCGTTTGTAGCGCCGAGACTTGGCGCGTCAATAGTTGAATCGAATTATTTGTTTCTAACCGGAGATTGTCTATAGCTTGGTTAGTTACGTTCCTAAAAAGTTCGAATTTTTGATTGGTTTCTAATCTTGACGCGTTAATTTCACGCCGTATTTCTGATTGAAAATTTTTATTTTCTTGACGCGTTTGGTCGAGATGCTTCGTCAATACTTGTTCAATTTGTAGTTTAAAATTATTATTTTCTGCTGTTTGTCGCGCTTGAATTCCCGTTAAAATTTTATTAAATTGTTGTGATGACAGTGGAGTTTTAATTATTTTAGGATTTTTACCACGGCGCGTTTGTATTAAAATTTTTGGAATTTTTCCCGTTCGTGTTGTAGGTGGCGATCTGTCAAAAGTGCGTTGCGCATCGTCTTGATCGCTTTGCGATCCATTGCGATCGCTTTGCGCTTCGTCTTGATCGCTTTGCGTTCCATCATGAGCGCTTTGCGCTCCCGTTTGAGCGCTTTGCGTTTTGTCGGGGGCGTTTGGCATCTCGGTTGGGACGCGTTGCTCTTGGTCGTGACCAGAAGCGTTATCATGATTCACCGAATCGTGGCTGTCATCAAGAACTTGTTCTTGATTTTGTCCAGGTATTTTACCTGGGGGTGGTGAACGGGGCAAATTGCGTGTGGGTTTAAATCCAGCTGTTTGAGATCTCGGGTTCGTGTTATTTCTGTTTCTGTTTTTATTGCCAGTCATTTTTAATTACTTTTTTTTTTGAGAAAGGGAAAAAAAAAGGAAACGAAGGGGTCCGTATCATTTTGACACAAATTTTTTCGGGCAACTTGTTATATTGTACTCCTGATGATGAATGTTATATTTTACTCCTCCTGAAATCAAAGATTTTTAAGTCTTATTTATTAAATAATTGATTTTAATACATTAAATTAATTTTAAAAGACTTAATTAATCCAATAATTTCAATTATTGAATAATTAAAACTTAAAAATCTTTGTTTTTAGTAGGAGTAAAATATAACATTCATTTTTAGGAGTACAATATAACAAGTTGCCCGAAAAAATTTGTGTCAAAATGATACGGGCCCAAACGAAGGAAAAAAAAAATTTTTTAAATAATTGAAATTATTTAATAAATTTTTAAAGAGAAATGAATTTGTTAATTTTTAATCTGAAAAGAGAGACTCATTGTTTAATTTAATTCATTTTTCAAATTTTAATTTTTATTATAATTTTTTTTGACTGATGAAAAGCAAATTTTTATTTTAATTATAATTCATTTTAATTTTATAAATTAAACTTATTTTATTTCGACGTCGGCTAGAAGGAAAGAGACACAAAAACAGCTGTAAACACGGTCGTGTATACGTTTGCGCGTCAAAAGCGCGAGATCTGGTACGATGTACCTTGTGGCAAAAATTTACCACGAAGCAACTGTAAAAAAAAAATTTTTAAATTTGTCGCACATGGTATTTTCCATTTCCAAGAAAGAAGAAAAAGAAAAAAAAATTTTTTTTCTGCAATTAATGAGAAAACATAAAAAAAAATTTTTTTTGTTATTAAAAAACCACAATTTAATTAATAAATTTTCAAAAAGAAATTATTTTATTAATTTAATGTTTGCTAATAAATAATAAGAGCTATTTTAGTTGCCAAATCAATTAATGCATTTCAAAATTTAGTGCTATTTCAAATTTAATATTTTCATCGAAATTAAATCATTTTAAATTTGAATTTACTTTCTAGAAGAAACGAGATTTTAAAATATCATTTAATTTTAAGTTGGACTGGGGCCGGCAAGAAACAGCGATAAGCAGTGTTTGTAAACACAGCTGAACTTTTACGCGTAATTTGAACAGAGATTTCGAATTTTATTGTGGTAAGAATTTTACCACTAAAATATTATTTGCGCGTGAATTCTCTCGTAATATTCATTATTGGCTACTTTGCATTTATTTTAATTATAATAAAATAGCAAACAAAAGCAATTTTCGTGCGCAGAATTACAAAGTAGAGAGTTTTTTAAACAAAAGAAAAATGTTATAAATAGTTTCTACATTTTAGAAAAAGAAAGCATTAAATAGCAAAGCAGACTAAAAAAATCAGAAATAGCATTTAATTTACTAGAGAAAAATCTAATTACGTTTTTTTTTCGTTTTAATATAGTGAGAGGATGCGAGCGAAGCGATTTTAAACATAAGCTATTGGCTGAAAGTCGATCTTAAAAATTTAGTGATTTGCGCGTCATAAAGGGAAATTTTCAAAAGAATAATTTTTGAAATGCGCGAAATGCCATTTTCGGCTCAAAAGCACTAAACAGAAAGTAATTTTCTGACTAGGAAAAAATCACGTGGCGACGCCATTTTGGTTTGCCGGTAGTGAAATTTTCCGTTCAGAAAATCACGAAAAAGTCAAAAGTTTTTAATTAAAAACTAAAAACACGTTGGGCGCCATAAATTGTGACCACCCTGGCCGCGAGATTTTAATTTAATTACTGGAATTTAGCTAATTGAAATTCTGTAAAGAAAAGACACGGGTTCGACTCGCGCGAGGGGCACAAATCGTGAAACCGACTCTCAGTACGTCGAATATGAAGCGACTGCAACCATCAGTCCAAAAGGCCAAAAAAGAGAAACCAGAAGAGTGGAGCCAAGACAAAGGCGACTTACCGATAGTTGAGAATTAACAGCAATGAAAGTCGCAGACTCTGGAGCAAGGATTCGTGAAGCTGATCCACGGTTTTCAATGAAACACTTGGCAAAAGTACTAAATTACAATGTAATGTTAATTTAATAACAAATGGCACGTATCATGAACAATTGAACGTTTATTAGCACAGAATAATTTCACAACTCGAGTATAAGATTTACAAATAGTTTGCGCGGTAGAATACCGGTTGTTCGCACGCTCGCTCGCATCAATCTGAGGCGACCGGCAACAGGTGATACGTCGTCTGCTAAGTCAGACGCGCGCGCCACCTAGCGGCAATAATCAGGCGCGGTAAATTCCATTTGAATTTAAATTCAAATGTGTTAAATAATCGGAGGAGCGAAATCGGAGGGAGACGGCAATTTTAACCCTTAAAACGATAGGGATCGTTACACCCTTTATAATGAAAAAATAAACTAGTTATTTTTAAATACTCACACGTCACATTATTCAATCTGAATGAATATTTTTATAATAAAAATGCAATTAAAATAAAATGAAAATTTATCCGAATGAATACCTTTATAATTGAAAAATATAAAATGAACATTTTAAATACTCACGATTCAGTTTTATTTAATCCAAATAAATACCATTATAATGAAAAAAAATGAAAATTTAATATTTGAATACACATAGTTCAGATTATTCAATCTAAATTAATCTCTTTATAATTTAAATAAATAAAACCAAATCCATTGTTCTAAATACTCATCTCTTTAAACATAAATCAGTGAAAAGTCACTAAAGAAATTCAAATTAGTATAAATTTCTACTAATTTTTTAAAATTCTTTACTAAAGTTTTAGTGAAAATTGACTAAAAATAAGTAGAAAGTTCCACTAATTCGAATTAGTGACCGTTTTTCTCTAATTGAGATTAAAACAGCACATTTGAAATCACTGTAAGGTGTAAACAAAGAACAAAGAAGTAACAATGAATTTCAATTTTTGAAATTAATTTCATTAATTTTGATTTATAGGGTTATAAACAACTCCCATAAATGGGGAGAATTTATACACAATTTATGTAATTATTAATTTATAACTAATATCCAAATGAACCTAGCGAGTTGTAGTCTTTTTTGACTTAACTTTTTTTTTTTTAACAATAACTTATTCAGTAAAATTAACCACAACAACCAATTGCAATTGTTATAAACAAATTATTGTTAATAATGATTAATTACTCACAAATTCACCTGGAAAGACAACTTTTTCCTAATTTTACAAATTAATGGCCTATGGTTAGAAAAATAAAAATTGTTGACTGTCAATTATTATTTACTAGCAACATTAACGCGCGCTCAATCACACAACAAATTTTGCATTATTGGTCATTTAAAAACATAAATTTTTGCAAATTCAAATAATGAAACTTACGAAATTGAAGAATATATTTGAAAAATGACAATAAATTTTAATTTTAAACAAAATAGTTTAAAATTATAGGAATAACTGTTGGAAATACCTAATTGTAAATTGAACAACTATATTGAAAATCGATAAAAATAATTGAAATTGAAGAAAATAATAAAACAAAATTCGAAAATAAGCTACATAATTACACAAATGAAAAGAATAGTTTAAAAAAGTCAATATTAAATTTAAACAAAATAGTTGAAAAATATAGGATTAACTTTTGCAAATAATAGTAAATTAAACAACTGGATTCAAAATTGAAAAAAAATAACTGAAATTGAAGAAAATAATAGAAAATTGAGGAAATAAATAGAAAATTTAAGAATTAAGTTAAATTTTTTAAAAATAATTGATAATGAAAAAAAAATACAAAATGACAAAAATAATTGACAAATGAAAAAAACATTCAAAAGATGGCTAGATTAATACACAATCGATCAAAATAACTTAAAAAATCGAAGAATAGTTATAAAATTTTAAGATAATAATTGAAAATTAAAAAATTGTATGAAATAAATGAAAACTGCGGAAAATGATTAATAATATTGAAGGAAATAGTTGAAAAATGACGAAAATAATTGTCAATTGAGAACAAAATTCGAAAAATAACTAGATTAATAGACAACTGAAAAAATAATTAAAAAAATTGAACAAGAAATATTAAATTTAAAGAAAATAATTGCAAATTGAAAAATTAAGAAAATTGTAGGAATAATTGCAATTTTAAAACAATTTTTATGAGTGTACAAAATAATTGAAAAAGTCCAAGAATTATAGGAAATTGAGGAATTAATTTAAAATTGATCAAAATAATTTAAAATTAAAGAAAATATTTGAGAATTGAAGAAAATAATTAAAAATTGAAGAAATAAATTGAAAATTAAAGAAGTGAGGAAATAAATTGAGAATTAAAGAAATACATCGATAATTTAAGAATTAAATTAAAATTTTAAAAAATAATATTTGATAACTGAAAAAAAATTACAAAATGACAAAAATAAATGACAACTGAAAACACAATTCAAAATATGGCTAGATTAACACGCAACCCAATAAAATAATTTATAAAATCAAAGAATATAATTATAAAATTTTTAGTTAAAAAATGAAAACTGAAAAATTGTAGGAATTAATTGAAAACTGAGGAAAATAATTAAAAATTGAAGTTAAAAAATAACTAGAGTAATTGAAAAATTGAAGACAATATGTAAAAATGACGAAAATAATTGTCAAGTAAAACAAAATTCAAAAATAACTACATTAATAGACAACTGAAAAAAATAATTGAAAAAATTAAACAAGTAATATTAAATGTAAAGAAAATAATTGCAAATTGAAAAATTTAGAAAATTATAGAAATATTTGTTGGAAATAATTGCCCATTTAACAACTGGATTAAAAATCGAAAAAAATAATTAAAATTGAAAAAAGTAATTTGAAATTGAAGAAAGCAATTAAACATTGAACAATGGAATTAAAATTGAAAGAATATACTTAAAAATTGAAAAAGAGTAATTGAAAAAAGCCGAGAATTAATGAATATATAGAAGAAAAAAATTTAAAACTGAAAATTGGAAATAAAAATTGAAGAATGGCATTAAAAATTAAAGAACATAATTGAATAATTTTATTTAAAATTAACGAAACCTAATAATATCGAACAAAATAATAGAAAAAAAGCGATAATTTTTTTAATATTAAAGAAAATAACTGAAAATTGAAAAGTGGAATTTAAATTTGAAGAAAATAACTGAGAAATGAAGAATTCTAGAATTGAATAATTGATTTGCAATTTTAAAACAATTTTTATGAGTGTAAAAAATAATTGAGAAAGTCCGGGAATTATTGGAAATTGAGGAATTAATTGCAAATCGATCAAAATAATTAAAAATTAAAGAAAATATTTGAGAATTAAAGAAAAAAAATTAAAAATTGAAGAAATAAATTGGAAATTAAAGAATTAAATGGAAATTTCAAGAAAATAATTGATAATTAAAAAAAAGATTACAATATGACGAAAATAATTAACTATTACATATTATAACTATTGCTAATAATTTGTGGTTTAAAAAAGGAAAATAATATATACCAAAAATTTACATAGTAATAGTATTCATTTTTCTATCCAGAAAGTCTGGCAGTCCATATAGCACTTTCACAGCCGTTTTTATAGTTTTTATAATGAAAACCGAAAAAAATTTTGTCAATATTATTTAATTTTTAGTTTCAAGATTCAAGATTTTAGAGACCTCGGGAAACATTTTTGTGACGATGTAAATGAAAATACTCGTGAAAATATAAACAGAAATATTGCTGAGATTAAAACTATAAAATTGCTTCGTAAAAAACAGATAAGTTGTTAGTGCCATTACGTTCGTTAACTGCTGTTGTATCCGTTAATTCATTTCAAGGATCATACGTTTTTTATAATTTCTCGTTCTGTCTAAAATTTTTGCCTCAATTTTTACTTTATCAAAATCGAAAGTATGGTCCTCAAAACAGGCATATTCGGTAAGAGCAGTCCATTTATTAGGTGGTTCATAAACATCATCTTTGTGTTCTTTTATTCTTAAGTTTAAGGCCGTTGGAGACACAGAGTCCGCAGAGAATCTGTAGGGGGGAGCAGTGGTTCTCAAAGACTGTCCCCATGCGTTTTGAAGACTTAGGAATATTTCGCGACAAAGTCCAACACTTTTCCCACAAAAGAACATCGTACTGCAAATTCTATTGAAATAAAGATTCAGAAAAATACTTACTTTTGATAAATCAAGTATTTCCTGAGCTTTAGTGTCTCGAGGAAATTCGTGTGATGAAAACAACCTCCAATGATGTTCCATGTTTGGCAATTTTTTCCAATAAAACCAGACACTTTTTCCGAAAATGAAAATCGTAGTGAAAATTTAAATTTAATTAGCACTTTTTCACTTATTTTGTTTTTGGCATATGAGTTTTTAAATCGCGTCAGACTCTCGAGGAAATATAAAATCACTTGACACTTCACTCACTGATTCCCACTTTGACAATTTTTTTCGGCAAAATCCGACACTTTTTCCGCAAATGGTCATCGTAGTGAAAATTTAAATTTAATTAGCACTTTTTTACTTCTTTTGTTTTTGGTATTTGAGTTTTTAAACCGCGTCAATCTCTCGAGAAAAGTAAATTTTTTTCAATTTCATCAATGAAAATGTCAAACAATGTAGCAGAATATAGTTTGTCGTGCGCTGTTCTGATACGGCAGTTTCGGGTACTATAATTCACACGGCGCCGCCTTTGAAATTATACATATTATGATTCGGACTTTGACAATTTTTTCCGTCAAAACCCGACACTTTTTCCGAAAATGAAAATCGTACTGCAAATTTAATTTTAACTAGCACTTTTTCACTTATTTTGTTTTTGACATTTGAGTTTTTAAACCGCGTCAATCTCTCGAGGAAATATAAAATCACTTGACACTTCACTCACTGATTCCCACTTTGACAATTTTTTTCGGCAAAATCCGACACTTTTTCCGCAAATGGTCATCGTAGTGAAAATTTAAATTTAATTAGCACTTTTTCACTTCTTTTGTTTTTGGTATTTGAGTTTTTCCCTGTCGAAAGAAAAACAGTGAAAAATCACTGAGACAGAACCACTGAAATCCCAGTTGTTTTTAAGTGGTTTCTCAGTTGTGATTTGGGACAATTCGCCACTGAAAATCTCTATTGTGAGGGTTGATTTATGACAGTTGGCCTGGAAGTCCCAAACCGTTTTATGGCCTTTACCCTCATAAAATGGAAGGATAACCTTTCTTTTTTACAATTTTAAATAATTTAATTTATTTATTCCAATATTATATTTGTTGTTTAAGAATTTAGCCACTTATATAAATATATGTTATTACTATGAACATAAAACATACTTCTATTCAAAAATCCAAAAATGACATCAGTTTTTTAATATCTGCTACCGTTTATGAGATACGATATTATTCATTTAAATTCAGGATTTTTGGGGAAATTTTTATATGTACGTAATTGTTAGAACTTACAGATTCTAAATTTAAAAGAAACAATTTTCTATCATTAAAATTTAAACAATTTTATTTGTTAAAAAACAAATTTTTCACAGGTCAATTTTTAATATATTCAAGGCCTCGTAGAAGGGTCCAGAGAGGTCATAAAACTTGAAGACTCCTGAATTTAATTAAAAATCGGGAACAAAAATTTCTCTAATTTCGCATTAATAAATTTAAAAATTAAATATTAAAATGCTACGTGTTCTAACGATAAAGAATATCTAAAAATTTCCTCAAAAAAGTTATTTTTCATAATAATAAAAATAGCTTTGAAAATTTACTTTCCTTCAATTTTAATACTTTTTAGAATTTTTTTTTACATTCCTAATCGTGAAAATAAGTAGATTTCATATTTTTATTTTTGAAATTTTAATTTTTGAAATTGCAAAAGTTTTTAATCATAAAAATTTTGGGTTACGGTAACCATAAAAGGAAAAAAAATTTCAATCAGGAATCGGTGTTCGACCTGAATTTCCAGGTCAAATTGCTTGTAAATTTTTTTCGTTAAAGAGTCGAAGTTTACTCCCCTACAAAACTACTTGGCATTTAAAACTATTGTACTATTGTTACCCCAACTCCAAAAAAAGTCTATCTGAAGATATGCAGGTCAGACCACTGAAAAATCACTGGGCTAGTGGTTTTTTCAGTGGATTTTGAGTGGTTTACTTTCGACAGGGTTAAACCGCGTCAATCACTCGAGAAAAGTAAATTTTTTTTAAATTTTATCAATGAAAATGTCAAACAATGTAGCAGAATATAGTTTGTCGTGCGCTGTTCTGATACGGCATTTTCGGGTACTATAATTCACACGGCGCCGCCTTTGAAATTAAACATATTATGATTCGAACTTTGACAATTTTTTCCGTCAAAACCCGAAACTTTTTCCGAAAATGAAAATCGTACTGCAAATTTAATTTTAACTAGCACTTTTTCACTTATTTTGTTTTTGGCATTTGAGTTTTTAAATTGCGTCAGTCTCTCGAGGAAATACAAAATCACTTGACACTTCACTCATTGATTCGGACTTTGACAATTTTTTCCGTCAAAACCTGACACTTTTTCCGAAAATGAAAATCGTACTGCAAATTTAATTTTAACTAGCACTTTTTCACTTATTTTGTTTTTGGCATTTGAGTTTTTAAATTGCGTCAGTCTCTCGAGGAAATACAAAATCACTTGACACTTCACTCATTGATTCGGACTTTGACAATTCTTTCCGTCAAAACCCGACACTTTTTCCGCAAATGGTCATCGTAGTGTAAATTTAAATTTAATTAGCACTTTTTCACTTTTTTTGTTTTTGGTATTTGAGTTTTTAAATCGCGTCAATCTCTCGAGAAAAGTAAATTTTTTTCAATTTCATCAATGATAATGTCAAACAATGTAGCAGAATATACTTTGTCGTGCGCTGTTCTGATACGGCATATTCGGGTACTATAATTTACACGGCGCCGCCTTTGAAATTATAGACAGGCGTACATTATATTCATTATATTAATCAACCTATTTATAAAATTCAATGTTTAGATATTAATTGTAAAAATTTAATATAAAAAATTAATGTCAAGTTCCAAACATAATTTTGCTAACTTTGTACAAAAAATAAAAGTTGTTTATTATTTCAAGTGTAATTAGCTCTATTGAAAAGACGCATTTAAAATAATTTAAACCATTCAAATGCAACAAGTACATTATTTATTGTAAATCATGCATTAATAATTTCTGAACAATTTAAATATTTTTTAAAATCTAAGAGTTGAAGGAAAAACAGTAGAGCTTATTTAGTTTATCAGAAGAATGCAACCCGACTTACAGAGGAGATGGGAAATAGATATTGTATAAGAACTGAAATTAGTGTTTCTTTTAATTTTTTTAAATTAAATAAACAGAGCATTCGATAAATATTTTATACATAACGTAAAAATTAAAGAAATAATTAAAACGCAAGAAAGGACTAAAAAAATAGTGTAATATCAAAAAAATTAAATGAACAGGAAGAAAATGGAGAAATGTTTTTTTCTTAATCTAACAAACTGTAAAAAATGTAAAAAGTAAAAAAGAATAAGTAAGTAAGTTTGTAAAAAAAACTCTCAAGAAATAGACAAGATGTGAAAAGAGATTGAATAAATTTACAAAAAAATAAGTGTATTTACTTTTAAAAGTATAGAAATAATTATTAAAATTAACGTAATAAAAAGTTTAATGAATGTATAAATAAGAAAACTGTGTAATATAATATTAAATAATTTTTATAAAAAGAAGAAAATTAAAGAAAACCCTAAAAAGAACAGAGACAAATACCAAAAAAAAAATATCAAAAATACCTAAACGGAGAAAATATTTTAAAAATGTTGTAAAAATAATAAATTATAATATAAAAATGAAAGTAAAATCTCTTAAAAATCTTGTAAGAATATTATTAAAGGAAGGATTATTGTGAATATGGAAATTAATTAATATTATTGAATTAAGATGCATTGAAATTTAAATTAATTTAAATTTAAAAGTTGGTACAAATTGGAATATGAGTTCATTGACGTTTGGAATTTATATAACTTTTAATGACTTAATTTGATCTCTGTTTCCGAACTTCTATGTAAGTCGGGTTGCCTTCTTTCTCTGCACTAAATAAACCATAAGGATTTATGATGTAACTCTTAGTATTTGAGAAATAATTTAGCAAAAAAAAAGATAAAATTTTTTCCTACATAAATTTTAATTTGTTAATTTTAAATTAAGCAATTCTTTATTACAATATTAAATATAATAAACAAATTAATAATGTTCTAAAACAAGTATTAAAGTAAATTTCTTATTTCTTCAAAATAAAAGGGAGAATTTTTGTTACATAATATAAATATTATATAATTTTTTTTTAATATATTGAATGTTTTAAAAATAAAATAAATTAGTTCAAAAATGATATTAGATTAAACTACATATCTTTTAAATATAAAATGTAAGAAAATACTTGGTAAATAAATTATATTTACTTATTTAATTTTAAATCATACATTTTTTAAACCACGTTCTTTTTCTTATAAAAAAAGAGATATACATTTGTCTGTGTAGCATAAAATACATACAATTTATTAACAACATTTTCAGAAAAAGCTGTCTCAAATTCGACCAATTCAGATGAAAATTCTAAACATGACAGTTAAAATTCAAAAATATTTGTTAACATGCCCAAGTTATTAAATATTTAACAAAAAAGATCTATAAAAACGATTTAGCTTTCAAGAAAGTGCAACATTCGCAGTTTACAAAATTTTTTCCACGACATTTGTAGAAAAATTTAATTTTTCTTCCGTCAATAAGCACAAAGTTTCTTATTTCTGATCTAAATTTGTTAAATATTTGATAACATGCACAAGTTATTAAATATTTAACAAAATAGACCAATAAGAACGATTTACCTATCGTGAAAGTGAAAAATTCACATTTTACAAAACTTTTTCCACGACATTTGTAGAAAAATTTAATTTTTGCTTCGGTCAATAAGCACAAAGTTTCTTATTTCTGATCTAAATTTGTTAAATATTTGATAACATGCACAAGTTATTAAATATTTAACAAATTAGATCTATAAAAACGTTTTATCTTACGAGAAAGTGCAAAATTCGCAGTTTACAAAATTTTTTCCAAGACATTTGTAGAAAAATTTAATTTTTCTCCGTCAATAAGCACAAAGTTGCTTATTTCTGATCCAAATTTGTTAAATATTTGATAACATGCACAAGTTATTAAATATTTAACAAATTAGGTCTATAAAAACGTTTTAGCTTACGAGAAATTGGAAAATTCGCAGTTTACAAAATTCATTACACGATATTTGTAGAAAAATTTATTTTTTGCTTCAGTCAATAAGCACAAAGTTTCTTATTTCTGATCTAAATTTGTTAAATATTTGATAACATGCACAAGTTATTAAATATTTAACAAAATAGATCTATAAAAACGTTTTATCTTACGAGAAAGAGCAAAATTCGCAGTTTACAAAATTCATTACACGATATTTGTAGAAAAATTTAATTTTTGCTTCAGTCAAGAAGCAGAAAGTTTCTTTTTTCTGATCTAAATTTGTTAAATATTTGATAACATGCACAAGTTATTGAATATTTAACAAATTAGATCTATAAAAACGTTTTATCTTACGAGAAAGTGGAAAGTTCGCAGTTTACAAAATTTTTTACACGATATTTGTAGAAAAATTTAATTTTTCTTCGGTCAATAAGCAGAAAGTTTCTTTTTTCTGATCTAAATTTGTTAAATATTTGATAACATGCCCAAGTTATTGAATATTTAACAAAATAGACGAATAAGAACGATTTACCTAACGTGAAAGTGAAAAATTCACTTTTAACAAAACTTTTTCCACGACATTTGTAGAAAAATTTAATTTTGGCTTCGGTCAATAAGCACAAAGTTTCTTATTTCTGATCTAATTTGTTTAATATTTAATAACTTGGTCATGTTATCAAATATTTAACAAATTTAGATCAGAAATAAGAAGCTTTGTGCTTACTGACCGAAGCAAAAATTAAATTTTTCTACAAATGTCGTGGAAAAGTTTTGTAAAATGTGAATTTTACTTTCACGATAGGTAAATCGTTCTTATTGGTCTATTTTGTTAAATATTCAATAACCTGTGCATGTTATCAAATATTTAACAAATTTAGATCAGATATAAGAAACTTTGTGCTTACTGACCGAAGCAAAAATTAAATTTTTCTACAAATGTCGTGGAAAAAGTTTTGTAAAATGTGAATTTTACTTTCACGATAGGTAAATCGTTCTTATTGGTCTATTTTGTTAAATATTCAATAACCTGTGCATGTTATCAAATATTTAACAAATTTAGATCAGAAATAAGAAACTTTGTGCTTACTGACCGAAGCAAAAATTAAATTTTTCTACAAATGTCGTGGAAAAAGTTTTGTAAAATGTGAATTTTACTTTCACGATAGGTAAATCGTTCTTATTGGTCTATTTTGTTAAATATTCAATAACCTGTGCATGTTATCAAATATTTAACAAATTTAGATCAGAAATAAGAAACTTTGTGCTTATTGACTGAAGCAAAAATTAAATTTTTCTAAAAATGTCGTGGAAAAAATTTTGTAAACTGCGAATTTTGCTCTTTCTCGTAAGCTAAAACGTTTTTATAGATCTAATTTGTTAAATATTCAATAACTTGTGCATGTTATCAAATATTTAACAAATTTAGATCAGAAATAAGAAACTTTGTGCTTACTGACCAAAGCAAAAATAAAATTTTTCTACAAATATCGTGGAAAAAGTTTTGTAAAATGTGAATTTTACTTTCACGATAGGTAAATCGTTCTTATTGGTCTATTTTGTTAAATATTCAATAACCTGTGCATGTTATCAAATATTTAACAAATTTAGATCAGAAATAAGAAACTTTGTGCTTACTGACCGAAGCAAAAATTAAATTTTTCTACAAATGTCGTGGAAAAAGTTTTGTAAAATGTGAATTTTACTTTCACGATAGGTAAATCGTTTTTATTGGTCTATTTTGTTAAATATTCAATAACTTAGGCATGTTATCGAATATTTAACAAATTTAGATCAGAGATAAGAAACTTTGTTCTTGTTGACCGAAGCAAAAATTAAATTTTTCTACAAATATCGTGTAAAAAATTTTGTAAACTGCGAATTTTCCACATTCTCGTAAGCTAAAACGTTTTTATAGATGAATTTTGTTAAATATTCAATAACTTGTGCATGTTATCAAATATTTAACAAATTTAGATCAGAAATAAGAAACTTTGTGCTTACTGACCGAAGCAAAAATTAAATTTTTCTACAAATGTCGTGGAAAAAGTTTTGTAAAATGTGAATTTTACTTTCACGATAGGTAAATCGTTCTTATTGGTCTATTTTGTTAAATATTCAATAACTTAGGCATGTTATCGAATATTTAACAAATTTAGATCAGAGATAAGAAACTTCGTGCTTGTTGACCGAAGCAAAAATTAAATTTTTCTACAAATATCGTGTAAAAAATTTTGTATTCTGCGAATTTTTCACTTTCTCGTAAGCTAAAACGTTTTTATAGATCTAATTTGTTAAATCTTCAATAACTTGTGCATGTTATCAAATATTTAACAAATTTGGATCAGAAATAAGCAACTTTGTGCTTATTGACGGAAAAAAAATTAAATTTTTCTACAAATGTCGTGGAAAAAGTTTTGTAAAATGTGAATTTTACTTTCACGATAGGTAAATCGTTCTTATTGGTCTATTTTTTTAAATATTCAATAACTTAGGCATGTTATTAAATATTTAACAAATTTAGATCAGAAATAAGAAGCTTTGTGCTTACTGACCGAAGCAAAAAACAATAATTTTTCTACAAATGTCGTGGAAAAGTTTTGTAAAATGTGAATTTTACTTTCACGATAGGTAAATCGTTCTTATTGGTCTATTTTGTTAAATATTCAATAACTTAGGCATGTTATCGAATATTTAACAAATTTAGATCAGAGATAAGAAACTTTGTGCTTGTTGACCGAAGCAAAAATTAAATTTTTCTACAAATGTCGTGTAAAAAATTTTGTAAACTGCGAATTTTCCACTTTCTCGTAAGCTAAAACGTTTTTATAGATCTATTTTGTTAAATATTCAATAACTTGTGCATGTTATCAAATATTTAACAAATTTAGATCAGAAATAAGAAACTTTGTGCTTACTGACCAAAGCAAAAATAAAATTTTTCTACAAATATCGTGGAAAAAGTTTTGTAAAATGTGAATTTTACTTTCACGATAGGTAAATCGTTCTTATTGGTCTATTTTGTTAAATATTCAATAACCTGTGCATGTTATCAAATATTTAACAAATTTAGATCAGAAATAAGAAACTTTGTGCTTATTGACTGAAGCAAAAATTAAATTTTTCTACAAATGTCGTGGAAAAAATTTTGTAAACTGCGAATTTTGCTCTTTCTCGTAAGATAAAACGTTTTTATAGATCTAATTTGTTAAATATTTAATAACTTGGTCATGTTATCAAATATTTAACAAATTTAGATCAGAGATAAGAAACTTTGTGCTTGTTGACCGAAGCAAAAATTTAATTTTTCTACAAATGTCGTGGAAAAAGTTTTGTAAAATGTGAATTTTACTTTCACGATAGGTAAATCGTTCTTATTGGTCTATTTTGTTAAATATTGAATAACTTAGGCATGTTATCGAATATTTAACAAATTTAGATCAGAGATAAGAAACTTTGTGCTTACTGACCGAAGCAAAAATTAAATTTTTCTACATATGTCGTGGAAAAAGTTTTGTAAAATGTGAATTTTACTTTCACGATAGGTAAATCGTTTTTATTGGTCTATTTTGTTAAATATTCAATAACTTAGGCATGTTATCGAATATTTAACAAATTTAGATCAGAGATAAGAAACTTTGTTCTTGTTGACCGAAGCAAAAATTAAATTTTTCTACAAATATCGTGTAAAAAATTTTGTAAACTGCGAATTTTCCACATTCTCGTAAGCTAAAACGTTTTTATAGATGAATTTTGTTAAATATTCAATAACTTGTGCATGTTATCAAATATTTAACAAATTTAGATCAGAAATAAGAAACTTTGTGCTTACTGACCGAAGCAAAAATTAAATTTTTCTACAAATGTCGTGGAAAAAGTTTTGTAAAATGTGAATTTTACTTTCACGATAGGTAAATCGTTCTTATTGGTCTATTTTGTTAAATATTCAATAACTTAGGCATGTTATCGAAAATTTAACAAATTTAGATCAGAGATAAGAAACTTCGTGCTTGTTGACCGAAGCAAAAATTAAATTTTTCTACAAATATCGTGTAAAAAATTTTGTATTCTGCGAATTTTTCACTTTCTCGTAAGCTAAAACGTTTTTATAGATCTAATTTGTTAAATCTTCAATAACTTGTGCATGTTATCAAATATTTAACAAATTTGGATCAGAAATAAGCAACTTTGTGCTTATTGACGGAAAAAAAATTAAATTTTTCTACAAATGTCGTGGAAAAAGTTTTGTAAAATGTGAATTTTACTTTCACGATAGGTAAATCGTTCTTATTGGTCTATTTTTTTAAATATTCAATAACTTAGGCATGTTATCGAATATTAAACAAATTTAGATCAGAAATAAGAAACTTTGTGCTTGTTGACAGACGCAAAAATTAAATTTTTCTACAAATATCTTGTAAAAAATTTTGTAAACTGCGAATTTTCCACTTTCTCGTAAGCTAAAACGTTTTTATAGATCTATTTTGTTAAATATTCAATAACTTGTGCATGTTATCAAATATTTAACAAATTTAGATCAGAAATAAGAAACTTTGTTCTTATTGACTGAAGCAAAAATTAAATTTTTCTACAAATGTCGTGGAAAAAATTTTGTAAACTGCGAATTTTGCTCTTTCTCGTAAGATAAAACGTTTTTATAGATCTAATTTGTTAAATATTTAATAACTTGGTCATGTTATCAAATATTTAACAAATTTAGATCAGAAATAAGAAACTTTGTGCTTGTTGACCGAAGCAAAAATTAAATTTTTCTACAAATGTCGTGTAAAAAATTTTGTAAACTGCGAATTTTCCACTTTCTCGTAAGCTAAAACGTTTTTATAGATCTATTTTGTTAAATATTCAATAACTTGTGCATGTTATCAAATATTTAACAAATTTAGATCAGAAATAAGAAACTTTGTGCTTACTGACCAAACCAAAAATAAAATTTTTCTACAAATATCGTGGAAAAAGTTTTGTAAAATGTGAATTTTACTTTCACGATAGGTAAATCGTTCTTATTGGTCTAATTTGTTAAATATTCAATAACCTGTGCATGTTATCAAATATTTAACAAATTTAGATCAGATATAAGAAACTTTGTGCTTGTTGACCGAAGCAAAAATTAAATTTTTCTACAAATGTCGTGGAAAAAGTTTTGTAAAATGTGAATTTTACTTTCACGATAGGTAAATCGTTCTTATTGGTCTATTTTTTTAAATATTCAATAACTTGGGCATGTTATCGACTATTTAACAAATTTAGATCAGAAATAAGAAACTTTGTGCTTATTGACTGAAGCAAAAATTAAATTTTTCTACAAATATCGTGTAAAGAATTTTGTAAACTGCGAATTTTCCACTTTCTCGTAAGCTAAAACGTTTTTATAGATCTAATTTGTTAAATCTTCAATAACTTGTGCATGTTATCAAATATTTAACAAATTTGGATCAGAAATAAGCAACTTTGTGCTTATTGACGGAAAAAAAATTAAATTTTTCTACAAATGTCGTGGAAAAAGTTTTGTAAAATGTGAATTTTACTTTCACGATAGGTAAATCGTTCTTATTGGTCTATTTTGTTAAATATTCAATAACCTGTGCATGTTATCAAATATTTAACAAATTTAGATCAGATATAAGAAACTTTGTGCTTACTGACCGAAGCAAAAATTAAATTTTTCTACAAATGTCGTGGAAAAAGTTTTGTAAAATGTGAATTTTACTTTCACGATAGGTAAATCGTTCTTATTGGTCTATTTTTTTAAATATTCAATAACTTGGGCATGTTATCGACTATTTAACAAATTAAGATCAGAAATAAGAAACTTTGTGCTTATTGACTGAAGCAAAAATTTAATTTTTCTACAAATATCGTGTAAAGAATTTTGTAAACTGCGAATTTTCCACTTTCTCGTAAGCTAAAACGTTTTTATAGATCTAATTTGTTAAATCTTCAATAACTTGTGCATGTTATCAAATATTTAACAAACTTAGATCAGAAATAAGAAACTTTGTGCTTACTGACTGAAGCAAAAATTAAATTTTTCTACAAATGTCGTGGAAAAAGTTTTGTAAAATGTGAATTTTACTTTCACGATAGGTAAATCGTTCTTATTGGTCTATTTTGTTAAATATTCAATAACTTAGGCATGTTATCGAATATTTAACAAATTTAGATCAGAGATAAGAAACTTTGTGCTTGTTGACCGAAGCAAAAATTAAATTTTTCTACAAATGTCGTGTAAAAAATTTTGTAAACTGCGAATTTTCCACTTTCTCGTAAGCTAAAACGTTTTTATAGATCTATTTTGTTAAATATTCAATAACTTGTGCATGTTATCAAATATTTAACAAATTTAGATCAGAAATAAGAAACTTTGTGCTTACTGACCAAAGCAAAAATAAAATTTTTCTACAAATATCGTGGAAAAAGTTTTGTAAAATGTGAATTTTACTTTCACGATAGGTAAATCGTTCTTATTGGTCTATTTTGTTAAATATTCAATAACCTGTGCATGTTATCAAATATTTAACAAATTTAGATCAGAAATAAGAAACTTTGTGCTTACTGACCAAACCAAAAATAAAATTTTTCTACAAATATCGTGGAAAAAGTTTTGTAAAATGTGAATTTTACTTTCACGATAGGTAAATCGTTCTTATTGGTCTAATTTGTTAAATATTCAATAACCTGTGCATTAGGGTGGTCCAAAAAATTCCAAAATTGGAATTTTCAAAATGTTTTTTTAGTTTCATATCCTGCAAGGATAGAAACTCAAATGCTCAATTTTAAAAATTTCTTAATTGCAAAATTGACGCAGCGAATTGCTTTTTTCTCTCTTATGGGATTATCGTGAATTTAACATGTAAAATAAACACGTCATTTTCAACATCTGTTTTCACTTCTTTAATATTATCGTATTACAAAACCTTTTTAGAATATTACTAAGTACAAAGAAAACTTTATTATGCAACAAAAAGAAATTAAAAAAAATGATAATTTCAATTGTTATTTAGCTTCTAAATACCCTATTTTGGTACTTTTCAGTGACTGTTTTCTGTATGTAAATATTAATTCTTTAACATGAAATTTGCACCAAATGAAAGTTTATCTTTTGTATAAGAGGTACTTAAGAATCTGAAAATCATAAAAGAACATTAAGAGGTAAAAATATGAGGTTAAAGTTAAGCTTTTTTTGGTTTTGGTTGTAAAAAAAATGGTAACCGATATGCGCTTCCTATTGCTACTGGAGAAGGCCTGACCGCATAGCGGGGTTCCTCTGCTCACAGAAAAGGGAAATTCCTGAAAATAAGGGGTTAAGAAAAATAAACAGAAATAAAATATCCGAGTATAAAGAAGAAACTTTTTTATGTAAATTATGAATTAAACTGGTTATAATATTAACAAATGAACATTCTTCGGCATATAGTTAATTACAATAATTTCATGTCATTAGTATAACTGTTTAATAATAATTGAAACTGTCAAAAATTATTATTGTTTCTAATAATTATTAATGTTAACGAATTGTTTAATATAATAAAAAAAAAAGAAATTATTAAAGTAAATTTAAATAAAAACTTTAAAAATATTAAAGAAAAACAAAATTACAAATTAATAGTAATAATTTATTATTATGAACGACAATAATCTAATATGAAAAGTTGAATTTTACTAAAAAATCACATAGGGAATACAATAAATATCTAGATTTGCAATGTTTTTAAACTATTTAAACTGCATTCATTTTCTACTTTAATTACATTTTTTGAAGGATATCGAGTAGATTATTCTTTAAATCTCAAATGGTCAAAAACTAATAGCACTATTTTAAAAGCACTAAACTAATTAGTAGATTTCTGTTTACTACGAATTTTAATCATTTTGTACTAGTAGTTAATAATTTCTTACTAATTAGGATCCCGTGTAGAAAAGTTCGGTGGGTGCCAGTTGGGCCCCATATGGGTTTCCCAGATTCAAGGTGGGCCCCAGTTGGGTCATCCCACTGGGAAATTAGTGGGCTTGTAATGGTCAACCCGGTTAGTGACAATTAACTAAAAAAGATCGTATAAATGTAAGATCGTTAAAAAATATTCATTAGAACTTTTTACGATATTTTCCACCAAAATTTTCTTTAATGACATAAAAATTAGTTAATAAGAATTGTTGCATGTATTTTTTAATTTGTTTAAACAATTTAATATTGTTTATTTGAAACTTTTCATCTAATAGAGCTAGAGAGTTGTAACTTTTTTCCAATTATGCAACTATATATGTTAAGGAAAGCCTAATATTAGACAAAAAATAAAATATAAAATCAAAAAAATTGTTTAAACAAATTAATATTGTTTATTTGCAACTTTTCATCTAATAGAGCTAGAGTGTTGCCAATTTCTCTTAATTTCGCAACTTTTTAAGCCTATGAAAGCTTAATATTAATAATAAACAAAAATCCACAATTATAAAAATTGTTTAAACAAATTATTATTGTTCATTTGCAATTTTTCATCTAATTGAGCAATATTAACAATATTTATCATAACATGTTATAGTAATATTAGTAGTAATATTAATTTTTATTATTTACTATTAATAATATTTATTATTATTATTATTATTATTATTATTATATTAATTATATTATTTAACTATATGAAAGTATAGTATTTTCATATTCTTTATTCCAAAGATCCTTGTAAAAAGGTAGAAATCAGCAAATTCCATATTCCAACTTAACCCTAAACTTTTTTATTAGCGGTACTAAATTGGCCATAAATATCTTCTTCTATTTTTTGTGACCGGGGTGTAGCCAGTTCAAATACTCATAAGTATCTAAGCTCCCGTTAACTACCAGCCTATACAGAGAGTATAATGGCACATTTCACCGTGAACTAAACCATAGGAAAAAAACGTTCAGTTCTGGAGAAAACTTCAAGAGCAATCCGCCGCGTCAATTTTGCAATTAAAAAATTTTTAAAAATTAGTATATGAGTTTCTATCTTAGTAGAATATGAAACTGAAAAAACATTTTGAAAATTCCAATTTTGGCTTTTTTTTGGACCACCCTACTGTGCATGTTATCAAATATTTAACAAATTTAGATCAGATATAAGAAACTTTGTGCTTACTGACCGAAGCAAAAATTAAATTTTTCTACAAATGTGATGGAAAAAGTTTTGTAAAATGTGAATTTTACTTTCACGATAGGTAAATCGTTCTTATTGGTCTATTTTTTTAAATATTCAATAACTTGGGCATGTTATCGACTATTTAACAAATTTAGATCAGAAATAAGCAACTTTGTGCTTATTGACTGAAGCAAAAATTAAATTTTTCTACAAATATCGTGTAAAGAATTTTGTAAACTGCGAATTTTCCACTTTCTCGTAAGCTAAAACGTTTTTATAGATCTAATTTGTTAAATCTTCAATAACTTGTGCATGTTATCAAATATTTAAAAAAAATGGATCAGAAATAAGCAACTTTGTGCTTATTGACGGAAAAAAAATTAAATTTTTCTACAAATGTCGTGGAAAAAGTTTTGTAAAATGTGAATTTTACTTTCACGATAGGTAAATCGTTCTTATTGGTCTATTTTTTTAAATATTCAATAACTTGGGCATGTTATCGACTATTTAACAAATTTAGATCAGAAATAAGCAACTTTGTGCTTATTGACTGAAGCAAAAATTAAATTTTTCTACAAATATCGTGTAAAGAATTTTGTAAACTGCGAATTTTCCACTTTCTCGTAAGCTAAAACGTTTTTATAGATCTAATTTGTTAAATCTTCAATAACTTGTGCATGTTATCAAATATTTAACAAATTTGGATCAGAAATAAGCAACTTTGTGCTTATTGACGGAAAAAAAATTAAATTTTTCTACAAATGTCGTGGAAAAAGTTTTGTAAAATGTGAATTTTACTTTCACGATAGGTAAATCGTTCTTATTGGTCTATTTTGTTAAATATTCAATAACCTGTGCATGTTATCAAATATTTAACAAATTTAGATCAGATATAAGAAACTTTGTGCTTACTGACCGAAGCAAAAATTAAATTTTTCTACAAATGTCGTGGAAAAAGTTTTGTAAAATGTAAATTTTACTTTCACGATAGGTAAATCGTTCTTATTGGTCTATTTTTTTAAATATTCAATAACTTGGGCATGTTATCGACTATTAAACAAATTTAGATCAGAGATAAGAAACTTTGTGCTTGTTGACCGAAGCAAAAATTAAATTTTTCTACAAATGTCGTGGAAAAAGTTTTGTAAAATGTGAATTTTACTTTCACGATAGGTAAATCGTTCTTATTGGTATATTTTTTTAAATATTCAATAACTTGGGCATGTTATCGACTATTTAACAAATTAGGATCAGAAATAAGAAACTTTGTGCTTATTGACTGAAGCAAAAATTTAATTTTTCTACAAATATCGTGTAAAGAATTTTGTAAACTGCGAATTTTCCACTTTCTCGTAAGCTAAAACGTTTTTATAGATCTAATTTGTTAAATCTTCAATAACTTGTGCATGTTATCAAATATTTAACAAACTTAGATCAGAAATAAGAAACTTTGTGCTTACTGACTGAAGCAAAAATTAAATTTTTCTACAAATGTCGTGGAAAAAGTTTTGTAAAATGTGAATTTTACTTTCACGATAGGTAAATCGTTCTTATTGGTCTATTTTGTTAAATATTCAATAACTTAGGCATGTTATCGAATATTTACCAAATTTAGATCAGAGATAAGAAACTTTGTGCTTGTTGACCGAAGCAAAAATTAAATTTTTCTACAAATGTCGTGTAAAAAATTTTGTAAACTGCGAATTTTCCACTTTCTCGTAAGCTAAAACGTTTTTATAGATCTATTTTGTTAAATATTCAATAACTTGTGCATGTTATCAAATATTTAACAAATTTAGATCAGAAATAAGGAACTTTGTGCTTACTGACCAAAGCAAAAATAAAATTTTTCTACAAATATCGTGGAAAAAATTTTGTAAAATGTGAATTTTACTTTCACGATAGGTAAATCGTTCTTATTGGTCTATTTTGTTAAATATTCAATAACTTGGTCATGTTATCGAATATTTAACAAATTTAGATTAGAGATAAGAAACTTTGTGCTTGTTGACCGAAGCAAAAATTAAATTTTTCTACAAATATCTTGTAAAAAATTTTGTAAACTGCGAATTTTTTACTTTCTCGTAAGCTAAAACGTTTTTATAGATCTATTTTGTAAAATATTCAATAACTTGTGCATGTTATCAAATATTTAACAAATTTAGATCAGAAATAAGAAACTTTGTGCTTATTGACTGAAGCAAAAATTAAATTTTTCTACAAATATCGTGTAAAGAATTTTGTATACTGCGAATTTTCCACTTTCTCGTAAGCTAAAACGTTTTTATAGATCTAATTTGTTAAATCTTCAATAACTTGTGCATGTTATCAAATATTTAACAAATTTAGATCAGAGATAAGAAACTTTGTGCTTGTTGACCGAAGCAAAAATAAAATTTTTCTACAAATATCGTGTAAAAAATTTTGTAAACTGCGAATTTTCCACTTTCTCGTAAGCTAAAACGTTTTTATAGATCTATTTTGTTAAATATTCAATAACTTGTGCATGTTATCAAATATTTAACAAATTTAGATCAGATATAAGAAACTTTGTGCTTACTGACCGAAGCAAAAATTAAATTTTTCTACAAATGTCGTGGAAAAAGTTTTGTAAAATGTGAATTTTACTTTCACGATAGGTAAATCGTTCTTATTGGTCTATTTTTTTAAATATTCAAGAACTTGGGCATGTTATCGACTATTTAACAAATTTAGATCAGAAATAAGAAACTTTGTGCTTGTTCACAGACGCAAAAATTAAATTTTTCTACAAATATCGTGTAAAAAATTTTGTAAACTTCGAATTTTGCACTTTCTCGTAAGCTAAAACGATTTTATAGATCTAATTTGTTTAATATTTACTAACTTGTGCATGTTATCAAATATTTAACAAATTTAGATCAGAAATAAGAAACTTTGTGCTTACTGACCGAAGCAAAAATTAAATTTTTCTACAAATGTCGTGGAAAAAGTTTTGTAAAATGTGAATTTTACTTTCACGATAGGTAAATCGTTCTTATTGGTCTATTTTTTTAAATATTCAATAACTTGGTCATCTTATCGAATATTTAACAAATTTAGATCAGAGATAAGAAACTTTGTGCTTGTTGACCGAAGCAAAAATTAAATTTTTCTACAAATATCTTGTAAAAAATTTTGTAAACTGCTAATTTTCCACTTTCTCGTAAGCTAAAACGTTTTTATAGATCTATTTTGTTAAATATTCAATAACTTGTGCATGTTATCAAATATTTAACAAATTTAGATCAGAAATAAAAACTTTGTGCTTATTGACTGAAGCAAAAATTAAATTTTTCTACAAATATCGTGTAAAGAATTTTGTAAACTGCGAATTTTCCACTTTCTCGTAAGCTAAAACGTTTTTATAGATCTAATTTGTTAAATCTTCAATAACTTGTGCATGTTATCAAATATTTAACAAATTTGGATCAGAAATAAGCAACTTTGTGCTTATTGACGGAAAAAAATTAAATTTTTCTACAAATGTCGTGGAAAAAGTTTTGTAAAATGTGAATTTTACTTTCACGATAGGTAAATCATTCTTATTGGTCTATTTTTTCAAATATTCAATAACTTGTGCATGTTATCGAATATTTAACAAATTTAGATCAGAGATAAGAAACTTTGTGCTTGTTGACCGAAGCAAAAATTCAATTTTTCTACAAATATCGTGTAAAAAATTTTGTAAACTGCGAATTTTCCACTTTCTCGTAAGCTAAAACGTTTTTATAGATCTAATTTGTTAAATATTCAATAACTGGTGCATGTTATCAAATATTTAACAAATTTGGATCAGAAATAAGCAACTTTGTGCTTATTGACGGGAGAAAAATTAAATTTTTCTACAAATGTCGTGGAAAAAGTTTTGTAAAATGTGAATTTTTCACTTTCACGATAGGTAAATCGTTCTTATTGGTCTATTTTTTTAAATATTCAATAACTTGGGCATGTTATCGACTATTTAACAAATTTAGATCAGAGATAAGAAACTTTGTGCTTGTTGACCGAAGCAAAAATTAAATTTTTCTACAAATATCGTGTAAAAAATTTTGTAAACTGCGAATTTTCCACTTTCTCGTAAGCTAAAACGTTTTTATAGATCTATTTTGTTAAATATTCAATAACTTGTGCATGTTATCAAATATTTAACAAATTTAGATCAGAAATAAGAAACTTTGTGCTTACTGACCAAAGCAAAAATTAAATTTTTCTACAAATATCGTGGAAAAAGTTTTGTAAAATGTGAATTTTACTTTCACGATAGGTAAATCGTTCTTATTGGTCTATTTTGTTAAATATTCAATAACTTGTGCATGTTATCAAATATTTAACAAATTTAGATCAGAAATAAGAAACATTGTGCTTACTGACCGAAGCAAAAATTAAATTTTTCTACAAATGTCGTGGAAAAAGTTTTGTAAAATGTAAATTTTACTTTCACGATAGGTAAATCGTTCTTATTGGTCTATTTTGATAAATATTCAATAACTTGTGCATGTTATCAAATATTTAACAAATTTAGATCAGAAATAAGAAACTTTGTACTTATTGACTGAAGCAAAAATTAAATTTTTCTACAAATATCGTGTGAAGAATTTTGTAAACTGCGAATTTTGCACTTTCTCGTAAGCTAAAACGTTTTTATAGATCTAATTTGTTTAATATTTAATAACTTGTGCATGTTATCAAATATTTAACAAATTTGGATCAGAAATAAGCAACTTTGTGCTTATTGACCGAAGCAAAAATTAAATTTTTCTACAAATGTCGTGGAAAAAGTTTTGTAAAATGTGAATTTTTTACTTTCACGATAGGTAAATCGTTCTTATTGGTCTATTTTTTTTAAATATTCAATAACTTGGGCATGTTATCGACTATTTAACAAATTTAGATCAGAGATAAGAAACTTTGTGCTTGTTGACCGAAGCAAAAATTAAATTTTTCTACAAATGTCGTGGAAAAAGTTTTGTAAAATGTGAATTTTACTTTCACGATAGGTAAATCGTTCTTATTGGTCTATTTTTTTAAATATTCAATAACTTGGTCATCTTATCGAATATTTAACAAATTTAGATCAGAGATAAGAAACTTTGTGCTTGTTGACCGAAGCAAAAATTAAATTTTTCTACAAATATCTTGTAAAAAATTTTGTAAACTGCTAATTTTCCACTTTCTCGTAAGCTAAAACGTTTTTATAGATCTATTTTGTTAAATATTCAATAACTTGTGCATGTTATCAAATATTTAACAAATTTAGATCAGAAATAAAAACTTTGTGCTTATTGACTGAAGCAAAAATTAAATTTTTCTACAAATATCGTGTAAAGAATTTTGTAAACTGCGAATTTTCCACTTTCTCGTAAGCTAAAACGTTTTTATAGATCTAATTTGTTAAATCTTCAATAACTTGTGCATGTTATCAAATATTTAACAAATTTGGATCAGAAATAAGCAACTTTGTGCTTATTGACGGAAAAAAATTAAATTTTTCTACAAATGTCGTGGAAAAAGTTTTGTAAAATGTGAATTTTACTTTCACGATAGGTAAATCATTCTTATTGGTCTATTTTTTCAAATATTCAATAACTTGTGCATGTTATCGAATATTTAACAAATTTAGATCAGAGATAAGAAACTTTGTGCTTGTTGACCGAAGCAAAAATTAAATTTTTCTACAAATATCTTGTAAAAAATTTTGTAAACTGCGAATTTTCTACTTTCTCGTAAGCTAAAACGTTTTTATAGATCTATTTTGTTAAATATTCAATAACTTGTGCATGTTATCAAATATTTAACAAATTTGGATCAGAAATAAGCAACTTTGTGCTTATTGACGGAAAAAAATTAAATTTTTCTACAAATGTCGTGGAAAAAGTTTTGTAAAATGTGAATTTTACTTTCACGATAGGTAAATCATTCTTATTGGTCTATTTTTTCAAATATTCAATAACTTGTGCATGTTATCGAATATTTAACAAATTTAGATCAGAGATAAGAAACTTTGTGCTTGTTGACCGAAACAAAAATTAAATTTTTCTACAAATATCTTGTAAAAAATTTTGTAAACTGCGAATTTTCTACTTTCTCGTAAGCTAAAACGTTTTTATAGATCTATTTTGTTAAATATTCAATAACTTGTGCATGTTATCAAATATTTAACAAATTTAGATCAGAAATAAGAAACTTTGTGCTTACTGACCGAAGCAAAAATTAAATTTTTCTACAAATGTCGTGGAAAAAGTTTTGTAAAATGTGAATTTTACTTTCACGATAGGTAAATCGTTCTTATTGGTCTATTTTTTGTAAATATTCAATAACTTGGGCATGTTATCGACTATTTAACAAATTTAGATCAGAAATAAGAAACTTTGTGCTTGTTGACAGACGCAAAAATTAAATTTTTCTACAAATATCGTGTAAAAAATTTTGTAAACTGCGAATTTTGCACTTTCTCGTAAGCTAAAACGTTTTTATAGATCTAATTTGTTTAATATTCAATAACTTGTGCATGTTAATTGATATTTAACAAATTTAGATCAGAAATAAGAAACTTTGTACTTATTGACTGAAGCAAAAATTAAATTTTTCTACAAATATCGTGGAAAAAGTTTTGTAAACTGCGAATTTTGCACTTTCTCGTAAGCTAAAACGTTTTTATACATCTAATTTGTTTAATATTTAATAACTTGTGCATGTTATCGAATATTTAACAAATTTAGATCAGAGATAAGAAACTTTGTGCTTGTTGACCGAAGCAAAAATTCAATTTTTCTACAAATATCGTGTAAAAAATTTTGTAAACTGCGAATTTTCCACTTTCTCGTAAGCTAAAACGTTTTTATAGATCTAATTTGTTAAATATTCAATAACTGGTGCATGTTATCAAATATTTAACAAATTTGGATCAGAAATAAGCAACTTTGTGCTTATTGACGGGAGAAAAATTAAATTTTTCTACAAATGTCGTGGAAAAAGTTTTGTAAAATGTGAATTTTTCACTTTCACGATAGGTAAATCGTTCTTATTGGTCTATTTTTTTAAATATTCAATAACTTGGGCATGTTATCGACTATTTAACAAATTTAGATCAGAGATAAGAAACTTTGTGCTTGTTGACCGAAGCAAAAATTAAATTTTTCTACAAATATCGTGTAAAAAATTTTGTAAACTGCGAATTTTCCACTTTCTCGTAAGCTAAAACGTTTTTATAGATCTATTTTGTTAAATATTCAATAACTTGTGCATGTTATCAAATATTTAACAAATTTAGATCAGAAATAAGAAACTTTGTGCTTACTGACCAAAGCAAAAATTAAATTTTTCTACAAATATCGTGGAAAAAGTTTTGTAAAATGTGAATTTTACTTTCACGATAGGTAAATCGTTCTTATTGGTCTATTTTGTTAAATATTCAATAACTTGTGCATGTTATCAAATATTTAACAAATTTAGATCAGAAATAAGAAACATTGTGCTTACTGACCGAAGCAAAAATTAAATTTTTCTACAAATGTCGTGGAAAAAGTTTTGTAAAATGTAAATTTTACTTTCACGATAGGTAAATCGTTCTTATTGGTCTATTTTGATAAATATTCAATAACTTGTGCATGTTATCAAATATTTAACAAATTTAGATCAGAAATAAGAAACTTTGTACTTATTGACTGAAGCAAAAATTAAATTTTTCTACAAATATCGTGTGAAGAATTTTGTAAACTGCGAATTTTGCACTTTCTCGTAAGCTAAAACGTTTTTATAGATCTAATTTGTTTAATATTTAATAACTTGTGCATGTTATCAAATATTTAACAAATTTGGATCAGAAATAAGCAACTTTGTGCTTATTGACCGAAGCAAAAATTAAATTTTTCTACAAATGTCGTGGAAAAAGTTTTGTAAAATGTGAATTTTTTACTTTCACGATAGGTAAATCGTTCTTATTGGTCTATTTTTTTTAAATATTCAATAACTTGGGCATGTTATCGACTATTTAACAAATTTAGATCAGAGATAAGAAACTTTGTGCTTGTTGACCGAAGCAAAAATTAAATTTTTCTACAAATGTCGTGGAAAAAGTTTTGTAAAATGTGAATTTTACTTTCACGATAGGTAAATCGTTCTTATTGGTCTATTTTTTTAAATATTCAATAACTTGGTCATCTTATCGAATATTTAACAAATTTAGATCAGAGATAAGAAACTTTGTGCTTGTTGACCGAAGCAAAAATTAAATTTTTCTACAAATATCTTGTAAAAAATTTTGTAAACTGCTAATTTTCCACTTTCTCGTAAGCTAAAACGTTTTTATAGATCTATTTTGTTAAATATTCAATAACTTGTGCATGTTATCAAATATTTAACAAATTTAGATCAGAAATAAAAACTTTGTGCTTATTGACTGAAGCAAAAATTAAATTTTTCTACAAATATCGTGTAAAGAATTTTGTAAACTGCGAATTTTCCACTTTCTCGTAAGCTAAAACGTTTTTATAGATCTAATTTGTTAAATCTTCAATAACTTGTGCATGTTATCAAATATTTAACAAATTTGGATCAGAAATAAGCAACTTTGTGCTTATTGACGGAAAAAAATTAAATTTTTCTACAAATGTCGTGGAAAAAGTTTTGTAAAATGTGAATTTTACTTTCACGATAGGTAAATCATTCTTATTGGTCTATTTTTTCAAATATTCAATAACTTGTGCATGTTATCGAATATTTAACAAATTTAGATCAGAGATAAGAAACTTTGTGCTTGTTGACCGAAGCAAAAATTAAATTTTTCTACAAATATCTTGTAAAAAATTTTGTAAACTGCGAATTTTCTACTTTCTCGTAAGCTAAAACGTTTTTATAGATCTATTTTGTTAAATATTCAATAACTTGTGCATGTTATCAAATATTTAACAAATTTAGATCAGAAATAAGAAACTTTGTGCTTACTGACCGAAGCAAAAATTAAATTTTTCTACAAATGTCGTGGAAAAAGTTTTGTAAAATGTGAATTTTACTTTCACGATAGGTAAATCGTTCTTATTGGTCTATTTTTTTTAAATATTCAATAACTTGGGCATGTTATCGACTATTTAACAAATTTAGATCAGAAATAAGAAACTTTGTGCTTGTTGACAGACGCAAAAATTAAATTTTTCTACAAATATCGTGTAAAAAATTTTGTAAACTGCGAATTTTGCACTTTCTCGTAAGCTAAAACGTTTTTAAAGATCTAATTTGTTTAATATTCAATAACTTGTGCATGTTAATTGATATTTAACAAATTTAGATCAGAAATAAGAAACTTTGTACTTATTGACTGAAGCAAAAATTAAATTTTTCTACAAATATCGTGGAAAAAGTTTTGTAAACTGCGAATTTTGCACTTTCTCGTAAGCTAAAACGTTTTTATACATCTAATTTGTTTAATATTTAATAACTTGTGCATGTTATCGAATATTTAACAAATTTAGATCAGAGATAAGAAACTTTGTGCTTGTTGACCGAAGCAAAAATTCAATTTTTCTACAAATATCGTGTAAAAAATTTTGTAAACTGCGAATTTTCCACTTTCTCGTAAGCTAAAACGTTTTTATAGATCTAATTTGTTAAATATTCAATAACTGGTGCATGTTATCAAATATTTAACAAATTTGGATCAGAAATAAGCAACTTTGTGCTTATTGACGGGAGAAAAATTAAATTTTTCTACAAATGTCGTGGAAAAAGTTTTGTAAAATGTGAATTTTTCACTTTCACGATAGGTAAATCGTTCTTATTGGTCTATTTTTTTAAATATTCAATAACTTGGGCATGTTATCGACTATTTAACAAATTTAGATCAGAGATAAGAAACTTTGTGCTTGTTGACCGAAGCAAAAATTAAATTTTTCTACAAATATCGTGTAAAAAATTTTGTAAACTGCGAATTTTCCACTTTCTCGTAAGCTAAAACGTTTTTATAGATCTATTTTGTTAAATATTCAATAACTTGTGCATGTTATCAAATATTTAACAAATTTAGATCAGAAATAAGAAACTTTGTGCTTACTGACCAAAGCAAAAATTAAATTTTTCTACAAATATCGTGGAAAAAGTTTTGTAAAATGTGAATTTTACTTTCACGATAGGTAAATCGTTCTTATTGGTCTATTTTGTTAAATATTCAATAACTTGTGCATGTTATCAAATATTTAACAAATTTAGATCAGAAATAAGAAACATTGTGCTTACTGACCGAAGCAAAAATTAAATTTTTCTACAAATGTCGTGGAAAAAGTTTTGTAAAATGTAAATTTTACTTTCACGATAGGTAAATCGTTCTTATTGGTCTATTTTGATAAATATTCAATAACTTGTGCATGTTATCAAATATTTAACAAATTTAGATCAGAAATAAGAAACTTTGTACTTATTGACTGAAGCAAAAATTAAATTTTTCTACAAATATCGTGTGAAGAATTTTGTAAACTGCGAATTTTGCACTTTCTCGTAAGCTAAAACGTTTTTATAGATCTAATTTGTTTAATATTTAATAACTTGTGCATGTTATCAAATATTTAACAAATTTGGATCAGAAATAAGCAACTTTGTGCTTATTGACCGAAGCAAAAATTAAATTTTTCTACAAATGTCGTGGAAAAAGTTTTGTAAAATGTGAATTTTACTTTCACGATAGGTAAATCGTTCTTATTGGTCTATTTTTTTAAATATTCAATAACTTGGTCATCTTATCGAATATTTAACAAATTTAGATCAGAGATAAGAAACTTTGTGCTTGTTGACCGAAGCAAAAATTAAATTTTTCTACAAATATCTTGTAAAAAATTTTGTAAACTGCTAATTTTCCACTTTCTCGTAAGCTAAAACGTTTTTATAGATCTATTTTGTTAAATATTCAATAACTTGTGCATGTTATCAAATATTTAACAAATTTAGATCAGAAATAAAAACTTTGTGCTTATTGACTGAAGCAAAAATTAAATTTTTCTACAAATATCGTGTAAAGAATTTTGTAAACTGCGAATTTTCCACTTTCTCGTAAGCTAAAACGTTTTTATAGATCTAATTTGTTAAATCTTCAATAACTTGTGCATGTTATCAAATATTTAACAAATTTGGATCAGAAATAAGCAACTTTGTGCTTATTGACGGAAAAAAATTAAATTTTTCTACAAATGTCGTGGAAAAAGTTTTGTAAAATGTGAATTTTACTTTCACGATAGGTAAATCATTCTTATTGGTCTATTTTTTCAAATATTCAATAACTTGTGCATGTTATCGAATATTTAACAAATTTAGATCAGAGATAAGAAACTTTGTGCTTGTTGACCGAAGCAAAAATTAAATTTTTCTACAAATATCTTGTAAAAAATTTTGTAAACTGCGAATTTTCTACTTTCTCGTAAGCTAAAACGTTTTTATAGATCTATTTTGTTAAATATTCAATAACTTGTGCATGTTATCAAATATTTAACAAATTTAGATCAGAAATAAGAAACTTTGTGCTTACTGACCGAAGCAAAAATTAAATTTTTCTACAAATGTCGTGGAAAAAGTTTTGTAAAATGTGAATTTTACTTTCACGATAGGTAAATCGTTCTTATTGGTCTATTTTTTTTAAATATTCAATAACTTGGGCATGTTATCGACTATTTAACAAATTTAGATCAGAAATAAGAAACTTTGTGCTTGTTGACAGACGCAAAAATTAAATTTTTCTACAAATATCGTTTAAAAAATTTTGTAAACTGCGAATTTTGCACTTTCTCGTAAGCTAAAACGTTTTTATAGATCTAATTTGTTTAATATTCAATAACTTGTGCATGTTAATTGATATTTAACAAATTTAGATCAGAAATAAGAAACTTTGTACTTATTGACTGAAGCAAAAATTAAATTTTTCTACAAATATCGTGGAAAAAGTTTTGTAAACTGCGAATTTTGCACTTTCTCGTAAGCTAAAACGTTTTTATACATCTAATTTGTTTAATATTTAATAACTTGTGCATGTTATCAAATATTTAACAAATTTAGATCAGAAATAAGAAACTTTGTGCTTACTGACCAAAGCAAAAATTAAATTTTTCTACAAATATCGTGGAAAAAGTTTTGTAAAATGTGAATTTTACTTTCACGATAGGTAAATCGTTCTTATTGGTCTATTTTGTTAAATATTCAATAACTTGTGCATGTTATCAAATATTTAACAAATTTAGATCAGAAATAAGAAACATTGTGCTTACTGACCGAAGCAAAAATTAAATTTTTCTACAAATGTCGTGGAAAAAGTTTTGTAAAATGTAAATTTTACTTTCACGATAGGTAAATCGTTCTTATTGGTCTATTTTGATAAATATTCAATAACTTGTGCATGTTATCAAATATTTAACAAATTTAGATCAGAAATAAGAAACTTTGTACTTATTGACTGAAGCAAAAATTAAATTTTTCTACAAATATCGTGTGAAGAATTTTGTAAACTGCGAATTTTGCACTTTCTCGTAAGCTAAAACGTTTTTATAGATCTAATTTGTTTAATATTTAATAACTTGTGCATGTTATCAAATATTTAACAAATTTGGATCAGAAATAAGCAACTTTGTGCTTATTGACCGAAGCAAAAATTAAATTTTTCTACAAATGTCGTGGAAAAAGTTTTGTAAAATGTGAATTTTACTTTCACGATAGGTAAATCGTTCTTATTGGTCTATTTTTTTAAATATTCAATAACTTGGTCATCTTATCGAATATTTAACAAATTTAGATCAGAGATAAGAAACTTTGTGCTTGTTGACCGAAGCAAAAATTAAATTTTTCTACAAATATCTTGTAAAAAATTTTGTAAACTGCTAATTTTCCACTTTCTCGTAAGCTAAAACGTTTTTATAGATCTATTTTGTTAAATATTCAATAACTTGTGCATGTTATCAAATATTTAACAAATTTAGATCAGAAATAAAAACTTTGTGCTTATTGACTGAAGCAAAAATTAAATTTTTCTACAAATATCGTGTAAAGAATTTTGTAAACTGCGAATTTTCCACTTTCTCGTAAGCTAAAACGTTTTTATAGATCTAATTTGTTAAATCTTCAATAACTTGTGCATGTTATCAAATATTTAACAAATTTGGATCAGAAATAAGCAACTTTGTGCTTATTGACGGAAAAAAATTAAATTTTTCTACAAATGTCGTGGAAAAAGTTTTGTAAAATGTGAATTTTACTTTCACGATAGGTAAATCATTCTTATTGGTCTATTTTTTCAAATATTCAATAACTTGTGCATGTTATCGAATATTTAACAAATTTAGATCAGAGATAAGAAACTTTGTGCTTGTTGACCGAAGCAAAAATTAAATTTTTCTACAAATATCTTGTAAAAAATTTTGTAAACTGCGAATTTTCTACTTTCTCGTAAGCTAAAACGTTTTTATAGATCTATTTTGTTAAATATTCAATAACTTGTGCATGTTATCAAATATTTAACAAATTTAGATCAGAAATAAGAAACTTTGTGCTTACTGACCGAAGCAAAAATTAAATTTTTCTACAAATGTCGTGGAAAAAGTTTTGTAAAATGTGAATTTTACTTTCACGATAGGTAAATCGTTCTTATTGGTCTATTTTTTTTAAATATTCAATAACTTGGGCATGTTATCGACTATTTAACAAATTTAGATCAGAAATAAGAAACTTTGTGCTTGTTGACAGACGCAAAAATTAAATTTTTCTACAAATATCGTTTAAAAAATTTTGTAAACTGCGAATTTTGCACTTTCTCGTAAGCTAAAACGTTTTTATAGATCTAATTTGTTTAATATTCAATAACTTGTGCATGTTAATTGATATTTAACAAATTTAGATCAGAAATAAGAAACTTTGTACTTATTGACTGAAGCAAAAATTAAATTTTTCTACAAATATCGTGGAAAAAGTTTTGTAAACTGCGAATTTTGCACTTTCTCGTAAGCTAAAACGTTTTTATACATCTAATTTGTTTAATATTTAATAACTTGTGCATGTTATCAAATATTTAACAAATTTAGATCAGAAATAAGAAACTTTGTGCTTACTGACCAAAGCAAAAATTAAATTTTTCTACAAATATCGTGGAAAAAGTTTTGTAAAATGTGAATTTTACTTTCACGATAGGTAAATCGTTCTTATTGGTCTATTTTGTTAAATATTCAATAACTTGTGCATGTTATCAAATATTTAACAAATTTAGATCAGAAATAAGAAACATTGTGCTTACTGACCGAAGCAAAAATTAAATTTTTCTACAAATGTCGTGGAAAAAGTTTTGTAAAATGTAAATTTTACTTTCACGATAGGTAAATCGTTCTTATTGGTCTATTTTGATAAATATTCAATAACTTGTGCATGTTATCAAATATTTAACAAATTTAGATCAGAAATAAGAAACTTTGTACTTATTGACTGAAGCAAAAATTAAATTTTTCTACAAATATCGTGTGAAGAATTTTGTAAACTGCGAATTTTGCACTTTCTCGTAAGCTAAAACGTTTTTATAGATCTAATTTGTTTAATATTTAATAACTTGTGCATGTTATCAAATATTTAACAAATTTGGATCAGAAATAAGCAACTTTGTGCTTATTGACCGAAGCAAAAATTAAATTTTTCTACAAATGTCGTGGAAAAAGTTTTGTAAAATGTGAATTTTACTTTCACGATAGGTAAATCGTTCTTATTGGTCTATTTTTTTAAATATTCAATAACTTGGTCATCTTATCGAATATTTAACAAATTTAGATCAGAGATAAGAAACTTTGTGCTTGTTGACCGAAGCAAAAATTAAATTTTTCTACAAATATCTTGTAAAAAATTTTGTAAACTGCTAATTTTCCACTTTCTCGTAAGCTAAAACGTTTTTATAGATCTATTTTGTTAAATATTCAATAACTTGTGCATGTTATCAAATATTTAACAAATTTAGATCAGAAATAAAAACTTTGTGCTTATTGACTGAAGCAAAAATTAAATTTTTCTACAAATATCGTGTAAAGAATTTTGTAAACTGCGAATTTTCCACTTTCTCGTAAGCTAAAACGTTTTTATAGATCTAATTTGTTAAATCTTCAATAACTTGTGCATGTTATCAAATATTTAACAAATTTGGATCAGAAATAAGCAACTTTGTGCTTATTGACGGAAAAAAATTAAATTTTTCTACAAATGTCGTGGAAAAAGTTTTGTAAAATGTGAATTTTACTTTCACGATAGGTAAATCATTCTTATTGGTCTATTTTTTCAAATATTCAATAACTTGTGCATGTTATCGAATATTTAACAAATTTAGATCAGAGATAAGAAACTTTGTGCTTGTTGACCGAAGCAAAAATTAAATTTTTCTACAAATATCTTGTAAAAAATTTTGTAAACTGCGAATTTTCTACTTTCTCGTAAGCTAAAACGTTTTTATAGATCTATTTTGTTAAATATTCAATAACTTGTGCATGTTATCAAATATTTAACAAATTTAGATCAGAAATAAGAAACTTTGTGCTTACTGACCGAAGCAAAAATTAAATTTTTCTACAAATGTCGTGGAAAAAGTTTTGTAAAATGTGAATTTTACTTTCACGATAGGTAAATCGTTCTTATTGGTCTATTTTTTTTAAATATTCAATAACTTGGGCATGTTATCGACTATTTAACAAATTTAGATCAGAAATAAGAAACTTTGTGCTTGTTGACAGACGCAAAAATTAAATTTTTCTACAAATATCGTTTAAAAAATTTTGTAAACTGCGAATTTTGCACTTTCTCGTAAGCTAAAACGTTTTTATAGATCTAATTTGTTTAATATTCAATAACTTGTGCATGTTAATTGATATTTAACAAATTTAGATCAGAAATAAGAAACTTTGTACTTATTGACTGAAGCAAAAATTAAATTTTTCTACAAATATCGTGGAAAAAGTTTTGTAAACTGCGAATTTTGCACTTTCTCGTAAGCTAAAACGTTTTTATACATCTAATTTGTTTAATATTTAATAACTTGTGCATGTTATCGAATATTTAACAAATTTAGATCAGAGATAAGAAACTTTGTGCTTGTTGACCGAAGCAAAAATTCAATTTTTCTACAAATATCGTGTAAAAAATTTTGTAAACTGCGAATTTTCCACTTTCTCGTAAGCTAAAACGTTTTTATAGATCTAATTTGTTAAATATTCAATAACTGGTGCATGTTATCAAATATTTAACAAATTTGGATCAGAAATAAGCAACTTTGTGCTTATTGACGGGAGAAAAATTAAATTTTTCTACAAATGTCGTGGAAAAAGTTTTGTAAAATGTGAATTTTTCACTTTCACGATAGGTAAATCGTTCTTATTGGTCTATTTTTTTAAATATTCAATAACTTGGGCATGTTATCGACTATTTAACAAATTTAGATCAGAGATAAGAAACTTTGTGCTTGTTGACCGAAGCAAAAATTAAATTTTTCTACAAATATCGTGTAAAAAATTTTGTAAACTGCGAATTTTCCACTTTCTCGTAAGCTAAAACGTTTTTATAGATCTATTTTGTTAAATATTCAATAACTTGTGCATGTTATCAAATATTTAACAAATTTAGATCAGAAATAAGAAACTTTGTGCTTACTGACCAAAGCAAAAATTAAATTTTTCTACAAATATCGTGGAAAAAGTTTTGTAAAATGTGAATTTTACTTTCACGATAGGTAAATCGTTCTTATTGGTCTATTTTGTTAAATATTCAATAACTTGTGCATGTTATCAAATATTTAACAAATTTAGATCAGAAATAAGAAACATTGTGCTTACTGACCGAAGCAAAAATTAAATTTTTCTACAAATGTCGTGGAAAAAGTTTTGTAAAATGTAAATTTTACTTTCACGATAGGTAAATCGTTCTTATTGGTCTATTTTGATAAATATTCAATAACTTGTGCATGTTATCAAATATTTAACAAATTTAGATCAGAAATAAGAAACTTTGTACTTATTGACTGAAGCAAAAATTAAATTTTTCTACAAATAGCGTGTGAAGAATTTTGTAAACTGCGAATTTTGCACTTTCTCGTAAGCTAAAACGTTTTTATAGATCTAATTTGTTTAATATTTAATAACTTGTGCATGTTATCAAATATTTAACAAATTTGGATCAGAAATAAGCAACTTTGTGCTTATTGACCGAAGCAAAAATTAAATTTTTCTACAAATGTCGTGGAAAAAGTTTTGTAAAATGTGAATTTTTTACTTTCACGATAGGTAAATCGTTCTTATTGGTCTATTTTTTTTAAATATTCAATAACTTGGGCATGTTATCGACTATTTAACAAATTTAGATCAGAGATAAGAAACTTTGTGCTTGTTGACCGAAGCAAAAATTAAATTTTTCTACAAATGTCGTGGAAAAAGTTTTGTAAAATGTGAATTTTACTTTCACGATAGGTAAATCGTTCTTATTGGTCTATTTTTTTAAATATTCAATAACTTGGTCATCTTATCGAATATTTAACAAATTTAGATCAGAGATAAGAAACTTTGTGCTTGTTGACCGAAGCAAAAATTAAATTTTTCTACAAATATCTTGTAAAAAATTTTGTAAACTGCTAATTTTCCACTTTCTCGTAAGCTAAAACGTTTTTATAGATCTATTTTGTTAAATATTCAATAACTTGTGCATGTTATCAAATATTTAACAAATTTAGATCAGAAATAAAAACTTTGTGCTTATTGACTGAAGCAAAAATTAAATTTTTCTACAAATATCGTGGAAAAAGTTTTGTAAAATGTAAATTTTACTTTCACGATAGGTAAATCGTTCTTATTGGTCTATTTTGATAAATATTCAATAACTTGTGCATGTTATCAAATATTTAACAAATTTAGATCAGAAATAAGAAACTTTGTACTTATTGACTGAAGCAAAAATTAAATTTTTCTACAAATATCGTGTAAAGAATTTTGTAAACTGCGAATTTTGCACTTTCTCGTAAGCTAAAACGTTTTTATAGATCTAATTTGTTTAATATTTAATAACTTGTGCATGTTATCAAATATTTAACAAATTTGGATCAGAAATAAGCAACTTTGTGCTTATTGACCGAAGCAAAAATTAAATTTTTCTACAAATGTCGTGGAAAAAGTTTTGTAAAATGTAAATTTTACTTTCACGATAGGTAAATCGTTCTTATTGGTCTATTTTGATAAATATTCAATAACTTGTGCATGTTATCAAATATTTAACAAATTTAGATCAGAAATAAGAAACTTTGTACTTATTGACTGAAGCAAAAATTAAATTTTTCTACAAATATCGTGTAAAGAATTTTGTAAACTGCGAATTTTGCACTTTCTCGTAAGCTAAAACGTTTTTATAGATCTATTTTGTTAAATATTCAATAACTTGTGCATGTTATCAAATATTTAACAAATTTAGATCAGAAATAAGAAACTTTGTGCTTACTGACCAAAGCAAAAATTAAATTTTTCTACAAATATCGTGGAAAAAGTTTTGTAAAATGTGAATTTTACTTTCACGATAGGTAAATCGTTCTTATTGGTCTATTTTGTTAAATATTCAATAACTTGTGCATGTTATTAAATATTTAACAAATTTAGATCAGAAATAAGAAACTTTGTGCTTACTGACCGAAGCAAAAATTAAATTTTTCTACAAATGTCGTGGAAAAAGTTTTGTAAAATGTAAATTTTACTTTCACGATAGGTAAATCGTTCTTATTGGTCTATTTTGATAAATATTCAATAACTTGTGCATGTTATCAAATATTTAACAAATTTAGATCAGAAATAAGAAACTTTGTACTTATTGACTGAAGCAAAAATTAAATTTTTCTACAAATATCGTGTAAAGAATTTTGTAAACTGCGAATTTTGCACTTTCTCGTAAGCTAAAACGTTTTTATAGATCTAATTTGTTTAATATTTAATAACTTGTGCATGTTATCAAATATTTAACAAATTTGGATCAGAAATAAGCAACTTTGTGCTTATTGACCGAAGCAAAAATTAAATTTTTCTACAAATGTCGTGGAAAAAGTTTTGTAAAATGTGAATTTTTTACTTTCACGATAGGTAAATCGTTCTTATTGGTCTATTTTTTTTAAATATTCAATAACTTGGGCATGTTATCGACTATTTAACAAATTTAGATCAGAGATAAGAAACTTTGTGCTTGTTGACCGAAGCAAAAATTCAATTTTTCTACAAATATCGTGTAAAAAATTTTGTAAACTGCGAATTTTCCACTTTCTCGTAAGCTAAAACGTTTTTATAAATCTATTTTGATAAATATTCAATAACTTGTGCATGTTATCGAATATTTAACAAATTTAGATCAGAAATAAGAAACTTTGTGCTTACTGACCAAAGCAAAAATTAAATTTTTCTACAAATATCGTGGAAAAAGTTTTGTAAAATGTGAATTTTACTTTCACGATAGGTAAATCGTTCTTATTGGTCTATTTTTTTAAATATTCAATAACTTGGGCATGTTATCGACTATTTAACAAATTTAGATCAGAAATAAGAAACTTTGTGCTTGTTGACAGACGCAAAAATTAAATTTTTCTACAAATACCGTGTAAAAAATTTTGTCAACTTCGAATTTTGCACTTTCTCGTAAGCTAAAACGTTTTTATAGATCTAATTTGTTTAATATTTAATAACTTGTGCATGTTATCAAATATTTAACAAATTTAAATCAGAAATAAGAAACTTTGTGCTTACTGACCGAAGCAAAAATTAAATTTTTCTACAAATGTCGTGGAAAAAGTTTTGTAAAATGTGAATTTTACTTTCACGATAGGTAAATCGTTCTTATTGGTCTATTTTGTTAAATATTCAATAACTTGGTCATGTTATCGAATATTTAACAAATTTAGATCAGAGATAAGAAACTTTGTGCTTGTTGACCGAAGCAAAAATTAAATTTTTCTACAAATATCTTGTAAAAAATTTTGTAAACTGCTAATTTTCCACTTTCTCGTAAGCTAAAACGTTTTTATAGATCTATTTTGTTAAATATTCAATAAATTAAAATTTATGTAGGAAAAAATTTTATCTTTTTTTTTGCTAAATTATTTCTCAAATACTAAG
The DNA here is from genome assembly GCA_037103525.1 of Ganaspis brasiliensis. NCBI lineage: Eukaryota > Metazoa > Arthropoda > Insecta > Hymenoptera > Figitidae > Ganaspis > Ganaspis brasiliensis. The sequence continues at coordinate 822,571 of JAZKLR010000434.1, forward strand.
AGTTACATCATAAATCCTTATGGTTTATTTAGTGCAGAGAAAGAAGGCAACCCGACTTACATAGAAGTTCGGAAACAGAGATCAAATTATTCATCAAAGATATATGTATAGATTGCTTGAAATAAATAAAATAAATGTAATCTATAAACAGGGCTGTTATTGATTTAAATGAAAAAAAAACTTTTCAATTTTCCGGATGTCCAATATTGCATGTAAAGTATCGCAAATCATAAAAAAAACAGAAATTTGTGGATAAATCTTGAAAATTTCAATATTTTATTCGTTTTAAAATTTAAAAAATTGTATTAATACAGATGATCAAAATACCTACAATTTACAAATTTTTGGTATCAAGTTATCAAAAAATAATATTAGATTTGTATATCTTCAAGTCATTAAAAGTTATATAAATTCCAAACGTCAATGAACTCATATTCCAATTTGTACCAACTTTTAAATTTAAATTAATTTAAATTTCAATGCATCTTAATTCAATAATATTAATTAATTTCCATATTCACAATAATCCTTCCTTTAATAATATTCTTACAAGATTTTTAAGAGATTTTACTTTCATTTTTATATTATAATTTATTATTTTTACAACATTTTTAAAATATTTTCTCCGTTTAGGTATTTTTGATATTTTTTTTTTGGTATTTGTCTCTGTTCTTTTTAGGGTTTTCTTTAATTTTCTTCTTTTTATAAAAATTATTTAATATTATATTACACAGTTTTCTTATTTATACATTCATTAAACTTTTTATTACGTTAATTTTAATAATTATTTCTATACTTTTAAAAGTAAATACACTTATTTTTTTGTAAATTTATTCAATCTCTTTTCACATCTTGTCTATTTCTTGAGAGTTTTTTTACAAACTTACTTACTTATTCTTTTTTACTTTTTACATTTTTTACAGTTTGTTAGATTAAGAAAAAAACATTTCTCCATTTTCTTCCTGTTCATTTAATTTTTTTGATATTACACTATTTTTTTAGTCCTTTCTTGCGTTTTAATTATTTCTTTAATTTTTACGTTATGTATAAAATATTTATCGAATGCTCTGTTTATTTAATTTAAAAAAATTAAAAGAAACACTAATTTCAGTTCTTATACAATATCTATTTCCCATCTCCTCTGTAAGTCGGGTTGCATTCTTCTGATAAACTAAATAAGCTCTACTGTTTTTCCTTCAACTCTTAGATTTTAAAAAATATTTAAATTGTTCAGAAATTATTAATGCATGATTTACAATAAATAATGTACTTGTTGCATTTGAATGGTTTAAATTATTTTAAATGCGTCTTTTCAATAGAGCTAATTACACTTGAAATAATAAACAACTTTTATTTTTTGTACAAAGTTAGCAAAATTATGTTTGGAACTTGACATTAATTTTTTATATTAAATTTTTACAATTAATATCTAAACATTGAATTTTTTAAATAGGTTGATTAATATAATGAATATAATGTACAGCTGTCTATAATTTCAAAGGCGGCGCCGTGTAAATTATAGTACCCGAATATGCCGTATCAGAACAGCGCACGACAAACTATATTCTGCTACATTGTTTGACATTATCATTGATGAAATTGAAAAAAATTTACTTTTCTCGAGAGATTGACGCGATTTAAAAACTCAAATACCAAAAACAAAAAAAGTGAAAAAGTGCTAATTAAATTTAAATTTACACTACGATGACCATTTGCGGAAAAAGTGTCGGGTTTTGACGGAAAGAATTGTCAAAGTCCGAATCAATGAGTGAAGTGTCAAGTGATTTTGTATTTCCTCGAGAGACTGGCGCAATTTAAAAACTCAAATGCCAAAAACAAAATAAGTGAAAAAGTGCTAGTTAAAATTAAATTTGCAGTACGATTTTCATTTACGGAAAAAGTTTCGGGTTTTGACGGAAAAAATTGTCAAAGTCCGAATCATAATATGTATAATTTCAAAGGCGGCGCCGTGTGAATTATAGTACCCGAAAATGCCGTATCAGAACAGCGCACGACAAACTATATTCTGCTACATTGTTTGACATTTTCATTGATGAAATTGAAAAAAATTTACTTTTCTCGAGTGATTGACGCGGTTTAAAAACTCAAATACCAAAAACAAAAGAAGTGAAAAAGTGCTAATTAAATTTAAATTTTCACTACGATGACCATTTGCGGAAAAAGTGTCGGATTTTGCCGAAAAAAATTGTCAAAGTGGGAATCAGTGAGTGAAGTGTCAAGTGATTTTATATTTCCTCGAGAGATTGACGCGGTTTAAAAACTCAAATGTCAAAAACAAAATAAGTGAAAAAGTGCTAATTAAATTTAAATTTTCACTACGATGACCATTTGCGGAAAAAGTGTCGGGTTTTGACGGAAAAAATTGTCAAAGTCCGAATCATAATATGTATAATTTCAAAGGCGGCGCCGTGTGAATTATAGTACCCAAAAATGCCGTATCAGAACAGCGCACGACAAACTATATTCTGCTACATTGTTTGACATTTCCATTGATGAAATTGAAAAAAATTTACTTTTCTCGAGAGATTGACGCGGTTTAAAAACTCAAATACCAAAAACAAAAAAAGTGAAAAAGTGCTAATTAAATTTAAATTTTCACTACGATGACCATTTGCGGAAAAAGTGTCGGATTTTGCCGAAAAAAATTGTCAAAGTGGGAATCAGTGAGTGAAGTGTCAAGTGATTTTGTATTTCCTCGAGAGACTGACGCGATTTAAAAATTTATATGCCAAAAACAAAATAAGTGAAAAAGTGCTAATTAAATTTAAATTTTCACTACGATTTTCATTTTCGGAAAAAGTGTCTGGTTTTATTGGAAAAAATTGCCAAACATGGAACATCATTGGAGGTTGTTTTCATTACACGAATTTCCTCGAGACACTAAAGCTCAGGAAATACTTGATTTATCAAAAGTAAGTATTTTTCTGAATCTTTATTTCAATAGAATTTGCAGTACGATGTTCTTTTGTGGGAAAAGTGTTGGACTTTGTCGCGAAAAATTCCTAAGTCTTCAAAACGCATGGGGACAGTCTTTGAGAACCACTGCTCCCCCCTACAGATTCTCTGCGGACTCTGTGTCTCCAACGGCCTTAAGTTGAAGAATGATGTTGACTGAGCATTAGGGTGGTCCAAAAAAAGGCCAAAATTGGAATTTTCAAAATGTTTTTTCAGTTTCATATTCTACTAGGATAGAAACTCAAATACTAATTATTAAAAATTTATTAATTGCAAAATTGACGCGGCGAATTGCTCTTGAAGTTTTCTCCAAAACTGAACGTTTTTTTCCTATGGTTTAGTTCACGGTGAAATGTGCCATTATACTCTCTGTATAGGCTGGTAGTTAACGGGAGCTCAGATACTTATGAGTATTTGAACTGGCTACACCCCGGTCACAAAAAAAAGAAGAAGATATTTATGGCCAATTTAGTACCGCTAAAAAAAAAGTTTAGGGTTAAGTTGGAATATGGATTATCGTTTATTATTAATATTTAAGCTTTCATAAGCTTAAAAAGTTGCAAAATTAAGAAAAAGTTTCAACTTGCTCAATTAGATGAAAAATTGCAAGTAAACAATATTAATTTGTTTAAACAATTTTTATAATTGCGGATTTTCGTTTATTGTTAATATTAAGCGTTCATTGGCTTAAAAAGCAGCAAAATTAGGAGAAAATTTTAACTCTTTAGCTCAATAAGATGAAGAGTTGCAAATAAACAATAATAATTTGTTTAAACAATTTTTAAAATTGTGGATTTTCGTTTATTATTAATATTAAGCTTTCATAGGCTTAAAAAGTTGCAAAATTAAAAGAAAGTTTCAACTCGCTCAATTAGATGAAAAATTTCAAATAAACAATATTATTTTGTTTAAACAATTTTTATAATTGTGAATTTTCGTTTATTATTAATATTAATCTTTCATAGGTTTGAAAAGTTGCAAAATTAAGAGAAATTTTCAACTCTATAGCTCAATCAGATCAAAAATTGCAAACAGACAATATTAATTTGTTTAAACAATTTTTATAATTGTGGATTTTAGTTTTTTATTAATATTAAGCTTTCATAAGCTTGAAAAGTTGCAAAATTAAGAAAAAGTTACAACACTCTAGCTCTATTAGATGAAAAGTTGCAAATAAACAATATTAATTTGTTTAAACAATTTTTTTGATTTTATATCTTATTTTTTGTCTAATATTAGGCTTTCCTTAACATATATAGTTGCATAATTGGAAAAAAGTTACAACTCTCTAGCTCTATTAGATGAAAAGTTTCAAATAAACAATATTAATGAAATTATTGTGATTAACTATATGCCGAAGAATGTTCATTTGTTAATATTATAACCAGTTTAATTCATAATTTACATAAAAAAGTTTCTTCTTTATACTTGCATATTTTATTTCTGTTTATTTTTCGTAACCCCTTATTTTCAGGAATTTCCCTTTTCTGTGAGCAGAGGAACCCCGCTATGCGGTCAGGCCTTCCTCAGTAGCAATAGGAAGCGCATATCGGTTACCATTTTTTTTACAACCAAAACCAAAAAAAGCTTAACTTTAACCTCATATTTTCACCTCTTAATGTTCTTTTATGATTTTCAGATTCTTAACCCATTAACGCCCAGACGGACGAAAAATTTCTGTTGACTTTGAGGACCTCCCTTTTAAAAAAAATGCCTACAAAAAAATTAGCACTTATCATTTTTAACGTAAAATTTACTCCTCTTTTAGATTCTGAAGTTAAAATTTCTTTATAACAAATCGTTAAAAAGTTATAAACAATTTTTAGCAAAAAACACGATTTTTTGAGAAAAAATTTTCATTTTAGACATATTTTCACCGGAAAAAAGGCAAGTAGATGCTCTCAAAAGCTCAAAATATCGCGTCCATGGACCCCCAGCTATAAGACCCTGAAGCAAAAAAATTTTTTTTTCAAAATGGCGGACGCCAATATGGCGGCTAAAACTAAAAAAATGGCTCAGATATGAAACAGGGTGCTCTAACTTTTTCATGTGACTGAAATCGCCTAAAACTCTTTATACGGGGGTTTTTGGGGTCGCTGATTACGAATATGATGTCAGTTTTTAAAAATTCAAAATGGCTGATCCAATATGGCGGACGAATTTTTAAAAAAATTTTGGATTCACTTGAAACTCTCCACTCAGGGGTTTTTGGGGTCGCTGATTACGAATATGATGTCAGTTTTTAAAAATTCAAAATGGCGGATCCAATATGGCGGACGAATTTTTAAAAAAATTTTGGATTCACTTCAAACTCTCCACTCAGGGGTTTTTGGGGTCGCTGATTACGAATATGATGTCAGTTTTTAAAAATTCAAAATGGCGGATCCAATATGGCGGACGAATTTTTAAAAAAATTTTGGATTCACTTGAAACTCTCCACTCAGGGCTTTTTGGGGTCGCTGATTACAAATATCATGTCAGTTTTTAAAAATTCAAAATGGCGGATCCAATATGGCGGACGAGTTTTGTAAAAAATTATTGGATTTACTTGAAACTCTCTATTCGGGGGTTTTTTGGGTCGCTAATTGCAAATCTGATGGCAATTCTTGAAAATACAAAATAGCAGAGTCAAATTGTTTGAATTTCAATAAGTATTATACAATGAATAAGAATTTTTTGGTCCGTTTGCCGTCGAATAATTCGCCGTTGCCCGACTCTTACCGCGAGGAGGTGGACAATAAAGAGTCTTTTTTTTTTTTCGTTTTTTATTTTATTTTTTTTTGTTTTTTTCGTTTTTTATTTTATTTTTTTTTGTTTTTTTTTTTGTTTTAATATTTTTTACATTTTTACATTTTAGGTGTGAAAATCCTGAAAGCAGGAAACGCATAAATATGCATCACACTCCACGCACTTTCGTTGCGTTCTACAGGTGCACTTGGAGAAATTAGAGCAGTTTTTCTTTTGTTCAACTCTTTGAACTTTGTGGTTTTTGATGGATTCAGATTTTTTTAGATATGCTTCTGCAATCTGTAGAGCCATGTCTTTAGTACCTATTTTTTTTTCTTGGACAACTAAGTTTCTTAGAACAGTTGCATTTGCAATTGATGCTTGAACGAGTCTCATAAGTATAACCCAAGTCCATTTCTTCGACCTTATGCATGGCATCAAATTGCTGCAATGTGCGTCGTGCAAGTCTACTCCGCCCATAAACTTGTTGTAGGTTGTAAAAGCATTAGGAAATGCTATATCAACTTTGCTCTTTGTCTCCGAAGAATATCTTTTGACTGAACTAATTGGTGTAACACCTATCAGTGTTGACAGTATAGACACTACTTTCGAATCTTTTACTGTGACATAATTGACACCACTGCATTTGTCATGCTTGGCAATAAATGTCCCTCTTGGATCCTTTTCCGTAATCGGATTTTTTACTTGAATTTGATTAGCTCTGACTGTCCCTGTTGCCCGCAAACCAACTTTCTTCAGATGAACCAGTAAATCTGGACTTGTAAAAAAGTTGTCAAAATATACGTGATATTTCACTACATTTCTGGGTACAACTGAAGAAAGAAGGTTTTGGAAAAGACCAACGACAATGCAGCTACCTAAAGCACATTTATTTAGCTTTTCTTCATTGACAAAAAAAAAACTTTTTGAATTCTTGCCACAATAAATGTCACAATCGAATAAAAATCCTTCGGAACTACAAAGAGCCCACATTTTGATACCGAAACGGACAGGCTTGTTTCTTATAAACTGCTTCAAAATAGTTCTTCCCCGAAACTTTACCATCATTTCGTCAACTGACAAAGCTGATGAAAAATACCCAAACTGCCTCGCATTTTTCTTAAAAATCTCCAAAGGACCTCTCACTCGCCAAGCTCTATCATCAGCATTTTCATCTTCAGGTTTGGATAGCTTTAGCTTGGACTTGATATCTTCAAACTTGTTGCGACTCATAGCTCCAGCTACAGCTTCACAACCTAGAAGATGATTCTGAGACCAATAATCTCGTTGAGATTTCCTTTCGTTGAAAATAGACAAAATAATTATTCCAAGAAATTTGTCTAATTCAGTCAACGAAATTTGACAATCATTCAGACGTGTTGCGTCTAATATGAATTCTTTTAGCTCCTTGGAAAAGAAAAATTCAAATAGTTCAGTTGACGAGGATGACCGAATTTTTTTTGCAACGCTATCAGGTATAAAAGTTTCATTTTTATACTGAGGATCATACTTCTGTTCACCATCAACCCATTCAAAAATATGATCTGGCTCCAACTTCGATTGATTTGAAGTATAATTTTCTCGAATCGTCTGGTATGAATTTTGCGGTAAATCGGCACATTCATTCTTAAGCGAATTTTCTAGCTCTTCATGAATAGCATCATCATCTGAATCAGATTCACAATCAGATTCGCCAGAATCATTCGAGTTTGGTAGCATTAGCACATCTAGGTGTTCGTCATGTTCTTCAACTTCGAAACTCTCGGCGTCATTTACAACTTTCTGCCGTTTCGACTTACGCTTTGTTGACATTTTTAAAATCAACCCAGTAATAAAAGAATGCTGGCGCAGTGCAGACAACCAGTGGTGCACGTGAATGTTGGCACAATGACGACAACTAGTGCTGCAAACGAATGCTGGCACAGTTACGACAACCTGAGCTGCACGCAAATGCTGACACAGTAACAACAACCAGTGGTAGAAGCAAATGCTAGCGCAGTAACAATAACAAGAGCTGCAAGCAACGCTGGCACAGTAACGACAACCAGTGGTGGAAGCAAATGCTTCGGCAGTAACAATAACCAGAGCTGCAAGCAATGCTGGCACAGTAACAATAACCAGAGCTGCAAGCAACGCTGACACAGTAACGACAACCAGTGGTTGAAGCAAATGCTGGCGCAGTAACAATAATCAGAGCTGCAAGCAACGCTGGCACAGTAACAATAACCAGAGCTGCAAGCAACGCTGACACAGTAACGACCCTTACAAAAAAAGAGTATTAGAATGAGTATTGAATAATGAGTACTGCAGTGAGTATTGCAATGAGTATTGCAATGAGTACTGCAATGAGTATTGAAAATTCCAGTACTTTTTTCGCCAAACATTGTTGAAAATATAATATGTTGCGCACTAAGTTTCTACGGCTCCTACGTCTGCGCACTACTTTTTTTGTTGTAAACTAAATATACAGAAATACATGGAATGCAAAATCACAATTTCATTATAATTTTAAAAAAAATTGTTTACTGTACTTAAAAAATACATGTGGCGAAAAAAGTACTGGAATTTCCAATACTCATTGCAGTACTCATTGCAGTACTCATGCAGTACTCATTGCAATACTCATTGCAATACTCACTGCAGTACTCATTATTCAATACTCATTCTAATACTCCTTTTTTGTAAGGGGACAACCAGTGGTAGAAGCAAATGCTGGCGCAGTAACAATAATCAGAGCTGCAAGCAACGCTGGCACAGTAAGGACAACCAGTGGTGGAAGCAAATGCTGGCTCAGTAACAATAGCCAGAGCTGCAAGCAAATTCTGGCACAATGCCAACAAGCAGTACAGCAGTAATAACTGCATGCCATTGCATTTTCTGCAAAACTAGTAATGCGCCGACTTCGAAATGCCAGATCTTAGCGGAAACAACAAGCGCAAAACCGTCTTAGTTGTGAGCATAGTTAAAAGTTATACAGCACCACAGCAAATAAATCAGCGTCAAATAAACAAAAATAACCAAAAAAAATAATAAGACTTAAAAAATTTGCCAACTCCATTTTGAATTTTTAAAAACTGACATCATATTCGTAATCAGCGACCCCAAAAACCCCCGTATAAAGAGTTTTAGGCGATTTCAGTCACATGAAAAAGTTGGAGCACCCTGTTTCATATCTGAGCCATTTTTTTAGTTTTAGCCGCCATATTGGCGTCCGCCATTTTGAAAAAAAAATTTTTTTGCTTCAGGGTCTTATAGCTGGGGGTCCATGGACGCGATATTTTGAGCTTTTGAGAGCATCTACTTGCTTTTTTCCGGTGAAAATATGTCTAAAATGAAAATTTTTTCTCAAAAAATCGTGTTTTTTTGCAAAAAATTGTTTATAACTTTTTAACGATTTGTTATAAACAAATTTTAACTTCAGAATCTAAAAGAGGAGTAAATTTTACGTTAAAAATGATAAGTGCTAATTTTTTTGTAGGCATTTTTTTTAAAAGGGAGGTCCTCAAAGTCAACAGAAATTTTTCGTCCGTCTGGGCGTTAATGGGTTAACTAACTTTAAAAATATGTGTTATATAACTAGTAATTCTTATTATTTACAAAGTTTCAACGTAAAAACCATTCGAAAGTATGGTTAGGGACAAGTAAACATTGTTAAAAATCGGGTATTCAAATTGGAATAATTATTTATCTATTTAATAAATAAATGTTAAATCTTTTGGAAATGATTTATCGTATCAAGTATTAATATTTCCAACAAAAGTCAGGTAAAAATTGATTGAAATTATCAAAATATATGCGAGGGACATAAAAGTTAAAGGTTCCAGAGATATGCCCTTAAATAATGATGAAAAGAAAATTACTAAACAGTTTTGTAAAACTGAACAAGAATTAAATTTATTAACAAGAAAAGGGATTTTTCCTTATGAATATATTCACAGCTGGGATAAATTAAAAGAAAATAAACTACCAGCAAAAGATTTTTTTTATTCAAAATTTAATAATTCTGGTGTTTCGGAAAAAGATTATAAATATGCGTGTAATGTATGGGAATCTTTTTATTTGAAAACTTTGGGTGAATACTCTGACCTATATTTAAAAACAGATGTTTTGCTTTCAGCAAACATCTTTAAATATTTTAAAACAACTTGTTTGAAAACTTATAAATTAGATCCATTACATTATTATACTGCGCCAGGACTAGCATTCGACGCCATGCTTAAATATACCGAAATAAAATGAAAGTTAATAACTGATGTTGAGATGTTACTTTTTATTGAAAAGGGAATTAGGGGAGGGGTTTCACAATGTTCTAATCGTTACGCGAAAGCAAATAATAGATTTATGGTATATGATTTTAATCCTATTAATCCAGAATCTTATATCGTGTATCTAGATATTAATAATCAGTATGGTAAAGCCATGAGCGAACATTTACCTTATGACAACTTTGAATGGGTTGAAGGCTTTTCTGAAATGGATTTTTTAAACATTAATGATGATTCAGATAAAGGATATATTCTCGAAGTAGATCTAGATTATCCTATTAACCTTTATGATTTACATAAAGATTTACAATTTTGCCCACACCATTTTAAACCGCCAAATTCAAATTGTGAAAAATTGATTACTAGTTCATATCCAAAGAAAAAATATATAATTCACTACAGAAACTTGAAACAGTATATAGAATTGGGAATGAAAATACAAAAAATTCATAGAGTTCTGAAATTTAATCAAAAACCATGGCTTAAACCATTTATAGATTTAAATACTGAAATGAGAAAAAAGTCAGCCAATGAAATTGAAAAGAATTTTTATAAATTAATGAATAATTCAGTATTCGGGAAAACCATGAAAAACGTTAGAAACCATAAAGATGTTAGATTAGTAACAAAATGGGAGGGTAGATATAGAGCAAAAAATTTGATTGCCCAACCAAATTTTAATAGCAGCACAGTTTTTGGGGAAGATATGGTTATAATAAAAATAGACAAATTACACGTATATTTTAATAAACGAATTTATACAGGGTTTACGATCTTAGATATTTCTAAAATAATTATTTATGATTTTCATTATAATTACATTAAAAAAATGTTTGGAGAAAATGCAAAGTTACTCTACACTGACACAGACAGTTTAATTTATAATTTTTCAGTTCTAAATATTTGTGAATACATTAAACATGATATCAATAAATTTGACACTTCTGACTATCCTAAAAACAATGTTTATAACATTCCATTATAGAATAAAAAAGTTTTAGGGTTGCTGAAGGATGAATGTAATGGAAAAATTATATAAGAATTTATATGTTTAAGATCAAAATTATATTCTTACAAGTTATAGGGTGAAAAAGATGCTGAAAAGAAAGCAAAAGGGGTAAAAGGCTCGACTTTAAAAACTATAACATTCGATGATTATAAGCATACTCTTTTTTCTTATAAAACTATTGTTAGACCTCAACATCGCATACGAAGTCGAAAACATGAAGTATAAATACTATTAAACAAGACAAAATTGCTCTTAGCTGGCAAGACGATAAAAGAGTATTGAGTCCAGGAAAAATTGATACCCTTTCATGAGGTTATAAAGAACAAGAACCAATGGAAATGGACGATGTACAAATTTAGAAATTAAAATAAATTTAAAAACATTATTAAAAAACAACACAGTCTTATGTTTTTTATCAAGAAAAAAAACACTACACTGGAGCTACATCTCAAGTATAAAACCTTACCATTGAACCTGAAAGGGAAAATCTTAGCACCATAGAAAATCAACATAATTCTACAGGAAATCTAACCTCTTTAATCAACACTCAACTCCAGAAAGAATAAAATTAACAATTAGAGGCGTATGAATAAAAAAGGAGCAACAGAATACATTTTGAAAAAATTATAAATTAATATGTAAAATATAACAAAATATTTTTCACATTTAAACGCAAACACCTACACATCCACATACACACATACTAATACAAACATAGCTCGTGTAATGTTGAATGAATTAATAAAAAAAAATTTATATTGTTTGTACGTTGTTTTTTAATTTACCTTCAAAGAATGTTTGAGAGTAAGAGGAGAGTATAAAAGTATAAAGAGAATGACTGATAAAATAGAGAGAGAGAGAGAGAGAGAGAGAGAAACCACTTGTAAGAAAGAGAAGATAGAGTGTCTATGAGATAAAAAGAGAAGTAGAGAGAGTCAGTGAGATAGACGATGAGAAATTATGAGATAGAAAGAGTTCTAGAAAGAGCCTGTGAGATAGAAGGAGACAGCTTATGAGACAGACAGAGATGTGGAGAGAGCCTGTGAGTTAGAGAGAGTGAAATTATGAGACAGACAGAGATGAAGAAAGAGACTTAGAGACTAAGAGACTTAGAGAGAGAGAGAGAGAGAGAGAGAGAGAGAGAGAGAGAGAGTTGTCAACAATACTAACCTATAGTAAAAGCTTCTAAAGCGTTCAAATTAGAGTTCATATAAAGAGAGTTAGGACACGTGAGGTTCAACTTTTGATTGGCTATGCGTAACTGGAGACGGAAGTGTATTAAAAGATTTTTAATTGGCTGAAAAGAGCGCGCTGATTTTAAAATGCTTTCTTAACAGACGTTTTTAAATTTCGCCCGCCCTTTTCAACCAATCACATAAATTACTTCATCGTCACTTCCGTCTCCGGTTTGTCAACACGCTAGTGGAAGGGGGCACGTGTGCTAGCTCTCTTTATAGGAACTCTAGTTCAAATACTCTCAGAATTCAAAAATGAATGATAATTTTAATAAAATGAATAACATTGATATTTTTATCATTTTAATCAAATCATAATTTTCAATAAAATTAACATTTTTATCATTTATAAATAAATAAGTATCTAGAAGGATTTTTGGTAATAATTAAAGTTGTACTTTTACATATTACTTGCTTATTTAAATAGAATAACGTACTCTCTAAATTTGAATAAGTGAAATTTCCACTTTTCATGTAGTCATATACTTTGATTAGATTAATTGATAAGGAATATCATTTATAGCGTGTGAGATTTGAATTGATAAAGATTTAAATATCAGTTATCTACACAGATGTTTATGAACTATTCTCAACATACATAAAAAATCTACTGTAGAGTTCACTATAATTATTCTTGAACAAAGGCCGTCAAAATGCATGATCTTCTAATAAAGATATAAATTTTCTATGGAATGTACCATTTAATGATAAAAGTAAAATCCTTTAAAGAAATAACCAATATTTTAATAAACAAAAAGTTTTAACAGAAGTAAGCAATAAATTATATTCTTGATAAATTGAGAATTAAAATGTATGATTTTTAAACTTCCACATAAATCTACTCTGGAATACGCTATAAGAATTAAAGTCATATAGAAGATAATTAAAACAGACCTTCAATAGCATGTTTTCTGAAACCCGATTGCTCAAGTATGCACGTTGAAACTTGTCAAGGGTTGAGCTTGCAAATTTTGTTCTGATGACGTAAGAGACACGTTGAAACTTGTCAAGAGTTGACCTTGCAAATTCCTTTCTGATGACGTAAGAGTACACACGTTGAAACTTGTCAATTGTTAAACTTGCAAATTCCTTTCTGATGACATAAGATTACAGACGTTGAAACTTGTCAAGGGTTGACCTTGCAAATTCCAATCTCATGATGTACTAGCATACACGTGTTAAGCGTTGACCTCGACAACTGTATTAAAGTCGCATTCTTCAAATTCCTAAATGTAGAATCGACATCATCTGATTATCACGTGGTTTAAGTCTGAGATAAGGAGTTTAAATCTGAGATAAAATTTCGGTAAAGAAGATCCCTGTCAGAAATGATAACAATTTGCAAAAATTGATTTTTATAGTGCATTCCAGAGTAGATTTATGTGGAAGTTTAAAAATCATACATTTTAATTCTCAATTTACCAAGAATATAATTTATTGCTTACTTCTGTTAATACTTTTTGTTTATTAAAATATTGGTTATTTCTTTAAAGGATATTACTTTCATCATTAAATGGTACAGTCCATAGAAAATTTATATGTTTATTAAAAAATCATCCATTTTGACGGCCTTTGTTTAAGAATAATTATAGTGAACTCTACAGTAGATTTTTGATGTATGTTGATAATAGTTCATAAACATCTGTGTAGATAACTGATATTTAAATATCTATCAATTTAAATCTCACTACACGCTATAAATGATATTTCTTATCAAATAATCTAATTAAAGTATATGACTATATGAAAAGTGGAAATTTCACTTATTCAAATTTAGAGAGTACGTTATTCTATTTAAATAAGCAAGTATTATGTAAAAGTACAACTTTATTTATTACCAAAAATCCTTCTAGATATTTATTTATTTATGAATGATAAAAATGTTAATTTTATTGAAAATTATGATTTAATTAAAATGATAAAAATAACAATGTTATTCATTTTATTAAAATTACCATTTATTTTTTAATTCTGAGAGTATTTGGACGCTTTAGAAGCTTTTAGTATAGGTTAGTATTGTTGTCAACTCTCTCTCTCTCTCTCTCTCTTTCTCTAAGTCTCTAAGTCTCTAAGTCTCTAAGTCTCTAAGTCTCTTTCTTCATCTCTGTCTGTCTCATAATTTTTCTCTTTCTAACTCTCAGGCTCTCTCGACATCTCTGTCTGTCTCATAAGCTGTCTCCTTCTATCTCACAGGCTCTTTTTAGAACTCTTTCTATCTCATAATGTCTCATTGTCTATCTCACTGGCTCTCTCTACTTCTCTTTTTATCTCATAGACACTCTATCTTCTCTCTCTCTCTCTCTTTTATCAGTCATTCTCTTAATACTTTTATACTCTCCTCTTACTCTCAAACATTCTTTGAAGGTAAATTAAAAAACAAAGTATATACAATATAAATTTTTTTTATTAATTAATTCAACATTACATAAGCTGTGTTTGTATCAGTATATGTATATGTGTAGGTGTTTGCGTTTAAATGTGAAAAAAATTTTGTTTTATTTTACATATTAATTTATAATTTTTTAAAAATGTATTCTGATGCTCATTACTTCTTCATACGCTTCTAATTGTTAATTTTATTCTTTCTGGAGTTAAGAGTTGATTGAAGAGGTAAGATTTCCTATATTCGTGTATTCCTGTATTTTTCTTAATATGAAGCATGACAAAATTATAAAATTGATAAAAATGAAATTTTTTTTTTTAATAATGTTTTTAAATTTATTTTAATTAATTTTAATTATCTTAATTTAATTTCTTCATCTGAATCATCATTAATGTTTAAAAAATCCATTTCAGAAAAGCTTTTAACTCATTCAAAGTTGTTATAAGGTAAATGTTCGCTAATGGCTTTACCATACTGATTATTAATATCTAGATACACGATATAAAATTCTGGATTAAAAGGATTAAAATCATTTCCCATAAATCTATTATTTGAATTCGCGTAACGATTAGAACATTGTGAAACCCTTTAATTTTATTTCGATATATTTAAGCATGGCGTCGAATGCTAGTCCTGGCGCAGTATAATAATGTAATGGATCTAATTTATAAGTTTTCAAACAAGTTGTTTTAAAATATTTAAAGATGTTTGCTGAAAGCAAAACATCTGTTTTTAAATATAGGTCAGAGTATTCACCCAAAGTTTTCAAATAAAAAGATTTTCATAAATTACACGCATGTTTATAATCTTTTTTCGAAACACCAGACGTATTTAATTTTGAATAAAAAAAAAATCTTTTGCTGGTAGTTTATTTTCTTTTAATTTATCCTAGCTGTGAATATATTCATAAGGAAAAACCCCTTTTCTTGTTAATAAATTAAATTCTTGTTCAGTTTTACAAAACTGTTTAGTAATTTTCTTTTCATCAGTATTTAAATAAGATGTTAGTTTGTCAAGGCTACTTGACATGAATCTAAGAGAGTCAATAAATCTAAATTTAACTATTTAAATGAAATGAAATGAAATGAAATGAAATGAAATGACAATGATCTCTATGTTTAATATCATTAGCATTGAAAGGTTTTTCGCAAATATGACAGACTGTTGCCATATTATATTGTAACTGTTGTTCGCAAGTTAACTAGTCCCGGCGAATAAGGTGGGTACAGTGGGTACTACTACCCACCCGAAATCAGACATCACTTTTTATAACCATAGCTTGTTTTCTATATCCCTAAAATTTCTTTTTACATAGAATGCAACGCTTGTAGCAACTTGTAGCAAATTTTCAAGTTTAAAATGACAAAGACATCTATCAGACAATAAAATTTTAAATTTACTTTTTGTTAAATTAACTCCGTACACATTTATTGTTTAATTATTTAATTTTTCAAATTTGGGAATATCATGTAAAGTTATCGGAAATTTAATTCCATCATATTTTAGTTTCTCACTAAAATCAGGATACGATTCAGGACGATATGGGTGTTCTTGAACCAGATACAGTGCTGCTATTACGGACCATAAAAAGCAAAATTCATCGTTATTTTTTACATTGACTACAGCTCTTTAATCTATTATAAATATAGGCATTTTAACATATGTACCAGCTGATAATGGAGCGTATCTATTTATATTTACTGTTAAATTTAATATTTCTTTTAATGACCAACCCGATTTTTCATGTTCAAAATGATCAATTATAGTTAACATGGTTTCTACTTTTTTAATAAACCAATCATTTAAATTTGTAGCTTTAGTAATTATACCATTTTTTGTTTGAAAATATTTAACTTTTTCGTCTTCTATTGTTTTAAAAATCCCATTAAATATGAAATTGACTTTTATAATTTCTAAATCTTTTAAAGCATTGTTTAATCTCCTAATTACCATTGATTTTGAATCTTTGCAAAAATCTGTTAAATTTTTATGTGTTGAATTGGTTATAATCCCTGTTCTTATTCGATAATTAAAAGCATTTTCTAAATCTGACCATGTTATTCTATCTCGCTGTCTAACTTTTAAAATATCCCCCCCCCTCCCCCCTACTGAAAAATCCTATATAGGATCTTACATAGGATCCTATATAGAATCCATATGGATTCCTATGAGAATCCACGTAGGATCCTCTATAGGATCCTATATAGGTATTGTCCTATACGAATCCACGTGGATTCTCATAGGAATCTACGTGGATTCCTATAGGTCGCCTATAGGACAAGTCCTATATAGGATCCTATGTGAACTCTCCTATAGGAATACATGTAGGATCTCATATAGGATCCTGCATAGGCGTCCCAAAAAATTTTTGTACACCCTCCTACATATGATCCTACGTAGGTTCCCATATAGGATCCTATATGGGAACCCATATAAGATCCTACATGGGTACCCCCAAAAAATTTTTTTGTACCCCTTCCTCATGCGCAGTCGTCTTTTACGTATTCTACAATACTTACGCCTGCGCAGTAAATATTTTTCGTCCTTATAATGGTGCTTAATGTATATTTGAATAAAGTTGTTAAAAAAAAACAATTAATTCTGTGTACATAATTTTTTTGGGCGCCCATAAAAGATCCTATATAGGATCCTATATGGGAACCTACGTAGGACCCTATGTAGGGGAATTTACAAAATTTTTTTAGGACGCCTATGTAGGATCCTATATGAGATCCTACATGTATTCCTATAGGAGAATCCACATAGGTTCCTATATAGGAGGTGTCCTATAGGCGACATATAGGAATCCACATAGATTCCTATGAGAATCCACATGGATTCCTATGAGAATCCACATGGATTCCTATAGGACAATACCTATATAGGATCCTATATAGGATCCTACGTGGATTCTCATAGGAATCCATATGGATTTTATATAGGATCCTATGTAGGATCCTATATAGGATTTTTCAGTAGGGCCTTCTTCTGCAAATTTCTAATTTTCCTGACAATTGAACATACAAGCCCAATCGTTGAAATAATGTTGCTTTTTTTCGTTGTACAAAGTTTATTTATTCTTAAATTCTTTTTTAATAACCGCATGTGTTTCAACCTCTGTTTACATAATTGCTCACATTCATTAAAATTAAAATTTTGTTCATTCTTATAAATTTCATAATTTTTTCTTGACATATTAACCATCTCTTTATTTGAAATCATTTTTAAATGATTTTTTGTAGATGCTACTCTCCCCTAAAAGATAATTTTTTAACAACCTTACTCAACAACAGTTCGATGAAGACTGGTCTTTTTAGCGATGTTCCACTTTTTTATTGTTTTTGTTATACAGTGTTGCCAATTTTTAAAAACTCAATTTAAAAAACTGAAAAAACTGTATGTTCACCGCTTGATCCTCACAGCACGACTAATTTTTGTACACTAATTAAAAATATAGAAATAGATCGCACGGTCTGCATGATGCAATAAATCACAAACATAAAATTCCTTAGATAAAGTACCTACCTTATAATTGCCGAAACACAGAAACGCGTGTTGAACCTTGCGTAATCGCAAAACATGATATATTCATAACATTCCTCAGATAAATAATTGCCGAAACATTATTTGACACTCTTAAAACATACTATATTACTATATTCAAGTCATAAATCTTAAAAACATTCCTCAGATAACATATTATATTAATTACCTATCGAAAGACATGTGACACGTGTTGAACCTTGGTTATAAATTGCGAAATCTGAAATTGGGTAATTATAACGTCTGCGCGGATCTCTGGAATCTCGCGCTTGTGTAAATCTCTGACTTCTGCGCAGAAATTCAAATCTCCCGCGCTCCCGCATGCGCAGATCGATTTGGTGGCTTACGAACCCCCCAGCTTATCTACTTTTACTCAAGTTAATGGATTTCAAATTTTTTTACACAGACAGACAGACATACAGACAGACACTTTCGTGAAACCTATTCTTTCGGAATCAGGAGGTCTCAAAACTTCGAGAAATGTGGGTTTTAGCAAAAGTGCAAAACCGCACTTTAAGACCTTCTCATTTAGGATGAGAATGTAAAAATATTTTTGGCTTTGTTTTTCTTTATTGTACTCTCGAATATCTAGAAATAATACTGCATACAGCAAAAACGTTTAAAAAATCTTTTACACAACTTTATAGGTCGAGTCCATACCAAGTGATCACACTAATTTCAGTCACATTAATTAATACTTATGAAATTAATGATTTGGGTTCCTTTAGTGGTTAACAAAATAAATCTCAAGTATTTTTGAAAAATTCAAAATATTTTTGAAAATATTCATATTAAAAATTTTGAGTATTATTTTTTATGTTTAATCATAACTTCCGTAATTTTCATTTATTTAGATCAATTTTTTTTAAATTACTCGAATTTGAATGCTTTTTTAAGAAAAATTATAACAAATAAAAAATTGTTTATAATTAAAATTTTATTAACAAAAAAAAATTATTTATCTAAAAAAAATCAAAATCATACCTTCGATTTTTTTCAAAAAATTCATAAACATAGCCTATAATGTGCTTAAAAATTTAAGCCAAAGAACAGGAAGGTATGTATTATAGTTTTCGAGAAAACAATTATTAAGTTACGCTAGCGCGGACTGGTGTCGCCGCGCCGCTACTCAGCGCGTAGGTCCGTAGTAACCTAAATGTATGTATATCATTATTTAAAATAAATATAGCTACTGTATTGTGTTTAAATTATAGGCTTGAATATTATCTTACTGATTTTTTCTTAGTACATGGATATATGTTAAGTTTAATCAACTAAAATCCATAACGATTTCAGAATTTCAATAACAATAATAGTCTTTTTATCGTACTTTTTGGATTGTACCAAGTTAAAAAATCCTGTACAGAAACCTTAAAGGAACATTAAAGGATCCTGAAGTGTTCTTGTGCAAGATCCCTTAACGATCCTTGAAGGATCCTTGAAGGATCGTTTATATGAACCCCTGAAGGAAATTGAAACCGAGTACTTGTACAGGTTCTAGTACAGGAACATTTACTGTACAGGATCTTGTATAGGATCCCACGTGGGATCCTTTTCTCAAAATTTTTATAATAAATTTTCCTGTAGAGGTACTTACACATGTTGCTGCACATTATTAAGATCGTGCTAAGGATCAGTTGAAGGATCATGAGAAGGAACATGCACAAGAACATATGTAGCTTTGAGACGGTAGTTTTTATTAAGTTTCCCGTACAGGTTCCTTCACAGGATCATGTATAGTTTCCGATGTAGTTTTTAATTTAAAAATGAGAACCCGTACAGGAACTTGTACAATTTCCTTCATAGGTTCCTGCGTGTTAGAGAAGCCTTATTAATGTCTAGAGGTTCTTGCATATGTTACCATTACGATGAAAGTTCCAATATATGTTCCCGTAGAGATTCTCATAAATGTTTCTCTATATGTTATTATTGCCCAATGGAAAACTAACGATTGGGACATTAACGGAATTAATTAATTAATTATTGTTGCTTAAATCTCCAGCCAATATTTGGCAAGAAAGATTTGAAACGTTGACACATTAGAAATGTATTTTCAGAGGTACAAGATCAGGTCTTATATAAAAGAGCTGAAGAAACTCGATCGTGAGAAAGGCAGACCGACGCGCGCCCTATGCCACTTGTCGAAACCACAAACGCGTGAGAATCCGCGGCGCGCAGGCGCGGCATAGATGCGGCGGGAATCTTCCACTATTTAAATTTGAATTTTTGAAGCTTTTAATGAAATTCAAGAAATAAAATATTATTATACAAAATTCATGCAAATTCTTAAATTTGTATCTCTTTCTCATAGTTTTAAAAAAATAATATGCCTGATTATGAGGAAAACTTATTATAAATATCCTCTGTAAATAAATATTAAATTCTTGAAGGTTTGAAAAACTCTTAAAGGAGTGTCTTAAAATTAAAAATTATTGGTCTAAATCTACTCTAACTAATGTTAAATTTTAGAAATTATAAATAGATTAATTAGTTATAAAGAAATGAGAAAAAATTTAGAATGATAAAAGTAAACATTTAATATTAAAAATAATATTAAATTTGGATCCTCCCTTTCAATAATCAGTTACTTAATTAACCCTTTCAAGAAAGTAACATTTTTAAAACTATTCCCCTTAATAATAATAATCACATTAAGAATTTTGAAAATGAATTATTAACTCTTTAAGTTTACAGAAGTTGAAAGAAATTTAATTAAATTGAATATAATATTAGAGGTACGTTTATAATTAAAACTTGAAACAATAATGATTTATATTTTAGTGTTTCAAAACGTGTAGGTATATAATGCCTTTAAAATGCAAATAATAAAAAAAATAGAAAATAATATTAAAATTTGTTTATAAATTCAAAAAATTGTTAAAGTATTAAACAAATGTTAATTTAAATTTTATAAGAAAAGAACACAAATTTTTAAGAATAACAATAATTAATGAGCTAGGATAAATAATATTTATCTTATTTAGAATCGAATTATTTAATTATTTTCCTTATCTTATCTCTTATTTTGTTAAATTAAAAAATCTGATTTAGTTGAAATAATTTTTAAATCAATAATTATTAACTTAGTGATAAATTCATAATATTATGGAAAAAAGTTCATAATATTACAATAATTTTAAAAATTGTTATTATATTAAAAATAATATTAACTTTGAAACATGTAAAATTTTTATTTATTTTTTTATTTTTTCAAAAAACAAATTATTTTTTAAATGAAAAATAATTCAGGAGATCAAAAATTGGCTCAGAAAATAATTAAATTTTGCTTGTATATTAAACAGAAAAAAAACATTTTCAAATAAAAGATAAATTAACAATTAAAAAATATTAAACAAGAATTTAATTCTATTAAAATTCAAATTTAAATCACATAAATACAAATAATCATGTAAGTATTGAAATTTAAAATTGTAATGATATGAGTTATAATTGTGTAGCGGACTCATACATTACTATAGAAGCCGGCATGGCTCTCGAAGTTAGTGAGGTTTCCTACTTCTCGCTCGTCTCCCTCTTCCCCTTCTTCGCAGCGGCCACTGACGGCGTACATATTTTCAGTTGCGCTCGCCAATTAAGTTAGTCTTCTGGCTGTCGAGACTCGAGGTGCTCCTCGGTCTCATGCTAGGACACTCAGGTAAGAGGCAGATTTGCGTGTGGGTGCTCCCGCCGCATTTCACCCTCGACCCTGGGTACCTAGTAGGTCAGATTGACTGCCGAGAACGTGCGAGGATTGAGTAGAGGTGCTCCTCTCTCAAAACTCACACGTATCATCCGGAAACTTTGAGGTGAAGGATGTCCTAGGCGTTCACCAAATTGATAGACGTGCTCCTCTTCGGATTGGCGAACGGAAATGGAGGATTGCAATGCCTACTGGTGCCCCTGTAACATTGGAATACGTGTTCTTCTAGGTTCTCAATTTCTTGGCTAGAGAGAGAAAAATATAGGTGCTCCTGTTTGTTTTCTCTTTACCCAAAGAATAGATGCAATCTTTCCCTTGGAGGGGATTATTGCACAGGGGTGGGGAGTGACGTCAGTCAAAAATTATTAAGGATTCAGTCTATGTTAGACCATTCGTTGGTTCACTGTTTTTAACTAGCTAGCTTGTAGAGAAAGGAAATTTCAATTTTTAATCATTAGAATATACTATTGTTATTTTTATTTTTTAATTCTCGGTGTCATCATTGACTTCACCCTACCTCCTAGTAATTAATATTCTTAAAAATAAATGTCAGCCAGCAGTCTAAGATTCATTTGCAATTTGCTTTCTTTCTTTTTAATTTTTAGCTAGAAATTAAGTTAGAATCATCGTTGGGTTGAAAATTTCATTTAATTTTGAGGTTAAGAACGCTGGACAATCTGACGAGCGTAATCCGGAGCAACTTTTTAAATTAAGAAAAAGTCCTATCATTACAAAATTCACATTAAAATATGTTTAAATTAAAAGTAAAATTTAGCAAATTGTAAAGAATGATAGTTTATAATGATTTAATTAAATTTTTTATTCCTTCCGTTTCTCACATACGCAGAAATAAAATTTTTTTTGGCTGAAACTTGGAAACAAATTCTTTAAATTTGAATATAAACTAAAAATGAAAAAAATTTTAGTTATACATATGTAAACAATTTTTAAATTTGAATCATTTAACTAAATTATTTTTTTAAACAAAATACTATCTTTCTTATGGGGACGCCTAAGTGGAAAAATGACAAAAAAACGATTTTCTTTTTATGTGATTATCCAAAATTAGACTCATTTAGGAATAAAATAAGACTATTTAAAACCTTTTCTGATGAGTAGAAGTAGCCTCAATGAATTTGTAAAGTTGGATACTTTATCTCGAAAATAATAAATCCTTAAGTTCATCAATAAATTATCTACGAAAGCTTCAATTGTATTAAAATTTCTTATTTTTATACTAAAAATAAATAAATCAAAACTCCATATATATTTCTCGACATGATTTGCAAATTCAAAATGGATGATCCAATATGGCGGTCGAATTTTTAACAATTGAACGAATTTGTATGAATCTTAGTATATTGGGGTTTTTGGGGTCGCTAATTTCAAATTTAAAGTCAGATTTAAAAAATTCAAAATGGTGGATTCAATATGGTGGATGAATTCTTAAAAATGAATTGAATTTGCATGAATCTTGGTATGTTGGGGTTTTTGGGGTCACTGATTTCAAATTTTAAGTCACTATTAGAAAACTCAAAATGGCGAATCCAATATGGCAGACGAGTTTTTAAAAATTGACTGAATTTGCATGAATCTTGGTATATTGGGGTTTTTGGGGTCGCTGATTTCAAATTTCAAGTCAGATTTGGAAAATTCAAAATGGAGTATACAATATGGCGGTCCATTTAAGATTTCAAATCAGTAAACCCGAAAATTTCCGAGTAACAAGATACAAGTAAATTTTAACAATATTTGAAAATGCAACCCTCACATTAGATTCGAAATTATTAAATTTGAAATATAAATAACCAATTTGTACTCAGCGACCCCAAAAACGCCAGAATAAAAAATTTCATGCACATTTAGTAATTTTTTAGAAATTTGATCACCATATTGGATCCGCCAATTTAAATATTTCAAATCTGACTTTAAATTTGAAATCAGCGACCCCAAAATCCCCAAGATACCAAGATTTATGCGAATTCAGATAATTTTTAAAAAATTTGTCCGCCATATTCGATTCGCCATTTTGAATTTTTAATATCTGACTTCGAATTTGAAATTAGCGACCCCAAAAACCCCAATATACTAAGATTCATACAAATTCGTTCAATTTTTAAAAATTCGATCGCCATATTGGATCCGCCATTTTGAATTTTGATAATCTGACTTCGAAATTGAAATCAGCGACCCCAAAAACCCCAGTATACCAAGTTTCATAAAATTTGGATTATTTGATTCTGAAATTCATGAGATTTTTCTTCTTTTTAGTTATTCGTGTCTCCTGTGAAATTTGATTTTTTAATTTTTTTTTATCTTTCGGTACACTTTTCCCTTAACTACTAAACCGATTTACAAGTTTTTTTTTTAAATTGTTCAGGAAGGTTTCAAGATTACGAATAAGAAGTTTGACATCATTTTGAGTTATATAAACGGAGATGTGAGTCATTTAACCCTTTAACGCCGGGACGGACGCTTTTTTTCAGTCTTTTTCAACGTTAATTTGACACCCAGTGGACGCTTCTTTTAATTCTCATGTTATCTGTATGACAATGAGTGCCTGAACGTTTTTGGGGTCGCTGATTGAGAATCTAAAGTCAGATTTCAAAAATTCAAAATAGCGGATCCAATATGGCGATCAATATTTTTGAAATTGATTGGATTTAATTGAAACTTGTTACTCGAGGGTTTTTGGGGTCGCTGATTGTGAATCTGAAGTCAGATTTCAAAAATTTTCAAAATTCAAAATGGCGGAACCAATATGGTGGTCGATATTTTTGAAATTGATCGGATTCATTTGAAACTTGTTACTCGGGGGTTTTTGGGGTCGCTGATTTCGAATCTAAAGTCATATTTCAAAAATTTTCAAAATACAAAATGGCGGAACCAATATGGCGGTCGAAACTTTTGAAATTGATCGGATTCACTTGAAACTTGCTACTCGGGAATTTTTGGGGTCGCTGATTTCAAATTTGAAGTCAGATTTAAAAAATTCAAAATGATGGATGCAATATAACTGTCAATATTTTCAATATTGATCGCATTTACATGAAGTTTGTCATCTTGGGCTAAGTATTAGATACATGGTTGTATGTTCTGAAGTCATTAAAAGTATTTTAATGTTGCACTAGTTTGACATCATTATTTATTTGTTACTTCTTTGAAAACAGCATTTTAATGTAATTTACGATGTAATGGCACTAAGTTTACATTCATTTGACAGCATTTCATATTTCTTTTCCATTTTCCTGAAAACGTAGTAATTATAATATGTTTATCTATTTCATAAACTTGTACTTTCTTTGACAACACTCACAATTTCTTTGCAGTATCTGTAGGTTGTTATTTCTTCTGCAACTGCTTTGCAAATTTTCTTTTGTCAACAATATTTATTTCTTATTTTTTCTGCAACAGCACAGAGTTTTCATTCATTTTGCAACAGCGATTATTATATGCCTATATATATCATAAATTTGTACTTTCTCTGACATCATTAACAATTTCTTTGCAGTTTATGTAGGTTGTTATTTCTTCTGCAATTGCTTTCCAAATTTTTTTTTCTCAACAATATTTATTTCTTATTTTTTCTGCAACTGCATAGAGTTGTAATTCATTTTGCAACAGTGATTATTATATTCTATTTATATCATAAATTTGATATTTAATAAATTTAATTCTTTGACATCATTTACAATTTCTTTGCAGTATCTGTAGGTTGTTATTTCTTCTGCAATTGATTTCCAAATTCTGTTTTGTCAACTTCTGCAACTGCGTTACTTTTTCCTTTTGTCAATAAAATTTATTTATCATTTATTCTGCAGCTGTACTGAGTTTTAATTTCTTTCGCAACAGTAATTATGATGTCTATCTATATCATAAACTGATACTTTCTTTGACAACAATTACAATTACTTTGTTGTAACTGTGGGTTGCCAATTCTTCTGCAACTGCATTAAGTTTTCTCTATTGACACCATCTGAAATTCTTTAGTATAATCTGAGATTTGTCACTTCATCTGCAATTACATTGTATTACTTTTGGGAAGATTGTTCACTATCATATTTTTTTAAACTGCTTTGGGTATTTTCGTCTGGTTGCACTATTTATTTATTATTTATTTGTCAACAGCGTTTAGTTGTCTGTCTTCTGTCGACAGTATTTATTGTTCTTTTTTAGATTTTCTTATTCTGTTATACTCTCTTTGTCATTTTCTTTATTTATAACCTTCAATTTTATTTTTGTTGGTAAAATCATCGATTTGTATTTTATTGGTAAGTACTTCTATTTTTTATTTCCTTTTCATGTTGTTTTCTTATTTATTTTAAATATTAGAGAATGGCGCCTAAAAAAAATCGTTCCAAAAGAACTGAGTCCCCTAAAATTGTACAACCTGAGTCATCTGAACTCTTTGAGAGTGACACTCACATTGATTTAGTATTTTTACCAAATTCAATGGATTCAGATATAGAATCTGAAGTAGATAGTGAAGATGATGGCGATGTTGACTTGTCTCCAAGTGAGTATGCTAACCTGTCTTATAGAACAGTTTATGAAAATTATTCTCATACTCAAAAGAAATTGGAAGAAGATCATGAATATAAATGGATTTCTGGGGAAAAAACTGTTGATCGCGAACTTGAAAATAAGTATCTTCTGACAGATGAACAAAAGAAAAAGATCTGTAATAGTTCGCCAACAGAACTTTTTGAAATTTTTTTTTCTAATGAAATTAAAAATTATATTATCGATGCTTCTTCCGAAAATGGTCTTCATGTTACACTGCGTGAGCTAAACGCTTTTTTAGGTATAGTCATTCTGACTACTTTTAATGCAAGAACATCTGAAAGGGATTATTGGTCAACAAGTTGGCTTCTTGAATGCCCCATTGTCAGATCTACAATGCCTCGTGACCGATTTTTAACCATTAAAACAAACTTGAAGTGCTCGAAAGCCAAAGATCAAGATCCAAATGATGCAGCATGGCGAGTTCGAGCTATTTTGCAAATTTTAGGAAAGAATATAAAACAATATATTCGAAACAAACCAGTTCGATTCGGAATAAAAATGTGGGCTTTGTGCGGTGCCGATGGTTTTTTATTTGAAACTGATATTTATTGTGGGAAAAATGTTAAAAATAATACTGCTTTGAACTCATGTGCTTTAGGAAGTCGAGTTGTCTTGAACATGTTACGAGATCTTCTCCTTACAACTATTCCAAGAAAATTAGATGATTATCATGTCTACTTTGACAATTTTTTTTGTAATCCAGATTTGATAATCCATCTAAAAAAGATTGGTTTAGTTGCAACTGGAACAGTGAGACAAGACAGGGTTAAAGAAAAGAACATCATCGACGTAAAATCATCTAGGGGCACTTACTGCATCAAGCATGATATAAATAGTGGAACAAATTTCATAACGATTAGGGATTCCAAAATTGTTTCCATGCTTTCGACAGCTGCAGGAGAAACTCCACTGAAAAGCGTTAAGCGTTATTCTACAGAAAAAAGAGCTCGGATCGAAATAGCAATGCCAGCAGCATTTTCTCTGTACAATAAATTCATGGGAGGTGTTGATATTCATGATCAGTACTGTAGCAAACTGTTACCTTCACTAAGAAGCAAAAAATGGACATGGCCAGTTCTGATGAGAATTACTCAATCTTCCATTACTAACGCAGTGATAATTTATAACGCAGTACAGTTGGAAGAAAAAAAATCAAGTGCTAAAGACTTTGCAATGAAAATTGCTGAAGACTATATAAAACAATCGCCAGCACGCACAAAATCGCACAAAATGACGACAAATGAAAAAAAAACGAAATTGCAGTGGCGACAAGTGTCCAACAAAAACACATTCATTTTGTGAAAAGTGTAACTGTTATTTTTGCAAAATTTGCTTTCAGAAAGCCCATGCAATTTAGATAATTGTGTTTTATGTCTATTTTTTATTTATATATAAAGATTTTAAAAAAATTTTAATTAAAAGTACAAAAAAATATAAGCCCAAAAAAAAACAAAAAAAAGAAACAAAAAACAAAAAAAAAACAAAAAAAAACAAAAAAAAACAAAAAAAGACTCTTCACATTGCGTTTACCTCCACGTGGTTTGAGTCGGGCAACATTAAAATAATTTTAATGGCAAAAGAAGGTGCAAAATGCATCTATTATAATACATTATTAATAAATGTATGATACTTTGTCTCACATAAATTTAAACTAATGCTCTAATGAAATTTAGTCTTCTATTCCTAAAATTGACCCTCAAAACCCCTAACTAACGAATTTAAACAAATTCGATCAATGTCAAAAATATTGACAGTTATATTGCATCCATCATTTTGAATTTTTTTAATCTGACTTCAAATTTGAAATCAGCGACCCCAAAAACCCCCGAGTAGCAAGTTTCAAGTGAATCCGATCAATTTCAAAAGTTTCGACTGCCATATTGGTTCCGCCATTTTGTATTTTGAAAATTTTTGAAATATGACTTCAGATTCGCAATCAGCGACCCCAAAAACCCCCAAGTAACAAGTTTCAAATGAATCCGATCAATTTAAAAAATATCGACCGCCATATTGGTTCCGCCATTTTGAATTTTGTTAATCTGACTTCAGATTCGAAATCAGCGACCCCAAAAACCCCCGAGTAACAAGTTTCAAATGAATCCGATCAATTTCAAAAATATCGACCGCCATATTGGTACCGACATTTTGAATTTTGTTAATCTGACTTTAGATTCGAAATCAGCGACCCCAAAAACCCCCGAGTAGCAAGTTTCAAGTGAATCCGATCAATTTCGAAAGTTTCGACCGCCATATTGGTTCCGCCATTTTGAATTTTGAAAATTTTTGAAATCTGACTTCAGATTCACAATCAGCGACCCCAAAAACCCCCGAGTAGCAAGTTTCAAGTGAATCCGATCAATTTAAAAAATATTGACCGCTATATTGGATCCGCCATTTTGAATTTTTGAAATCTGACTTTAGATTCACAATCAGCGACCCCAAAAACGTTCAGGCACTCATTGTCATACAGATAACAGGAGAATTAAAAGAAGTGTCTACTGGGTGTCAAATTTTTGAAAAATAACTCTGTCATCGCCATTTTGGATCCGCCATCTTGAAATTTTTAAATGTATGGTCCATAACTTTGAAGCTTGGATATTGCGGACGCGATATTTTAAGGTGAAGAATTTTTGTCATTACTGCTTACATGAAAAAAAAAATCATTTTTGAATCAAAAATGTCAAAAATTTGTATTTTTTTCCAAAAAAGTGGCCATAGCTTTTGGAATTTTTTTTTTTTTGAAATTTTGATGACAGATTCTGAAGGAGCGATAAATTTAACGTCCCGGCGTTAAAGGGTTTGGGAGTGTTATTTACATTTTGGTATAAATGTTTATAAAAAAGTATCTATGTAAGATAACGTCTTATTGCTTCTTATTCATACAATTGATTATACGTATAATCGAACAAAACAAGGAAGAACGCAATTGGAGTTATAGTTTTTGAGAAAAGTGTACCGAAAGTTGACTCTTTTTGCATTTTTTTAAGGTGACTTAGGCGTCCCCTTAATATAGCTATACAGAATATATAAAAAATATGGACAAGGAAACATTGAAATTTGTTTTTAAAAATAAAAAATAAACTTTTTAAAGTTTAATGTTAAATTACAAAATTTTTTAAATTTTGATAAATTAAAATTAATACTAAACTTGAATAATAATTCCAAATATAATTTATACTTAAAGTTAGGTTTCAACAACTTCAATTATATTTAAAACAAAACTTTACAAATAATAAAACCTGATCAGAAAAGAATTAAAGGCTTATTTTCAATTTAAGAAATAATAAAGCAGTAAAAATTATTTATTAAAATTTTGGACTACAATTATTAAAACAAAGTTTTTGATTAAAAAAATTAATGATATAAAAAATAATGTTTTTTGATCCTAATATAAAAATATAATTAATTATAATTAAGCTTCTATAAAAAGGTATTGATTTATAAAAATAAATATTTCGAATAATAAGATTGTGTTCAAATAGAAAAATGTTTGTTTTAAGATTTAAAGATTTTTAAGGTAGGTACACTGAAAAGAAAATGTACACTAACTTTAAGCTAAATAAAAACATTTTTAATTTTAAAAATCAATGCCGTTTTGTAATAGCTGAATGTATATAAATAAAATTTTTTAATAAGGAAACAAAAATTAAATTTTTTAAATCATTAATTTTTTTAAACATAAATCTTTTTTAATTGTATTCAAAAATTTAATTTAGAGAATTTGTTTCCAATTTTCAGCAAAAAAATTTTTATTTTTGCGCATGTGAGAAGCGGAAGGAATAAAAAATTAAATTACCGTAAAACAAGCTAATTTCGCTCAAATTTTCATGTTTTTTTGAAAAAAGTATAAGATAAAGTTAATAATAAATTTTGGTACTGTGAGCGAAAGTCTACCTCAATGTTAGGTAATTTCGATTAACTTTAATGACTTTAATTTTTAACAACAAAAAGATGTTAGTTTACAATCTGTAATCACTTTATACAATCACTAGAAAGAAAATAATATTATTTAAATAACATTTACAGTCATCAGAATAAATATTTAACCACGTTTTGTGTTTTATAATTTGATAAAATTTTAGAATTTTGTCCTGAGAAATAAACTTAGATACTTGATAAACAATTGAATGATACATTGTATTTATGAACGAAATTACCCAACAAATGTGGAATATTTTTTTTAAATTGACTTTTTTCAAAATCTATTCAACTTTTCAGTAATTTTAGTTTTGCTAAATCATGTCAGGGATATAGGAAATAAGATTATTACATGATTTTAACATAAAATATTTTAAATATAGGTTTCACAAGCGAATTTTACACACTACTTGCTCAATGAGCAAAATCGACACATTTAAATAAACATTATTTTTATTAAAACTTGACTATAATTCTGCTTTAAAATACCTTTGAGACACAGTTTGATACTTTTATTAACATAAGCAATTGCAAATTATATATTTTTAATCCTAGAAATAACAATAAATAAATTTTTAAAAAAAAAGTTTCCAATTTTTGTCTGAGCCATTTTTTGTTCTCATGAATTACTTTTCTTTTAAAAAATAATTTGTTTTTTGAAAAGTTAAAAAATAAATAAATATTTGACGTGATTCAAACTGAATATTATTTTTAATATTAAATGTTTACTTTTATCATTCTAAATTTTTTCTCATTTCTTTATAACTAATTAATCTATTTATAATTTCTAAAATTTAACATTGGTTAAAGTAGATTTAGACCAATAATTTTTAATTTTAAGACACTCCTTTAAGAGTTTTTCAAACCTTCAAGAATTTAATATTTATTTACAGAGGATATTTATAATAAGTTTTCCTCATAATCAGGCATATTATTTTTTTAAAACTATGAGAAAGAGATACAAATTTAAGAATTTGCATGAATTTTGTATAATAATATTTTATTTCTTGAATTTCATTAAAAGCTTCAAAAATTCAAATTTAAATAGTGGAAGATTCCCGCCGCATCTATGCCGCGTCTGCGCGCCGCGGATTCTCACGCATTTGTGGTTTCGACAAGTGGCATAGGGCGCGCGTCAGTCTGCCTTTCTCACGATCGAGTTTCTTCAGCTCTTTTATATAAGACCTGATCTTGTACCTCTGAAAATACATTTCTGATGTGTCAACGTTTCAAATCTTTCTTGCCAAATATTGGCTGGAGATTTAAGCAACAATAATTAAATAATTAATTCCGTTAATGTCCCAATCGTTAGTTTTCCATTGAGCAATAATAACATATAGAGAAACATTTATGAGAATCTCTACGGGAACATATATTGGAACTTTCATCGTAATGGTAACATATGCAAGAACCTCTAGACATTAATAAGGCTTCTCTAACACGCAGGAACCTATGAAGGAAATTGTACAAGTTCCTGTACGGGTTCTCATTTTTAAATTAAAAACTACATCGGAAACTATACATGATCCTGTGAAGGAACCTGTATGGGAAACTTAATAAAAACTACCGTCTCAAAGCTACATAT
This sequence comes from Ganaspis brasiliensis, assembly GCA_037103525.1. Taxonomy (NCBI): domain Eukaryota; kingdom Metazoa; phylum Arthropoda; class Insecta; order Hymenoptera; family Figitidae; genus Ganaspis; species Ganaspis brasiliensis. Next base: position 854,478 of record JAZKLR010000434.1, read on the forward strand.
GTTCTTGTGCATGTTCCTTCTCATGATCCTTCAACGGATCCTTAGCACGATCTTAATAATGTGCAGGAACATGTGTAGGTACCTCTACAGGAAAATTTATTATAAAAATTTTGAGAAAAAGATCCCACGTGGGATCCCATACAAGATCCTGTACAGTAAATGTTCCTGTACAAGAACCTGTACAAGTACTCTGTTTCAATTTCCTTCAGGGGTTCATATAAACGATCCTTCAAGGATCCTTCAAGGATCGTTAAGGGATCTTGCACAAGAACACTTCAGGATCCTTTAACGTTCCTTTAAGGTTCCTGTACAGGATTTTTTAACTTGGTACAATCCAAAAAGTACGATAAAAAGACTATTATTGTTATTGAAATTCTGAAATCGTTATGGATTTTAGTTGATTAAACTTAACATATATCCATGTACTAAGAAAAAGTTAGTAAGATAATATTCAAGCCTATAATTTAAACACAATACAGTAGCTATATTTATTTTAAGTAATGATATACATACATTTAGGTTACTACGGAGCTACGCGCTGAGTACCAGTCCGCGCTAGCCTAACATAATAATTTTTTTCTCGAAAACTATAATACATAACATCCTGTACTAGGGTGGTCCAAAAAATTCCAAAATTGGAATTTTCAAAATGTTTTTTTAGTTTCATATCCTGCAAGGATAGAAACTCAAATGCTCAATTTTAAAAATTTCTTAATTGCAAAATTGACGCAGCGAATTGCTTTTTTCTCTCTTATGGGATTATCGTGAATTTAACATGTAAAATAAACACGTCATTTTCAACATCTGTTTTCACTTCTTTAATATTATCGTATTTCAAAACCTTTTTAGAATATTATTAAGTACAAAGAAAACTTTATTATGCAAAAAAAAGAAATTAAAAAAAATGATAATTTCAATTGTTATTTAGCTTCTAAATACCCTATTTTGGTACTTTTCAGTGACTGTTTTCTGTATGTAAATATTAATTCTTTAACATGAAATTTGCACCAAATGAAAGTTTATCTTTTGTATAAGAGGTACTTAAGAATCTGAAAATCATAAAAGAACATTAAGAGGTGAAAATATGAGGTTAAAGTTAAGCTTTTTTTAGTTTTGGTTGTAAAAAAAATGGTAACCGATATGCGCTTCCTATTGCTACTGAAGAAGGCCTGACCGCATAGCGGGGTTCCTCTGCTCACAGAAAAGGGAAATTCCTGAAAATAAGGGGTTAAGAAAAATAAACAGAAATAAAATATGCAAGTATAAAGAAGAAACTTTTTTATGTAAATTATGAATTAAACTGGTTATAATATTAACAAATGAACATTCTTCGGCATATAGTTAATCACAATAATTTCATGTCATTAGTATAACTGTTTAATAATAATTGAAACTGTCAAAAATTATTATTGTTTCTAATAATTATTAATGTTAACGAATTGTTTAATATAATAAAAAAAATAAATTATTAAAGTAAATTTAAATAAAAACTTTAAAAATATTAAAGAAAAACAAAATTACAAATTCATAGTAATAATTTATTATTATGAACGACAATAATCTAATATAAAAAGTTGAATTTTACTAAAAAATCACATAGGGAATACAATAAATATCTAGATTTGCAAGGTTTTTAAACTATTTAAACTCCATTCATTTTCTACTTTAATTACATTTTTTTAAGTATATCGAGTAGATTATTCTTTAAATCTCAAATGGTCAAAAACTAATAGCACTATTTTAAAAGCACTAAACTAATTAGTAGATTTCTGTTTACTACGAATTTTAATCATTTTGTAATAGTAGTTAATAATTTCTTACTAATTAGGATCCCGTGTAGAAAAGTTCGGTGGGTGCCAGTTGGGCCCCATATAGGTTTCCCAGATTTAAGGTGGGCTAAGTTGGGTCATCCCACTGGGAAATTAGTGGGCTTGTAATGGTCAACCCGGTTAGTGCCGATTAACTAAAAAAGATCGTATAAATGTAAGATCGTTAAAAAATATTCATTAGAACTTTTTACGATATTTTCCACCAAAATTTTCTTTAATGACATAAAAATTAGTTAATAACAATTGTTGCATGTATTTTTTAATTTGTTTAAACATTTTAATATTGTTTATTTGAAACTTTTCATCTAATAGAGCTAGAGAGTTGTAACTTTTTTCCAATTATGCAACTATATATGTTAAGGAAAGCCTAATATTAGACAAAAAATAAAATATAAAATCAAAAAAATTGTTTAACCAAATTAATATTGTTTATTTGCAACTTTTCATCTAATAGAGCTAGAGTGTTGTAACTTCTTCTTAATTTTGCAACTTTTCAAGCTTATGAAAGCTTAATATTAATAAAAAACTAAAATCCACAATTATAAAAATTGTTTAAACAAATTAATATTGTCTGTTTGCAATTTTTGATCTGATTGAGCTAGAGAGTTGAAAATTTCTCTTAATTTTGCAACTTTTCAAACCTATGAAAGATTAATATTAATAATAAACGAAAATTCACAATTATAAAAATTGTTTAAACAAAATAATATTGTTTATTTGAAATTTTTCATCTAATTGAGCGAGTTGAAACTTTCTCTTAATTTTGCAACTTTTTAAGCCTATGAAAGCTTAATATTAATAATAAACGAAAATCCACAATTTTAAAAATTGTTTAAACAAATTATTATTGTTTATTTGCAACTCTTCATCTTATTGAGCTAAAGAGTTAAAATTTTCTCCTAATTTTGCTGCTTTTTAAGCCAATGAACGCTTAATATTAACAATAAACGAAAATCCGCAATTATAAAAATTGTTTAAACAAATTAATATTGTTTACTTGCAATTTTTCATCTAATTGAGCAAGTTGAAACTTTCTCTTAATTTTGCAACTTTTTAAGCTTATGAAAGCTTAAATATTAATAATAAACGATAATCCATATTCCAACTTAACCCTAAACTTTTTTTTTAGCGGTACTAAATTGGCCATAAATATCTTCTTCTTTTTTTTGTGACCGGGGTGTAGCCAGTTCAAATACTCATAAGTATCTAAGCTCCCGTTAACTACCAGCCTATACAGAGAGTATAATGGCACATTTCACCGTGAACTAAACCATAGGAAAAAAACGTTCAGTTTTGGAGAAAACTTCAAGAGCAATTCGCCGCGTCAATTTTGCAATTAATAAATTTTTAATAATTAGTATTTGAGTTTCTATCCTAGTAGAATATGAAACTGAAAAAACATTTTGAAAATTCCAATTTTGGCCTTTTTTTGGACCACCCTAATCCTGTACTGTGTGCTGAATTAGAATAGTATATTATGCATCAAGGGAGGGAAGTCCGTGTTTTTTTGTCAAGCACAAATGTTCGAAGAACGAGTGTAGCACAAGCGTAGCGAGTGCGAAACGAGTTCGGAGAACATTGTGCGAGACAAAAAATCGGCCTCCCGAGGTGCATATGCTATTTTCTATCACATATGTACGAAAATCTGGTGTTTTGTTCGCGTTAGCGGGTCAGCACTCGCAGTTTTCAGGTTAGTGACGTTAGAGATAAAAAAACTTCCGAACAGTGAAAAAAACTCTCATCGCGCAGGCGCATTGCGGCGCAATAATTTTTTACCTCTAACGTTCACTGACCTAAAAACTGTGAGTTCTGCCCCGCTTAAGGCGAACGAAATCACGAGGTTTTCTTGCATGTGTGGTAGAAAATAGTTTTTTTTCATTCGAGGCATGTAAAATAAAATTGCTTACCTTAATTTTAACTGTTATGAAATATATTCGTAAAGAATTTTCTGAATTGGCAATTATAATTACAATTAGATTACAAATAATTTAATTTAATATTTAAATATAAATAATGCAAGTAGAAGAAAAAAATTTTAGCTCATCGAAATATGATGTGTAATATATAATACTATATAAAAATGAAAAAACAATAAAACAATAAAAACAAACCATTGTTCTGGGGTGTCAATTTCTTTCCTACTTTATTCTGGATGTAGAATTAAGATGTATTATTAAAAGATGGAAAACAATTTTTTCGAGAATTTTTTACCATTTTAGAATTTCTAAATTGCTTGAAAATTACGGAAATTATGATTAAACAAAAAAAATAATACTCAAAATTTTGAATTTGAATATTTTCAAAAATATTTTGAATTTTTCAAAAATACTTGAGATTTATTTTTTTAACCACTAAAGGAACCCAAATCATCAATTTCATAAATATTAATTAATGTGACTGAAATTAGTGTGATCACTTGGTATGGACTCGACCTATACACAAGCAAACTTTAATGCACAAAATAGCCGCATCATGGGATCTATTTTGTGCACAACTTTGAGTTTCTATAACTTAGACAAAAAATTTTTTCTTGTCGGCTAACTCATAGGACATCTTCAGAAAGATGTCTACAACATAACTGAATAGTAAAATTCTATATTTTTTCAAATTCTGAATTATAATAAAGTATAGACTAGAAAAAGAGAGCGGTTTTGTGCACAAAATAGCCCCCCTTGAAGGTATATGATTACCTAATTGGAGGTTACAATCTTCTAGTGGGATGCATTGCCTTTTAATCTTGATTAAAAGGTTGATTAAAAAATTACCATGATTAGTTAATCAATCTTTTAATCCGAATTTGTAAGACTGGCCCTAAGTAAAATTTTACTAGTTAAAGTGCAAAAATCGATTAGTGATGAGCAAATGCAAGACGAAGACCAAGACTTCCATGGTCTCGGTCTTGGTCTTGTTCTTGCATACACAGTCTTGGTCTTGGTCTTGCAAGCAGAAGTCTAGTCTTGGTCTTGGTCTTGGTCTTGCACACTTTGTCTTGGTCTTGCAAACAAGAGTCTTGCAGTTTTATATTACATGAGAGAGAAAGAGATGTCACTATAGTGCTATCTTTTTCTATCTTACACACATATATATAAGGCTTTTGTTTATTCTTTAACCCCTTGACTGTGGATGACGTGTATACACGTACGTCATGATGAAAACAAGAGAATGGCTTAACGAATTTTTATAAAACTTGGTACTAGTAGGTTTTTCGGGTCGCTGAGTACGAATTTGAAGTCAAATTTCCAAAATTTAAAATAGCGGATCCAATATGGCTGCCAAAAAATTTAAAATCTTAAAATGTCAACGTAATTTTGCGAAACTTGGTACTCAAAGGTTTTTTGGGTCGCTGAGTACGAATCTGGTATCAGAGTATAAAAATTTAAAATGGCGGATCCAATATGACTGTCAGAAATTTTGAAAAAAATTAAATTCCAACATTTTAAGATTTTTAAAATTTCTGGCTGCCATATTGGATACGCCATTTTTAATTTTTAAACTTTGATATCAGATTCGTATTTAGCGACCCCAAAAACCCCTTAGTAACAAGTTTTTCAAAATTTCATTGACATCTTAAGATTTTTAAAAATTTTGTCGGACATATTGGATCCGCCATTTTGAATTTTAGAAATTTGACTTCAAATTCGTACTCAGCGACCCGAAAAACCTACTAGTACCAAGTTTGATAAAAATTGAATAATTGGAAGTGGCTGCACAGTTTGAGCCCACTTTATGATATATTTCAGCAGCACAGTCAAGGGGTTAAACATCACTAAGTTCTGATTAATAGGTCACAAAGTAGTCTTAAACATGACAATAAATGCGTTTTTGAATAAGTATCTACAAAACAGATAGATTTGATATGACGAAAAATCGCAATTGACATTTTTACCTTTAAAATGTAATCTAACATTTGCTTCTTCTGGTGAATATATTTTATTATTTGCAAGACTGCAAGAGTCTTGCGAGACTTGAGGATAAAGTCTTGTTTTTGGTCTTGGTCTTGCAAGCATAAGCCTGGTCTTGGTCTTGGTCTTGGTCTTGGTCTTGGTCTTGCAAAATGTGCAAGACCAAGACCAATTTTGCTCATCACTAAAATCGATCGCACTCGTTATTTTTTTAACTCCAGCATTACAGCCTACCCTAATGTATTGTTTTTAATATCTGAAAAATAAAAATCATCTGTATAAAATTGTCTTTCTATCGCCACAAGCCTTTAGCAGGACATAAAGTCTAGAAAAATTTTAATTTATAAACCAAAGATCGGTTTCAATCGGGAGTTTTTATTTGAGAGATCTTCAAAATGAATCGTTCGCCGGAAAAACGGCTATGTCGACTTAAGCCGTTTTTCAAATGACGGCAGTTTCGTATTAAGTGCTATCTAAACTATAATATTCAATTGAAATTGTTCATTTATAAACCTTTTTAAAGTTTTAATTCGAATTTTCAAGTACGTGAACGCTTAAAATAAACTTAATAGGTTTTTGAAAACATTAAATGACAAAAATTTTGATTAAAAATAGTAATTTGTGATACAAGTACGTATAAAGCAGGTGATTTTTCGAGTATAATGTTTGCATACGAGCCGAAATCAAAATGATACTGACTCAAAATAACAATTTTCAAAGTAAGTTTTGTGTCTAAATGATACTTTCTCACGTTATTTTGTACACTTGCAAAAATTAGAAATGTTAATTTGTACAATTGCTAAAATTAAAAAGGGGTTTTCAAACTAATTAAATTAATCAATTAAATAGATAATACATATTTAATTAATTTATTTAAGGCGGCTGGGGGTATGGGATAATTGGTCTAAAAATAGTACTTTTCTTTGAGAATTTTTTTAAAAGTAACTGTTAAAGTTTCTTTATTAAATGTTTCGGCATATACTATATGCACAACTTTTGAAGGCTGTTTCGTGAAATTTTCATTAAAAATATCTCAAAATCGTCTAGAACATAAATTTTTGGTTAAAATGATTAATGTGGAAGCAAATTGTTAAAAAATTTTTTTTTTTAATTTTTGGCAATTGTTTTATGTAAAAATTTCGAATTTCGTTCTAAAAATTTTTTCAAGTTTTGACTTGAAACAAGCACCAAAAATTGAAAAAAAAGTTTTTAACAAAAGGACAACGGTGCGATCTAGACTTAATTTTAAATTAATAATTTTTACCATTTTTTTAGTGAATACCGCAAAGTGTTTTTTTTAACTTTGATAATTTGCCCTCACTGCGGTAATTCTCAATATTTTTATTGGAAACTTCACGAAATAGTCTTCAAACGTTTTGCATATTTGTGACAAAACATTTAATAAAGAAACTAATAGTTTCTTTAAAAAAAGTAAAAAGAAAGTGCTAATTTTATACCCATTATCTCAATACCTAAATATTATAACCTAAAAATCTTTAATTTTAGCAATCGTACAAAGTAACATTTCTAATTTTTGCAAATGTACAAAATAAGGTGAGAAAGTATCATTTAGACACAAAACTTTCTTTAAAAACTGTGATTTTGGAGTCATTATCACTTTGATTTCGGGTATGCAAACATACTCGAAAAATCACTCCTAAATACCAAGTTTATAACAAACCCAGAATTTTTTAAAAAAACATCCGCCATATTGTGTCGGCCATTTTGAAAATCGTCAATTTGTAAAAAAAAATTTCAATCTGCAACCCTAAAAAAAGTTTCAATACCAAAAGTTTCAAAAAAACCCATCATTAAAAAAAACCGTTCGCCAAATTTAACCCGACATTTTTAATTTTGGAAATCTGACGCCAGATACCTAAAAAATCGTTAAGCAACTACTATTAAGAATTTTTAATGCTTTTTTGGGTTTTGGCCAGCTTTTTCGCTATTCCGACCATTGTGCCCTGCAGTGACCGCACTGACTTTTGGTAAAAAACCAAGTATTATAAAAAAAAAACTTTTGAAAATCGTTTAAAACTCAAATTAAAATAAAAAACTACATTAAATTTGACATGAAATAGTACCTAAATAACCCCAAAAGAAAAAATTTCATTTTACCAGTATTTTCAGAAGATTTCTCAAAATCGACACTTTTAACCCCGTTCTCCCCTATATATCTTTTTAAAATGAAAAAATTTTGCTTGTTTTTTTTTAGTATCGGCATAAGACTGAATTAAAAATGTTTTCAGTACCGCGCCAGCATCGACTTGACAGAGATTGACTGAATAATGGCATGAACCCTGGATCTGTACCGTGCCGATATAAAGTTTCGGAATTATACAGGCATTAGCCATTGGGATGTTTTTATCTTTAATGATGCATATTTTTTCTACAGAACCAACACGTGAGTAAACATGATGGGTTTAATATGTTCTAGCTTTCCCTTTTTCTCATCCCTGTATAAAGCGGTCGAACGGAAAGGGATGACTTAAAAAGAAAGGGAATGGTGGATCGAGTGGAGGGGGTAAGTCATTCGATGTGAAGGGATGCGTTGAGACGGAAAGCAACCCAGTTGCAATCCGATCACCGACATTGTGCAATAGTCGCGTTCGTTGTAATAAACACGAAAACACTGCTTATTTCCATACTTTCTAAGCAAGGTATCATCAGTTTTAACAACAGTTCATTTTATCCATTTTTTAAGTAATATATTTACCTGGTGGTTTATTTTCTTACACTTCTCTGGTTATTGCACAAAACAATACATGTATCATAAAAAAGGGTTTAAGAAGTAAAAGACTAATAAGTGTTTAATATAATATTTATAAAAATGATAAAAAATTTGTACGTTTTCTTAATTTTAAAGTTATTTGTTAATTTTATACTTATTGTTAATTTTTTTGTTGATTTTAATTCAGTTCATTATCTTTTTAATTTTAAAGTATTGTGATCCTTTAATTCATAACATTAAAATTCTAGTTTAATTTAAAATACTTCGTATACAAAGCATTTATATTTCTATGATGTTGCGTAGAAAATATTGATTTGAACTTCTCGCACAGCTATCGCATACTTTGTTGTTATTGTTATTTTTTCTAAAAGACAAGGAGATGATCTGAATGTTCAATTAAAATGTAAAGAATCGATTTTTTCAATTATTACAATCAATAGAATCATTTGTTTTTCAATATTCTAATGTTATTTTTAAACCTTGTGTTTTTATTTCAAAGTAAGGTAAATGCTGCTGCGAATGCATATTTAGTTATTTATTGATACACGTAAATGAACATTTGTATTCAAAAAATGACATAAGAATAAATGTATTTAATTTGATTTTATTATTATTATTATTTCCCTCTGACAATAAGAGACATTTACTTGTTTATGTTTACTATTAATGAAATAATCTTATTTTTGCCTACAATTTGATTTTATTTAATTTTTGGCAGTTATGGGTCCGTAAATAGTCTACTATAAAATTTTGGTAGAAATGGTAAAAATTTGATTTTATTTCACATATATAAGTATGGAAAATTAATTTAATCATGTCATGGGCTATGGGAGATCTCGAAAATTGAAATCATTTGAATTTCTTTTATGACGTTAACATGCTAACATTATTTTAAGTTAAAGATGTTTGAAATATAAATGATTTTAGTTCATGTTTAAATTTAAAGTTCTTTCAAGTAATATTAATATGGCGTTTTTAAAAATAAGTTTAATATTAAATTAAATTCATACTTTTCCGTGTACAAAGATTCTTCGAAAATTCTATGAAATTCATTACACTGAAAACTTAATTGATTTTGAAACCTGTATGAATTCTTCAGTGGAATGAATTCTGTACAACTTTTTGACTTTTTTTCTAACTGGAATGTTAAAAATATTTGGGATTTGCTTCACAATGCGTCTCTGTTTTTAAATTAGTAAAAAAATTTAATAAATTATGTATAGGGTAGTTGCACCAGTGGTGGATCAAGTACAGTATAAAACTCACTTGATTGTAATTTTATGAACCGCAAGTGTTGGTAAATGGAGAAGGATCACTATTGCAAAAAACACAGTAAAAACTAACAATGTAATCATAAAAAAATAATTTTAGTGAGAAAGTTTTGCTGGCTTTACCAAATTTCAGTTAGAATTGCAAAAAGACAGTTGTAATTACAAAATAATTTATTAAAAATTAATAAAAATTTTGTTTGAGTTTATTAAAATATTTTTTTGGCAGTACGAAATATTTATTGCGCATGCGCAGTCATTGCGATTTTGAGAAAACTTTTACATACAAAAATTATGTGCGTTAATAAAATATATAAAATAAAGATAATTTTAAATGTGGAAATTTACAAGCAGAAAAATAATGGGTTGCATTAACCAGTGTCTTGGATAATGCAACCATTTTTGTTGGACTCTGGAGCACCATCCAATTAGTTCACACAAAAAACAAAGTATTAAAACGAGTCTAAATTTTGGACTTCTTTTAAGGTGTAAACGAAAGAAGCCGCTGTGGGCTGAAATTCAGCAAAAGAAAATAACTTGAAAGTAATACACACAGTGGGCTGAAAAAAAGCAACACTGAAAACTAAAATTCATGCTGAAGCCAATAAATGGGCTGAATTTCAAACCTTATACTGTATTATTCTATTGTCAATTATTAAGAAAGCTGAAATTAAACCTACATTTGAATTAAAAAATAGTTATCAAATCTCCTGGATTATCTAATAATGGCTGTATGGGTTAGGAATAAAAGCATATTCATATTTCACAAGATATTCTGAAATAAACTAGAAGTTTGTTTATACATATAATCACACATCACGCACAAATTCATTATTCTGAAGAAAATTGTCTACATCACTCAAACAAATAAGAAACACAAAAATTCACTACAAAATTGTCCAAAATTATCGCGTCGCGAAATTTGTATACTGGACGCATCGCCATTAGCATATGATGTTTGGTCATGCGCAAGACCCTTCTGGTGACGTCAGGCGGTCAGGACTACTTTTAAGCCTCCGGAAAGGCTGAAAAGTATCTTCGTAAGCATATTGTGATAGAACAGCTCAACTGTGTCAGGTTTTAAGCATCGTCAACTAGAAACCAGGATATTTAACACTTAATTTTCACTTTAAGACTCGACATGTCTGTTATTTAGATATTTTTGCAGTTTAATTCAGTTTTCGACTTAATTTAAGTCAAATCTTAAAAGTATCCAATCATGATTTTAAGACTATGTTTTTTGTGTGTTGGTTGAGAGAACTATTTTTATTGGATAAGTGAAAGCTGGATATAGCAAGCAATTTGCTTGGATCGACGAAACAACAAAATGGGTTCCTTTACCAAATCTTTTGTACAAGAGTAATCTGTAAAAAATTTCTTGGTTAATATTACCAAAAATGTTTTGGACACACAACATTTTTTGTAATTTTACCTAAAGCTTTTTGAAAAAATACCCAAAAAGATTTTGGTACAAATACACAGTTAAAAATGTTGTGTATTTGTGTAGAAAACAGTCCTTGTTAAATTGTTTGTGTTAAAATTCAACATTTTGGGTGAGTTGATTTTACACTGTAATTAACGTTTGCTTTTTTTTGTTGTAAAGTATAAATTTCTTATTGAAAATTCATTTTAATTTCCAGAAGGTAAAATATAATAGTAATTGCATAAAATCTATACGTTTTAAATTATCACGATTATATTTGACTTGTACCGAGCAGTCGATAAACAAAACAACACACCATTTGGAAAATGTGATTTATATTAAATTTAAAACAAAATTTTTTAACTTTGCAGAAATTACGTTCATTTAAACGTTAAGAACTTTAAATATATTCAGTTAGAATCACTATAATGTGTAAAATAAGAGGTCAAAATTTGTGTACAAATATTCAAGATATTTCCTTGTGTTGAATTAACACAAAGTATTGAGTGGACCGTTTGGGACATATGAAATATGTTAAATTTAACACAAAATTTTTAAGTGTGTAAACAACATTTTTGGTAACTTTTTTTTTTAATATTTCTTATTAAAATATATTTGAGTAATTATATAATATATAAAATATCCCTAATAGCACTGAACGTTATTTAACTTCCAGGTAACGTTGCTGAAGGTCAATTTAACGTTAAAATGTCCACAGCCATTTAACGTTTGGCTGAAACGTTATAGAACGTTACTTTGAGAACTTCAATGGACATTCAAAAAGTTTTAAAAATTAAATAACTTTAATACTGTGCGCAGTAGTTTTCTATCACAACTAGAGCTGCGCAGTTGATTTTAGCGACCACTGTTCGTAAGAAGCTATAACATTATCAACATTGATTATAATTAATAAAAAAATTTACAGCCTTTCCGCAACATTTTTCCGCAACCCGCACTGCGATTTTTCGAATGTCCATTGAAGGTCCCAAAGTAACGTTCTATAACGTTCCATCCGAACGCTCAATGGCCGTGGACATTTTAACGTTAAATCGACCTTCAGCAAGGAAGGTTACCTGGAAGTTAAATAACGTTCAGTGCTATTAGGGATCATATAATAAATATGGACTTTAAATGTATTAGTGAAACATATAAAATTGACGCAAAATTAGTGTAATTTAACTTTCTAAAATCATAATATTAATAACTTACTGAAACTGTTTTCAAATAAAATAAATTATAGACAGTGAGTTCTCGATAGTCGTAACAATCGATAGTCGTAACACTAGTGTACGCTTTGTAGGTGGGCCCATTTTTGATACTCGTACGTTTTCCAGCGTGCGCGCGTCACTAGTCAGTGCAGGATAATAATATACATTTGTGAAAATTAAGTCCAACAAAATTTAGGTTTTAAAAACAATGAATTAGCTCCTTAGATAAATTAAAAGATACATCAAGGTATTTGTAAATCTGAAAGTGAAATCAAATACATTTAAGTGAAATTCAAAGAAACTTTACAATTTACAAATTCAATATCCTCGAATGTCAAATAACAAACATAATATAAGAATAATCAATTATATTACTTACAATATAATATTTTAATATATTATTAATTTTTATTAAACAATTTTTTAAAATTTTAAAGATATAACTGGCAGCATTCTAAAATTTAAAAATGTATGTTTCTAGTAGTTAGATTTTTAAATGTCGGAAAATTAGATTACTTTAAAGAAAATTTAGAAAAAAGTGTTTTACATTTTCAATTACTATGTTGTACAATTTAGATAACTAGTCGTTTAAAATTAAAAAGTAGCGCACTATGTTACTGTGTGTGAAAATTTCAACCACAGATACGGAAAATAAAAAGACGGTTGGCGCACAATAATGTTTTAAAATCTAAGCGACAGTCACTGAAAACGAAAAAAGCTCGTGGGTGCGTTACAGTGTTCTAAAATTTCTACGACAGTCATTGTAAATGAAAAAGTTGGTTTGTGAGTTACAGTGTTCTTAAATCTCAGCGACTGTTATTGCAAATAAAATAATAAAAGAAATTCTCTCATTATTCCTTTCATCATATATACATACCATTATTCACTTAAACACACAATCTTCTGCCACATTCACAGATAAATTTTCGTTCATGTACATTCTTCTTTTCCTACCTACTCGCATTCTTACCTAACACTTACACTAGATCGCACAAATACCATTCCTCACTCCCCTCCTCACTTTCACATATTATATAGAAACAGATTTACAAAAGTCCTATGTTATCCTAATATAAACGCAAATTTTAATTTATTAACGAAAAATCTCGCAACCAGGTTTCGAACGCGGGTTCTATCGCACGACGATGCTTGAGACGGCGCCTTATACCCCACGGCTATTCAAGAATACTTGAGAGTTCCTGGAATGAAATGAATGACACTTAACTATAGCATAATAGACGTTACGTTTCCTCGATTCTTCGACTGTTGAATAAATTTTAAGTGGTCAACATTTGGAACTTTTTCTTTTTTTACTTATTAACCAATAATTTCTCACTCTGTTTACTACACCAGGATTTAAGTTTAATCGACTGCTTGATGATTCTTTCTATTGTGCTCATGAATAAATATGCAACCATATTTCAAAAAATTTAAAATAAATATCTAAAATTTCTTTAATGTGTAACAACATATTTAAAATTAATATTTTTAAACTTATCTTCAAAATATAATTTTCAACGCATTTATTAAACGATTAAAAATATTTTAAATATACTAAATTTGAATTTTAATGAAACAAGTGTTCGTGTAATTTTTATTCTAACAAGGAAAACCACAAATTTTGAGATTCAAAATATTTATTTTATTTACAGTAACTCAATTTCGTAAGTTTTGACAATTAAAATAAATTTGTATTGTTCAAAATTTTTGGCAAGGATGATACAAATCATGATTTTTATTTAGAAATCAATTTTTTTAAATTAAAAATAAAACAGTAGATAAAATGCATAACAGTTATTATTATCATTATTATTATTAAAAAGAGGGGAATGGTTCACTGGCGGATCCATGGGGGGGGGGGGGGTCATGACCCCTCCCCCTAGAGCTAACTTGGTTTTGCATGGGAGAGAGAAAGACAACACTATAGTGTTGTCTCTTTCTCTCTCATGTATGACCCCCTCCAGAAACCAAGTCTGGGTCCTCCACAAGGAGAGAACCCGAGACACAGTCATAGCAACGATATCTGCCTCCTCAAGGAATGTTTTTCCTATCAGGTGAAGTCGTTCGCTAGTAAGCGAAGGACAATGGCAGAGAATATGAATCCCCATGGCCAGTTAATATTTGCGTTAGGATCTTAGCATCTATCCTGCTGAGCTTGCACAAGTCTGCAGCTCGTTTCAGGTTAATAGTGTTACCAAGGAGTGACTTAGCCTGTCTGCCACCAGCATAGCTATTCCACTTCTTTTGGTGTTCTGCAAGTAGCCATTTTTTGAATTCTAAAGTCAACACTGCATTAGAGACACTTACAGATGGGTCAGGGCCAACGATACGGCTCCTGCTACCCGCCTTTGCTAGTCGATCCGCCATCTCGTTACCCTTAATCGCAGACTGACCTGGGACCCAGAGGAGCGTGACGCGGTTAGTCTTAGCTAGGTGATTTAGTGCACACTGGCACTTCCATACTAGATGAGATGAAGTTGAGTAGTGATTCAAAGTCAGTAATGCAGCCTTGCTATCCAAAAGGAAAAATATTTTCCTACCACGACAGAGCTCCGCGGTCTCACAAGCCACATAGAGCAGTGCCGTTGTCTGGGCTTGTAAAACAGTTACAGTGGACCCAAGCATAAATGCAGAGCCCTCCATAGTTGTTTCATGATATAAACCTGCAACCGCAGCCACTTCCCCTTTGGATCCATCCGTAAACCAGATGTCACTGTCCGTGGGGAGGACCACGAGTCCATTTTGCCAATTCTCTTTTGTTGGTAAACTGATCTTATATTTCTTGTCGAAGAGGTATTGCGAGGAAATTCTATCGCTTCTCATTTGAAGATAGATTTTTCTAGCAAACTAGCAGGAAGTGTCAGGTAACCCTTTCCCCTGACATACTTCCGCTCAAATCCATAATTTATTCTCAGGGCAGGTTTAACCGCCTCTGCCTTGATGGTAAAAAGTCATGGTTTCAGCCCTAGAAATGCACCCAGGGACATTATAGGTGTAGTACCCAACGCCCCTAATATGTTCCTCAGGACCATTCCTTTTACACTTTTAAGTCCATCAATAGCCGACAACAATTCGACTCTGCTCCACCAGACTACAGATGCATAAGTTCGCCTAGGGATCAGGTTTGCCCTCTCCGAGGACCATAATTAGCCATCGGGAGACCAGCCGTAGGCAAGGATACGGGATCACCACTACCAGACCTTGTAAAGCCCGGAAAGTGTGTCTGGATCAGGTACGCCAATGTCACCTGGTCCGACTCGGAGAAGGTTCCATCGGGTAATTTCATAGTGCCCATGATTGAATCAGGGTTTTTAGAAAGCAACTTATCCAGTCTGGACGCGTCTTTTCCTTTGTTTATATTAGAGCAAAAGGAAGTCCAGCTATCTTGTTTAGCCTTTCTGATTGCATCCCTATAGTTGTTCCTTGTCTTGGAATAGATGGCCCATCCTTCCTCCGTTCGACTTGATCTAGCACGTCAAAACAACCTCCTAGTTTCCTTACGCAGGTTGTCCAATTTATTATTCCACTAACAGGTGGAAGGCCCTACGAGTTTTAGTTAGAACGCAACTACACTCAAAGGTAGTTTGAACGGCTTTTGTAAAAATCTCCGCCGCTCTATGGAGAGTCTCAGTATCCCTGATTTTCCCCGGAAATCCAGACAGCGCTTTCTTAAGCTCAATCCCATAGCCAGTCCAATCCGTTTTTCTGGGATTACGGAACCATTTAGGTGTGGATCTAACAGCGGTCATCAGCTCAAAGTTTATCTGTAAATGATCAGAAAGTGAAGGTTCATCAGAAACTGTCTCTCCTTTTTTGGCCCGTGCCAGCTTCAATCTCCTCCACCGTTTCTTTGCAGAACCGGCGAAGTGTTTCCTTCCGAAAGGCCTACCAGCTAAGTCGGCAGGGTTCGTTTCTTTTTCACTTGGCTCAGCGCTCAGCAGACCCCCCAAGAGCCCGCAGTTCCAGGTGGTGGGTCAGTACCAGCTTCCGAGATAGGGACCTTTGAACTTCCAGCTCCAGATGGGACTTTAGCCTCAGCCGCCATATCCTTTTGGCTGGTCTCAAGATTTAAATTGTTAAGATCTAATTTATTTGGGTCCGACATTTTGTTCCCACGAGAAGCTAGGGAAAAGAATTCGGCCCCTGCAGAGCCCCGCTTGCAGGGATAGGACTAGATATTATGGGAGTTCGCCCGGTGTCCCAGAGTCCCCGTGCGCGACACCTCCAGCCACTTCACTGTCCAGGGCCATGCGTTCGGCGCCCAGGCCCCAGCTTTTGTTCTGGGTGGGACCCCTTCCGCGCCACCCTTTCCAGCTCTGCTTTCGATTTGTTAACCCTAGTGCTATTCATCCCTCGGCATGGTAAAAACACCTTAGATTGGGGGTGTCGTTGGTCAGACCGGACAGACAACCGGTCCAATAGCCGTCAGCACCAAATCGAGACTAATCCACACAACTTGGTATGCCAAGCCGGCATCGGCAGGAGTGTCCTATTCCTCCCAAAATCCAAGTCGTCCACAGCTGACAAGGATGATTAGTCCCCATTTGGAATACAAATTAACATCATCCGCACAGGCAGCTCGTGCACTAAGTACAAGAGCGCACAGTGGTTCCAAATACACAAAAAGCTGGCCAAAAATAGGAAAAATGATTTTTTAATTTCGAATTTTTTTTTACGGAAAAAAAGTACCGAATATCAATTTTATACTCCTGAATATTAGCGAAAAGACAAGGATCAAGGAACAGTTGTATATTAGAATTTTGCAAAGCAATGTTGTACCCGTTATAAAATTTATAAGAAAATGACCTAAGTAAAACTTTTTTGTATATTAAAGTAGGGTGCTTTAGTAAGTAAATTAACGATATTTAAGAATATTTTAAAGAAAAATTTATGTTTTTTGCGAGTATAATGTAATGCTGTGCGCAAGAGATAGACATTTGTAAATCTATATTTCTACAAAAAAGTTCCACTCGATACCGCTTTAGATGTCATGCAAAAATATTCCTTGTTTAGCTTTGAAATAAATTTATTAAAATTTAGCTGCCAATATCTGCCAATTTGAGTTTTTTAACTATTTTTTATAACGCTGCACATTTTTACATCAAAATGATCAAAATCGTTCTGCAATAGTGTGAAATGATCTACATCTTTTAACATTCATTTTTATGCTTCATTTTATTCACTTCACATTAGTATATAAGTGCTACTCATTGACAAAACTGTCAAATTTCCCCTTGCATTATGTACAATAATAATAATTATCTTCCAAGTCAACAAAAAAATATAAGTCTAACTCGGTTAGAAATTTTTGACATCACTAAAAATGTCCAAAACGATTGTTGGAAAAATCAAATTCATGTTTTCGAGGAGACATGTTCACAAAACACTGATTGTTATTATTCATTTCAAAATCATTGTCTTATCCTATCATTAAAAAATTATTTAATTTTTTAACTTCAATTAAAATTTTTATAAATCTAACGTTACATTTGTAATAAACGACCCTGAAAACCCCCGAGTAAAAATTTTCAGACGAATTCGATAAATTTGATAACAATTTCCAGCCACATTGGATCAAACATTTTGAATTTTCATAATCTGACGTCAGATTTGTAATCAGCGACCCCGAAAACCCTTAAGTACCCAAGCAGCACGTAATATTACATGAATATCACAGTGACATCATATTGTAATATTCGTAATATTACAGGGTGATATTACAGTGATATTGACGTGATATTGAAATGTCGGCCTCAAGGTAATTTTACAAGTAATATTACAGTGATATTGATGTAATATTACAAGTAATATTACGGTAATATTACAGTGATATTATGATAATATTACGATGATATTGAGGTAATATTACAAATATTTATTTATTTCAATATTTATTTAACATTAAATAAAATATTTAAAAAAAATTTGGCTCACTCGGGGTTCGAACACGCAACGTTCGACACGACGTGAATACGCCTTGTACCTCTCAGCCATCTAGCTCTTGGAATGTATTTCAGAAAGTGTTCTTCATCTAGTACCTTGAATTCTCTTTGGTACAATATGAAGAACACTTTCTGAACTATATTCTAAGAGCTAGATGGCCGAGAGCTACAAGGCGTATTCACGTTGTGTCGAACGTTGCGTGTTCAAACCCCATGTGCGTCGGATTTTTTTTAAATATTTTATTTAATGTAAAATAAATATTGAAATAAATAAATGTTTGTAATATCACTGTAATATTACCGTAATATTACTTGTAATATCACAATACATCAATACATCATACAATTACATCAATATCACTGTAATATTACTTGTAATATTACCTTGAGGCGGACATTTCAATATCACGTCAATATCACTGTAATATCACCCTGTAATATTACGAATATTACAATATGATGTCACTGTGATATTCATGTAATATTACGTGCTGCTTGGGTACCGATTTTCAGATGATTTCGATAAATTTTATCAAAACTTTCCGCCATATTGAATCAGCCACTTTGAATTTTAAAAAAGTGATGTCATATTCGTAAGCAGCGACCCTAAAAACCCCCGAGTAACAATTTTTAAGCGGATGCTATCATTTTTTAATTTTGTCATCTGCCATATTGGATCCGCCATTTAGAATTTCCAAAATCTGAAGTCAGAATTGTAATCAGCAACCACGAAAACCCCCGAGTAAACGAATTCAACTAGATTAATTTAGAATTGGAATTTTGGCCAGCTCTTTTGTCTATTTGGAACCACTGTAGAGCGGCGAGTACCCGAATTACCGAGGTCCTGTTCGTTCCCCGGTGCCCAAACTCGCCAGATATTGGGAGTCGGTGAGTCCTGGGGAGAGTTGAACAGCTCGTCTAGTAATGGCGACCGAAGGACAAGCGCCTGGCCAGTCCTAAGCCCCCTCACCACGACAAGGTGACACCGCGAGGGGGTGCATAGAAGTTTCTGTTTATTATTTAAAAAAAAATTAACTAATTTTGTACTCTGAAAAATTATAACACACGAGACAAATACAAAAAAAAATCGGGCAAGTTCGAGTTACACTCGCACTAAAATCGAGGGTTCCGTACACAAAACAAAATAATTTTTAATATATTTGATACTATTAAATATATAAATATATTATACATATTATATATAATATAATATATAAAATATAATATATAATGAATTTTTTATACAAAATGGACCACCCCCCCCCCACCTATCTTCGAAAATATTTTACTTAGAGAGTTCAAATTTTGTACAGGAATGTATTTTCAGGTGTAAATTACATAAAAATTATAGAGAACGTGATGGTGATTGCGCTGTCAACGAAAAATCTAGAGATTTTAGCAAATATCCATAAAAAATACTCAAAAATCATTTTATTTCCTTAACAACGCTATGATCAACTTCTACAATCATGTTCTCTACCATTTTTCTGTAATCTACACGTGAAAATACATTTGTGTACCAAATTTGAACTCTCTAAGTCAAATTGTTTAGAAGTTATGGGGGGGGATACGGTCATTTTTTAGCATTTTTTTTTAAATCGTTGGTTTTTGCTTAAAAACACTATGATAACGATCTGCAACAAAGTTCTCTACAGTTTTTCTGTAATCTATATGGCAAACTACATATGTATACCAGATTTCAGCACTCTAAGTACAATAGTTTGGCAGATATGGAGGTGGCATTGTACACTTTTAGTGCATTTTTGCTAAAAAAATGACCGTATCCCCCCCCCTTATCTTCCAAACTATTTGACTTAGGATGCTGAAATTTGGTACACGTATGTACATTTGCGTGTAGACTACAGGAAAATTATAGAGAAAGTGATGATTATAGCGTTGTCAAAGTTATAACACTAAACTATGGCCCATATGTTAAAAAAATGCTCAAAAATATTGTTATTTCCTTGACAACGCTATGTTTAATCATGTTCTCTATAATTTTCCTGTAATCTATACTTGAAAATACATTTGTGTATCAAATTTGAATTCATTAAGTCTAATAGTTTGGAAGTTCAGGGGGGGGGGGGCATACGACCATTTTTTAGCATTTTTTAAAAAAAATCGTTTTTCTTTGCTGAATAACGCTATAATAACAGCCTGCAACAAGGTTTTCTATAGTTTTTCTGTAATCTACACGTCAAACTACATATGTGTACCAAATTTCAGCACTCTAAGTACAATAATTTAGCAGATAAAGGGCAGCAATGGTACAAATTAAACGCATTTTTTCGAAAAAATGACCGTATTCCCCTCTTATCTGCCAAAATATTTGACTTAGAGAGTTCAAATTTGGTACAAAAATGTAGTATCATATGTAGATTACAGAAAAATTATAGAGATTGTTGTGGTGATAGCGCTGTCAAAGAAATGGCAAAAGTTATCAGCCAAAAAATATCAAAATTTCTCAAAAATCTTGTTATTTTCTTGACAACGCTATGATCAACCCCTAGAATCATGTTCTCTATAATTTTTCTTTCATCTACACGTGAAAATACATTTGTGGGCCAAATTTGAACTGTCTAAGTCAAATAGTTTGGTGGCTAGGGGGGGGAGGGATACGATTTTCGACAAAGTCTTGCCAATAGGGTTCCGTGCGTACACTTGTGGTGTATGGAACCCTAAAAAAGAAAGGAAAACATTTTAAAAATTTATCTGACATTTAATTTTTAATAAAAATAATGAATGCAGGGTTTACAGTATGAATGGCTTGACTCTTAGGTTAATTAGTCATAATGAATTTGATATTAATTCAAAATTCGTTGTATTCAATTAAGAACTTATAAAGATTTTAATAAAGAGTCAAAGCATTTTATTTCAACTAAGTCAATTTAAAAACTTTAAAAAATTGCTGCAAATAAGGTTATCAAAGTATTGTAAAATCGTTGGCTTAAACGCATCTGAAGGTTCCCCTTACCTGACCCTATTGTTCCCCCGAAAACGCTCGAGTCGATTCACATCAGGAGGTTAATATGACTTAAGCTTGTGTCACAAAAATAGTCAAATTATTTATATGGTGGAAATATTTTTTATAAATAAATTTAAATTAAAAAATATAATTATTTTTGGATTCTCAGTTTTGCAACAATTCCAACCATACCAAATTTGCCATAAAAATTCATATTTTTCAATCTTTTTTTTTTGTGTGAAAATTTATTAATCACACCATTTTTAAATAACACAGTGCTTTGATCTTAATACAAATATATATTGTGTCCAATTAATAAGATATAAGGGCAAATCTAAAAAACAGGGACACTTTGACAAAAAAAAGTAAAATTTTCAAATTTAAAAGCACAGATGTGTTACTTATATCTTTTTATCAAAAATGTTTCAATAAATTAGATAATGTGAATGTAATTTGTTTTCATCAAATGCTTCAAAAGTTAGACGGAAAATAAAATTTTTGATGTTACGTTACTGCTATACACTTCCTGAAATGTCAAGATATTTTTGAAGCTAATGAAACTGTAAATACTAATGAAAAAAAAATTTTTTTTCTATATTTTGTTAATATATAAAAAAGAGCATTAAATTACCTAAAAACCTTGTGTTTTCTTTATTTTTGACGTTAGAATTCAAAGCTCGGCTAAACATAGTTATTAAAAGAACAATACATCAAAATTGTATAATTTTAAGGGCACAGATTTGCGACAACTTCAAAGTACATACTTGGAAAACCATACGATGTAGTAAATCACGTTTTTATACTTTTGTAATAAAAATCTTTTTGAAACATTTTACAGATATATGTAAATTAAAAAAAAAAGCATTTACAAATGGAATTAGGTGTTTTTGACTTATTTTGTAAGTGTGCCTTTAAATAAGGTGTCAAGTGAGTAATGATTACGCTCTAAGTAACAGAATATTTTATCAATACTAGAACTTCCAAAGCACGCTACGCGCGGAAAATTGTGCTCTTCTCGTTTTTAGGGTTCCGTACACTGCAAGTGTACGCACGGAACCCTATTTGAAAGACTTTGTCAAGAACCATATCCCCCCCCCCCCCAGCCACCAAACTATTTGACTTAGAAAGTTCAAATTCGGTACACATATGTATTTTCACGTGTAGATAACAGGAAAATTATAGAGAACATGATTAAATAGGTTTAACATAGCGTTCTCTAGGAAATAAAAAGATTTTTGAGCATTTTTAGAATATATTGGCCTAAATCTAGAGTTATTATTTTGACAGCGCTATAATCATCACTTTTTCTATAATTTTCCTGCATTCTACACCCAAAATTACATTTGTCTCCCAAATTTTAGCTCTCTAAGTCAAATAGTTTGGAGGATAAGGGGTGGGGGATACCGTCTTTTTTTTTAGCAAAAATGCATTAAAAGTGTACAATTCCAGCTCTATACCTGCTAAACTATTGTACTTAGAGCGCTGCAATTTGGTATACATATGTAGTTTGCCGTATAGATTACAGAAAAACTATAGAGAACTTTGTTGCAGATCGTTATCATAGTGATTTTAAGCAATAACCAACTATTTAAGAAAAAAGCTAAAAAATGACCATATCCCCCCCTTCCATAACTTCCAAACAATTTGACTTAGAGAGTTCAAATTTGGTACACAAATGTATTTTCAACTGTAGATTACAGAAAAATTGTAGAGAACATGATTGTAGAAGTTGATCATAGCGTTGTTAAGGAAATAAAATGATTTTTGAATTTTTTTATGGATATTGGCCAGACTTTTCGTTGACAGCGCTATCACCATCACGTTCTCTATAATTTTTATGTAATTTACACCTGAAAATGCATTCCTGTAATAAAAATTATTTTGTTTTGTGTACGGAACCCTCGGTTTTAGTGCGAGTGTAACTCGAACTTGCCCGATTTTTTTATTTTCTAATTGTCCCATTTTATACTTACCAATTTCTTTAATTTGTCAATTTCCTATTAAAAAAATCTCCAATTTTTCTATTTACCAGTTTACGAATTTTTCTATTTTGTCAATTTTTTAATTTACCAATTTATATTTTTTTCTACAACACATGCACAAAAAACCCATGTTTTTGTTCTCGTTAAGCGGGGCAGGACTCGCAATTTTCAGGTTAGTGAGCGTCAGAGGTAAAAAAAATTTCCAAACAGTGAAAAAAACTCTCGCGCTCGTGCTACACTCGTTCTTCGAACATTTGTGCTTGGAAAAAAAACACGGCCTTCCAACTCTTGATGGATAATATACTATTAATTTTCCAATAACTATTTTTTCAATTTTTTAAATTGTTAATTTTCCAATAACCAAATCTCGAATTTCTCAATTTACAAATTCTTTTACTTTGACAATTTCCCGTGTTGAAATAGCCCTAGTTAGCCCAAATAAAAATTGCTTTCTGGTCAGGGGATGGAAGGGCTAATTTTTTTCAAAATGAAAACATCAAAAATATAGCAGAGAACTGGCTGGGCTCAGTGTATCTAAAGCATAACTGGATTTTTACGGTCAATATCTTCAGGGAAGTTAAGATCGACTACTCTTTAGTGATGCATGTCGAGCAAACGATCTGATCGACTTCACATCTGATTGTCTGCTGTTTGCTCGATTATGATTGAATTGAACAAATTACTTTTTATTTACCTTTTAATAATTAGCATAACTTTTGAGGATATCGTTAAATAAGAATCCTTTCTGTTTGTTGATATATACTGACATACCGAAATTTTAAAAAAGTAACCTCTTTTATGATTAATTGCAAACTTAAAAATTTTTCAAATTAAGCAAAATAACCTCGTAAAATTTAAATATAGAATTTATTTTACAATTTTTTACATTTTTTGTACAAACTTAAATATGTGTTAAGTTTGAATCTTTTAAAAGCTTACAGAAGAAAGATACGATGTGTTGAAAGATGTCATTTTTCATGAATTTGAAATTTAATTTTATAATAAACAAATTTTTTTTTTTAAATTATTGTTCTGAATAAGAAAAGTTAATGTATTAATTTCAAACCTCGTAAGTATGCAAATTTGTTATTAAATAATTTTATAAAAAATATGCTTCTAAATATCACAAAAATTGACAGTCTTTATAGATCAATCTTAAATCCATTTTTCTTATTATAATTATGCTTTATATGAAAAATAAATTACCACACACAAATCTTTAAAATATACATATATTGACATTCTTTTTTAGCGGAATTTTATTTAAACCTATATTTAGTAATTTAAAAAAGTTTGAAATATAAACTCAAAACGCTATACTTTCACGTCTTTAATTAACATTTTGTAAATGCCCGAACAGCACCGGATGTTTCAGCAACATCCGTTGCTGTTTGGGTGAAAAAGAAAATATTATTAAAATCTTTATTAGAAATGAATTCTATGGAGTTTAATAATGACTTATAAAACAAATTTATTTTTGAAACACTTATGGCAGCAACATCCCTTAGACGAAAGTCAATGAAATTACCCACGTGACAGATAAAAAATGTCAACAAAAAGAAATGATTCTTACTTAAAGATATTTTCAAAATTATGCTAATTATTAAAAGATTAATAAAAAGTAATTTGTTCAATTCAATCATAATCGAGCAAACAGTAGACGATCAGATGTGAAGTCGATCAGATCGTTTGCTCGACATGCATCACTACTACTCTTAAGTACCCATGTACCCAACAGATGTCCAGGACATTTCCGGTCAATTTCTTCAGGGATTTTAACCTCAAAATGTGATAATCGACTTCTCTAAAGTACCAAAGTACTCACCTGATGTCCAGGTCATTTCTGGACAACTTCTTCATGGAAGTTAACCTTAAAATGTGAAAGTCGACATCTCTAAAGTACAGTAGAACGTCTCTAGTTTCAAAATTTTGGGGATACTTGAAACGATAGACTCGAGGCCTATCAGGGGTAAATCAAGTCATTATCGAACATTGTATAAAAAACCAACATAATTTTGATTTTGATAACGTCAAAATTGTTGATGTTGAACAAGACCGGAGGAGAAGCACCCTATCATACTGCGCATGACGTAGACAGGCGAGCTAGTTTAAATAACTTTTGGAGATTGCGAAAATATAAACATGAATATGTAAATTTCAAAAGAATAAAATTTTAATAAACATTGCATTTAATGCTTAGTTACTTATTATCAATCACATACTTGGTAATAATATTTTGCACTAATTATTTCATTAAAAAGTTTATTTTTTAAAGCAATTGTAACGAAGTGAAATTTTTCTATGCTCCGAATTTGCTTGCCGGAGCCAAGGTTCTCAAATTATATTCACTTATACTGGAATACTAGATTATTGACCATAACACAGCCCCACAAAAAAAAAGTGTCATGTACTTTTGACCGGAATACCCTAGCCCTATGTATTTTGACGCGCTGAACACGAATCCGAAGTCCATTTTGCTCCATCACGTCAGGATTTTTTTCTAACCTCAAAAAACATGTCGAATTTTGAGAGGTTGGCGATTTTTTAAAAAAATTTATGGATTTACTTCAAACTTGGTATCTGGGGGTTTTTTGGGTCGCTGATTACGAATCTGAAGTTAGATTTTCAAAATTCAAAATGGCGGATTTAATATGGCGGACGAATTTTGAAAAAAATTGAAGATTTACTTCAAACTTGGTATCTGGGGGTTTTTTGGGTCGCTGATTGCGAATCTGACGTCATATTTTCGAAATTTTTATGAAATTTGGTATCTTCAGGTTTTTAAGTTGCTGAGTGTGATTTCGAAGCGAGTTTCTCACATTTTCAAATATGACTTCTATTACAATTTTATCATAAAATATTCCTTGGTAACAGATTGGATATGTTTGGTGCAGAAGCCAAATAAGAAAGTACCAAGGATGGCATCGAGCAGGTCGTGTTGTATCGTATCGTGGCGAACCACAACACGATAGACTTAGTCGAGTAGTATCGTAGCTCGCCACGATATGATGCGTCTGAAGCCATCGTGTTGAGGCTCGATACGATACGATGGAACTTGTTCCATCGTATCGTGGCTTGACACGATACGATGGACTGAGTTCCATCGTATCGTGTCAAGCCAGGATACGATGGACTGGGATCGATCGTATCGTGTCAAGCCACGATACGATGGAATGAGTTCAATCGTATCGTATCTAATCACGATGCGATAGACTGAGCTCAAACGTATCGTGTCCAACCACGATACGATGGACTAAGCTCAATCGTATCGGATCAAACCAAGATTCGATAGATTGAATTCCATTGTATCGTGGCGAGCCTACTACTTTCGTCGTAAATCGCGGAGCTTCGTTCAAATTCAAGCCCTCCTTATTATTTCATTTGGCCCTTTTATAGCATAATAAATGAATAAATAAATTAAAACAATAAATAATAAAATTTTTATCAGAAAAAAAGATTCTGTAAAGTGGAGAATATTTTAAATAATTAAATTTTACATTATAAATTGTTTAAACAAATTGTTATAAACAAATAGACAAATAAATTTAAAAAAAAAGATTCTGAAAAGTAGACAATGTTTTAAATAATTAAATTTTACATTATAAATTGTTGAAACAAATTGTCATAAGCAAATGGACAAATATTAAATTTTTCATCAGAAAAAAAATTCTGAACAGTAGAAAATGTTTTAAATAATTAAATTTTACCTTATATATTGTTTAAAAAATTAATTGTTTAAACAAATTGTTATAAACAAATAAACTCATACATTTATAAAAGAAACAAAAATTCTTAAAAGTAAAAAAGCTTTTAAATAATTAAATTTTACATTATAAATTGTTTAAACAAATTGTTATAAACAAATGGACAAATATTAAAACTTTTATCAGAAAAAAGATTCTGAAAAGTAGAGAATGGTTTAAATAATTTAATTTTACATTATTAATTGTTTAAAAAATTAATCGTTTTAACAAATTGTTATAAACAAATGGACAAATAAATTTTTATAAGAAGAAAAAATTCTGAAAAGTAAAGAATGTTTTTAATAATTAAGTTTTACTTTATAAATTGTTTAAACAAATTGTTATAAACAAATGGACAAATAAATTTTCATAAAAAAAATACATTCTAAAAAGTAGAGAATGTTTTAAATAATTGAATATTACATTAAAAATTGTTTTGAAAATTAATTGTTTAAACAAATTGTTATAAACAAATGGACAAATAAATTTTTATAATAAAAGAAAATTCTTAAAATTAGACAATGTTTTAAATATTTAAATTTTACATTATAAATTGTTCAAACAAATTGTTATAAACAAATGGACAAATATTAAAACTTTTATCAAAAAAAATAGATTTTGAGAAGTAGAGAATGTTTTAAATAATTAAATTTTACATTATAAATTGTTTAAAAAATTAGTCGTTTTAACAAATTGTTATGAACAAATGGACAAATAAATTTTTAAAAGAAGATCTGATAAACAAATTGTGACAGCAGCTTAACGTCACGTAATGTTTCACTACAGAAAACGCTGAAATAACGTTAATATATGTTACTATATGATAAGCGGTAAAATATGAACGATTAAATAGATAGATATGAATTATATTTTAATAACGATCAACAATAGATTTTCTTTATGTTCTTTAAATCTTTTCTCGAATATTCATTAAACCTTTTTAATCTTGAAGATCCGAAAATGTCACGTTTTCGACCAAAAAAAAGGGGTTTCAATTTTACGACTTGAAAATATTCGGAAACAAACATATGGTATCATAATTCCGGACCGCGGGTCTCTGCGCCTTTCTGGCAATAAAACATGAAATTTACCGATAGGAAAAAAAAAAAAATTGTTATAGAAAAATGTAAAAATATTAAAACCGAAAAAAAAGGATTCTGAAAAGTAGAGAATGTTTTAAATAATTAAATTTTACATTTTTAATTGTTTAAACAAATTCTCATAAACAATTGTACAGATATTTAAACTTTTATCAGAAAAAATGATTTAGGAAAGTGGATGTTTTAAATAGTTATTTTCAACATTATACATTTTTTAAAAATTTAATTGTATAAAATTTAATTGTATTATTTCAAACATTCCCCACTTACCTCAATCTCTTTTTCTGATGAAAGATTTAATATTTGTCAATTTTTTTATAACAATTTCTCTAAACAATTAATTTTTTCGACAATTTTGCATTCTTTATAGGTTTTTCCTATCGGTAAATTTCATGTTTTATTGCCAGAAAGGCGCAGAGACCCGCGGTCCGGAATTATGATACCAGATGTTTGTTTCCGAATATTTTCAAGTCGTAAAATTGAAACCCCTTTTTTTTGTCAAAAACGTGACATTTTCAGATCTTCAAGATTATAAAGGTTTAATGAATATTCGAGAAAAGATTTAAAGAACATAAAGAAAATCTATTGTTGATCGTTATTAAAATATAATTCATATCTATCTATTTAATCGTTCATATTTTACCGCTTATCATATAGTAACATATATTAACGTTATTTCAGCGTTTTCTGTAGTGAAACATTACGTGACGTTAAGCTGCTGTCACAATTTGTTTATAAGATCTTCTTTTAAAAATTTATTTGTCCATTTGTTCATAACAATTTGTTAAAACGACTAATTTTTTAAACAATTTATAATGTAAAATTTAATTATTTAAAACATTCTCTACTTCTCAAAATCTATTTTTTTGATAAAAGTTTTAATATTTGTCCATTTGTTTATAACAATTTGTTTAAACAATTTATTATGTAAAATTTAAATATTTAAAACATTGTCTACTTTTAAGAATTTTCTTTTCTTATAAAAATTTATTTGTCCATTTGTTTATAACAATTTGTTTAAACAATTAATTTTCAAAACAATTTTTAATGTAATATTTAATTATTTAAAACATTCTCTACTTTTTAAAATGTATTTTTCTTATGAAAATTTATTTGTCCATTTGTTTATAACAATTTGTTTAAACAATTTATAAAGTAAAACTTAATTATTGAAAACATTCTTTACTTTTCAGAATTTTTTCTTCTTATAAAAATTTATTTGTCCATTTGTTTATAACAATTTGTTAAAACGATTAATTTTTTAAACAATTAATAATGTAAAATTTAATTATTTAAAACATTCTCTACTGTTCAGAATTTTTTTTCTGATGAAAAATTTAATATTTGCTTATGACAATTTGTTTCAACAATTTATAATGTAAAATTTAATTATTTAAAACATTGTCTACTTTTCAGAATCTTTTTTTTTAAATTTATTTGTCTATTTGTTTATAACAATTTGTTTAAACAATTTATAATGTAAAATTTAATTATTTAAAATATTCTCCACTTTACAGAATCTTTCTTTCTGATAAAAATTTTATTATTTATTGTTTTAATTTATTTATTCATTTATTATGCTATAAAAGGGCCAAATGAAATAATAAGGAGGGCTTGAATTTGAACGAAGCTCCGCGATTTACGACGAAAGTAGTAGGCTCGCCACGAAACAATGGAATTCAATCTATCGAATCTTGGTTTGATCCGATACGATTGAGCTTAGTCCATCGTATCGTGGTTGGACACGATACGTTTGAGCTCAGTCTATCGCATCGTGATTAGATACGATACGATTGAACTCATTCCATCGTATCGTGGCTTGACACGATACGATCGATCCCAGTCCATCGTATCCTGGCTTGACACGATACGATGGAACTCAGTCCATCGTATCGTGTCAAGCCACGATACGATGGAACAAGTTCCATCGTATCGTATCGAGCCTCAACACGATGGCTTCAGACGCATCATATCGTGGCGAGCTACGATACTACTCGACTAAGTCTATCGTGTTGTGGTTCGCCACGATACGATAGGATACAGTCACATCGTTGTAGATCGTGGGCGCGCCCATCCTTGGAAAGTACATTGTTCCATTCTGCATCTTATTCCTGATAAATCTTCAAATTTTTTAAAAATTCGTCCGCCATATTGGATCCGCCATTTTGAATTTTAAAAATCTAACTTCAGATTCGTAATCAGCGACCCAAAAAACCCCCAGATACCAAGTTTGAAGTAAATCTTCAAATTTTTTCAAAATTCGTCCGCCATATTGGATCCGTCATTTTGAATTTTGAAAATCTAACTTCAGATTCATAATCAGCGACCCAAAAAACCCCCAGATACCAAGTTTGAAGTAAATCCATAAATTTTTTTAAAAAATCGCCTACCTCTCAAAATCCGACATGTTTTTTGAGGTTAGAAAAAAATCCTGAGGTGATGGAGCAAAATGGACTTCGGATTCGTGTTCAGCGCGTCAAAATACATAGGGCTAAGGTATTCCGGTCAAAAGTACATGACACTTTTTTTTTTGTGGGGCTGTGTAAATTAATCTACTTAATTTCTACTGTCGCTTTGGATAGGTAAAGTCAGTAAAACTCTCAGGATTTCTATTAGTAAGAAATAATAATTAATATATTGTTCAAAAAAATAAGTGTACAAAAATATAATATAATGATATAAAATAACAGAGCAATAATCAAGAAATGAAGTTTAACAGTAGTAAAAAGAATAATAAAAGATTTTAACAAAATAAAAAATATAATAATAAAAATACAAATAAATATGCTTGAAGAGCCGGCGAAAAATAATTAAAGAAAATCGTGAACTCTCCTTCCCCTTATTCCAGGACTACGTCCTGCCAGAACTCAATTACATTCGGTAATTTCGGAATCCATAACAAATTGTAAAAAAAATAATAATGTAGTTTAAAAAATAAATCAAATAATATTTGATACAATAAGAATTATCCGGAATACTCGGTCACGGATTAAGTCGGTAAACTCCGTCTCCATTCAATATAAATTACGGACGAACCGCTAAAAAATATTGCCGCCGTCATTCAACTTGATGTTACATAAAATCGTCCATCTAGACACGTATGGTCGATTCGCGGTACGTAAAACGAAATTAATCTTCAGGTAGGACAATAAATTAATTAATTCATTTCTACGTTGATTACGCGCTACAGTCCGGTAAAAAACAATTTAATCTGAACGCGTAATTTCAGGTGCGCGGTGAATTTATTTGGAGAACAGTTAAACAACGCGGGTGTTCACCTAGCAATGTCTATTCTCCAATGACGTAGCACTGGAAAAAGCCCATGTGACAATCTACGTCAATGATTTGGCGCGGGAGATTTTAAAATTGTTTCGAACACTTTCCTACGTTATAAGTGTTCTAGCAATTTTCTCGAATTTCTTGACCATTCGTGATGGACCACGACGATGATTTATCGTGTCTGAGACTCCACGGTGAACCGTGACAAATCTCAGGACGATCCTGGCTAGAGGAAAGCAAAAAGGTTTTCCTTCGATTTTCCATTGATGAACCAATGCCAAAATCTCCAGGACGGTCTCCAGGTACCATTTCTTGAAGGACCAAGACTATGGTATCTGGAGGAGTCAGAGAGGTTTATCCCGAGATGTTCCTTGGTTCGCCCCTTGGGGCCGACTCCCCGATCTACAGGCGTGCAGGTCGATATATAGACGCGGCTCTTCCGGCGATGCGCGTGTCAAGATGGGCGGCTGTCTGGCAAATATTTCTGCTAGACCACGTTTTGACAGTTTAAAAATAAGTCGAGAGTGTAACTTAACCTCAAAGTTA
This sequence comes from Ganaspis brasiliensis, assembly GCA_037103525.1. Taxonomy (NCBI): domain Eukaryota; kingdom Metazoa; phylum Arthropoda; class Insecta; order Hymenoptera; family Figitidae; genus Ganaspis; species Ganaspis brasiliensis. The sequence continues at coordinate 886,396 of JAZKLR010000434.1, forward strand.
AGTTTAATTTATTTTTACTTAAAATAAATTATCAGTGTAATTTAAAAGTCAAGTGTAATTGTGAAGTTCGTCACACAATAAATAAACAAATGCCAAGAAGTATTATTTGTTGTAGTATAAAAAACTTACATTTGCCTTAAAGAAAATTAGTATGAGTTAAAATGAAACTTTTTATTATAATATTAATTACTTAATAATTATAGAAGTCGTTTTTCGTAAGTAGTTTTTACATTTATCACAATTTTCATAATTATATTCTTAATTTTTGTTTAATTAGTGAATAAACTCAATTCATAGAGCGCAATGAAGCTAGCGACCCTCCAGCCGCCAGCCACCGCTAGCCAGCTGAAGATTCCATAGGCATCGCCACGTAATGTGAACACTATAGGCCCGGAGCGCTATAAACCGAACACACAAATAAATATACCCATGAAAATTTTATTATTATTCCTATCACATTCACAACAGTCAACATGACAAATATAGTTCAATAAACCATTAAAATTATTAACAATTACTAAAAAAATTAAAATATAATTAAATATTATTTCTATAGTAATGTTTTGGCTAAACTGGGTACCAGACTATAAAGATTAATAATTCCATTATTAACGCATCGGAATTTTATTGCGAATTATTCCCTAAATATTTACGGATGTTAACAATTTATTTACATGAATAAATATTGTTATTGAAAATTGTTAGAGTGGCTTATATTTAAATTTTGATCTTTTGCTGGCAGGCGGCTGGGAGCTGCTAGCATTTTCGACTAAGATACTATTAAAAATCGCAGCGGAATTTTATTGCGGAATATTTCCTGAACAATTCTAGATGTTAAATATTTATTTTAATAAACAAATATTGTCATTAAAAATTGTTAGTGAGGCTTATATTCAAATTTTTATCTTCTACTGGCAGACAGCTGGGAGCTGCTGGCTTTTCGAATCAAACAGTTTTTTTATTAATAATAATAGATTTTAATAATAATTTTTAATTCTATTAATAATGTATGATAAACATAAAAATATAATTTCCGAAGGTGGTTAGGAAATATTCTGCAACAAAATTCCGCTGCGTATTTAAAACATATCTTAGTCAAAAAGGCAGAAGCCCCCAGCCGAAGATCAAAATTTGCATATATAGGCCACTCTAACAATTTTTAATAACAATATTTATTTATGAAAATAAATCTTTAACATCTGGAATTGTTCAGGAAATATTCCTCAATAAAATTCCGACGCGATTTTTAATAGTATCTTAGTCGAAAATGCTAGCAACTCCCAGCCGCCCGCCAGCAGAAGATCAAAATTTGCATATAAGCCACTCGAACAATTTTTAATAACAATATTTATTTAAGGAAAATAATATTTAACATCCGGAATTGTTCAGGGAATATTCCGCAATAAAATTCCGCTTCGATTTTTAATAGTATCTTAGTCAAAAATGCCAGCAGCTCTTAGCCGCCTGCTAGCAGAAGATCAAAATTTAAATATAAGCCACTCTAACATATTTTAATAACAATATTTATTCATGTAAATAAATTAATTGTTAACATCCGTAAATATTTAGGGAATAATTCGCAATAAAATTCCGATGCGTTAAAAATGGAATTATTAATCTTTATAGTCTGGTACCCAGCTTAGCCAAAACATTACTATAGAAATAATATTTAATTATATTTTAATTTTTTTAGTAATTGTTAATAATTTTAATGGTTTATTGAACTATATTTGTCATGTTGACTGTTGTGAATGTGATAGGAATAATAATAAAATTTTCATGGGTATATTTATTTGTGTGTTCGGTTTATAGCGCGCCGGGCCCATAGTGTTCACATTACGTGACGACGCCTATGGAATTTTCTGCTGGCTAGCGGTGCAGGGGCGGCTTTAGGCAAAGTGTTCGAGAGGAGCGATATATGAGATAGAAAGAGATAGCACCATAGTGCTATCTCTCTCTCTCTCTTATACAAATATAAGATTCTCGGGGGGTGGGGGCGGTCGCCCCATTCGTCCCCCCGTAAAACCGCCACTCTAGCGGTGGCTGGCGGCTGGCGGGTCGCTAGCTTCACTGCGCTAATTCATAGATATATTACAATATAAAATTGATTACTTAATAATAATAGAAATCATTTTTCGTAAGTGTTTCTAAATTTACCGCCTTTATCAAGTATTTAGTATTTGCCGACGTCATGATTTGGTTACGTGGTCGGGGGTTGAAATAAGAGAAACTTGAAACGATAGTACCTTGAAACTAGAGACGTTCTACTGTACCCAAGTACACAACCGATGTCTACTTCATTTCCTATCAATTTTTTCAGTTAAGTGAACCTCAAAATGTGAAAATAAATCTTTCTGTATAACCTAACATAAGTTTAAATGTTTTAAATATAGGGACCAAAACACTCAAAACAAGACATTTAGTTTTGCAGTATCAGTATGTTACTTTATTTAGCGTTGTTTATTTTCACACTATGAGGTAAACTTCCTTGAGAAAGATAACCGGAAAATAAATGAACATCGGTTAGTTACTGGGGTAATTCTAAAAAGTCAATTTATAAATTTTGAGGTTATCTTCCCTGTACAAAGCAACTGAAAATGATCTAGATATCACGCTGGTACTTGAGTATTTCAGAGAAGTAGATTTTCACATTGGGAGGTTAACTTCTCTGCGGAAGTTGTCCGGAAATTACCTAGGCTTCAATGAAGTACTTGGTCTTTCAGAGATGTCGATTTCAACATTTTGTTGTTGACTTTCCTGAAGATGTGGTTCGTAAACGACCTGGACATCGGTTGAGTACTTCTGTACTTCAGAGAAGTCAATTTTTACATTTTGAGGTTAACTTCCCTGAAGAAGTTGACCAGAAGAGACCTGGACATTAGTTAGGTTTTAGGGTACTTCTGAGAATAAAGTTTTTTAATTTTGTGGTTTACTTGCCTGAGGAAGTTGAACGGAAATGACCTGGACATAGCGGTTGAGAACTTTTTTACTTTAGAGAAGTCGGTTCTCACATTATGAGGTTAACTTTCCTAAAGAAGTTGACCGGAAATAACGTGGACATCGGTTGGGTACTTGGGTACTTTAGAAAAGTCGATATTCACATGTTGAGGTTAACTTCCCTGAAGAATTGGACTGGAGGTGACCTGGACATTGGTTGAGTACTGAAAAGTTGACAGTCTCAGTCTGTAATTACTGCACGCTGAAAAATAGTTGGATACCTGCACCTGTCTCTTGGATGGGACAGCTATTTTTGTTAGACTTTCCAGCGCCATCCAATTAGATAAGTGGGAGAACTATTTTTGTTGGATGGATAAGAATTGGACTTGTCAGCCAATTTACAAAGGTCCACGAAACAATAAAATGGATACATTACCTAATTCTACTGTATAAGGGTACCTTTGAGTTAGTCAGCGTCACATGCTCTTTTACATACTTTTAGGTTCGTTGATAATAATTAACAGTAGCAAAACAAAATTGTCAATGATTCTAAATATTATTTATTAATAAAAATTCAAAACAATATATTATTTTATTTAAAATAATAAACTATGTATTGTTTTAAAGCCAAGTAAATATTCAAATTAAAATGTTGTTTTAACACAAATTAAGTTCTATTTGTCAACCCTATAGGGTTTTAGAATTTTATTTTATTTATTTCAATTTTATTCTAATTTGAATATTTACTTGATACCGATAGAAACTCACTAGAAAATCATAAGAAGCTCACTGGTCCAGTGAGCTACTAGCGCATTGGGGTTAATTGCTGTACTCAGGCCAGGTCAAAATTTTTTGCCCCTTTTGAGGTAGGTAGTCCTTTTAAATTTAGTTACAAAAGAAACTAAAATTATACACAAGCCATCTGTGGCTCTTTATTATTATTATTAATTGATTTTATTGTTTATAAATTACATAATATTTTAGTAGTATACATTTTAGAAATTTAGAATAATGAAATAATTAAATTTTTGTATTGCAGACCTCAAAAAGTAAAAGTAGACAAATTTCAAGTAATAAAATGATAATAAGTTGAAAAGTGTAAGCTCAAATGACAAAAGATTTGGAAATCTATTGTTAAAGCAGGGATCCGTTTTAAATCTCTATGTCTATTGCTACCCTAGCTAATAATTTTTGAACCCTAATATTTTATGACTTGGAAGTTTTTGCAATTTAATTAAAATTATTTAATTAAATTATTTATTTAATTAATTATTTAAATAAAATTTAATTAAAATTTATAATTAAAAAATTAAGAATCTGTGATATTTAACAATTCCAAATATATAAAATTTATTGTGATAAACTTTGTAACCGTACTCTCTCTAACACACGCAACTCATAGCGACAATGCGTGCGAGAGAGAAAGGTTATGTGAAACAGACTGACTTACCACAATGGCCGATGTCCGATCTCGACTCGCAAGCCTTACGCTTTTAGCTTGCGAGACTCCCGCGAAGCCCGTTTAGATTTGTAACTGCGCCAGGTGGAAAATTCCACCCGGGCTCTTCCGAGATTGAGATCCCCTGGCCACGGTACCGGCCGGCTAGCTCTTATCCCACGGCGTGCACCTTCTCGCGAACGAGAGAGAGAGAAAGAGATAATCGAAACACAATTTGAAATCACCAAACACTCACGCTTTACTCCGGGTGACCACAGTAAAACAACACGAGTTAGTTCAATTAGTTTTAATAAAATTGTTACTAATAAAGAACACGATTTACAATAATTAAAAGAAAGGAAAATAAACTGAGCACCTTGGCTCAACACATCCGCGACCGCGCACAATAATGCTCTGCGAGCCACCGATTCCGAACTTGAGAAAAAGACTAACCTTCAAGCCGTCGAAGGAACTCACGAGCTCCGGACATCCTGTTTTCTCCACTCTTAGCTGCATCAACTCCACTTATTTAACTAAATCGGCCTCGAGAATTTAGGAAAGTGACGGGCACTCTTCACTTGTCGGCATCTCAGTACACACTGAGCTCTCCAGGGCCCGGCGCACGCAACGTTGGTTCATGCGCTTGCCAGTTGGTGCCCCTGGTTTGCTGTTTAGTCCCGTCCGCTGCTGACCCCAAGCGGTCACTTTCGGGACTAACTGTTATTTTACGCCGTCTACTTGGCCAGATGTCAACAAGGTTCGATCAGCTGGCCAACGATCGCTACATCGACCGTCCGGATCCTCTGCGTCGGCCTCTTGGTCGTGGTTCGGGTGTCGGGTAGTGTAGTGTTTGTGCCGATCGGTTCGCGGACTGTGCTTCGCGTCGGTAATTTACAAGTATTAGTGAAAGTATCTGTTATTTTTGCATCGTTTTTTCGAGAAACAAACAGACGATTTTACAAAATATCAAGAGTTAGTTAATTTACATAAGATCAACATCGGCAAACAAATGGTAATTTGTGTTGAGTGCGTATTGAGAGTGTTTCGCGGATTTTGTTCTTTTAAGTTTCCGTATGCCCGGCGATCAGGTGAGGTTAGCTTTGTCGAGATCCCGGAGGTTTGATTTCCAACGTGTGTTTTCTCAAAAACCACGTTACAACTCCCCCGGACCTAGTCGAAGCCTACCCGCTCTTGCTTATTCGCGTGACTCTAATCCCGGTCTCTTCTCCCATCCGAATCGAAGGCCCATTTTTCCACTCGGCTCCCTCTAACGAGCAGAAGAGCCGTACCACATTATTGCTCCGTCGTTTATCTCACAAGGCCTAGGACTCACCAGCCTGACTCTGGCTTGACTCTAGTTTCACTCTTAACCCAGACCGTGCTGTCCACTTACCTCTTTGTCACATCCTTGTGAATTTTCCCTGACCTCTGAAACTCTACTCGAGTTCTACGCTCACCTAGGAAGGTCCTTGAAACTAAAACTTGAAATTTGACTAAACTAGGTGGTCTCTGGAGCTAATCAACCCCCCCTGTTTCTCAGTAGCTAATGGGTGGGTTCAATGATTCTAACTCGACATTTACATTAAAAAATATAAAATTGTTGTTTTATTGTACACCCCCCGCACACGCACGTGTCAGTGAGGGGGGTGACCTTAGAATAAGAATACAAAAATACTTCAAAAAGAATTCAATTTTTGCCGCGTCGACGGGTCCCACGCCCTGCTGATTGTAGGACGATCTCTTCCTTCGATTCCGACGTTTCCTCGGAAGACTCGCCTGCTTTCTCCAAGCTCGCCAAGGGCGCTTGTGCGATTTAAGCGGCTAGCGCACGCCGGAGTTCCGCTTTCGCCGCCGCCTTCGCTGCCATTGCCTTTCGGCTCGCCAGGGGTTCTGGCTTTTGGGATGTTGGCCCCTGTTCCTTGGGCCTTGTTTGTCCCCTTCGAATTTGGAGCGCGGCCTCTCTCTGAGTCAACTCTTGCTCACGACGCTGTAAGGCCATTTCCCTCTCCCGTTGGCGTTCCTCTTCTTCTTGTAGGCGGAAGTTTTCCTGTTGTCGGCGTCGGTACTCCCGTTGGCGGGCCTCCGCCTCGCGTTCCTACTCATCTCTTCTGAGGTGGGCGTTTCTAGCCCAGCGGTTGCGTTCCTCTACGCGGCTACGCTGGGCTTTTTCGACCTCTTCCACGGGTTTTTGACGCCGCGCCTGCTTTTCGGCCTGCTGGCGTTGTTGCCAGGCGCGCTTTTCCTCGACCTGCCGTTCCCGTTCAGCCCGTTCGCGACGAGCCTCCTCTCGTCCCTGCTCTGCAGCTCCTTGTCACTCGGCTTGCCTCTTTTCCTAATGTGTTTAGGAGGCTTGTTTATTCGGCTCCGTTGGGGCTAGGCCTGTCCTTCTCCTCTTTGGGCTGCGGCTTCGGGTGGCCGGATGTGACCCGCCGGCTCCCACCTTTCTGCCTCTCGGGGTCTCTATCTCACAGACCCTGCTGCTTCCGGTGCATAGCGAGGACCGGCATCTCCTCCGGCCGCCTGGCGCTCCTCTGGGTCTTCCCAACGACCTCTGTCGGATCCCTGCTCCTCCGCCTTCAACAACTCAACTCTTTGGAGGGCCCGTTGGAGGTCATCGATGGCCTCCTGTTTTCTTTGTGCCCTCTCTAAGAGGTCTCTCTTTTCGGCTGTGGAAAAATGTACCATTGTTAGGACTTTGATTACAGGAAATTTCTCTCTACTAGGCTCTTTGTTTCCCACGTTGGGGGTGACTAGTGGATGGAGTGGTGTCACTTTCATCCCCTTCACCCTCTTCCCCTTCCCTAGGTTCTTGGTCACGGTTTGGAATGAGGAGTTGCACAGGGAACCTACCTAATCTTCGACCTTCCGTTGTGCCTAACTCGTAGACGGAAGGTCCTACTACCTTGATTACGATGTACGGTCCCTGATTTTTGCCCTCAAAACTACGTGTGATTCCTTTCCTACCCAAGGACGTGACTTGGCCTTTGCGCATGACCTTATCTCCGACCTGAAAAATCGCGTGGCGTCGACGTCGATCGTAGTAGCTCTTTTGTTTGTCGAACGCGTTTTCGTGGTTCAAGGTCACGAGATCTGGTAATTCCTTAAGTTTTAACATTCTTTCCTGCCATTCGGTTGGATCTGCCGGAACTGGATCGACCGGCTCTTCGACTTTTCTGAGCAAACTATTGCATGGGCGTGGCTCTCTAGCGAGATTCAAGTAAGTCGGAGTAACCCCTGTCGTACTATGTACCGCTGTGTTATAGGCAAACCTGAAGCCCTTTGAACGCTTGGTTTACGTATTCGGTTCCATTGTCCGACACTAACACTTCTGGAGCGCCCCAGCGGAACAGTATTAGATCTTCAAAGGCCTTTATGATCGTTTCACCATTGGCATTCCTCAAGGTTGTTATCTTGATTCACTTTGTAAAAACGTCTTCAAACACCACACAATACTCGTAGCCCAATGCTGTCTTAGGCAACGGGCCCATTACATCGGTCGCGACGACTTGCCAGGGCTACTGCACAACTCGCCTTCCCATCAAACCAGCTGCTGGTCGTTGGTCAGCTTTTATCCTTTGACAGGTGTCACACGTGCGCACCCACGCTCTCATGTCGCGATACATGCCAGGCCAGTAGTATTGAACTAAGGCTCTTCGATAAGTCTTGTCGATTCCTAGATGTGCGGACTGTGGATCTAGGTGGGCCTCTTGAAAGACATCTGGTCTTCTTTCAGTAGGGACCACCAACTTCCACGCATCTAGGTCCTCCATTACCGAGTCAATAAGCGGATTTGGCGAATAGCGATAAAGCATGCCGTCATACACTTTCTAGCCATGAAACTTTTTGGGGGTTTTCAGTACTTCCTGTCTGCGTCGGCTGTACCAATCATCTTCCACCGGGTCTAAGGCAGCTATTAAGATGGCCATTTCCTCCTCATACATCCGTGAAAGGGCGTCCGGAACGAGATGTTCGGAACCTTTCCGGTGGATGACTTCGGAGTCATACTCGTGGAGGTCTAGGGCCCATCTGGACAATCGACCGGTAGGATTGTGAAGATTGTGTTACCAGCGCAGCGAACTGTGGTCAGTGATGACCGTAAAATCAAAACCCACCAAGTAATGGCGGAATTTTCGCACAGCCCATATTACCGCTAGGCATTCTTTTTCGGTAACGGAATACTTCCGTTCGGCTTCCGTCATCGTCCTACTCGCGTAAGCAATTACTTTGTTTCGTCCGTCTTGCTTCTGAGAGTGAACCGCTCCGACGCCGAAGTCACTCGCATCCGTGTGAAGATCGAACGGAATCTCAAAATCGGGATAAGTTAAAATCGTCGATGTCGTGACTATCTTTTTTAGTTGCTGGAACGCATCTTGCTGGCGATTTTTCCATTTCCAGGCAACGTTTGTTCTGAGCAACGCATTGAGAGGTTCGGCTACCGTTGCAAGCTGTGGTATAAAGTGACTTTCATTTCTTTCATTTCTCGGGGTCAACTTTTTCGTTCTCGAGAAATCCAAGGTAACGAACGGTTTTTCGTCCGAATTCGCATTTCTTTGGATTTATTGTCAATCCTGCGCCTTGCAATCTTTCCGCGACTCAAGCTATCCACTCTTTATGCCCCTGGAACGTCTCGTTTACGATTACGATATCGTCAAAATACGCGTAAACGTTCGGCTCCATCTCGGGACCTATTAAAGATTCAACGAGTCGCTGAAACGTGGCTGGTGCCCCATACAGTCCAAAGGGCATCCGGTTAAACTGGAACAACCCCATCCCTGGGACTGTGAAAGCCGTATACTCCTTGCTGTCTTCTGCCATGGGGATCTGGTGATAGCCCCATTTTAAATCGAGCGTTGTTATATACTTCGCAGCTCTCAATTTTTCGAGGATCATGTCTTTCTTGGGGAGGGGGTAGGCGTCCTTTTTGGCCACTTTGTTCAGTTTCCGGTAGTCTACGCAGCATCGGTAAGTCGCGTTGGACTTCTTGACCATAACTACCGGGCTGGACCATCCGCTTTTGGACGGCTCTATTATCCCCTCCGCCAACAGTCGCGCTGTCTCCTCTTGCATTGCGGCCAGGACCTTAGGCAACCCCCGATAGTATCTTTGCTTTATCGGCGGGTGTCCTTGCACGTCAATGCTGTGGACAATTTGATCCGTGGCCGGAAGTGATGGTGGGGGTGGCTTAATTACACGCGACAGGAGTTCATCGAGCTCAGTTCGTTTGCCCTCTGTAAATCGCTTAAGCCCGCAGAGGAAATTCGAGTTTAGCGGCTCACCGCTGTTTTCCTTAACCTCTGCCTCCACCCCTGTTTCGGTATAGCGATGGACCACCTCTGGATAATCCGACATAAACCAAATCCTATTCCGGCCATCGTGTACTATCCCGAACGTATGGATGAAGTCTATTCCGAAGAATACCTGTTCTCCCATTCCTGGGACGATGTAGACTCTCATCATACGGGATACACGATCTATCTCGATGGGAAGTAAACAACTACCTTGAACTGACCGTATGGTACCATCGGCGGTGACGACCGATTTCACCTGAGTCTTCTGTATCGTCGCTTGGTACCGCTCAGCTATCGCTAGGCCTATTTCTCCCATGACAGTTCGTGAGGCACCACCATCGATCAAGGCTTGGACATCTGAGGTATTACCGATCCGTGCAGTCGTGAAGACTCGCATGGTAAAACCGTTGCCCTTGTCCGGTGGTTCCAGGACCCTTAATCGCAATGGTGTCTCTTCTTCTGGAGTAACGATCACTTCTGGCGCACCACTTGATCGCAGGATTTCCAGAATAACCTGGTTCGTTTTCCATGGATCCTCCCCGTCCTTGCTCTCGATCCTGTCATTAATCACAATAGTGTCTTTGGCTCCTCTTGGCTTCTGAGCCCTTGTTTGATATGACGTGGATGGTTGAGCAACGTTATGTTGGGAGGGATTTTTGTCGCAAAAGGTGTCTGGGTCAGTCCGGTTCTTTACCCCTTCCTCAACGACTGCTCGAGTTACACCCGGGTCCTGTACTCGAGCTTCTTCTAGCGGTTCAACTAGCCCTCGTAGAGTCTCTTGACTCGTGTCTTGGTTAGCTGGACTCGCTTGAGCCACGTTTGAGGAACTTGGGTCTGGCTGCTGGGGAAGAGATGCGACCCTTACTTCTTTCCCCGCTCCTTGTTTCCGGACACGGATTACACTCTTTTGTCGACACGCCATCTTTAACGCAAAGCATTCAGTAATCTTTGCGGCGTGGTTTTGGACAACCTCGCTGGTAGTGTCCTTCGGCTTTACAATTGAAGCAAATCACTTCCGGATTCTCGCCAGAATTTGAAGTCGATGCTTGCGGTTCACGGCTTTCTTTTTGGGCGGAGGTGCTTTCTTTTGTTTCGGCTTGTTACCCCCCGACTCACTTCAAACCTGGGCTTTCCCGGCGTTCGAGACGCCTATTACGGCTACTAAAGCTTCAAATTTCTTTGACAGCTCCTCGAACTGTTTAGACCATTGTTCTTTTTCCGGTTTCTCCGCCACTGCTGCTATCGCCGGAGCCTTTTTCGGTGGCGGTGCCTTTCCCTTATACGCGAAATCGGGTATCAATGATTTTTTGGGAGGAGGGGGAGGAGTATGTTCTAGTAGGGTCTCGGCGACCCGCTCATACTGACCGGCTAGGACGGCTAGCCCGTTATAATTCGCAAAATTGTACCTAGGTATTGCTCTACGGAACTCGGGCCCCAGATTTTCGTATATGCGGTTGAGCTGTTTCTCCAGAGGCAGTTGTATCTCAGACAACTGGAACAGCCCAAACATGCATGTCAGGAAGTCTGTCGCAGACTCATCAGCTCCCTGCTTTCTGAGTAAGATCTCTTCCATAAGCTTCTCTTGATACCCGGGATTTCCGAATCTGGTTCGGAAATGCAGCTTAAATTGGTCCCAGTTGTCCCACCGTCCCTTGTTTTGGCGAAACCAGTGGTATGCATTGCCGTCCAGAAGAAAGGGCATAGCGAGAAGCAACTCTTCGTCGGTAAGGTAGGCACCAGTCTTTCAATCCTCGATCCTCCATAGAAACTGGTCTATGTTCTCGCTTTTTTCTCCGTTAAACTTTAACCTCCAAGCTCCTACGACCTTAAAAACATCGCGTTGGGGCCCTTGGGGTCTGGGAGACATCTGTCCCCCATTTTGCCCTACGCCGAATGTGGATGCGTCAAATGGGTTAAAGTTCGATGGATGTTGGTTCCATTGCGGCCCAGCTGTCGAAAATGAACCTCCCCATTGCTGGTTATCCGGACCGCTTTGGAACCCTATCGATTCTTGAGGAAAACCGAAATTGTTCTGTCCGTAAGTTTGCCTGTTCGAGTTTCCGGTCCAACTAGGTTCTGACCGGAAGAACTCAGGCCCGCTTTCAGAGGGGAAACACGCTTCCGTTTGGTGTCTCGGTAGCCCCAGTGTCGTCGCTATTCTCGAGAACCATTCTTGCGCCTCCCCACTCCTCTCTGTTCCCGCCCCCCAACTTTCCCTTGTCACGCTTGTTGGGTTGACCTGCGAAAAACAAGTACGACGGATTGCTTCGGGCGTCAATTGTGACCTGCCAACCCAACAAAGTCGTTGACTGTCCAAAAGGAGTGTGTGTCATTGTCTGGGTGGTTTGTCGCGTATTCGTTAAATTCTGTGTTTGTGCACACATTCCTGGGCACGTTTGCCGGTAGTTATCGGTTTCCTCTAAGTGACTCTGTTGGGCCCTCCAGTGGCTGTTTTGGCTCCAGTTCAGTCCACTGAACTGGTAGCGCGAGCTGTGCACCGAGGCTGTGGTCACTATAGGGGGAGCTGTTGTCGTATTGCGCGTATTCCATGACCATAAGGTACTTGTGGTGACCCGCTGGCCCACGTTACTACTGACCTCCGTCACATTCGGTACAGTATTTGTTACTGTAGTGGGGGTGGAATTCGCCGAAGACGTCCCGGATGAAGCTTTTTGCGCCCTCTCTAATTCTGTTTTTAATTGCAGGATTAGTTCTTGCTGGCCTTTTACCAGCTCCATCAAGGACTCAATATTATTCGCTGAATTATCCCCGTTCGCTTGGTCTGGGTTGCCCGAGCCCGTAGCGCCAACTCGCGACCGCGTGTTTACATTATCAAAGTTGAAAGTGTTTCCGAGTAGTGGCGGTGCGAAACTCACGGATCTTCGAACACTATCGGCTATCGTCCCCGCGGACGTGCTGGGCGGCAACCTCCAGGCCTCATTAGAAGACAAAGAACTATCCCCTCCTCTGTCATTTCCGGTTTCCCGAAAACGGGACCATCGCGTTGCGTTGGGGTGGGAGCCTGACTCGTGGTCTGTCGGTGCCTCTTCTTCGGGTTCCCATGGAGCTGTCATGTCCCCTCCCCTTCGGATCACGTACCGACATAACCTGTCGCGCAGAATTTCCTCGGTTTTCGTCGCGTTTAACCCATATTCTACAGCCGCGGCCCTTAGTTGCGCCTCTGTACGAATTTACAACCACCTTGGCATTTGTGCTAGTATTTCCTGTAGGGACAATTGTGCAAAGCGGTTCCACAATTCTTCGTCCCTCTCTGCTCTGCTTTCGCCACCATTCGTATTATCGATCTCTGGTGGTGGCGGGTTCCCACTATCACCATTCCCTTTTTGTTTGTCTTCTGAATTTTCTCCTGTACCGGTTCCCAAAGGATTCATTTTTGGATCTAAATATCTCGAAAATAGGAAAATTAAGAAAAATTTTCAATTTGGGGCTTAATTTACCGACTATAAAAAATCCCGGGTCTTAGGAACTTTAAAAACGCAATAGTTAATAAAAAAAAATTAAAGTTTCCTAATCCGTTTAATTCTTCTCACGTTCTTTCCCAAAAATCCGAAAATTGGCCAAATTCTCGAAACTTCCGAGAAAAACCGGTTTTATTTATTCGTTATGATCAGCTGACCCTCAATTTCATTGGTTTGCACGAGAAATACCCCAAAATTTCCTATGATTTCCCAAAATTTCCTAAAATTTCCGAAAATTACCGAAAATTACCAAAAATTTTCTGAAATTTCCAAAAATGACTCAACTTTACCAACAATCCTTTTTAGTTCCCGAAAGCTTCCCAAAAATTTTCAAAGTTTCCTAAAATTACCGGAAACTTTCCAAACTTCTCTTCGTACGGTAATTTTTCCCGAGAAATATTCCGAAAATTTCCCATGCGTCTATTAAGTGTACTCGAGCGTCCTCTAGTAACACCCTTATTTCCTAGGAACTTCCTAGGGATTTTTGCGATGACTATTTCCGGTTGGTCCGTCTTTGTGACCTCTCCTAAAAAAAAAAAAAACAATATCCTTGAGACTCAAAAAAAAACATAAATCTCAAGACAGGTATAAGAAATAATTAAAAACAAACATTTTTCATGCACATTTTCGAATACTACAATAGTTATTTGTATGGCAAGGGCGCAAAAATAGGGGGATCGAGAGTCGCGTGAAGTTTGCCGCACGAGCGAAGCGAGTGTGGCAATCACACGGCTCGAGATTCCCCTAGTTGCGCCCATGCTACACACACTATTTTCTCTAACACCTCGTGTTAAAAACACGTGTTTTTAACGCACATGCATGCAAGAAAAGAGCAGAGGACTCTTTCCACGCGCACTTTACCCCATGAACACTACTCTTTAACAGTGCTGTCAAGTTCGGATACACAATATTATATTAGAGTTAGAAAATATTGGGTTTTTGAAGTTGGTAGCACTGTTCAAGAACAGCGTTCACGAGGTAAGGTGTGCGTGGAAAGCAGTCGTCTGCTCTTTTCTCGCATGCGTGTGCGTGGAAACACGAGTTTTCAAAAAAAAGTAGTTCTGGGTTCACAAATATAGCAATAAATTAATAGTTTTTGCGGTTTACCGTGTGATAGAATTGGAGGTTGAAATGCTCTGTATGTTTCAAGAGGTATAAGTTCCAAAGGTTCAAAACTAGTATTTTTGACATTTTTCTGCTGACTACTACAAAATGGCGGCCTAGCACGGTACATTTCTCTGTGCAGATTGTTTTTCAAAGTACATAACGGTTATTTTTCTCATCATAAATCATTTGAAAATGTTGATTCACAAGAGGTGCATTATTTATGGCATACACAAGGCTGTGAATATTTTTATAAATACCAGGTGGAAAAAAGGATACTGTTGGCTTTAGCCATTCACCATGTAAAATTTCATAATCAGGCTCTTTATTAAATGATTGGCAATTGTCAAAAAAAAAGTAGAATGCTTTTTAATTTTTATGGGTAATCGATATTTTTCTAAAATAGAACGACCATTGAGTTCCTGATTTTCAGATTCGTTGAAAAAATCATAGGTTTGTTTTGGTATAGCTGTTTTATTTTTCTGATGTGCTGATAAAAGCACTATTCTATTTTCTAGTAGAGGCGCAGTACGTATGTGTAAAAAAGATCGAGGAAATTGAATTTCTGTAATTGCAACAGACCATCTCCTTTGTAATCGTATTTCTTGAAGTAACTGAGTTGTAAAATTTGTAATGGAGTTATCCAGAAAGTGTTTCATACTACTATCACTAGGTAGAATGACGTAAAATTGATCTTTATTCATTGTAAAGATTTTAAATTAGAAAATGGTATCCAAGAGGTAAATTTGGCAGGATAGGCAGTCCACTTTACAAAAGCTTGTTTTTTAGAACCACGCCCTCGTATACGAATCACTTTTACAATAACGAATTCCTCATTCTGTAAATCTTTATGTTTAACATCTGCTAATTCTTGCTCGTAAAAAACACCATCAATTTTTTCTCCCCCTAAACTCTTAGTGCATAGACAGTAGGTGAATACACTCTCTAATTTATGACACGTGTAATAATAAATAATTCTTCAGTCCATCCGGCTTGATAACCTTTCTCAAAGAGACCTCTAGCACGACTGATACGTACTAAATCTTCGACGCTGTATTAACATCATTTTACAGCATATCTTTCTTTTGGAAATCATTTTCGGATATTTGCATAAGCTTTAAATAAATTGTGTATAGAAACGTCAGATGGTCGCATATTAGTACTAGAATGATGGGCGTTATTATAAACTGTTACTGTTTGAAGGCACACTAGAGAGCGTTTATTGCTTTTATTGAGAATTTTTCAAAAGCATTTTTTACTTCTATGGCTGTTTTATTACGTAATGGTTCAACCCATGCAAATGTGCTTAAAACATCAATTACAGCCAGTAGATATGCGTAATTATTATTCTACTTTTTCAAAAGTATCAATATTATAGAAGGCACGAGGAAAGCGTCTTCTTGTAGGCCTACGTAAATTATAAGCATCTTCTCCTTTTAACCAGTCCACAACACTTTTTTTTAAATTTTATTACGCACTAAGTTAACAAGTTTATTTACCCTTGAATAGGAGGCAGGATGCGCTAGATTGTAGTAAATTTTATTAAGATTTTCCATTCTTTTTTATTTTAAAGAAAGAGAAAAAGGAATTCAACTTTTATTTTTAGTGTTTTTATTTTCTTCTTCGTTACCTGTTGACCATTCAGTGGTATCATCATTTGTGATAAGAGACTCATACGTATTTAAATTTTGTTGAAATTTCTTTTTTGGATTTTTTTTAACTTTCTTTTTGGAAAAAGGTGTTGATTTTCTTACAGGTGTGTTTACATTAGGAGTCGATACTTTTCAATACTCTTGATTACCAACAAGTTCTTTCGGTATATTAATTTGTTGTAAAAATTTCAAAAAATTATTTCTGCCCTGTACTGTGGATGATTTTCTGTATCTAAGAGCATCATTAATAAGATTAATAATGTTTGCACCTTTAATACGATACCAATCGATAAAAACAGTTTCTTTCCTATCCCAGTTGAATCTTGATTGAATATCAGAGCTTTGTAACTTTTCCAATAAAAGAGTACCTTCATTTTTAAATGTTTTAGGGATAGTAGCTATTATATCCTCAACAGGTAAAATATTATCATCTAAATATAATATACTAGCTTTCGAATTCTAGTGGCGTGCCATCATCCGTATTTTTTGATCAAACGTATTTTCTGACAGAAAGTATTTTTTGACAGCATACATTTTCCGACAGAAAGTATTGTTTGACAAAAATTATTTTCATGCAGAAAGTGTTTGAAACAAACTTTTCTAAGCAACATAATTCTCTTCCAAAAATTATTAAATTCTAATATCCTTTATTGAAAACTTTCGATTAGCACATATTTTCGATTTCTTTGAAAATTCGTTACTTACGTATTTTTAAGTGCTAATTACGAATATTATAATGAAAATTGGCACCAATTTTATTATAATGAAAAAAAAACAAAAATCTACCATAATTTACATTTTTTTCTGTTATCTACTGAAATATTCTTAATTTAAAAAAATATTTTAAACAAAAATTGTAGATCTTATAAAAATACGCATTTTATACGCTATAAGTTTTTTTATCAAAATAAATATTCTTCGAGAAAAATAGATAAGATTCTATAACGCATATGCATGTACTGGTTTCAGAGCAGGGTATGTATAAACCGGAAGGTAAATTTTTCTATAAAGTTGGGATTGGTTTTACGAAATGAAAAGTATCATAAAAGTTGTAAGTCAAGTTTTCTACATTGTTACCATTGGGTCAAAGCGTTATGAAGAGTTGGGTTTTTCATAAACGGATAAGATTAAGAAAAGGTTGGGGTGACATTATAACTGTAAATTTTTTTAAACGGATAATCATAAAAATTGTCAAAAAAAATGTAATTTTTTAAACTGATACAGGGGAGTTGGGATGCTATAAAAAGTGGAACCCCGATTTTGATATAATTTAGAATATCCTTTATTAAACTTCACACCCCAGATAGCACCCGAATTTCTGGAAAGTTTCCTGGAACTTTTCCATTTTAAGGTCTGAAATTATTAAAGGAAGTCTTCAAGAAACTTCCTGCACATAGCGAAACATCCCCCTCCTGGAAAGTTTCCCTTGGAAACATCCCGGAAACCATTCCTTGGAATCTTACCGTAAGCATCCCTTGGAAACTTCCTGGTAACTTCCCGGAAACATTTTTTGAAAACTTATTGGAAAATTCTCAAAAACTATCCTTGGAAACTTCCTGGAAATTTGCCAGAGACTTAGTTTGGAAACTTTTCTCAAAGATCCCTTGTAATCTTCCTAAAAAATTCCTTTGGATACTCCCCTAAAACATCCCTTGCAAACTTTCTGTAAACTTCCCGGAACATTCATTGGAAACTTCCTGGAAACATTCCTTAGAAACTTCCTGGAAACTTCATGGAAACATTCCTTGGAAACTTATTACAAACATCTCGGAAATTTCCTTTGGAACCTTTCTAAAAATTTCCTGGAAGCCTTCCTTGGAATTTTCCCAGAGGCTAGCTTTGGAAACTTCCCGGAAACATCCCCTGAAATCTTTCCGAAAACATTCTTTAGGAAATTCCTAAAATTTTCGCGGGGACTTCCTTTGGAAACTTCCAGGAAACATCCCTTGGAAACTGCCTAGATACTTCCCCGAAACTTCCTTTAAACACTTCCACTGGTAACATCCAGTTATTTTTTTTTAACTTAAATGATAAATAAATTTTTAAAAAAAAGATGCTAATTTTTGTTCAGAAAGCTGCCAATTTAACAGTAAGATGTACTATTAAATAATTAACAATTAATTTAATTTAAAGAGATTTGATATGAATGATTTTAAAAATTACAAAATCGTGTATTACCAAAATCATTTATTATTTAAATTAAAAAAACAATAACTGCAAAGTTTCAACGGAAGTTTCCAAGGAAATTTTTTAAGGGAATCTTCCCCGAATTTTCTGAGAAGTTTCTAATTGAAGTTTTTGGAATGTTCCCAAGGGAAGGTTCCTAGAAGTTTCTAATGCAAGGTTCTCGGAAGTTTCCAAGGAAAACTTCCTTTCCCTTGGAAGAGGAAGGAGGATATTTCGTTATGTCCAGGAAGTTTCCTGCAAACTTCCGCTGAAAACTTCCGACCTTTCTATGAGAAACTTCCCGAAAATTAAGGTTCTATTACCAAAAAGAATTCTCACCAAGAATTCTCTACCAAAAATATTCTCACATGTAAAAGAATATTTTACTTTTCTATGACTTTTCTATTTTTTTAAAATTACATGTTTACTCTTTTTTTTTAACTTAACCTTAATTTAAAGGGATAAAGGATGGGTTGGAATGCCATAATAAGTTTAATTTTTAATAGGTGCACCGGGGGGCTAGGTTGCTATAATAAACTGAATTCTTTTTAAACTAATACAGTGTTAGGGTGTCATAAAAAGTAGGAACTATTTTTAAATCAAGATACATAGATATAACATTTGTTTCAATCATCAGATTATTATTGTTCATTCCTTAGGAACAATATAGCTTACTATAAACAATTTTCATGGTCGTTAACACGTTTTTGTATTTTTTTTTAGAAAACTATTAACTATTTGTAAAAAATATCTACAACATAAAATGTCTATTTTTATTAGATCTATAACTTTTGTCTAATTAATATTTTTGACAATCCTTTTAAATAATATTTTAAGTATTTTATGAGATTTAACAAAAAACCGTGAATTATTATAGTATTTTTTATGGTTCATACCATCATAACAAAAGTTTCGTTAATTTTTACTATCATTTTCGTAATCAGCGCATCAAGATACATAAGTATACCTAGTTTCATTAAAATTATAGGTATGTCGTCTTCGCCGGAAGTACACCCTTTACTTGTTTACTGATATATTTTATAATATTTTGTACATATAATTGTGCAAAAATGATTTTTTATGTTAGGCTCTACAATGCCTAATTTCTATTTTCAGACTTTAAGTTAACAGCTTGATTATTATTAACAAACTTTTTTATATTTTAAAATATTTTCTGAAAAGAACTGTACAAAACTAAAATTTTGTATTTTGTGCCTTATAAGGCCCAATTTTTATTTCTGATAAAATCCGAGTTAACGAACTACAATACACACCTATACCAAGTTTAACTGCAATTTTTTTCATTAACTAATTTTTCATTTTTTTACCTAAAAAAATTCAGATTTAAAAAATGATATTTTCTATTGTTTCATCTAAAATTGATTTTGATATTTATTTTTTAAAATTTATAGACAAATATGTTGTTAGGAACATAAAAAAAATAATGCAAAAATATTAGAAGTAATCTAACAAAAGTCAGTAATCTAAAAAAAATTGAGGTTTTTAATTTTTTTTTGTAAAATTCTTATATTTTTCGTTCTAATATAAATTTTTGAATTTTCTAAGTTCACAAACCTAACTTGGGTCAATACCTAATATTCCACAAAATTTTGTTTAAATCGGTCAAGTCATTTAAATGTGATTGTATGTGTGTACGTGTATGTGAAAATGTGACTTAGTTGTACATCTCAGCTTCTAATAATCTTTTCTGAATTTGTTTTTTTTTTACAAATCTAAGTTAAGTAAGTGTTTAATACTATGCCGAATTTAACATAAATCAGCCAAGCCGTTTTAAAGTGATGCCCGGACAAAAAATCGAGGACAGACAGACAGAATTTTTGTTGTTGCATTTTTGCGATCATTATCACTCAAAACGAAAAAGTATGTAAAATTTTTTGAGTTTGGTGCAATGTACAGACAAAATGTTGATTATATTTATATAGATATATATGTATCTGTATATATGCATGTCTTCTAATTATTTTTTCTTAATTTTTTTTTATAAATCTAATTTGAGTGATTTACAATACTCTGCCAAATTTCACATGAATCGGCTAAGCCATTTTAAAGTGATGCCCGGACAAAAAATCCTGGACAGACAGAATTTTTTTTTTTGCATTTTCGCGATCCTTCACACTCAAAACAAAAAAGTATGTAAAAATTTTTGAGTTTGGCGCAATATACAGACAAAATGTTGATTATATTTAAATAGATTTAGATATTCTGCTCATTTCTGAATCAAGTTTACTCAAGGTATTTCCTGGTGTTTGCGTGGTTGATAAAAAAGGATTTATATCATTTTTAAGCGGATTTTGTGTTTGTTGTTGCTTTTCAATTTGTTTTAAGCGATCGTTAGAGACAAGAACCATTTTTCTATCATGTTCTATTTCAATAGATTTTTACGATGACACTGCTGATGCTGAAAAGATACCTGAAAGTAGAGACCCTATGATAGGCGCTATTAAAAGTGGTAAAAAACCGTTACCCTTTTGAACAATAAATTGAATTTTAGTTTTCCATGTACACTTTTTTCAATTAATTTTCTTAGATTTTGTCTTTTTTTTCTAAGTTTTAATTTCTCACAATTCTTTAGGGGTACATTTCCATGTAAAATAGTTAAAGCACATTCACAGATACATTTTATAAGCTTAACGTTGGCTTGATTAAGAATGGCAGAACGTTCCTTAGTGTCTAAAAGACTCAAGGCACGCAACGCTGCAACGTTTTTGTCGCCTATAATTTTACGAGTTTTCGACTTCATTACAGCTGCATAACTGGCACACAAGTTTTACTACTATTGGATTTTATACCTTTTAATGGTATATAAACATAGTGGTAGGGGTCGGAAGGAAAAATAGCTGTTCTGAAATAACAATTGTCTGGTGTTGTTTGTTTAAGATCGAAGAGTAAATAGCCGTGTGCTTGAGAAGTGGCATCATGGTAAGCCTCTTGAACAAAACGGGAAATTTCAGGACACGCTTGTATAGCCAAATGTTGAATTTGTGCTCTATCTCTTGGATTTTAAAAAACAACTATGTAATTAGCAATCAAAGAAATATCACGCTGCCCATGGCCTTGATGAAAAAGATTTTGTGAAATGAATATAACATTTAAATTTGTATGGTGACTCCCTTTCGTAAAAAGATCTATAATTGTATTATTCAAAGATTCTCGCATAAGATCGTCAATGATTATTAATTTTGGACGTGTATCGTTTGAATAATCGGCTGCTTGTGGTAAACCTTCTTTAAATTAAATTTCTCGGCCATACTCCGCATAGATTGTTTGCCATTCTAAATAATAAAAATAATTCGTTTAAAAATAACATTACACATTAAATCTCTATTTTGTAAAAATTTTCTTACAAAAAAAGTCTTGCCACAACCTGTTGGACCACAAATCTCAGAAGTAAAAGGATGTTTCCAACGAGAGTCCATTTTTGCAATTACAAGTTTAAAACAAAATTAATCTTTTTATATAACATAACAGAGTTCTTTAACGCATGCGTAAAATAATTTTAAAAAACTAGTTCAGAACCTCTGTCAGAATTGTAAAATAAAACTAGCTAGTAACAAAGAATCAGTTTGCAATTTAATTGTAGCTTGTAACATATAAAATCGCTAGCAGTTTGTCTTATACCGCTCTTCCGGGTCGCCGCCGCTGCCGCCGCCATTATTTGCTTTTGAGAAGTGGAGTTTTCTCTTGCCTGTAGTATGCTTGTGTCTTGCATACACGGTAAACCTATATAATACATAAGTTAGGGTTTAGTAAAATGTAAAAGATTTGAGGATCTGGACCAATCAGATCATTAGTCACATTGGAAAGAATTTTTTGATTGGACTATTCATCTGATTCTCTCATCCAACACAGTTACTTCACCCTTATGTTTCTCTTTAAAAAATAACTTTTTTCTCTACAGGAATTAAAATTAAATTCATTATAGATACCGCACAAAGCAAATTTTTTATTGTTTAAGGTACCCGCACACCTCTTGGCTGCTGAGAGAGTGAAGGGTCCACACAATACAAATTTTTATCGTCTGAACTCTTCACTCTCACACGTTACCATGGTAACTCCTGCAGGCAGGCAGGCAGCTCCAGACGTGTGAGTTAGGGTGCAGTCGCAGGCGAAGGATTAGAGGATGAGGGGTAAATAGAATAGGCCAATCAGATTATTAGTCACATTAGAAAGTATTTTATGAATGGCCTAATATATAACCTTGATTCTCTCATCTACCACATATTACTTTACTCTTATGTTTGTTTTTAAAAAATAATTTTTTCTCTACAGGATTTAAAATTAAGTTCATTATAGAAATAATTAATTAAATTTTTTTAAGTATGGTATATTTGTATTTTTAAAAAAAATGTATTTTGTGGATTAAAGGTTCCATAAAACAAGGAAATAAAATAAAGTTATTTATTTTATACATTATAATTATTATTTTTTTATTTTTCCATATTGTCCATAAAATGCTTTTATCGTAAATTTCGTTAGTCAGATTTTTTATTAAAAATTAGTACATATATACATTATTAGGAATTATATTTTACTTTTTTAAAAAAAATAATTACTTTTTTACAATGTTTAAAAAACCTTATTCTTTTTAAATAAATGTTAAATATGATGTAAAATTTTTAATTGAAAAAATATTTTAAATTTTGAACGTATTTTTTATACGTTATTTTTATGTTACAAAAAACTGTTTAAAAATTTATTTTTCTGGAGATGAATTTGGTGTCTGGTCCCAAGGTATAAAGACATCGTTATTAATCAGTGCATCATGGGGAAAACAGTCTATACACTTATGCTGTGGACAATCGCCGACTTCACGCCTCAGTCCCAAATTTTCATAAGATTCCTCGTTCATTGATACTGTTGCTGAAACAAAAAATTCAATTATTTAATCTATTAATTACAAAATTTATACTTTCTTTTTAAATTTTTTATGTTTTCTACGAACGATTAAAAACTTTTCTTTTTTTATACAGACCACATCAACAGGTAGAGAGAAAAGATTTCCCAAAAAATGAGAGAGAGATATTTTTTCTTTTTTTTTACTAAATTTATAAATTTCCAATTATTATACATAACCATACGGCACAGACTCCCCTACTGAAAAATCCTATATAGGATCCTACATTGGATCCTATATAGAATCCACGTCCTATAGGAATCCATGTGGATTCTCATAGGAATCTATGTGGATTCCTATAGGTCGCCTATAGGACACGTCCTATATAGGAACCTATGTGGATTCTCCTATAGGAATACATGTAGGATCTCATATAGGATCCTACATAGGCGTCCTAAAAAAATTTTTGTAAACCCCCCTACATAGGATCCTACGTAGGTTCCCATATAGGATCCTATATAGGATCTTTTATGGGCGCCCAAAAAAATTATGTACACAGAATTAATTGTTTTTTTTTAACAACTTTATTCAAATATACATTAAGCACCATTATAAGGACGAAAAATATTTACTGCGCAGGCGTAAGTATTGTAGAATACGTAAAAGACGACTGCGCATGAGGAAGGGGTACAAAAAAATTTTTTGGGGGTACCCATTTAGGATCTTATATGGGTTCCCATATAGGATCCTATATGGGAACCTACGTAGGATCATATGTAGGAGGGTGTACAAAAATTTTTTGGGACGCCTATGCAGGATCCTATATGGGATCCTACATGTATTCCTATAGGAGAGTTCACATAGGATCCTATATAGGACTTGTCCTATAGGCGACCTATAGGAATCCACATAGATTCCTATGAGAATCCACGTGGATTCGTATAGGACAATACCTATATAGGATCCTATATAGGATCCTACGTGGATTCTCATAGGAATCCATATGGATTCTATATAGGATCCTATGTAGGATCCTATATAGGATTTTTCAGTAGGGTCGTAATTTTCTATGCACCGTCTTTTATTATTAACAGGTTTACAAATTTTATTTTCTTTACATGTCACTACCTCGTGATATTGCGTTCGCCGAATGACTCGAGAGGAAATATTCACAGATGTCTGTGTTTAATTAACAACCATTTTTTTTATTCTATTAAAATTTTTTTTTTGACTATTTTCATAATTTAATGTAAAACCTTTAACTTTACTCGTATAATGGTTGTTACCTCTATTGTTAACAAATTTATATGCGTAACATTTAGGCCCACCCGAAACAAAACTTAGAACAAAACTAAACCCGAAACAAAATATGGGCATGGTAGTTATATATAACTACCATGCGCATATTCCATCTCTAACTCATCCGTCATCTGACCCAAGTATCAGCCTATTACGGGTTTATATTCACTTCTATTGTCTATGTGATCTATATATATACATGAATCCGTGTCGTAATATAGAACACGTTTGTCTAATTTTTCGAGATATGAGTAGATTTTCAACCTTGCTTGCGATGTTACATAAGCAGATATTATCACATTTATGAACGAGGTAGGCTGCGATGTGCCCTCTTAATTACCATATTTGACATACAATACATCATTGTAGACAGGTAAAATATTGTGAACAACTTTTTGTGGATTACAAAGCAACTCCATTAAACGCTGTTGTTCTTCTACAATTTCATTTTGAAGTAAATTTTTTTTGTCCAAATTTACCCCAAAATGAATTTAAACATAATTTAGCAACAGATCTAAGGCAAGGGTTTTTCACTATATTACTAGGGTGTTGCTTGGACATGTCGTCTACACATTCGACAGGCCAGCCACCAGGCTTCTGTTTCAGTTGAAACCACATATTTATGTAATCAGCAAAGAGACCGCCTTTTTGAGTTTCCGAATCATATTAAACAATTTTGTATTGTCATACTTCAAAGACTTTAATCAGCTTATAGCCTTTCTCAACTGCTTTTTTCAACTCTTCAGAAACCCATGTACCTTCAATTTCACGTACTTCAGGCTCAGGCTCGCATTCTGTCTCTTGCAATAATTAACAACACGTACGACATAATACAAACATCAGCTTTGAATGCATGCGTATAGGCAAAACAATATGATATCATTTTTTTGGTGGTAAAACACAACATTTGACTAAACCTTCAATGGTTGAAAAATTTGTCAAATTTTCACCTAACAATTTTTTGCATTCATCACCAATGAAAAGCTCAGGGTGATCTACAGGAAATTTGCCTGTTTTATATATGTAAGGGTATAGTGAACAAACATCTATATAAAATATTTTTTCACCGTCACTTACATCATAATAACAGACAGTATTACCTGTTCGACCACTAAAAAATGCATCTCTAGGGTTTAATTGTGCTTCTTTAACTATAACATTATTTTTCAAAAAATTTTGCAAATCAAGATTTTCTTTTGTTAATTGATTAAAGTCACATTCCAACATTTCTCTTACACGTATCCCATTGAGCGTAATTGTTCTGTTTTTACACGTGTACGTTCGTACCTCGTGGCAGAGTTGTCTCTATTTCCAGATTTTTAATCTCTATTCAAAGTATAACATTTGACACAACCATGCCAGAAACAACCGTGAAATTCTAAAACATGTCGAGTACCCTCATCTTCATAGTACTCATATACCAGTTTTCCTTCCGTTATTCTATATTCGCAAGATCTACCGGCCAGTGATGCAATTTGGAGTCCGGAATCCACCCCCACTCTATAGGCTCTTGCGCTGGCTTCGAGTCTCAAAGCTACCCTCTCCAAGCGTCCACCTTGAATGTATGGGTGGCCTATATGTGTGAGCAGCTGCTGTGCGAGAATCTTTTTCGAGCTCTTGCCTCGATTTTAAGTTTGTAGAGAGACTCGCATTCTGGTGCGCGAAATTTCGAGAAATTCAAATCCACAATTGAATTTATTGATTGAAATTTTAGTATCCAAAGAAATTGTTTTATGTAATTGGAAGTTTTTAAATAATTGAAGTTTATTACTTACTATTAAAATATAAACAACTTGTGGTTCCTATCATAATTAAAGTTTAAAACAATTTAAAATCGTGGATATAAATAGAACGAAGTTTAAAAAATTTTATTTGTACCTAAATGTATAAATGATTAAAATAATTTGATGTTTAGAAAACATTAAATATAAATCTTAAGACTTTGAATATATAAGAATTTGAATTACTTTTATTTAAGAACACTGAGAAAAAAGATTTCTTTTCACAAGAATAAAATTATGTTTACATTGATTGCATTGAAAGAAATTGTTTTTATGCTTGTTTCAAGAATAAGATATTTGACGTAAACTGTGGTCTGCTTCTGTCATGCGCAAAACAATTTAACATAACCTCAAATTCTTGAGTTGATAATATTTTGTACTAGGACAGATTATAAGCATAATTCATAGTTGATCCAATGCATTTCTGCATTGGCACAAGAGAAGTTTTCTCTCACCCTAGCAACAGTATCGGATTGAATTCCAATCAGTTTGAATATGTTTTAACCTGAATTCATCCGGGGCATTCCGAAATTTGTTTCCGAGCTAATCAGTTTTTATCCGAATCTAAAAATGGATGTCACTTGACAAAAAATTATTTCCGAATCATTCCGAAATAATCCGTTTTAAACCGAAGCTACATTTCAATCCGTTTGAATCCCGTTATTTCATTCCGAATCATTCCGAATCTATCCGTTTCAATTTTACTCGGGTTTATTTGAATATGAAACGGATTGATTCTGATTGATTCGGAATGAAATAACGTGATTCAAACGGATTAAAAATTAGCTTCAGAATGAAACGGATTAATTCGGAATGATTTGGAAAGAAGTTTTTGTCAAGTTACATCCACTTTTAGATTCGGATGAAAACTGATTGGCTCGGAAACAAATTTCGGAATGACTCGGAAGAACACTGATTAAAAGTCAATCCAATACTTTAGTCAGGGTAGTGAAGGTTTTATCGTAAAAAGAATTAACATTATCATTTTAATCAAAACTAGTCCACTACTGGTAGATAATGGTTTTATAATTTAACTACATCATTATAAAAGCATTATCTACCAGTGAACCAAATTGGATTAAAATGGTAATGTTAATTCTTTTTGCGATAGATCATCCTTACAGTAAATTGAAGTCAAAATTTCGTTAAAAGTATTTTAGGCATGAAAAAATTAAAATTAGGATTGATAGAAATTTTGAAGAATAAAAATTTAAATGTATTAAATTTTTTAATAGGCAAATAATTCCATGCATTTACTTTTTATTAGACAGAAAGTATAATGACATTTTTGCCATTTGTAGACGTTATTTTGTTGCTTAGTGTATTTTCATACCATCCGTGGGAAAATCGAAATAGGTTTTTTTGAGTCTTTGTTTGTTGCTTCTTTCTTTTTTGCATCCATGCAACAATAATATTTTTAATATTTTCAATATTTTTGCTGAATACAGAAAAAAATATGATAAAAGAAAGGTTAAAATAGTGTAAATGTTGAGATTCAGACACTTAATATTAATCAAATTAAACTTTTTTCCTCACCACCTTAGAGGTAAAGTTAATGGCGTGTTTTTACCATTTAAGGAACATATTATTTTTTCTATTAAAAAATTACGTATTTGAATTTAAGGTACGTATTTGAAAGATAGAAGGAAAAAATTATTTTTAAATTCTTAATATACAAAAAAAATTTAATATAAAATTAAAAAAAGTTACGTTAACAATAGTTTCCTCAAAAAGCATAACCATTTAAGGGCCAATGTCAATTTATATTAATAACAAAAAATTTAAAAATAAACAATTGAAAACTTAACATTATATAAAAATAAATTATACTTGCAATAAAAAAATATAATTTTACATAAGAAATAATAAAATATTGGCCATTAAATGATAGTGGTATCCCCCGTAGACCTTATCCACAGTAATTAAAATATAACAAAATTAATAAACTTTAAACACTTAACTTCGAAATTTTCACATCTACATATTGATTTATATATAAATTTAAGAGAAGAACGTTTTTGAGATCCCAGCCTCTCAATGAGTGAAAATGTACAGAAGACCTAACAACGAAAAAAGAAAAAGTCATAAAGTTTTTGAAAATTATTCCTCACTAGATGCGTAAACTTTAAGCTTCATATCCTTATTAGCTGCATCGGGTTTTTTATAAAGAGAAATTAATTCATTAATTTAATGTGCTGGTCTGTTATCTGCATTGTCTGTGCTGTCTGATGATTTGACCGTAATTCAGATCGAATTACGCACACGGAATTCATAGTGTTATCACCTAATGGATTTCTCTTAGGAGTTTTCACATCCTTCAAAATAGAGAAAGACCTTTCAGCTTCGGCGTTGGAATGAGGAAGAGATCTGACATAATTTATAATTAATTTTAAATTAGGAAATTTCAATTCTTCCTTGTCTCCCAAAGAAAGCAAGATTTTTGTCCACATATTATCAAAAGATAATTTGGACAATTCTTCCTTTTCTTTGGTAGCAATATCCAATAAACTTTGCCATTTTTTCTCTACTTCAAAATGAATGAGAGGTTTCCCTGTGTTTCGACAAGCTCTCCAAACCCAACGAAACGTTTCCTTTCTGTCGGCATATAATGCCTTTTGTGCCTTGAAGACTGACACAGCAGAAAGGAATTCGTCATCAAAAGGCAATCGATTTCTAATTTCCTTGCTTGCAGTTACATAAAACTGTAAACAATTATCATAAAATTCGTCGATCTCTATTTCCGTTATTTTTCCTTCATCAATTAACCCCCTTAAATACTCACGCGTTTCCTCCTCTAAATCTATTAATCTCTTTTCCTTTTGATTAATTGGATTTGAAAAGTCAAGAAATTTTATAACGCTCATAAAATCTTTTGGATTAAGAAGATCGCTTTTCAAAAATTTGTCAAGAATCCATAAAAATAATCTTATACTTAATGGTTGCAGTTCCTGAACCATGGTTTCGTGTTTTTGAAATGAAGAATTATAAATATTGAATACATGAAGAGTGTATTTCAAAAATAAGCAATAAGCTAAACTAAGAGGTTTCTCCATAATCTCTCTTATATCCTTTCCACAATCGTCCCTTTTTTTCTTTTGCGCTTCTTGCTGAAATTCTACTATTTTACAAATGCATTCGTACCGCACAAGCCAACGTGTGTTTGAATGCATAGGTAGTTTTCGAAAATCTTTTCCTAATCCTGCTACAACTTCTTGATAACTTTCAATGCGCTTCGCACTTTTATTAAGAAATGAAGGTAACTTCGTCACTAAACTATCGACATATGGAATCTTTTTACATGCGCTTTTTACGGTCAGATCTGAAGAATGATCTACGCATGGAAATACGAGCAAATTAGGATTCTTAGCCATAAGATGAGTTTTAAATGAAGATATACAACCTGTCATAACTGAAGCATTGTCACATGACATACCAATAACATTTTTCATTGAGATTTGCTTTGAAGTTAAAGCTTTCTCAAAAGCTTCAAAAATTTTTGGAGCAGAGCAATCAGTGGCATCTAGTCTAATTTGTTGCAGCAACTCTACCCTAATCGACAAATTTTTTGGTTCCACATATCTAACTAACACTGGAAACCACTTTTTCTGGGTAATGTCACTCGTCTCGTCTATATAGACAGAAAACTCTTGTTTGGCCAATACTTCTGCTAAGGAATTTGTATCTGTCTTGCAAATAACATTATTCCCTACCTTAGAAACTTTAGTGCGACAGAGTTTTACGTCTTTTAAGACAAGCGGTTCAATACTTTGAAAAAGTTTTAGCAATGGAGCAACTAAAACAATAGAAATATTATTATAAAAAAAAAAAAAGTAGAAATTCGAATCTCAGCTTCCTTTACTTTACGTAAAAAAGTTTTTGGCGAATCGTCAGATCTAATTTCAACATCCCTAACTTCATGTATAAAAGAAATTGAACCCTCGTTAATAGGAATGTTTTCTTCTGAAGAATTAAGAATCCTATTACTTTCATCAACAGTCGCTGCAACATCTTTATTAGAGACAGAATCAATAGAAAGAAAATTAATAGAAAGAGAATCAATAGAAATAGAATCAATAGAAACAGAATCAGCACAAGAAGGAGTTTGAGGCAAGTTTAAATTGACACCAAACATTTGCATTTTTTTAAAGAGATGGAGGTTTTTTTGATGTCTGGAAGAATTGTCATGGGATTCAAGTTTTGCTTTTCCTGACTTTAGAAGAATTTTACAAAATTGACAATAACATTTACTTTCATCTTCTACTCTAATTAGCCATTCTCTCCAATGGGGATATTCGTCGAACCAAGATTCGAGAATTGCAGTGATTTTTTTAGGACGCTTGATAGGTGGTTCTCCATCGCTCTGAGACGAATGAAGTTCATTATTTGAACTCTGATTCATTTTTCCAAAAAAACTTAAGAAATTATGTACGAAATAAAAAGAAAAGAATTTAAAAATCCGGAAAGGGATTTATTATTATTTGCAAAAGAATACAACCAACTAAAAAAATTTCAAAAACTGAAAAAGTACTACAAAAATTTTATAAATAATTAACAGAAATTAAATTGTTTGCTCAAAATTTTACAAACTGAAAAAAATTATTAAACGTTGCAAATATTCAAAAAAAATTATTTTTACAACCACCAACAAAAACTAGCGAAACAATTTAATAAATGGTTAAAATGAGAAAATGTAGGATTATATTCGAGAGATAAGCTAGATACGAAACGGAAACGGATAAAGTTTAAAAAAAATTAAGGAATAACTACAAAAACTTAGAGAAACGAAAGAAATGACAACAAACTACAAATCTACAGAAATTTTATAAATAAAAAAAGGATGCCTTTCTTGTGGATATATAAAAAATATATAAGTTCCAAATGAATTTTGAGAAAACCAAAATTAAACCAATTTAATGAAACAATATGTCAATAAAACAAGTAAGAGTAACATAAAAAATAATTCACTAAGAATTTTTATAAACAATTTAAAAATAGTTAATTATCACAAGCATAATAAAAAATAAAAAGTTATAATATTCAAATTAATTAAAAAAGAAATGTGAAATAAATTTTAAAAAATCAAGATATAACAATAAATTTAAAAATAAAAAATCAAATCTCACTTTGATAAATCAATGTCACAGCGCTCTTCTGTATTTGTTGTAACTGCACAGGTGATTACACGTCCAGGTATGAAAATACACTGAGCAACAAAATAACATATAAATAATTTATTCTTTCATGTACACCGCTTCGCTACATTGACCAATCACGCGCAAGCTAGGCAGTATCCGACAAATAGGAACGCCGCTTCATTGGTGCCTGGATTGGCTATCAATTTTGAAAAGCGGAAGAGAACTTTTTGAACACAATTTAGTTTCATTTATTAAATAATTTGAAAAGGTGTTTTAAATGGGAATATATTCCTGAGATATATTTAGAAAACCCGATAAACTCCAGAATTTTGGGGTTATGGAGATAAATGGTCAAAAGGAAAAATGTTTCCTTTTTTCTCGGTAAAATCAAGATTGACAACTATTGCACTCAAAATGTCAAAATATATACAAGGGTGATTGTCAAAATAAAGGAAAACACTTAGCTGAAAAGTGGAAATTTGATTATGATAAATAATGCGATAAATATTAATAGAAATCTATTCCATCACTCCTAAAATGAATAATTTTCGAAGGGATAGTTTCAAAAGCAAGAAGTAAATTAGGTATTTATTATTGAAATAAGTAGTAAGATTTAAGGTTAAATGAAGATTGGAAAAGAGGGGAATTTTTTAAAAAATATTGAAAAAGTTACCAGAAAATTAGAAAATGTAAAACGTTGTTACAAACAAGTCATCTCTGGAATTTCTATTACTATTAACTTTATTAAATATAATTATTTTCAAAACGGATAAAAATTATAAAACCATCAAAATAAACATTTTTAGAGGTCATGTTAACTTTTTTTTACTGATACTGGGTTTGTGCTAAAAATAATTAGAAATGGTTTTTTAAGTACGTACGGTTATGACTTTTTATGTTGTCAAAATTGAATTTTCAACTTTATTAAATTATAAGAAAGTAATAAGCTTTTTAATAAAAACTTTACAGTGTTCCTATGCCATTTTATGTGCTTAATTTGTGGGTAATTGTTAATTTTTGTTTACTGTTTATATTTCAATAACTATTTTAGCCATATTCTTTGAAAAATGAGATGATAATAAATATTTAAATACTAAAAGTGTTGGCTGGGACATGTACGGTAATGACGTTTGACGTGTTATCGTATTAAAATAAAAAAATTGGTGTATTATAAAATTAAAATTATATTAGCCCAATTATAAACATCAAAAAACCACACTTTTAGCCTGGAAAGTAAAAGTAAAAAGATAATTTATAACTATTTTATTCAACTGGGGCTTCAAGTTTTCCCGCAATTTGACAATCACCCATATGATATATTTTATTCAAAAATGGTTCTTTTTCAATTGCGAGAAACTCTAGAATTTTGAGGTTATTCCAAAATTTTATAGCAGAAAATTTGTTATTCATAATTTATTATAAATAAATACAAATTTCATTTATTACAAAATTTAATACCTTTAAATTTTTATTCTTCAAAATATCTATCAATCCTAATTTTAATTTTTTCATGCCTAAAATTTTCTCAGTGTTCTTTACTAAAAGTAATTCAAATTCTTATATATTCAAAGTCTTAAGATTTATATTTAATGTTTTCTAAACATCAAATTATTTTAATCATTTATACATTTAGGTACAAATAAAATTTTTTAAACTTCGTTCTATTTATATCCACGATTTTAAATTGTTTTAAACTTTAATTATGATAGGAACCACAAGTTGTTTATATTTTAATAGTAAGTAATACACTTCAATTATTTTAAAATTTTAATTATTTAAAAATCAATTTAATTTTTATTTATTACGAGCTTTAAATATTTTCAAAATCTAACAATGCATACTTAAATTATTTTAAACATTAACCATTATTTAAAAACTTCCAATTACATAAAACAATTTCTTTGTATACTAAAATTTCAATCAATAAATTCAATTGTGGATTTGAATTTCTCGAAATTTCGCGCGCCAGAATGCGAGTCTCTCTACAAACTTAAAATCGAGGCAAGAGGTCGAAAAAGATTCTCGCACAGCAGCTGCTCACACATATAGGCCACCCATACATTCAAGGTGGACGCTTGGAGCGGGTAGCTTCGAGACTCGAAGCCAGCGCAAGAGCCTATAGAGTGGGGGTGGATTCCGGACTCCAAATTGCATCACTGCTACCAGCAAGAATTATATTCTTTCCTAATGTATGTTCCATCCATAATAACCATTCTATAGCTTTCTTAGATTGATTATTAGATGTTGGATATCCTTTTATTGGAGGTATGCTTATAGTGTCTTTACACTAAAATTTTTTTCTGAACAATGTCATACAAGCCGAAGCTATTGTTACACATTTTGTGAATGGACAAAACCACAACGTTCAAAAAATATTTTTCTAAAAGACACACGAGCAAGACGTAAAATTGTGACATCATTATTGTGACACAATAATTGATCAATTCACTCCAAAAATTAAAAATATATTTCACATCTTTAGACAGTGGATCGTACCACTTGTAAAAAACTGCACTCTTTTTAGCATTCATTGTGTCTGGTACGTAAAAGACGGCATCAGGTATACGACCCTTATATCCCTCACGGTTGTCACTTTCACTGTTCTCAGGGATGTTGAACAATTGCGGAAATATGTACTCTTTTTCACAATATCAGAGAAACCAAATGCTTTAGGTAAATCCCTTAGTGGTAAATGTAATAAATTTAAGCTATTGACCGATTTTGTTTGGCCCATCTGCATTAATAAAATATTTGTACCATTCATTATTACAAAAAACCGTGTTTGCGCACCTTCTTTTTCCACTAGAAACTTTAATATGAATTGTGCGTCAAATGCTTTCGCATTGTGTGCTATACAAACAATACTCTTAAATGTTGTTTGTTTTTTCTGTCCGAAGATTGGCAAAATCGCAAACAACATTCGCACTACGGTAGATAATCTGTCGATCTCCACATTTGTCACAAGGTACATTACTATCTTCATTTTCTATGCAAATAATACAAACTCTTTGTACTACACACAAATTAGGCTTATGAATATTAATATCTGGTGTACCTTTCAGAATTTTATTTCGCTGGGTTTCAAAATCGTAAAACACGAAACTCGCAGGTTTTTCGTTTTTTTTATTTTGATATTTTATTGGCGCCATAAAAACCAGGTCCGTCGAATAATGTGGGTACGGTGGGTACTACTACCCACCCGGAACCAGACATCACTTTTTATTAACATAGCCTGTTTTCTATATCCCCAAAATTTCTATACTCATATAAACTTTTCTAAATCCCCTCCCTTCCCCTCCTCTGAGTCAACTACCCACCTGGATTGAATATGATTCGCCGGGCCTGATAAAAACAATCATGATTCTATTCGTGTTTACATAAACAAATCTTACAAAAACCGCGACCGCATTCATGATTGTTTTCGGTACCGTGATTAACCAAATAGTCACATCCATCGCAAATACGTAGTTTTTCGCAATTACTACTTTGCGGAGTAAAAGATCCTTTAAATGTATGTTTTTGTAAACAATTAGCTTTATGAAAATACCTTCTACACAGGTCACATTGAAATTCTCGATGTCTGCATCTTCCGTCTTTGTTTCACAAGGCGGTGATGACAAACAAGAATTGCACTTATTTGAACAAGTGTGACCTGTTGTGTTGTTTAAAGCTTTTATTACACGGCACACAGAAAAATTTTGTGCTGGCGAGTCCCTTTAAATTTAATATTGTGTCATAGTGTTTATCAGAGAGATAAAACATTATATGCAAATTATATATTTAACTGTTTCACCACTATCTGTTATTTCATGTGTGCCATTGTAAAACAATGGTTTTTTCCGTTGCTAAAAGACGTAAAATCATGAACGATTATGGCTACTCTTTCACGAGCATAATATTTTTGAAATTTTATAATCTCGTTTAAGCCGCAACCATCCTCAGGTATTTCCACACCAGCATCTCTAATAAGGGCTGTTGTTTTTTCTAGATGTGATTTTCTCTCAGGATACCTGATGGCCCATCTGGCATTCAGCCTTCGGTGGTCAAAGACGAAGATGGCTTTGAGCTATTCAAGGACAAAAAAGAGGCTCGCAAGCGCTACAAAGCCAAGAAAGAAAAGAAGCAAGCCGAAAAGTCCCAAAAAGAAAAAGCGCCTTTTCTGAGACTAAGGCAAAACGAGGCAGTCAGGATTTTAACCAAGGATCCTAATTCCTACGCTGAAATCCTAAAGGACTTTAAGAAGACCCTAAAGCCAGAGGACTTAGGAGCAGAGGTGCTAAGGACACGGAGACACCTAACAACGAGGTTCTCCTAGTCCTCAAAAAAGTCGGAAACACGTCCCAGTTTGCGGGTGCGTTGACCGAGGCCTTTCAAGAAAAGGCTACAGTCACGTCCCACAGTGGGAATATTTGCGATTTTTTGTGAAAAAATCGTAGAACTTTCGATAGAAATGAGATATTTTAATAAATCAAAAACAAAAAGAAAGCTTATTATCTATAGAATAACGGAAAATTAAAGAGAAAGCCATTAGGATTTTCCTAACCTATAATTAACGTAAGCAAAGTTGAATATTCATAGGTGAAACAATTATTTTCGCATATCCTGCTAGAATAAACGATAAATATAAGTGTCCCGAAGACTGAAATCCAAGACTTTATAATGAAAAATACGAATTGAGTGCTAACATTAAATAAACAGTACAAAAAGCAGGCGCAATGCGCCTACAATTGAGGGTTTCGTGGCTTTTTATTATTGATTTCAAACAAGTCTTACCCACACCCAGAAAATGGTCTCAAATTCAATACAAAAATCTAAGGTATTAATGTATTAAATAAAAATGTTTCCAGAACCAATCGGGTATTCCGTAACCTTTCGGGTGTTTTTCGGAACTATTCGGGTGTTTCCGTAACCATTCGAGTGTATTCGGAATCTTTCAGGTATTTTCGGAACCATTCGGGTGTTTCCGTAACCATTCGGGTGTTTCCGGAACCTTTCGAGTGTATTCGGAACCATTCAGGTGTTTCCGGAATCTATCGGGTGTTTCCGGAACCATTCGGGTGTTTCCGGAACCATTCGGGTGTTTCCGGAAACATTCGGGTGTTTCCGTTACCATTCGGGTGTTTCCGTAACCACTCGGGTGTTTCCGTATTCACTCGGGTGTTTCCGTAATCATTCGGGTGGTTCCGGAACCTTTCGGGTGTTTCCGTTACCATTCGGGTGTTTCCGTAACCATTCGGGTGCATTCGGAACCATTCGGGTGTTTCCGTAACCACTCGGGTGTTTCCGTTACCATTCGGGTGTTTCCGTAACCACTCGGATGTTTCCGGAACCATTCGGGTGTTTCCGTAACCACTCGGGTGTTTCCGTAATCATTCGGGTGTTTCCGTAACCACTCGGGTGTTTCCGTAACCACTCGGGTGTTTCCGTAACCACTCGGGTGTTTCCGTAACCACTCGGGTGTTTCCGTTACCATTCGGGTGTTTCCGTAATCATTCGGGTGTTTCCGTAACCACTCGGGTGTTTCCGTAACCACTCGGGAGTTTCCGTAACCACTCGGGTGCTTCCGTTACCATTCGGGTGTTTCCGTAACCATTCGGGTGTATTCGGAACCATTCGGGTGTTTCCGTAACCACTCGGGTGTTTCCGTTACCATTCGGGTGTTTCCATAACCACTCGGGTGTTTCCGTTACCATTCGGGTGTTTCCATAACCACTCGGGTGTTTCCGTTACCATTCAGGTATTTTCGGAACCATTCGGGTGTTTCCGTAATCATTCGGGTGTTTCCGGAACCTTTCGGGTGTTTCCGTTACCATTCTGGTGTTTCCGGAACCATTCGGTTGTTTGCGTAACCACTTGAGGGTTTCCGTTATCATTCGGGAGTTTCCGGACCCCTTTGGTTGTTATCGGAAGCCTTTAGGTGTTTTCGGAACCATTCGGGTGTATCCGTAACCATCCAGTGTGTGAAATATCGTCTTAATCTATGAATTCAATTTAAAAGACGTCTTAAGGTAGCAATAATTAAAGAAAAAATCGTTAATGGTTTCAAAGATATTTTGGTCTCAGATTCAATAAAAAAATCTAAGGTATATCTACCTTACCAATATCAGCATCAAAAACCACCCTTTAAAATTGCCACTTAATCATTAATTATGTGTTGAACTCCCTCTAGCACACAACCTAAAATGACAGCTATTGGTTCGTGTGTTTTCGTCTCTGTCCTTGACTATCACCCTCTCTCTCGCACACAACCTAAAATTGACAGCTATTGGTTCGTGTGTTTCCGTCTCTGTCTCTCACTATCACCCTCTCTCTCGGGCACAACCTAAAATTGACAGCTTTTGGTTCGTGTGTTTCCGTCTCTGTCTCTCACTATCACCCTCTCCCTCGCACACAACCTAAAATTGACACCTATTGGTTCGTGTGTTTCCGTCTCTGTCTCTCACTATCACCCTCTCTCTCGCACACAACCTAAAATTGACAGCTATTGGTTCGTGTGTTTCCGTCTCTGTCTCTCACTATCACCCTCTCTCTCGCGCACAACCTAAAATTGACAGCTATTGGTTCGTGTGTTTCCGTCTCTGTCTCTCACTATCACCCTCTCTCTCGCACACAACCTAAAATTGACAGCTATTGGTTCGTGTGTTTCCGCCTCTGTCTCTCACTATCACCCTCTCTCTCGCGCACAACCTAAAATTGACAGCTATTGGTTCGTGTGTTTCCGTCTCTGTCTCTTACTATCACCCTCTCTCTCGCGCACAACCTAAAATTGACTGCTATTGGTTCGTGTGTTTCCGTCTCTGTCTCTCACTATCACCCTCTCTCTCGCGCACAACCTAAAATTGACTGCTATTGGCTGTGAACGACGGACGGACGGACGGACGGACGGACGACAAAGTCTCACTATAAGGGTTTCGGTCCCGAACCACGAAACCCTAAAAAACAAAAATGAAAGAATCAATATGGCGACCAAAAATGGCATTTTTTAAATAATCGATGAGCTTGGGTTAAAACTTTTTTCTAGGGGGTTTTTTGGGTCGCTGAATCCGAATCTGATGTTTAATTTTCGAAATTTAAAATGGCGGACTCAATATGGCGGCTGATTTTTTAAAAATCGTTGACATTCTGTTGAAACTTCTCACTTGGGTGTTTTTGGGGTCGCTGAATCCGAATCTGATGTTTAATTTTCGAAATTTAAAATGGCGGACTCAATATGGCGGCTGATTTTTTAAAAATCGTTGACATTCTGTTGAAACTTCTCACTTGGGTGTTTTTGGGGTCGCTAAATCCGAATCTGATGTTGGGTTTTTAAAAATTCAAAACGTCGGACTCAATATGGAGGTTGATTTTTTAAAAATCGTTGACATTCTGTTGAAACTTTTTATTTGAGGGTTTTTGGGGTCGCTGAATCCGAATCTAATGTTCGATTTTTAAAATTCAAAATGGCAGACTCAATATGGCTGCTGAGTTTTTAAAAATCGTTGACATTCTATTAAAACTTCTTACTTGGGGGTAAGTTTTTGCGACTAACATCAGTTTGATACCAAAGAAAACAAATGGCAATCGATTGTATTTATGTTGTTTAATGTTAATCTGTCACTATTATTTTATAGTTTTAAGTGTTTTAATTTTGCACATATAAACCTTTAGACACATTAAAAACCAACGTAGGTAATTCCTTGAGATTTATACTAAAAATAATAAATGTTTAAAATGATTCTAAACAGGAACGTACAATTAAATTAAGGAACGTACACTACAAAAAAAAAATACATTTCACCCTTTTTGTTTTAAAATCAAATAACAAGTGTATTAGAAATATTAAGATTTTCACATATATTATTTACATAATTCTAATAGCGTAAGATTTAAAACTGTAATACAGTTAATATTAGTGTTTGTCAGTTAAAAAAATATTGTTCTATATGAGGTCTAAATTTAAAAAACTTTAAACTATCCGATTACGATAATATATTCAAGAAATAAAAATCTGACTTCAGATTAGTAGGTGACAGACTAAAACACCTTAAATAACAAGTTTCAATCAAATCACATCGATTATCAAAAAATTAGCAGTCACATTACCTTTAACATTTTACATTTTAGTAAATCTTGCATCAAATTTGTACTCAGCGACACCAAAAACCTCCAACTAAGAAGTTTCAACAGAATCCCAACGATTATAAAAAATCAGCCGCCATATTAAGTCCGCCATTTTGAATTTTGTAAATCCAACATCAGATTCGGATTCAGCGACCCAAAAAACCTCCAAGTAAGAAGTTTTAACAGAATATCAATGATTTTTAAAAATCAGCCGCCATATTGAGTCCGCCATTTTGAATTTTAAAAATCCAACATCAGATTCGCATTCAGCGACCCCAAAAACACCCAAGTGAGAAGTTTCAACAGAATGTCAACGATTTTTAAAAAATCAGCCGCCATATTGAGTCATTTTGAATTTCGAAAATTAAACATCAGATTCGCATTCAGCGACCCCAAAAACACCCAAGTGAGAAGTTTCAACAGAATGTCAACGATTTTTAAAAAATCAGCCGCCATATTGAGTCATTTTGAATTTCGAAAATTAAACATCAGATTCGGATTCAGCGACCCCAAAAACCCCCTAGTAAAAAGTTTTAACCCAATCTCATCGATTATTTAAAAAATGCCATTTTTGGTCGCCATATTGATTCTTTCATTTTAGTTTTTTAATGTTAGCACTCAATTCGTATTTTTTATTTTAAAATCTTGGATTTCAGTCTTTGGGACACTTATATTTATCGTTTATCCCAGCTGGATATGCGAAAATAATTGTTTCACCTATGTATATTCAACTTTGCTGACGTTAATTATAGGTTAGGAAAATCCTAATGGCTTTTTTTATAATTTTCCGTTATGCTATAGATAATAAGCTTTCTTTTCGTTTTTGATTTATTCCCACTGTGCGTCCCTCACAAACAAATGGACATCAGAGATCAGGGACCTCGGCGAATCAACCTCCAAGGA
This sequence comes from Ganaspis brasiliensis, assembly GCA_037103525.1. Classification (NCBI taxonomy): domain Eukaryota; kingdom Metazoa; phylum Arthropoda; class Insecta; order Hymenoptera; family Figitidae; genus Ganaspis; species Ganaspis brasiliensis. Next base: position 926,533 of record JAZKLR010000434.1, read on the forward strand.
GGATGTTGCTGAGGCCCTGACTGAAAAGCTGGGCAGTCCCAACCCGGAAAGGTCAGTCAGCATTGTTCCGCGATTCTGCGGATCAATGTTGGCGTTGATACGCCTCACAGTGGGAAGAAATGCAGTGTTTTGGACAAAATTCTGCTGACAACGCAAATCTTAACAGATTTTAACTTTTTTTATCTTGAAATTCTAAGGAAGGTTTGCGCTATAAGCCTTCACTGCTACAAATTTGAAATTTTTGCAACATAACCTTAAAAAATGAAATTATTCGCAAATAAATGTTTTTTTATTACTTGATCTTAACTGTTAATGCATACTGGGTGATTTTTTGTGTCACTCTAGTCAAATTTAATGTATGATTGTTGAAATTCAAAAAGGCAAATTCAAAATGGCAGCTAAAATTAGAAAAACATAATTATTTCTACCACACATGCACGAAAACCTCGTGTTTTCATTCGCCTTAAGCGGGGCAGAACTTACAGTTTTTAGGTTAGTGACTTTAGAGATAAAAAAACTTCCCAACAGTGAAAAAAACTCTCATCGCGCAGGCGATTTTATACAACCCATAGAGAGTAACACTTATTTTTGATGTCTCCAGACAATAATTTTGAAATTTATTGCAATTTACCATTTTTCCGCAAGTTTAAACTTGTCAAATATTATGAAATTGCTGAATTAGTTTTTTATCAATTTTTGTGAAATAACTTCAGAATTGGCAAAAAAGCAACGTGCAACATTGCCAGTATTTGAGTTTCCCATACCTTGTTTTACTACATCTACTGAGAGTGATAATTTAGATTTAAACAATTTTTGAATTTTTTTTTTCTTTCCTGCTTTAACATTTTATTTGCAGGTGTAGTCACTGAAGATTGTTTAAAATCCATGTTGTATGCGATGTGTAACAAATACTCCATGATGCGAATCCAACAATAAAGAAGTAATAGTCCAAATTTGTAGTATTCCTTTTTAAAAGTGGGATTTTTTACGTGAGTAAAAGTATTTACAAATTTGGGTCCTACTCCACAAATGTGACAACTGTTGAAACCTCGTTGATTAGTTAAAAAGTTACAAACTTTGCCGTCAATCATTGTACATTCTATCTTGAAACTTACTTCAAACTGCATATTATTTATGACAAATGTGTAACTTTTAACTTTTTACAGCATACTGATATAATGATTATATCTTTCTTTAGAAACAGAATTTTCTGTTGAATTAAACAAAAATTTTAATGCCAATATACAAAATCCTAGTAATTTAAATCAGAATTTATCTGCAACTGCACTGAGAAAATAAGTTGACTAAATATAACCAATTTTTGATTAAATTTAGCAGAGAGGGATTGTTAATATAGCACCTGCAAAGTTCTTTGTTTATTATTAGCAGATTAAATGCAACTGTTAACCTTGAAGTTTGGTTGTGATTGCCGGTATCTTGTGTGTTTTGTTCAGAGTCCCTTAACCTAAAAATTGGCTAGAGGCTTATTTTCTCAGTGTGGTGTGTCTAAAGTTGGTATTGGCGCAGGTCGTCCCCGATTACTTTACAATAAAACTTCAGCGAAAAGTAGAAAGAGACGAATCGACGAGACATTAGAAAATTGTTCTCCTCAAGAATTGGTTGGAGCGATAAATCGTAAAATAAGAAAAATTGATACAGTGCAGAAAAATTCAAATAGTGATCAATGTAAATAGGACGATAATAACAAACTTTTGGCTATGTATATCGACATAGCACTCACAAAACGAAAACATGAAAAATTACGAAAACATATTGAAATAATAAACAAAGATAAAGCGTATCCTCCTTATTCTGCTATTGTAAAAGCCAAAAATGGTTGCTATCCTGATAAACCAGGGGTCTGTCGTTTTATGACCAATTTCTTGGTCACAATCTTAAACGCCAGACCCCAGGGGTGGTTTTCGACGTCGCTGATTAAGTCTTTTCAGCACTTCTGTTGACTACGCCTTATTCCCTGCTTAAAGACCTTTTTTGCTTTATGCCATTCCTGCTGAAGCGAGATGTCCCCTTTTGAGCGAGTATATCTCGGTCTCGCTTTATTGCACTCATTTTTCAGAATGGCCAATTCATCGTTCCACCAGTATGTTGAGTTCTTCCTGGTATAATCACGTCTACGTCGGGTAACTGTCCAAAAGACGTCCTTCAGACGTCTTTTGGTTTTTTTTGCAAATAATACCTACAAATTTATTTTAATAAAATAACAATAATTAAGCCAAGATAATATAGCTTGTAATTAAGATCAAACTAAAAACACTCATTTTTTATTGTAATAATAATTCTTTTACTCTTATTCTGAAAAAGGCCTTAAATAATGTATGTTAATAAAGTAAAAGTAATTTAAGTTTATTCTAGTTTGTTGTTTTTTAATTCAAATTACAATACAACTTCAAAATTTTGTTTGTTTTCGCTATTTTCTGCAATAAAAATAGGGGGTCAGTTTCATACCACCCTTTTTGAGATTGTCGAAAACGGCAGTTTTCGATTTTCTCTCTGTATCTCCCACTTAATGAGATCCAGAGCCTCGGCAACCAGTAAAAACATGGAGAAATGATTCCTTTACTAAAAAAAATTTGACCTCAGCAATCAAACAGGTTTTTGGCACCTTTTTGGCTTTTGCCTTTTAGGGGGTCGGTTTGGGACCACCCTCCTCTATGCGTCGGCGATTGACAGATTCGGTATCTAAAGGTTGACTTTTTTGAAGACCTTTTTGATGGATAAAAACAAGTTGTCATTTGCTTCCTCAGTGTCTGGTAAATTAAAAACCACTAAGTTGCAAATACGTGAATTGCGAGACACTAGATTTTCAACATCAGAAATATTTTTAAAAGTTTTGTCCACTTTTGTTGCAACAGCTGCAGAATTAATTTGAGACGAATCTATTTTTTCCTTTAACTGATCATCTGCTACAGTCAGTGTTGTAATTATCTGTTTCAATTCCTCAATTGATGCTTGTAACCTCTTTGGATTTTCAGAGCCCATGTTGACAAATTTCACTCGAAACAAAGAAAATACATTGGATGGACTACACATACACACGCATAGACCCGAGCGTTGTGTCACTGTCAGAAAGGAAAAGAAAATTATACACCAAATTCACTACACAAGAAGTTTCCTCTGACTTCCACCACTTCCAGTAACAAAAAAGTTAATTTTTAGATAGTCACACGATTTTGGGCTGCAGATAACACAATTTTTAGAACTCTCATTCACTAAAACCATCCGATACAGGACAAAATGAAACAATAAAAAAGGTAACAAAAGCAGGACGAATCGAGCTAACAGCAAAAACACGTCTGGACGCTACGGTAGCTCGGACAAAACTCAAATTTATAATTATTTTCTTCAATTGACAATTATTCATTTCAATTCTCAATTATTTTCTTCAACTCTCAATTATTTTCTTCAATTTCTAATTATTTTCTACAATTCTCAACTATTTCATCCATTTTGAATTATTTTCATTAATTTCAAATTCTTTCTTTATTTCTCAATTATTTTCTTCGATTCTCTACTATTTTCATCAATTGACAATTATTTTCTTCAAATTTCAATTATTTTTATGAATTTCTAATTAATTGCTTTAATTCTGAAATATTTTCTACGCTTTTCAATTATTTTAATAAATTTTTAATTATTTTCTTCAACTCTAAAATATTTTTTTCAATTGCCAATTATTTGATTCAATTTTCAATTATATTCTTTAATTTTCAATTATTTTCATCAGTTTTTAATTATTTTCTTCAGATCTCAATTATTTCCATCAATTTTTAATTATTTAATTCAATATTCAATAATTCTCAACTTTTTTTAACTATTTTTTTCAATTATCATTTATTTATTTCACATCTCAATAACTCCTCCAATTTTCAATTATTTTCTTTTATAATCAATAATTCTCGGCTTTTTTCAATATTTTTTTTTCAATCATGAACTATGTTTTTGAAACTTCAGTTCAATTTATCAATTATTTTTTAACAATTTTCATAAAATCACATTTTCTTCAATTTTAAATTATTTTCTGCAATTTTTAATTAATTTCTTCAAATTGCAATTACATTCTTCATTTTTTATTTTTTTTTTCAAATTCTATAATTCCTGGGTTGTTTAATTTCTTTTTTCTTCAATTATCACTTATTTTCTTCCACTTTCAATGCAATTGTTCGATTCTTGAATTATTTTCTTTAATTCTCAATTATAATTTTTGACATTCGTAAATGTTTATTCTCCCTTTTACGGGTTCGAAGGGCTCCCGTTCCTTTTACATAACCTTTACCTATTATACAATCTTACTTGCTAACTTATTCTACTTATTTACTAACTACCTATCTTAACGCAATCTACCTAATTGTCTTCAGTGCCAGGGCTTCCGTTTCACAACCATTGCTCTCAATTTCGAGCTCACGACTCTACCTTGATTTTTTTTTAATGTTATTCCAATTCAATGCCTGGATGGCCGGTCCCTATTAGCATTCTCTCTCTACTTTCTTCCAACCACCTCATCCATCCCTCCCCTTGCCTATTCTTATCTAAGATCCAACATACACATTTTCCTACTTCTCCTTCTCCTTTATAGAGAGGATTTATGAGATATATGAGGACTCAAGAGTCAGAGTGAGGGTTGGAGGGATAATGGGAAAAGAATTTTGGTGGGAAGAGGTTTAATGCAGGGATGTCCGCTCAGCCCTTTGCTTTTTAATCTTTTGATAGCGGATCTGGAGAAAAGATTATGGCGAAGGGGAAAAGGGGGAGTGGTGTTAGGTAGAACTACAATCTATATCCTGGTATATGCGGATAATCTGGTGTTGATTGCGGAGGAGGAATGTGGAATACGTTTGTTATTGAGAGACTTTGAGGAATATGTGAGGTAGAGAGAGAGATTTAAGAGTGAATGTGAAAAAATCGAAAGTTGTAAGATTCAGAAAGAGAGAGAATGAGGTGCATGAGATACTGAGATTGAATGGGAAAGAGGTGGAAGATATGAGAGAGTTTTGTTATTTGGGATACTTGTTTGCGATGAATGGAGAGAGTGCGGTAAATATAAGGAAAATGTTAGAGAAAGCGAGTAAGGTGATGGGGCAAGTATGGGGGTTTGGGAAAAGAAGGTTTAAGAATGATTGGAAAAGGAGAATTTGGATGTTTGATATGTTGGTATGGTCGGTGTTAAGTTGTGGTGCGGAATTGTGGGGATGGAAGGAGAGGGATGAAGTGGAGAGGTTGTATAAAAGGTTTTTGAGATGGGTGATGGGCGTAAGTGGAAATGTACAGGGTATATGATTAGGGAGGAGCTGGGGAGAGATAGGATGGTAATAAGGCAGAGACAAAGAGTTTGGGGGTTCGAAGAAAAGTTAAGACAGGGAAAAGAAGTAAGTTAGCTCAAATGTGCTGGAAGGCAGTAAAGGTAAGAGAGCAAAAAGGGATAGAGAGTAAATTTGGATGGGAGAAGCAAAGGTGGATAGTGAGGAATGAAGAGAAAGGAAAAGGAGAGAAGTGGGCAGAAATAGAAAAGTATATGAGGGAAAAGGACAGAGCTGAAAGCCTTAAAATCAACAAATACTGCTATCAATTTCCCCTTTTTCTTCCTCATATTCCTGCTTACTAGGTGATTTAAAACATATATTAATGTTATCCGTAGTACCCATTCCCTTTCTAAAACCTGTTTGATTATATAGAATGCATCCTATTTTTTCTACCTGCTTCTCCAATCTCTTGCGTATCACTTCCGCATATATTTTGTACCCTACTGGCATTAAGGGGGTCTTCTACTCTCCAGGCCCGAAATTCAGTGGTTTTTTTGGGAATTAATTGTGACGAAACTACTGAATATTTTATGATAAATTTTTTTTTATTTTCAAGATACATCCTTTAACTTTGAAATTTTCTTATTCACGATGAAAAATAAAAATGGTGGTGATCTTAAAACGCCCTTGCGTAAACGCGTTTCAGAAATGCAGAGGTCCCACTTGAGTCACGGTTTTGGCACTGGGACAATCCAAAATCAAAAAACGAATTTTTTTCATGTGTATAGTGGCACTGACTATTTTTTCCCGTGGCAGATTTTTTTTATTTTTTGATTTGTCAAAATTATGCGAAAATTCGCAAAAATTTTCATTTTTTTTTTTACTTTAAGGGGCTATAAAAAAACGAAAAAAAAATTCAAAAATCGTACACGGAGAAAAATAGCTGCATCATTTCTGAGTAATTTAAAAAAAAATTAAAATCGGACCATTTTTACTATAAAAAGCGTGACTCAGCAGCTTAAAAAACACTACTTTCGGGTAAACGAGTTTAAAGTTAACACATGGTGTATAACTTGATTGTAGTAACTTATATATTTATTTATTTATTTGAAAATATATACGGGTCGAGAAACCCATTAATACAGTATTGCTTAAAATCATAAAATATTATTTGGCCACATTGTCATTGTTATTATAAAAGTACACATCAGAAGTAGTTAAAAATCCATGTACTGAATGCCCCTAGTTTAGTTAACAATATTTAACACATTTTTTTTTTTTTTTTTTACATAAAGATAATAAACATAATAAACATAATCATTATATAAAATATCAATAATTTTAACGCTTAGAGATAACAGAACTAGGAACTCAAGAACAAGAAAACGACAAAATCAAAATCAGAATCTATGAAATCTATGAAATTACAACCTTTAAAAATGTAACAAAGAATTATTACTATCACCAACAGTCTTCGGAATTTGAGAAGCAGACGAGTAAAGAGAACACGTGCGTTTGTTAACGTTTTCATCGTGCCTACTGTGATAGATGGATTCACGGTTGAATGTATGATGGTAGGTTTTCCTTGTCGAAAAACAACTCGTAGTCCCCTCTCTCCCGCCAGAAGACGACGATGCATTTCTTGCCTCATTACAGTAAGTTCCTGCAACAGCATCCGAGTCCTGTCGAACGATATCCAAGTATTTTTCATTTCCTTCAAATTAGATCGTTTTTTGTAAACGAGAAACTCGTGATAGAAGGAATGCGCCTTATTCGTAGTGTCGAAGACAATCTTGACTGGACGTGGCTTCTGATTGGCCTGTGAATTCATACCCAGTCTTTTAATTTCTGTGTTATCAAGCAGGCCAGCAGTTATTACATTTTCACAAAGACGAATCACAGTGTCTCTCTCCTCAAGAAGAGGATCAGGCAACACAGTTTCGGGTACAGCGTGCTCAGGAACACCGAATAAAAGAATATTATTTTTCCTTTTTGTCCTCTCTTCCATTTCAAATAAACATTGACTAGTATCCATACGAACAGCTTTAAGATTGTTAATTTCAGCTCTCAATGAAACAATCGTACCCTCTGCGACAATGACTCTGGTAGAAAGGTCTGTGAGTGCATTCTCTGCGGAATCCATTCTCGCAGAAACAGCATCCAATTTGGCAGACAGAGTAGCAGATAATTTTTCCATCATTGTTGAAATACTTATCAGATATTCAGAAAGGGCCGAGTCGATTATTTGTTTCATATCAGAAGATGTAAAAGATGGAGTATCCAGACCAGAAGCAGAACCAGTAGAAGTTGTAGGCGTAATGGAACCGGGTGCACAACACTTTTTATAAGCACCATTTTCAAGTATAGTCGTCCTGAGAGCACAGCTCGGGTAATAAGAAGAGCTACAACCACTACAGAGCACAGCACTTGCACCTGCTTGTCTGCTACAAACAGGGCACAACTTGGATTTTTTCACTTTAGACATTGTACACACTAGCTACAATGTATTTGTAGGTTAGAATCTTCACGGACAATAAAAGTCGAATATTTCAGGTCAATAAATAAATAAATGGACGAACCAAGAAGATTAACTAACCAAACAAAAAGTCACGCACAAAGTAAAGTCACATTTAACCCTTAATAAAATTTATAAACAGTTAGAATTCATAAAAGGTGACGGGTTAAAGAAGACACGTGTATTCAAGTGGCCATCTTGCGGTCATTTTGTATGTAGCGGTCATTAACTTATGAGTTAATCTGCTAATATTGGGTCCGAACAAGGTTTTTTGTTTTTATAGGGGTTTTTGGACATCAGCAAAGATAAAAAAATTATAAATTGGTAATTTGTTGATAATGGAATCATTTTAATAAAGAAATGTTACAAATGAACAAAAATTCGTGGGTTTTTCGATTCCCAGAAACATGCAAAAGAACGTTATTCTCACGAAATCCTTTCTGTGGCGTATTCTCAGATACATATAGATTGAAGTAAAAAAGAAAAAAAAATTTTTTTTTGAAACCCCGAGAGTAGAAGACCCCTTTAAGGTAATACCCCTATAATCCTCTACCTTTTTTCCATTCCCCTTTTTGAGTATAGGGACTATCACTCCTGTTTTCCAAACTTCTGGTCATCCTTCCCCCTCCCATACGCTATTCACTATTCTCCATAATTCCTCCTTCACCCTTTCTCCTCCATATTTTAGCTCTTCATTCTCCATCCCATCCAGCCCTGCAGCTTTATTCCTTTTAAGTCTCTCTATTGCCTTACTCACCTCTTCCATACTCACTCCCTCCTCTCCTTCTAATTTTCCTTTTATTTTCCTACCCTCTTCTCTTACTCTTTCTCGCACTCCACCATACATCTCTTTAAAGTATCCTTTCCACTCTTTTAATTTTATCTCATCATTTGTTTCTTGTCTTATATTTCTTTCCCTATTTATTACTTCCACTCTTTCCCCTCCCTTATCGCCACTTCTATCTGTTCCATAAATCTTTTCCTGTCTAACTCTCTCTTCTGCTGCAACAGCCTTTTATGTACCTTATGCCTCCTATTGTACTCCCCTTTCTGTACCCCTGCTTACTACTTTCGCATTCCTCATCCCACCACCCTCTATACGTTAAATCTTCTCAGCGGCTTGTTTGTAAATATTTTAACATAAAAAAATTACAGAATGTTCTTGAAAAGATACTTAATAATGTCTAAAAGGTTTGAACAAATTTGTTTTATCCATATTTCTAAAAAAAATTGTCTAAAAATGTTTCTTTTTAACGCTGAAACCGTTACCCCCCCCCCCTTAACGTTACTGGCACCTCACCCCCACTCTGGATGATTCCCTTATCCTTTTTTCTCTGCGACTCTGCGCTCGCCTGCTCTGGGTTTTCCCCTTGTTCTCCCTCCTTCTGCTGCCCTTTATCCGCCTCCAATTTAACTTCATCCATTATCACTCTTCGCAGCCGCAGCTGCCCAGCTCTTCACTCTCTCCTTACCGCACTCTCTGCAACTATTACTCTTACCTCAAACTCACACCGCCTTTTAATCCTATTTTTTACCTTTCACTCATCCGACGTACAGCACCACCTCATACACCCACACAATCCACTTATCACACTCTCTTCCAAACGTTCACACCCTCACTTTTCACTGCTTGCCTTCACCATGATCTAAAAACACTAAGCAAAATTTTTCACAACTATCACGAACGGTACCGGAAACGGAAGCCCTAATTTTCGACATTCAATTCCATTCTTCAATTTTCAATTGCTTTTTTTAATATTCAATAACTCTAGGCTTTTTACAACAATTTTTTTTAAATTCTCAATTATTTTCTTCAATTTCTAATTTTTTCTGCTGTTTTCAAATATTGTCTTCAATTTTCAAGTATTTTCATAAATTTTCAATTATTTCCTTCAATTTTCAAATATTTTTTTAAATTTGTAATTATTTTGTTCAATTTTTAGGGTTCCGTACCGTAAAACGGAACCCTATTAAAATCACTATGTGTGTCCGTTTTCGCACCCCTTCTAACTTCTAAACTATATGAGCTAAAGTCTTCTAATTTAGTCCACATATGTAATTTCACCTTGGATTTACGAAAATGATATGGAAAACGCGATTCCAGCTCATGAACATGCCGAAATCCAGCAAAAACCACTTTTTTGCCCTAAAATTGAAATAAATGACCATGTCCCCCCCCCTAATCTTCTAAACTATTTGACTTAAAATGCTGAAATTTGGTACACATATGTAGATTCACGTGTAGATTACAGGAAAATTATACAGAACTTTCGTAAAGACTGTCTTCATAGTGTTTACTAGCCAAAAAGTACGATTTTTTGAAAAAAATTCGAAAAAATGACCATGTCCCCCCCCCCCCCCCTAATCTTCCAAACTACTTGACCTAGGATGCTGAAATTTGGTACACATATGTAGATTTACGTGTAGATTACAGGAAAATTATAGAAAACTTTCGTAAAGACTGTCTTCATAGTGTTTACTAGCCAAAAAGTACGATTTTTTGAAAAAAATTAAAAAAAATGACCATGTCCCCCCCCCCTAATCTTCGAAACTACTTGACCTAGGATGCTGAAATTTGGTACACATATGTAGATTTACGTGTAGATTACAGGAAAATTATAGAGAACTCTCGTCAAGACTGTCTTCATAGTGTTTACTAGCCAAAAAGTACGATTTTTTGAAAAAAATTCAAAAAAATGACCATGTCCCCCCCCCTAATCTTCTAAACTATTTGACTTAGGATGATGAAATTTGGTACACATATGTAGATTTACTTGTAGATTACAGGAAAATTATAGAGAACTCTCGTAAAGACGGTCTTCATAGTGTTTACTAGCCAAAAAGTACGATTTTTTGAAAAAAATTCAAAAAAATGACCATGTCCCCCCCTTAATCTTCTAAACTATTTGACCTAGGATGCTGAAATTTGGTACACATATGTAGATTTACGTGTAGATTACAGGAAAATTATAGAAAACTTTCGTAAAGACTGTCTTCATAGTGTTTACTAGCCAAAAAGTACGATTTTTTGAAAAAAATTCAAAAAAATGACCATGTCCCCCCCCCCTAATCTTCGAAACTACTTGACCTAGGATGCTGAAATTTGGTACACATATGTAGATTTACGTGTAGATTACAGGAAAATTATAGAGAACTCTCGTAAAGACTGTCTTCATAGTGTTTACTAGCCAAAAAGTACGATTTTTTGAAAAAATTCAAAAAAATGACCATGTCCCCCCCCCCTAATCTTCTAAACTATTTGACTTAGGATGATGAAATTTGGTACACATATGTAGATTTACTTGTAGATTACAGGAAAATTATAGAGAACTCTCGTAAAGACGGTCTTCATAGTGTTTACTAGCCAAAAAGTACGATTTTTTGAAAAAAATTCAAAAAAATGACCATGTCCCCCCCCTTAATCTTCTAAACTATTTGACCTAGGATGCTGAAATTTGGTACACATATGTAGATTTACGTGTAGATTACAGGAAAATTATAGAAAACTTTCGTAAAGACGGTCTTCATAGTGTTTACTAGCCAAAAAGTACGATTTTTTGAAAAAAATTCAAAAAAATGACCATGTCCCCCCCCCTAATCTTCTAAACTATTTGACTTAGGATGATGAAGTTTGGTACACATATGTAGATTTACTTGTAGATTACAGGAAAATTATAGAGAACTCTCGTAAAGACGGTCTTCATAGTGTTTACTAGCCAAAAAGTACGATTTTTTGAAAAAAATTCAAAAAAATGACCATGTCCCCCCCCTTAATCTTCTAAACTATTTGACCTAGGATGCTGAAATTTGGTACACATATGTAGATTTACGTGTAGATTACAGGAAAATTATAGAAAACTTTCGTAAAGACTGTCTTCATAGTGTTTACTAGCCAAAAAGTACGATTTTTTGAAAAAAATTCAAAAAAATGACCATGTCCCCCCCCCTAATCTTCGAAACTACTTGACCTAGGATGCTGAAATTTGGTACACATATGTAGATTTACGTGTAGATTACAGGAAAATTATAGAGAACTCTCGTAAAGACTGTCTTCATAGTGTTTACTAACCAAAAAAAACGATTTTTTGAAAAAAAAATCTTCCAAATCTTCCCCTAATCTTCCAAACTATTTGACCTAGGATGCTGAAATTTGATACACATATGTAGATTTACGTGTAGATCACAGGAAATTATAGAGAACTTTTGTAAAGGCGGTTTTCACAATGTTTACTAGCCAAAACCTACGATTTTTTTAAAGAAAATTCGAAAAAATGACCGAGCCCCCCCCTTTTTAAGTCGTTTGTAGTATTTGACTTGGGATCCCGGGAACAAGGGTTTATATATAATCAGATATATTTCAGATATCATCAGATATATTGTAGATATAATCAGATATATTTCAGATCTAATGATATATGATTTGATCTATTCAGATATAATCAGATATAATCAGTTATTTAAACATATATCTGCTTATATATATTTAGATATAATCAGATCTAACTAAATATATTTAGATATAATCAGATCTGATATTATATCTGTTTATATCTAGATAGATATCGCCTGATGTGAGGTCATATCTAACTAGATATATTTTAACATAGTCAAATCTGATATTATACCTTTCTATATCTAATTAGATATTGTCAGATATGAAGTCAGATATAATCATTTTGTTAACAGATTTAATCATACATAATATCAGATCAAACTATATCTAATAAAAAAATAATTTATTTATAATATATATAAATAATATAGTTTGGACTTTTTCAAATTTCAAAATTTTTTATTTTTTTATTAGATATAGTTTGATCTGATATTATGTATGATTAAATCTGTTAACAAAATGATTATATCTGACTTCATATCTGACAATATCTAATTAGATATAGAAAGGTATAATATCAGATTTGACTATGTTAAAATATATCTAGTTAGATATGACCTTACATCAGGCGATATCTATCTAGATATAAACAGATATAATATCAGATCTGATTATATCTAAATATATATAAGCAGATATATGTTTAAATAACTGATTATATCTGATTATATCTGAATAGATCAAATCATATATCATTAGATCTGAAATATATCTGATTATATCTAAACCCTTTTTCCCGGGGATATAATCTACTTTTTATTTTATTAGTAATTTGCCGATTTCATTGAAATTAAATAAAAAATTCAATATAGTGCATTAAAATTTTGTTATTTGTTATAAGTTTTAAAATAATTTTAACTATATTAGTATATAAAGTTATAGAAAAATGACTTTGTTATTTGAAATATATATACAATTGCTATTGCATTTCAATCTCTATTTCATATAGTTAAAAAAATTATAGAGGTACGGAACCCTTCGACTTGGTACGAGTATAACTCGTACTTGCCCGATTTTTAATTGTTTGTTTCAATATTCAGTAATTACGACTTTTTTCAATTAATTTTTTTCAATTATCAATTATTTATTTCAGGTTTTAAAACCTCCTTCAATTTTCAATAATTTTTTTTTATTTTTAATTTAATTGTTTAATTATTTTTTTCAATTCTTAATTAATTTCTTTAAATAACAATTCTATTCTTCAATTTTAAATGTTTTCTTTAATATTAAATAATTCCTGGCATTTTCCATTTTTTTGAATTAAAAATTATTTTCTTCTTTTTTTAATCCAATTGTTCAGTAATTTTCTTCAATTTCCAATTATTGTATTTAAATTTCAATTTTATTCCTCAATTTCCAATTGTTTTTGTTTTTTAATATTCAATAGTTCTGTGTTTTTCCGATTTTAATTTCATTATTTAATTTTCAATTTATTTCTTTAATTTTTAATTATTAACTTAAATTTTGAATGATGTTTGTTTTTTATTTTCTATCCAGTTGACCAATTTTGAATTATATTCTTTGAATTTACTAACAATTGTTTAATTTTTTCATTTATTGTTTAATTGTCGAATCATATTTCCTTTTTTTAAAATTTTGTTTCTAATTGTCAAATATCTTTGTCATTGTTCAATTATTTCTTTCCATTATTATTAATTGTTTCTTTTAATTCTTAATTATTATTTTTTGTAAAGTTTAATGTTTAATTCTTCAGTTCTCAATTATTGTATTTGATTTTCAGTAATTTTCTTCAATTATCATCTGTTATCTTGAATTTTTGTAGTCATTTGCAGGTTAATTTATACGCAAAATAAATTTTAAGTTAACAAGTGAAAAAACCGGGAAAAATATATATAATACTCATATATGTTATGTTATAAATTAAAATTAATAAAGTCTGCTCGCAGAAAAATAGTTGGCTACTACATCCACTTTTTATTGTCTGAAAGAAAAATTGTTGTAACAACTATCTAAAATGATAAATAAACTAACGCAGTTGGACACAGCAGCAATTTAAAAATGATACCAGCTATTGGTTGTTACATCGTTCTAGATGGTTCTGCCATCCAATTGTGTTGGACAGAACAGCTGATTCAATTGGCGACAGCCCTACGATCAGTTTCCGCCTGCGCAAAGCTGTTCTTTTGAAACTTTGAGCGCCCCACGTTACGCTATGTTCACGGATGGAAGTTGCACTCAACTATCAGGTCGATGATTCAATTTTTAACCATTCTGAAGTGTAGTTCATTAGCTCTGTTCTTGTGAGGTTATTACCTCACGTTTTGTAGTACTAAATTTCGCAGAATTGATTAGTGAATTTTGAACTCTTTGCTTTTTAATAAGTTTTTTGTCGAAACTGTGGGTGTATGGACTGAGGTTCTTTTTTGGTGCCGCGTCTCTCAGTGGTTGTACTTTACGTATATTATCGCTTGCAGAAAGGCGGGCTCGCTGTTACGCCACATTGTTTCAGGCCGGGGACATGCTCTAGTGTTGCCTTCTGCTCTGCAATAACTCTTACTGCTGGAAGCGATCTGCATCGGAGGGATTGCTTGGTCTTCTTGAACACTTTTTCAAGCATTTATGCTTTAGATTTACCTATACAAATCTTGTTAGAGATTTTTCATACGACACATCGAGTCAAGGTCTTATACAAACTAGTGTGTTTAAATCAAGTTATTTCCTTTCCTCATTTACAATTACACTAATTAATCGAATCCCTACACAATTCCTTACACCTCATCTTGGGTTATCTCTGCCAGGAATTTATTTAATCAATTTATAATTTCTGAATTTTATGAAGAACTATTAAAATATTTTAAAACCTAAATCGTAGTAAAATTTTAATTTCCATCCAGTAATTCAGTGATACTGATAACTTGATCATACTCTTACACAATAATTAATTTTATAATTCTTTTTCCCCATTAGACTCCCTCTTGATTTACCCAAGGTAGAGGAATTTTTTTAAAATTTTTTGTTTTTCTGACTCAAACCCAATCTAATCTAATATAAACATTGATAAGTTAATTTATGTTTTCCAACTGAACTCTTATTTAGTTTAATTTACGAGTTTCTCGGTTTGTTGAAGCCGCCTTTGGTTCCTCCTCTATTTTTTTTAATTGTCAAATTAAATTGAATCATGGTCCCATCTCCTGTCCATAAACCCCTGGTACAAGCCACTCCTGGTACCTCAGGGTTGGCCTTCACATCTAAAAGTATCGGTCGCGGAACAACTATGCCCGTGATCATGCTCCCCCTTGTCTTATCCCAACATCGGAACCCCCGTGCATTGGCTCAAGATATAGCTGCCCCCTGGATTCAGTTCTTTTCGCTCTGCCTGAGGCGAAGATGGCTTCATCCTATCCAAATGATGCAATCTCTCATGCCCGACGGAACAGCCTGATGAGCACAATATACAACCTTATGACCTGATCTGGAAAAACCCTAACTTTTTAGAATCGGTTCGATTTGATTCGGACTTCCCACCCCATTTTACCATCCTAGTAGAGTCTACTATCTAAAATAAAAAAATTGGTAAATATAATAGAATAGCATTTGCTGACCCTCTAGAAAATTTGGTTAGCGATCCCCTAAGGACAATCGTGGCCAACGGCATTAATCAGTTGCGTTTTTTCTCCTCCTGTGGGAGTCTGGCGAACGATTTGCTACATTCCAGCATTGTAGTGGAAAATCCAATTTTGTAATTAGAAATTTATAAACTGAGAATTTTTATTCTACGTGTTTTAAGGATTCTATGTATCTAAATTTTTCCTTAAAAATTTGGATTTTAATAAAAAATATGAATATTTATAATAATTGACTGTCGTTTAATTTGATTGATTATAAGAAAACGTTTAGTTATTCGTAATCGTCAAAAACAAAAGATTTATAATTTTTATGTTTCTAATTTAAATTTTGCAAAATTTTTTAGTCATAAAACTTTTGGGTTACAGAAACCATAAAAGAGACAATATCCCTGTAGGCAACTGTATTTCAGTTCAGCGTAGATTCATGATCCTATTGAAACTTAAATAAGTAATAGCGACATTTAAAAGGACTACCTATGCAAAGCAAAAAATGGTACCTGGCTGTCCAAAAACAAAAATTTTGAGATGAAGGTTTATATCTCGGTCCGTCAAGATAAACCTGGTGGTGGATGCGGTGGAGATCTCATTCTGATTAGAAAAGAAAAAGCCTTCACGATCACCAATTCTAATTTATTTTTTGTCGAACTGCAGAAGCTTAGACAGGCAAAAGCCTAAGGTTTCTGCAGATCAATCTGCATAAGTGCAAGGAGGCCCAAGACCTCCTCATGCAGACAGAAACGAATGCAGAAAGAACGATCTCGCTCACTGGTATCAAGATAAATCTAAAAGAGCAGCCATTCAGATCTGCAATTTCGAGTTACGGGCAAATAAGTTCCTGGAGACGGGCAGCGGATTCGTGTGGGTGAAAATGTCAGTAATACGTATTTATAGCTGTTATTTCTCACCCAACGATAAACTGACAGTCTTCGAAGATCAAATATACGACCTCGAAACGAACCTTAGAGAATCCAGGTTGGTTACCCTCATTACAGGTGACTTTAATGCTAAGTCACCAGAATGGGGTGAGAAAAGGCTCGATAAAAGAGAAATCTTGGTCGGAAAAATGATATCCAGAAACAACCTAATAGTTGCGAACCAAGGGAGGTCTTGGACCTTTAGAAGAAACGGGCAGGGATCGATCATTTATCT
Organism: Ganaspis brasiliensis; assembly: GCA_037103525.1. Taxonomy (NCBI): domain Eukaryota; kingdom Metazoa; phylum Arthropoda; class Insecta; order Hymenoptera; family Figitidae; genus Ganaspis; species Ganaspis brasiliensis. The sequence goes on from JAZKLR010000434.1 coordinate 943,435, forward strand.
TACGATCTCATCGACCCTCCTGAATAGGAGGATTACACCCACAGCAACCACCATCAAAGAAAAGATCGTTGCTTCACCCCAGATTCTCTTAGACTGCTATAACAACTGCTTGAAAAGAGGAGAGTTCTTCCGCGACTGGAAAAGACAGAAGCTAGTCCTCCTAAGGAAAGGAGACAAACTTCTAGATAAAGTCTCATCCTACAGACCTATTTGCCTGCTAGATACGATGGGCAAACTTCTAGAGGACATGGTTCTGCAGAGAATGCAGTCTCACCTGACCGGAGAGAACAGTCTATCTGATAACCAATTTGGTTTCCGTAAAGGCCTATTCACGGTTGATGCTATTCTGGAAGCAGTGAACCTATCCAGAAAAGGAAAAGACGAATTGGGACTAGGGAAAGAAGGGCTTCTGCGCGTTGGTAGCTATTGACATACGCAACGCGTTTAATACCGCGCGATGGAAAGATCTCATCGAGTCAATGAGAAACAAAGGAATACCGCCCTACCTGTTGAGAATAATGAATAATTATTTTAGCGACAGGTGGGTTATATACGAGGGAGACACCTGCACTCTGAAGGAAGAGATGCAACAAGGTGCTCTTCAAGGCTCAATGATAGGACCATTCGTATAGAACGTCTCTTATGATGACTTTCTGCGAATGGGTCTACCTGAAGGTGCTGTGATCATCGGCTACGCGGACGACGCGATGATCGTGTGCGCTGCCAAATCAGCAAACGCCCTGGGAATATTGGTAAATGAATGTCTGAGACGAGCGAAGCGCTTGCTGGAAGACAGAGGCCTGCAAATGGACCTGGAAAAGACCGAAGCGCTACTAGTTACAGACGAACGTGGTTATATAGCCCGTGGTATCCAGATAGACGGATTCGAGGTCCCGTGGATGAAACATATTAAGTACCTTGGCGTGGAGTTGGATAAGTTCCTTAATTTTAAACACCATATAGCCGTAGCATGTCAGAAAGCCGAACAATGTGCTGCAAAATTAGCTTGTCTAATTCCAAACATTGGGGGACCTTCTGAACAAAGAGAACACTAGTGGCGAGTGTTGCCCTTTCAAATCTGCTATACGCAGCACCAGAGTGGGCTCCTACCCTGCAAAATGATAAAAGTAAAACCATCTGCAAAAGGGTACTGTCCGCGTAAAGAAATTTTACGAAACGTATCATTTCGGCCTATTGGACAGTACCGACGTGTTCTGCTCAGGTCCTTGCCAGGTTCCCGCCGGCAGATCTTTTGGCGCAAAAAAGGGAGGATGTTTTCCTTCATTTTAAAACTAGAAGGTCCACCCGTTATACGGATGACAATAGACCCAGCAAAGACCAAATTTGCCGAGATACGAGAAGCAGACTCGTCGACAGATGGCTGGATAGATGGAGCGGGGAGGAGACAGGCCGATGGACGTATCAGCTGATACCTACACTCGCCACATGGTTAAGTAGAAAGCACGGAGTAGTTTCTTACTATTTGACCCAAGCTCTCACAGGGCATGGGTGGTTTGGCTCCTACCTGGAGCGTTTTAAAAAGATAGACAGCTCAGAGTGTGTGCACTGTAGGTTTCCTGTGGACGACCTAGAACACACGCTCTTTAGTTGTAAGCGTTGGGACGCGGAGATGCAGGTTATGTTCGCCGGTATAAACAGCAAAGTTACACCAGAGAACATGTTCCTGCTTATGACTCGTTCAGTTGAGGATTGGCGGACAATCGAGACCTTCATACATCATACCTTCATACGAATCTAAAGTCAGATTTTGAAAATTCAATATGGCTGATCCAATATGGCTGTCAACTTTTTTCAAATACTAAATGGGTCCGCTTGAAACTTGTTGGTCGGGAGGTTTTGGGGTCGATGGTTACGAATCTGAAGTCAGATTTTAAAAATTTAATACGACGGATCTAATATGGCTGTCAACTTTTTTTAAAGACTTAATGGATCCACTTGAAACTTGTTACTCGGGAGTTTTTGGGTCGCTGATTACGAATCTGGTTTCAGACTTCAAAAATACAAAATGGCAAACTTTATATGAAGAACCAATTTTTTAAAAACTTGAAATTTCAGTTAAATTTTGAAATATTTGTAAAAAGGTCTTTGTGCTTTACAGTGTTGTCACTGTTATCATATTCAAAATTGTGCTGGAAATTTTTTTATTCATTTCAATAATTTTTTTTATAAGAAATTCCAGCAGAAGAGCATTTGAGTGTCATTTTGTTCTAAATTGCAGTTTTCTAGAAAAATGTAAATCTACGAAAAGTAACTACTTAAAAAAATTCCTGAGATATCTTCGCAAATTTTTCGAGAATTTATTCCCGAAAAAATCCCAGAAAATTCGTTGAAAAATTTATTTCTGAGAAATTTCTTGTATTTTCAGGTATATTTTTTTAGAACTTCGCGGATATCAACTACCAAGAATGGATTTACCTGGAAATTTTTTCCTTATGGGATTGTTTGTCTCATATATTCTATTTCTGGTCTTATTTTAATACTGGGTTTGCTGCTTTATTATAAATGAATACAACTTTAATTTTGTAAGTTTATTTGTTGCAATCCTTATGCTCGATATCAGTACAAAGACAAGCGACTAAGTGTTCTATCAAAGAATTTATAACTTAAATTTCCTAGTATTTCAGACAGTTCAAAAATTTGTTACGAGTGCAGAAGCTTGAAGATACCGCGTGTAGAAATAAAAATAAAGTTACTGAAAAGAATGAAAATGAAGTTTCATAAGAGAATGAAAATGGGTCCATAAATTCAATGGAAACTTCTTCAACGCCGAGTTTAAATCCTGACTATAAAAAAGAGAGTAGATCAAAACGAGAAATTGAACTTGAAGCAAAGCTCGAAGAACTAAAAGACAAATTTTTGAATTTAGTGTTATTAGATTCACAGAGGTTAACGATTTTAACATTTCTTCCAGATTCTTGAAGTATTAGAAAAATCGCCAAGGAGTTTAGATGCTCTAGGAAATTTTTTAGAAAAGCTAAACAGTTGAAAGCATCGAAAGGAGTTTTAGGAGAAACTACAGCAAGAGCTGGAAAGAAAATACCGGAAACATCGGTGCAAAAAACTATCCAATTTTATGAAAGCGACATTAATAGCAGGATAATGACAGGAGTGAAAAATGTCAAATCAGTCAAGGTTAATGGTAAACAAGTACTAAAACAAAAAAGATTAATGTATTTGGATTTAAAAGGTTTGCACACAATGTACGTGAAAGAACACTCAGATTTCCCCGTAAGTTTCCGTAAGTAATTGCGTCCCATACACCGTACACAGACTGTCTTTTACAAATTGTGTGTGAAAATGTAACTGATGCATGTCATCTGGATGAGTACAAAAATTGTCCAAGTACTGAAGAGTTGTCCAAAAATTTATTAAATTGTTTTCAAGACAATAATATCCATCAAGTGCAATTTAGCCAATGGACAGGAAGTGACAGATGCACTTTAAGGACTTATTTGCTTTCTTCTGAAGACTATGTTGAAGAATTGTGTGAGAATCTTGCAAATTTGAAGTCACATTCATTTATTGCAAAAGAGCAAGCCGAGTATTTTAAAGATGTGAAGAATAATCTTTCTGAAAAGCAAGTGTTAGTTAACAGGTACAGTTACCGACCCCCTGACAGTGAACGACACCCGTCGTAAAAAAGGTTAATTACACAGGCACACAAAAAAAAAAAAGGTCAAATACCAGAGGGCAGACCAACATATTCCTAGGTTTTTGGGGTCGCTGAAACCGAATATGACCATGAAAATATTATCTGCTTGCCCATTTTCCCCCTAGCCCCCCCCCTTACACCTCTCGGGGGGTAACATTTCAGTTTTTCCAAAAACGTCGAAAAGGCAGTCTATTCCTATGTTTTTTGGGGCGCTGAATCCGAAAAAGACCACCAAAAGCCAATCCCCCCCCTCCTGCACCCCCTAACACCCCCTGGGAGGGGGTTGGAATTTCGAATTTCACAAAAAATCGAGTTCGGTGTCTATTTCTACGTTTTTTGGGGCGCTGAATCCGAAAAAGACCACCAAAAGCTAATTCCCGCCCGCTTAAGCCCCTAATATCCCCTTGAGTGGGTTGGAATTTCGAATTTTATGAAAAATCGAGTTTAGAGTCTATTCCAATATTTTTTAGGGCCATGAAACTGAAAAAAGGGATCAAAAATAAATTCGTCCCCTCATTCACCCCCTAGCACCCTCTTACCCCCTCCCATGGAATGGGTTTACAATTTCAATTTTCATGAATTACTTCCACATCTACTTTTGCAACTAGGACACCTCCACGCGGTGAAGGCGGATAACGGTTAACCGGCGAAGTTCCTAGGTAAAAAAGATGCCTTCATGGCAAAAGAGGTGAATAACGGAACGAATTTACCTTTGGTGTCCTTTTCCAATTTCACCGCCCCCAAAAACATAGAAATGGACACCGAACTCGACTTTTCGTGAAATTCGAAATTCCAACCCCCTACCAGGGGGTGATAGGGGGTGAAGGGGAGGGCCAATTGGCTTTTGGTGGACTTTTTCTGATTCAGCGCCCCAAAAAACGTAGAAATAGATACCGAACTCGACTTTTCGTGAAATTCGAAATTCCAACCCCCTCCCAGGGGGTGATATGGGGTGAAGGAGAGGGGGAATTTTCTTTTCGTGGTCTTTTTCGGATTCAGCGCCCCAAAAAACATAGAAATAGCCACCGAACTCGACTTTTCGTGAAATTCGAAATTCCAACCCCCTCCCAGGGGGTGTTAGGGGGTGCAGGAGGGGGGGGATTGGCTTTTGGTGGTCTTTTTCGGATTCAGCGCCCCAAAAAACATAGGAATAGACTGCCTTTTTGACGTTTTTGGCAAAACTGAAATGTCACCCCCCGAGGGGTGTAAGGGGGGTGATAGGGGGAAAATGGGCAAGCAGATAATATTTTCATGGCCATATTCGGTTTCAGCGACCCCAAAAACCTAGGAATATGTTGGTCTGCCCTCTGGTATTTGACCTTTTTTTTTTTTTGTGTGCCTGTGTTATTAACATATTTACACATTAATATACATTGTATTTTATTAAATTGGGACAAATGGTTCATTACGAAACTTGTAAACTAATGCCAATACATAATAATTAAAAATAATCAAGAAAATTCTGTTTTTTAAAAATGAGGTTAAGTGTGTTTCGTTTTTTCCATAAAAATTTACGAAAACGACAAGAACATCAGTGAACCAAAAGTAAGTTTATTTTTTAAACACAACTGTTTTAATAGGTCAGGTTTGCATAATTTGCTTTAAAACAAGTGTAATTAGTAATGTGAGACTTAAAAAACACTGTAAACAATGTAAATTTTTTAATTATTTGGGTGTAGTTCACTGGCCATATAATTTTCCCCAATGATTTCTATAAATTTCTCAATTTTCAGTGAACGACACCATATAAAGACTTTACAACTGAATTATTTTTTTATGATTATTTAAATGTTGCATTATCACAAATTAAGGTTTTCAATGATCGTAATAGTTAATTTTCAAATGCAATTTTCCCAATGATTTCTATAAATTTCTCAATTTTCAGTGAACGACACCATATAAAGACTTTACAACTGAATTATTTTTTTATGATTATTTAAATGTTGCATTATCACAAATTAAGGTTTTCAATGATCGTAATAGTTAATTTTCAAATGCTTAGTATAAGAACTTCTTAAATTATTTAAAAAATCTATTCAATATGCAATACATAACAAAGCTTCCATTTTTTCCTCAATTGTGTAATTATTTAAGAGTAGAACATTTAATTATATGAAAAAACTCAAAATTATTATATTTACGATTGTTTAAAGAATTTAATATTGTTAACTGTCCAATCTATTATTACGACTAGAGACTTCTATTTTGTTCTCAGTTGTTAAATTTATTAAGCAAAACATTTAATTATATGAAAGAGATAAAAATATTATTTTTAAAATTGTTTAAATAATTCATTGTTGGTAATTTTTCAATATATTGTACAAAAAATAGAAGGCTAAACATTTCTAGTATTTTCTCATTTATGCACATTTTCAAGATCAGAACAACTATTTATAAGAAAAATTAAAAATTATTATTTTATTTAAAAAATATTTTAAATAATTTCTTCTTGTCAATTTTCCAATATGTTGCATATAAAGCTAAACACTTCTATAGACTATAGAAAATATTTATAAAATATGTTTATTATCAACATATTTTTAAATAAAAAATAATCAATTCTTAAAAGAATTTAATAAAATTTTATACTATTCTTTGTTCATCAGAAATACACAAACATTATTTCAATTCCTTGGACTCGGAAGAATTGATATGTTTTAATTATTATTTATTATTTTAATACGTTTCGTGAGACATTTTCTTAGTGTTCATTGTTTTAAAAACAATAAAAAATGTTTTTTACGATTTCGTGATTTTGTCACAGTTTTTAAATTTAAAATATTTATATATTTAAATAAATATAAATAAAATAATTAATTAATTCTTATTAATTTAATTAAATTTAAATTAATTCTGTTTGGTAAGCGGAAAGCAAAAATTATATCCAATGAGATACTCATCCTTTCAAAAAGAATAAAAATGGATAAATATAACATAATACATAATTATTTCTAAAATGTCAAATTTTTTTAGAATCTGCATAAAATTTAAATTATGGGCACATGGTCATATTTTTAATTACATTTTTTGTTTCTGAAAAAATTGGCTAGGTGTCGAAATTATACGCAGTCTGGAAATGAATTTTTAAGTTTATGTTAATTCTCCCTTTGCAACATCCTTAAGAAGAAGTCTTCTCTATAAATATATTATATTTTTTCATTTGTAATCAAGAAAATGTGTTAGTTTATGTTCGATATTGTTAAAATATTAAATATTTTAACTTATTTCAATTTCAGAAATGAATATTTTTAACAAATAAGAAAAGGTGTCGTTCACTGTCCACGACGCTATGTCGGTCACTGAAAAAAGGGTGTCGTTCACTGTTTTCGTACAAGTCATTTGAAACTTATTATTATTAATTTTTCATAAAGCTTTCGATAATTTCACACCCATAAATATAAAATTAAAACCTTAATCTGTCATTTACAGTTTATTTCATAACTAAAACTGTAATAGGTAAGATTATAACTTCACTCAAATTTAAAACTATGCGCAGGGTGTCGGTCACTGTACCCGTTACCCTAGTGACTTTAGATTTTGCTGAAAATTAAAAGTTTGTGGTTCAAGATGCGGTTCAGGCATTCCATTTTAACAATGATCAGTCCACTGTTTTCACACAGTGGACGGAAGTTTCGGTTTGCTATTTTAAAAAGAACTCTAAATTGCAACACACGAGTTTTAATTATTAATCGGATAACTATTGGCACATTCATGCATCCGCCCACGGGAAAAATGCTTGTGATGGCATTGGTGCTGTTTTTAAAAGAGAAGCAGTGAGAGCTAATCTTTTAGCTAAACCGACAGATGCAATAACAACTGATTTTAAGCTTTACGATTGGGCAAAGGATAGGTTTAAGAAGATATCAGATCCTACCATATCAAAAATTTAATATGGCGGATCAAATATGGCGGACATTTTTTAAAAAAAATTAATGGTTTCGCTTGAAACTTGTTATTTGGGGGGTTTCTAGGGTCGCTGATTATAAATCTGAAGTAAGATTTTAAAAAGTCAATATGGCGAACTCAAAATGACGGATGGACATAAACAATCTTGAATTTTTTGCAAAATAATTGCCAGTTGGTATTTTATGATCAACAAAAGATTATGAGATTATGAGGTTTATGAGAAAACTTGAAATTTAATTTTTTTTAATATTCTAAAAGGTCCAAAAATTATGTTGCGAATGTAATAAGCTTAAACACCCTGTGTAGAAATAAAAATCATCTTATAGAAGAGAATTATTACAATACGAAAAATGCAATTTATTTATCCTCGTGATTAAATCCAGAAAATAAAAAAGAGATATTCAAACGAGAAATTAAATTTAAAGAAATGCTCGATGAACTAAAGGATATATTTTTTTTTAATTTAAGTTCACACAATTCAAAGAGATTATCAAATTCAATTGAAATTGATAATAAGAACAGTTAACTGTTCTTCCAGATTCTGAGAAACTTAAAAAATTTGTCAAAGAATTGGATTGTTTTAAACGATTTGTTAGAAAAACAGAAAAGAAGAGGGTTTTGGAGGGAGCGATACATGAGATAGAAAGAGACAACAATATAGTGCTATCTCTTACTTTCTCACAGGAGTAACACGAGTAACAAGTTTCAAGCGGATCCATTAAGTCTTTAAAAAAATTTGACAGCCATATTGGATCTGACATATTGAATTTTTAAATTTTGACTTAAGATTCGTAAACGGCGACCCCAAAAACGCCCAAGTAACAACTTTTAAGCGGATCCAATAAATGAAAGTTTTTGCATCATATTTTTGACATTTTTGTCTGTCAAAAATGAAAAAATAACAATTTTTTACAGTACCTGTTTCATCACTAGAGGGCGCCAAAGTCAAGATAAGAAAAAACTACAAATCGGCTGACAAGCTACAGCCTCACAGAAACATCCGGTCAGAAAAATTCAAATGTGGTTTTAAAGGTGATACATTAGGCATCCCAACTAACCCCGATAAAAAATATTAAAAAATAAAAAAATTGCGACAATTTAAAAAAAATAACAAAAAATGAGTATTTTTTTTTCATTTTTGAGTTGTTAAAAAACAAAAAAAATAAAGTAGGCAATCGGATTTAGGGGGGATGCCTGAAGGATTTCATAACGAAGAAATTGATCTAAAGTTTTTTAAAATCGATTAAAAAGAACTCGAGTTATGCTGTCTGCCAGTTTAGAAAACATGGTTTTGAGAAAAATGCGTTTAAAGTTTTGTGTGTAATGAGCTAATGTGCATATGTATAACTTTTCCATGGGTATCTTTTTTATTTCTTCGAATTTTAATCTGCAATTTAGAAATTATATTCTTGAGGTAATGAAGACCACAAAAATAAAATAAAAAAAGTCGATTTTTTGATCGATGCAAAGTATAATACTACCTTAAAAGTATTCCTTTTTAACTAATAGTTGAGCCTATAGCTGATAATTATAACCTAAACCATTTTTTGAGAGCAGGGGGGCCCCGGTGAGAAAGAATGCCTCTCATATATGTTACTTTTTGGAAACTACTGTTATTGGAAATTATATTTTGATGCAATATGATACATATTTTATAAATTTCAAATTATAAAATAGCATACAATGTGAGTATTATATATGATTCACACAAATATAAAATTTGAATTAAAATGTATACTTATAAAATTTTGAGTAGTTTAGGGGAACATGGGGCAAAACGGGAATCGGGGCAAAACGGTGAGTTCGCAATATATTTTTCCACAGGTGGCCAGTAGCGTATCCAGACTCGGTTTCTGGAGGGGGTCATACATGAGAGAGAAAGAGACAACACTATAAGGTTGTCTGTCTCTCTCCCATGCAAATTCAAGTTAGCTCCAAGGGGGGGTCATGACCCCTTGACCCCCCCCCCGGGATACGCGCATGCAGGTGGCGCCTTTTAGTGTCAATGGCATGATTAGTGTAAATAAAGCGTACTGATGTAATTTTGATGAAAGTAAGTAATTCCGACAATGCACATGGTAGTTTTCACACATAAACCTAATTTGGGACCCTATTTCAAAGGCTCCAAATTTTAAAAACGAAATAAATATTTAAAATTTTACTTTAATGTAAAAATCAATTAAACCTATGTGTAAGTCTTTTTAAAATAATGAAAAAAAAACTTTTGTGCACATAATATTTATGTTGTATTGTTAATTTTCTCAAATTCTCCCCATTTTGCCCCGCCCTTGGGGGACAACGGGGAGAATGTAACTTTTTAAAAAAATGCATTTTATTATGATACCAGTATAAAGTTCGTTTTCTTTCGAAAATTCTACAAGTACACAAAGGTAACACCTAAGTCCTTGCACAGTAGTTCAGAAAAATTATCTTTTTTTTATGAAATAAATTTTTTATTAATACACTTTAGAATATAATTATGTTTAATTTAGGTGTATTTTTTCAAGCCGCCAAGTAAGGCAGTTACGTAAGAATCGCCCATATATTTTTTTTCTGAATTTGTTTTTATTTTCTTTTTGTTATTTTTAAAACATTATTCGTCCTTTAACTCTATTTTATTTTCTTTTTTTTAATGATTTTTTTTTGTTTTAATATTTGTAACTAGTATTTTTTGATTTTTTATTTGGAGTTTGATAGTTGAAGTTAAAAATGTTCGAAGTTTAATTAATTTTAAAATGAATTTTGAAAATAAAGATTTACTAAATAGACCTAACTCAAATGGATTATTTTTCACTTCTTTTTTAAAAAACTAATACTACGTAAAAAAATTTATAACTGTTTGTCTGTTTTCTCACATGATCTAAGGAAATGATAAGGTTAGTATATAAACCTTTGAGCAAAGTACCTTTCATATATATTGTATTTGCGTTGCGTTACGTTGCGTCGGTAAAAGCAAGTTGTTTGTTAGGTTAGGTCGATATGCGTTAATATATAAGTTGAGTTGTGTATGTTTTACAGAGTTTACATCATGTGTGTGTGTGTGTGTGTGTGTGTAATTAAAGTATATAAATAATTTTTTCGAATTGTTTATCAAAAGAAAAAAGAGAGTTACTATAATAGTGTAATTTATAACTATATATTTTAATATTTTTGTACTTGACAAACAGAATTTTTTTGTGTTAAAACAACATTTTAATTTGAATATTTACTTGGTTTTATAGCAATACATGGTTTTTTATTTTAAATAAAATAATATATTGTTTTGAATTTTACATTAATTCATGATATTTAGAATAGAACCCTGCGCCGAGGAAAATTTTAACGGCGGCGGCGTTTAACTAAAAAACAACCGCGGACAACGGCGCACCGGCGCGCCGATTAATACTTTTTCAAAATTTAAAATGGCGGCCCCAATATGGCGGAAGATTTTTGAAAAGGTAATTTGATTCGCTTGATACTCGATATTAACTGATTCGTAATCAGCGCCGCCAAACACCCCTATATACCAAGTTTCATAAATTTGAGCAAAAATTTCTCAATATCGTCCGCCATATTGGATCCACCATTTTGAATTTTAAAAAATTATTAACAACTTCATAATCTGCGTCCCAAAAAACCCTATGTACCAAGTTTTATTAATTTTAATATAAAACTTAAAGAGTGGTCCAACAGATATTAATTTTTTACTTTTTTTACAATATCCGCCATTTTGTAGCCGCCATATTGAATTTGATGAATTAACTAAAACATATTTTTAATCTGCCAACAGTTTGTGCCACTTTAGTACACATTAAAAGAATGTTTTCGGGAAGAAATAATGATTATAAAACAAAAACTTGTCGATTTATCTGTACATTTTTTCAAAAAAGCCGCCATATTGGTTTTGCATATATGGATAAAAAAGAAATCTGGGCCCGCAAGCTTATAGAACGATCCTAAAAACGTAAAGAAACCCTATTCTCATATTTATTTATTTATTTATTTATTTACTTACATATCCCGCAGTCCTTGAAGGACTATTAAAGGGTTACAAATAATTGCTCTAGTTCGTACAAAAAGTGTAAAATATACATAATTAAACATTATTAAGAGAGACAAGTGATCGGTTACATTGTAGAATTTGTATGTGACGGCCGACAAAAGTTTGAAACCAAAAAATCACAAATCACGCTTCATCGATAAGAATTTAGTCACCCAACTTTCAATACAAAAAGTAATTAATTTAAATAAAAAGATAGTAGCCGCAATCAGACGTCTCTCATCAAGAGTATGAAAGTCAAATCTGTTGCACAAGGATAAGTAATTAGCACCCCTTTGGGGGTAAGCTTTATCTATTTTAAATGACAGATATTTTAGAAAACTTTTTTGTATCTTATCCACATCCTCCGCATAACACTTGAAAAATGGATTCCATATTACGGACGCATACTCCAAATGAGATCTGACAAATGAGTTATACAACAAAATCAAAGTTTTAGGATCAGAGAAGTTTTTAGAGTTTCTAATCAAAAAACCCAATGATCTAGAAACTCTAGTTATAATTGAACAAATATGGTTGGTAAAATTTAAATTACTCTGAAAAGTAACTCCAAGGTCTTTTGTTGTTGTAACTCTCTCCAAAACAACCCCATTAATATTATAATTGAATCTTACACAGTGACATGTTTTACTGAAAGATAAAACATGACACTTAGATAGATTAAGAGGTAATTTATTAATTACAGGCCACTCAAAAATTTTATCAAGGTCCCTCTGCAGGATCTCGGCATCAAAAATTGAGCGAATTACCCAAAAGATCTTTATATCATCCGCGAAAGATAACATTTGAGACTCTATTTCACTCTCAATGTCATTTACATATGGGAATTTCAAAGTGAGATTTACCTATCAAAAAATTAAATTAAGTTTAATGTATATTTTTCAATTCTAGGGTGAAAAATATTGTATACGTAATTTTTTATTTGAGTTTTGAAGGACATGTTTTTGAGTTACGAATTTTCAAAATTTTGATTTTGCAAATTTAGACCTTTTTTCAATTGTTTATAGTTTGCAAAATATTGAAGGTACAAAATTTATGTAAAGAGATAATAGTATATTATGCATCAAGGGAGGGAAGTCCGTGTTTTTTTGTCAAGCACAAATGTTCGAAGAACGAGTGTAGCACGAGCGTTTCGAGTGCGAAACGAGTTCGGAGAACATTGTGCGAGACAAAAAATCGGCCTCCCGAGGTGCATATGATATTTTCTATCACATATGTACGAAAATCTCGTGTTTTGTTCGCGTTAGCGGGTCAGCACTCGCAGTTTTCTGGTTAGTGACGTTAGAGATAAAAAAACTTCCGAACAGTGAAAAAAACTCTCATCGCGCAGGCGCATTGTGGAAGTTTTTTCACCTCTAACGTTCACTGACCTAAAAACTGTGAGTTCTGCCCCGCTTAAGGCGAACGAAAACACGAGGTTTTCGTGCATGTGTGGTAGAAAATACTTATTTTCTTGTCAACTTTACAATTATTTTAGCAAGAAAATTGATTCGTGTTTTTTTAATAACAAAATAACAATTTTTTATAAACAAATTAATTTTTATCAAATTTGGGCGTGGAAAAAAATTTTTTGTTTCTTAAAATAAACTTAAAAATGTTAAAAATAAAATGCAATAAGTTCTATATTGATCCGACTCTTAGTTTGATTTAAATAAATTTTATAAGTTCGTCGTGCAACTGGGTAAAAAAATTTTTAATACTAAGTGTAAAAAATATGTTTTAATAAATAAATGTTTTATTTGATCACTGAATTGCTTTGGACATTTCGAATTATTGTACATAAACGTACACGCGAATTGCTTCACACTTAAGAGCTGGCACGACGAACTTATAAAATTTATTTAAATCAAACTAAGAGTCAGATCATTATGGGACTTATTGCATTTTATTTGTAACATTTTTAAGTTTATTTAAAGAAAAAATTTTTTTTTCTACGCCTATATTTGAAAAAAATTAATTTGTTTGTAAAAAATTGTTATTTTGTTATTAAAAAAACACGAATCAATTTTCTTGCTAAAATAATTGTAAAGTTGACAAGAAAATAAGTTTTTTATCTCTTTACATAAACTTTGTATCTTCAATATTTTGCAATCTATAAACAATTGAAAAAAGGTCTAAATTTGCAAAATCAAAATTTTGAAAATTCGTTACTCAAAAACTTGGCCTTCAAAATTCAAATAAAAAATTACGTATACAATATTTTTTACACTAGAATTGAAAAATATACATTAAACTTAATTTAAATTTTGATTGGTAAATCTCACTTGGAAATGCCCATATACAGTGAATAGTGGAGACTCTAGAGAAGAACCCTGTGGCACTCCCCGTGTAGGGATAAAAATATTTGATTCAATATTACCAATGCAAACTTTATGCGTTCTATTAGCAAGATAGTTAAGAATTAATTTTATAAGATTAACTGGTAAAATTAGATTATTAAGTTTGTGAGCTAAAATCATGTGGTCTATTGTTTCAAACGCCTTAGCGAAATCTAGATAAACAATATCAACCTGGGAGTGATTTTGGAATGCTTCATAGATACAATTCGTTATACATGCAAGATTAGTAATAGTAGACCTCCCTCTTGTGCAACCGTGTTGACTCTCTACAAGAATAGTCTTAATAGAATTATTGACATATTTAGCAATAGATTCCCTCTCGAAAGAAAAACACTGAAAAATCACTGAGACAGAACCACTGAAATCTCAGTTGTTTTTAAGTGGTTTCTCAGTTGTGATTTGGGACAATTCGCCACTGAAAATATCTATTGTGAGGGTTGATTTATGACAGTTGGCCTGGAAGTCCCAAACCGTTTTATGGCCTTTACCCTCATAAAATGGAAGGATAACCTTTCTTTTTTACAATTTTAAATAATTTAAATTATTTATTCCAATATTATATTTGTTGTTTAAGAATTTAGCCACTTATGTAAATATATGTTATTACTATGAACGTAATACATACTTCTATTCAAAAATCCAAAAATGACATCAGTTTTTTAATATCTGCTACCGTTTATGAGATACGATATTATTCATTTAAATTTAGGATTTTTGGGGGAAATTTTTATATGTACGTAATTGTTAGAACTTACAGATTCTAAATTTAAAAGAAACAATTTTCTATCATTAAAATTTAAACAATTTTATTTGTTAAGAAACAAATTTTTCAAAGGTCAATTTTTAATATATTCAAGGCCTCGTAGAAGGGTCCAGAGAGATCATAAAACTTGATGACTCCTGAATTTAATTAAAAATCGGGAACAAAAATTTCTCTAATTTCGCATTAATAAAGTTAAAAATTAAATATTAAAATTCTACGTGTTCTAACGATAAAGAATATCTGAAACTTTCCTCAAAAAAGTTATTTTTCATAATAATAAAAATAGCTTTGAAAATTTACTTTCCTTCAATTTTAATAGTTTTTAGAATTTTTTTTTTATATTCCTAATCGTGAAAATAAGTAGATTTCATATTTTTATTTTTGAAATTTTAATTTTTGAAATTGCAAAAGTTTTTAATCATAAAAATTTTGGGTTACGGGAACCATAAAAGGAACAAAAATTACAATCAGGAATCGGTGTTCGACCTCCAAAAAAAATTCTATCTGAAGATATGCAGGTCAGACCACTGAAAAATCACTGGGCCAGTGGTTTTTTCAGTGGATTTTGAGTGGTTTACTTTCGACAGGGTTTCTCAAAAATTTTTGCAAAATTAGGAATAATGGCGATTGGTCTATAGTTTCTACAATCCTGTTTATCGCTAGATTTATATACTGGGACAATTCTACCTGATTTTCACATCTGGGGAAATTGATCGCTTGACAATGCACGATTAAAAATAATTGTTAGAGGTTCTGACAAAATGCTAGCACAGTCTTTCACAAAAAAGCTTGGAATACTATCTAGACCACTAGTAAAAGAAGATTTTAAAGATCTCACCGCTTTACAAACCTCTTCAATAGATGAATAAAAGCCACTACTATTACACACCTCAGGCATTTTAGTTGATATATCTGTATCAGTGTTACCATTATTATAATTACTATTATTAACCTCGGAGTTAGCTCAGTTGGTTAAGGTCCTGGACTCTACGCTCGCGCCAAGTCAAGCGTCAAGCTTGCTTGGTTCGCGCCCCGGTGAGCCTGGGATTTTTTCCGGCTGTGAGATAACTTCAGTGGAAAGTAAAGACGTCGAGGTATAATGATATGCACTGTCGGTAATCGCCCTGTGCAGATCACTAGAACTCGACTGTCGATAAACCGGTTTTACTATGGAAAGGTTTTTCTACAGTTTTCCCTCTCCACTGGCGAGCAAACCCAATATACCGGGTGGTCCAGGCAAATGCGAGTACTCCTAATTTCAAGCCGTTCTGTAGACGCAAAAACACTTAGAGAATATAAAGAAAAAGTACTGAATTCTAGGAACTCCCTACGGGGAACACTCATTGGGCCTGTAAGGTCGATAAAACGAGTGTATAATAACTATAATTACTATTATTACAACGTGTAGAAGCAAAAATAGTAGCTAACGTATTAACAATATCCTGTGGTTCATCAAACTTATTATCATTTAAGTACATAGAATCCGGGATAACAGGCCTATTATTTTTATTATTTACAAAATTCCAAAAAGACCTTAGGAGTCGAATTAATATTAAGCTCAATATTTTTAATATATACACGATAATTTTTGCGTAAATTTAAATGAATCGAATTAGACAAAATTTTAATTTGTTGATCATAATAGTCTTAATTATATTTTCTTTTCTTTAATAACGAATGTTTTATATGGATACTTCGAATAATTTAATTAGAAAACCAAGGTAGATATTTACATTGTTTTTTCAAAATAAAAGAAGGTTTTAACGGTATAAATTTTATAAAAGTGTCATGCAGAAAGTACATAAATGACTCACACATTACATTAACATCTTCAGAAGTACGAATAAATGACCAGTCTACTGCAGTAAAAAAAAACATATAATTCATCAAATTTTGCCTTGCAAAAATTAAATATTGGACTAGAATCATTGTTACTTATAATATAATTATGATTACCATAATTATGCTTAAATGACAGTTTAGCATTAATACATAAGGCAGGATGGTGGGGGTCCTCGGGCACCAATGGCGCAATAACTCGTGTCGCAAAACTTTCAACATTAGAAAAACAAAGATCTAAAAATCTGCCGTATTGATTACTAATATTATTGACCTGATTTAAATCGAAAAAATTGCATGAAATTATAGATACTAGATGCTTTAGTGTCTAGTCTATCTCTACAATTAACAAAAGTAGGAACATTAAAGTCACTAATCACAATAAGAGGATAATCAAATAATTCATTAATTTCCTGTAAAGCATCAAGTATTGCCACAAAAGAATTAGTCACTATATCAGGTGGAAAATAAATAGACAATAAGACAACCGTACCAAATTGATCCGATATACTAAGGCATAATGAACTAACATTAATATTGATATTGTGAATACTAGATAAACTAATTGGTATTACCTTATACTCATTTTTTATCGCCACAAGAATACCTCCACCACGTTTGATGATTCTGTCATGTCAATAAATATAAAATAAATCCAAGTTAAAAGAAGACTCAGATAATACACAAGGTTTTAACTAAGTTTCAGATAAGCACAAAATGTCATAAAATATTAAATCTTGAAAAACGTTAAAATAATCCTTCTTAGTATTGACTCCACGGCAATTTTGGTAATTAATATGCAGGGTTGATTGTGTTGTAGCTATGTTGTACAGTGCCGCTCAAAAGGATTTGCCCATCCTACGGCATGCAAGAGCTTTTCAAAAAGTTTTGTATCTTCATTAATAATAAAGATAAATCCTTCCTCAAATATTAATAATAATAAAGTGCAACGGAATTTTTGTCTGTCCACGCAATTGTGTTGAGTCAATGAAAGAAAGTTGTAGTTTTCCATGTCTCCTAGATGTTTTTTGGGTCGCAGATTGTGAATTTGGGGTAAAAAATGACAATTTAAAAGTTTCACTCGGTCAAAATTGCGAATAAATGCAAAAAAAAAAATTTGAGATTTTAATGTTTACGCAATTCTGTTGAATCATTGAAAGAAACTCGTAGTTTTTTATGTCTCCTAGATGTTTTTTGGGTCGCAGATTGTGAATTTGAGATCAAAATTGATGGTTTAATAGTTAAAATCGGTCAAAATCTCAAAAAAGTAAAAAATTAAAAAAATTATTTTTGTCTGTCCGCACTGCTGTGTAGAATTGTGGTGTGAAATTAATGACTTTGCTTCTTTATAAGGTGCTTTTTGGATCGTAGATTAAGGATCTGAAGTTATATTGTACAATTAAAAATTTTAAAGCACCTAAAATAGCTAAAAATCGTAAAAAAATAAAAAAAATTTGTTCTGTCCGCATTTTTGTGTCAAATTGTGTTGTTTAATTAGTAAGTTTTCTTTTAATATGCAGTTGTTAGATCAACGATTACTGATTTGAAGTTAAATTTGTCATTTTAGGAGTTTAAAGCAGTCAAAATGAGTAAAAATCATCAAAATAACAAAAAAATGTAAAATAACAGAAATTCATTCGATTTGTTCGCATTAATATGAAAAACTATATTGTTTAATAATTATTTTTCTTTTCAATTCGTAGTTCTTAGATCGCTGACTACTGATTGTAAGATGAAATTGTCATTTTGGGAGCTGAGAGCACTCAAAATTAGTCAAAATCGTCAAAATAGTTAAAAATTGTAAAATATTACAAATTCATGCTGTTTTTCCGTATTGACATGCAAAATAATGTTCATTAATAATTTTTTTTTTTTCTATACGTAGTTCTCAGATCGTTTACTACTGATTAGCTTTTAAAATTGACATTTTTGGAGTTTAGAGCAGCTAAAAGTAGTCAAAATCATCAAAATAGCAAAAAATCGTAAAATAAAAAAAATTCATGTTATCTATCCATACTGATATGTAAAATTATGTCGTTTAAATCGTTATTTTACTTTTTTATATGCAGTTTCTAGATTGCTGATTACTGATTAGAAGTTAAAATTTCATTTTATAGGAGTTTAGAGCAGTCAAAAGGAGTAAAAATCGTCAAAACAGCTAAAATTGTTAAAGTTTAAAAATTCATTTTGTCTGTTCGTATTAATATGCAAAGCTATGTTGTTTAATAATTATTTTTCTTTTCTAAGATCGCTAATTATTGATTAGAAGTTAAAATTGTCATCTTATTAGTTTACAGCAGCCAAAATTGGTTGACTTGGCAACATTTAAACTAAAATTCGTAAAATACTAAAAATTAATTTTGTCTATTCTTAATAAAAATGCAAAACTATGATGTTTAATTAATTTTTTTTTTCATACGTAGTTTTTAGATTGCAGATTACTGATTTAAATTTTAAATTGGTGTTTTATAAAGAATTTAGATCGTTTACTGATTCAATTGTTAATATGGCGGATAAATGGCATTAATTAGAAAATTTAAAAATAATAACTTGTTGAATTAAATTAAATTTTAAAAATAATTTTAACTAAATTCAAATTCCTTCTTTACAGGTTAATACATACGTGATTTTGGTTTGCCAAAACTTAAAACGGCTGACATAAAATTATCTGAATTCTTACTATTCCAATAAGTTCCCTTTTTTCTATAATTCATTAGGATAAAAGCACTAAATTGGATTAACATAGCGAATAAATTTATGGAAATCGATTGGTTATACTCTCAACTTGTTTCTTTCAGTTTTTGGAGTAGTTGATTACGTATTTTGTTATTTTTTAGAAATTCA
The DNA here is from genome assembly GCA_037103525.1 of Ganaspis brasiliensis. Lineage (NCBI taxonomy): Eukaryota > Metazoa > Arthropoda > Insecta > Hymenoptera > Figitidae > Ganaspis > Ganaspis brasiliensis. The sequence goes on from JAZKLR010000434.1 coordinate 962,838, forward strand.
AAATAGCTGATCCAAAATGTCTAACAAAAATTTTTAAAATTAATCGAAATAGTTAGGTATCTACTTGTAGAAGAATACTAATACATATTAAAATATTAAAATTAGATTATATTGTAATATTATAATTGTAATATTAATTTACTAATAAGAAATTATAAGAAAACATAATTAAAATAAAATTAAAATTTTTTAAAGTTCTGACAACATGGCTGCCTTTTTCGTAAACTGAAAAATTGCTTATATAAATGTCTACAATTTACTTAATTAAAGAAGGGTTTGTGCACATTTTCAGCTGCAATAAAAAATTATTTTAAAAAATTTTTTAAAATTCATCCGCTATATTATGGAAATTTATTGAAAAAGTGTGAAAAATAATTTTTGTTAGAAAATGCAAAAAAATATGGAAGAAATTTAATTTTCAAATAGTTTTTCTGTAAAAAAATTCTAATGTGAAAATGTAGCCAAACTCTGTCGCGTTAATTAAAATAATATCAGTTTTTCATATTTATTTTTATTGAAAGGTTATAATATTTTGTTTATATATTTAATTAATTGTTTTTAATTTTTAATTGTGATGTTATTGAAATAATTAACTAAAGCTATTATTGATTTTTATTGAAACGTATAGATTTATTAGTAATAAAATTTAATAAATGAATATAGACATTATAATTTAATTTGAATTTTAATAATTAAATTAATTAAAAAGAAAATAACATTAATTCTGTTCTTTTAAATTAATTTTAAAACTTTTTGAGCCATTTCATTTTTACTGATGTCTTCTTCTACCATAATCCGTTTCACTCCTTTATTTAATTCTTTTTGACTCATTCGAAGAGTACATTGCATCTTTGAAATATCTGTTGACGATTCAATTCGAAAGTAAATCGGATCTAAATAAAAATTATTTAGTTACGCTCTAGATTTAATTTAAATATTTAATTTAGAGGTTGTTAATAAATTAGGTCACACTTTAGGGCGGAGAGGGGGGGAGTAGTGTCCAGAGAAATGTGACAATCTATATAAAATTTTGAAGTTCCTCATGTAAAAAGTGGGATGAGAGGGAGTTATTATTCAACAAAATTTTTGTGACGTAATATAAAGACCACACCTTATCTGTTAAAAACTTGTAACATCTTTTAGAAGAGGGTTAGAATGGTATGGTGAAAATTTTATGTTAAAAATTTTATTAACCTACTTTCTAAAACAAGTTTTCCTTGAATAAGAATCTTGTCTCCTTTTTCAAATTTTTCATCTTCTAAAAGATTAAACGAATAAATTCGAAATTCAATTTTAAATAAACCGTCAGTAATGGAACCACATAGAATCTCTGAATTTCCATTTGGTTCATTTGTTTTGTTGAATGTAGTTTTTAAAAATCCTTCAGTTTCTAAATAATTGTTGTAAGAAAGAGAAATGCAAATTATATTATTAAAAAGGAAAAAATAAATTATATGTACAAGTGTTAATGTACAAAATTTAGTTTTATTTACTATACGTAAACATAATCTTATTCATTTATTAAACTAAATTAAATAAATTAATTAAAAATATTAATTTTTTAAGGAAAAAAAAAATTTATTACAAACTTACTAATTAATTTTGACTTTTCTTTTCCTAAATTTTCTAATTTGCAAAAGTTGTAACTTTCTTCTTCATCTAGATTCAGTTGTTTATGAATTCTTAAACATTTAACAATTGTATTTGATTGTAGAACAAGTTAATAATTTAATTTTGATGTCTTAAAGTTTGAATGTGTTTTAATTTGTCTTGCTGATGCTCCATCAATATGAAGAACCTATATATTTTTAGAGATAATTACTATATTTATAAACGTGTTACATATATTTTAGCCTTAACTATTTTAACCTCAAATTAAGATTAAAAAGTTAACCGGTTTAAAGCAAAAAATTATAGTTTTTAAAATATAGGTACAAAATTTGGGCGAATAAAGCTCTTAAATCTTGCTATCTGTTCATTCCAAATTTTAACTAGGACACTGCAACCACTTCCATTATTTAAAATGAATTTCATTAGCAAATGTTCCTTTTCATTTCCTACATGTTCGGGGCCAGACATACTTTCAACAAAGCCTATCAATTCACTAAAAATTTCAATGTTTTAGATTACATTTCTTAAGTAATATTTTACTGTTTATTTACTATTAATTTCATAAAAATTAAATATATTTTTTAAATAAGTTAACCCTTTCTTACACTGCTGAATCTGTTACTATTATACTTTTCATCATTTCATTTGTTGAGAATGTAGATCCTGGCTTTACATAATCACTCATTTTTAACTATTTTTAAACTATAAAATCTTTCTATATTTAATGATTACTATTAAGATATTAAAATTATTCAATTGATTGATTTTGTTAAATAACCAACTAAAATGGATTGACAGCTTTTTATTTAAAAACAAATAAATACCTATATCTATATATATTATTTAAAAACAATGACATTTATTAATCCTTAATAATTATAATTTATAATTTATAATAATAAATAAATTTTTAAATAATAATGTTTATTCCTTTTTTAGTATTAATTAGTTTATGTTAATTATATTATTATACATATTTATATTTATTTATATTTAGTTTTATACTTATATTTCCCATAATATTTTTTTAAGAAATAATGTTCCATTGATTTTATTTTTAAATTAGTACATGAAGTGAGTTCCTGTACAAAGAAAAGAAGTTGTAAATTCTAACTTCACATGTATAAAAATAATTAATGTCAAGCCTATTAACTAATAAAAATATCTGTAAAAAATGGAAATTGACAAGAGAGAAAATAGAAATGATGAAAGTAATAGTGTAGAAGATGAATCTGAAAGTTCATTAAATGAGAAATTATCATCTACTGAAAATTTAAATCTTCAAATTGAACGAAAGGAACATGAAATAGAAACTATAGATGAATGGGAATATACCTCCAATGAAGAATTTAAATCGATTCAAATAAATGATTTAAACGTGTAGGGGAGAGTGGCCACCAATGTACCAGTTTTTTCAATGAACCATTTTAATTTTCTCAGAAACAATTAAATAAAAATTCTCCTAATTTTAAATATAAATTAAGTTTGCGTAAACACACTACGTCCATAAATTTGAGACGTGTGGATTTATTCATTACAGAGAAAACTGGAAAAAACTGTTTTTGATGTACTGAAGAAAAAATTTACCTAAAATAAAAACACGTTTTTTAATTGAAATAAGGCCATTTAAAAATAAATGTACTTACGATTTATTTTGTTTTGGACCTTAACTACAATATTCTAATGAGATAAAGATTTTGAAATATTGGATTAAGTTATAAAAAACCATTTTTGTTGCAAATGTCATGTTGATTCAATGTACCAGGGAACAATGAACCACCTGGAATTTCAGTGTATTTTCGATTTCTAGAGTGGTATGCCTGATTATAAAACTAAGCATGCGTACAGCATGTTACAGCAATTGTTATCAGTACTTTTCTCTACATAGCAGAACTAAAATGCCTATTTAGATGGTTAACTTAAATTTGAGGTATATTTATGTTATACATTATCAATTAAAGGTGTTAAGTAATAATTTTTTATAGTATTTGATAGAAAATAAGTTTTTTTACAAAATGAAAATTGCAATATTACTATTGTTAAACATTTTTAGTATTTTTATAGAGGTGGTTCATTGTGTACCCAGGTTGTTGAAAATGAAAAAAGCTTGTTACTTTAGAAAAACCCTAAATTCTATTATTTAATCAAAATAAATCGTGTAAAATATGTGTGCATTACCTAGATAAGTGTTGTAGTTTTATATTGATGCAAAGAAGTGCTTGAAATTGGTGAAATTCAATAAGTACTATGACCTTGAAAAAAACCCGGTACATTGATAGCCACTCTCCCCTATGTAAAAAATTAAGTACTTAAATTATGTAAATATAAAAAATTCAAACATTTTTTTTAATTAACTAAAAATTAAACGCATAAAGATGTTAATTACTCATTTTTTTTAGTGAACTGATAGGATTTGTTTCTAAAATTAATTCTCCTAAAATTGTGGGATATAAGACAAAACATCGTCTTATGACTTTTATTATTAATAACGATGAAGGAACTCAATGCATGATATTAGCTTGGAAAAACGAAATCAAGAAAATTGAATCTTTATTGGAATTACATAATGTATTATATTAAGTATTTCTAATTATAAAACACAGTTTTAAAATATGTTTTTATAAATGAATAGAAAATAGAAAATATAAATTTATAAATAACATGAATTTATAAATAAATTAGAATTATTTCCTTTAATAATCTTTAATAATTATATGGAGTAACTAATCTTAGCAAGGTCAAAAATAAAAGAACAAATTTTTTATCCGTTATTAAGTGAGAAGTGGTGAGAATACTCTCCTTACGAATAAATAAAAATTTTAAATGAATTAATAAAAATTTAAAATTAAAATATAAAAATATATTTCTTGACATGTTTAAAAATATTTTTTATATTTTAATCAGTGACATATTGCAACAAATTTTATATTTTACAAAATGGTAATTTTATGATTCTTGTATTGTTTTTTTTTTAATTTTGTGAAGATTGTATTTTGTTTATTTTTTTTTAGATAAGTGCATATTATTAAAGTTTTTTTTTCAAATAAATTTTTGCCTTATTAAGTTTACAAAGCTTTGCTAATGAAACGTTTTATAATTTGATGAGTAAAAAATTGTTTTTTTTATTATTGATCTTCCTTAGTAATTTTCTAGATAAAATTATCGAATAAATTCTATTTTCATAAGGTAATACGTATTCAAGGAGCAAAAGCAGTGGAAATTAAGTATCCAAAATTTAATACTGGCAATACTGATTATGAATTGGTATTTCAAAAATGTACAACCATTAATATATTAAAACAAGAAAAAGATGATCTGAACTTTAAAAGTCCTAACCCAGTTCTAAAAACAATATCACTGTTTGATTTAAAACTCGAACACGGTAATGTCAGTAAGTATGTTTACAATATTTTAGCTGATGAATATTATAAATTTATAATATCTCCCTAATTAAACTCTCCATCTAATCTTATCTTTATTAATTTAATGCCAACGAATAGAAAACTGTTCTAAAGTTTATATATTGTGAAATGAACTTTAAATTTAATTGAAAATTTAATTAAGATTTTACTGTTTCACGACTGTAATTTTTTTAGATTATTCAATAAAAATAAATTATTTTCAAGTTAAAATTGTAAATTTACAATTATTGCATTTTTTATAAAAACTATTATCTTGTATTTGAATATGTAATGTAAATTATTACAGTTAAAAAAAAATTATTTTCATTGTTCATTAGAATTGATTAAAATAATTAATTCAATAACCTAATTAAATATTAATTGAAAAACACATTTAATTTTTGACAGAAATAGAAGGATATGTTAGAACTGCTTTTCGCTTACTAGATTATTTAATTAACGACGAAAAAGTGTCATACGGTATTGGGTCCGTCACGGATGGAGAATTAAAAATCGATATAAGAATAAATAATTTTCCAAAAGTTGAACAGCTTTATGAAAAAGGAGATCACATAAGTGTGACTGGTTACATTAAGAATACTTGTAAGTGTAAATAATATTGAAGAGATGAAATTATTAAATTAAAACATAAAGTTTGATTGATGTTAAAATTTTAAAAAATTAATTTTATAAAATTATATGTAAAGACACAAACAATTGATGTAAGAAGCATTAAATTATTATTTTCATAGTAATAATAATGATAATAATAAGAATAATAATAAATAACACACTGGATTAAAAATATTTTATAAAGTATTAAAATTTAAACTTATATTACATTTTTAAATTATTTATCTTATTAATTAATTGTATTGTATGAATTATTAATTATAGTAGTTAAAGTAATATTTATTATTCATCAAAATTGTATAACTTATTTATACCTCATAACCTATTTACATTAATATTTACATTAATTTTTACATCACTGCTTACATAAAACTTAATTAATTTAAATTTTTTAATTTTACAGATCAAGGATTGGTTTTCATTTTGACGGAAAACGAAAATTGCATCAATTTAATTGATGATAAAAAATTGAAATTTGAAGAAACTTTTTTTGGATTTAAACCAGTTTTAAAGCAGATTAATAAATATTAACTTTTATCTTTAAATTATAATAATTGGTGATAACGCACAATTATTCATTTTCTAAAATGGTTCAAATACCCGACACATTTGTTATTGTTTTAATCGAGTAAAGTTTAAAATAAAACTTATTTCTTATATTTATTGTTCTTAACTATATATTATTATGATATATAAATGATATATATATTAATAAAATAAAAATAATATTATTTATTATTTTTAGAAATAATAATAATTTTTGAAGAGTTAAAAAATATATAAAAAACCATTTTTTGCGTAAAAAAATAGTTATATTTTTAAATATATTAAATAAAATTTATAAATTGAATTGGGTACCTGGGGCAAAGAAAAGCAAGGGGAAAAAAACAAAAGAGATTTAAGCTTAGTTTATAAAATTTTAAGTAAGTCAACCTCAGGCTACCTACAAGAATTTATAAATATTTGTTAATTATCCGATTATCAATTGGCAGCAGGATATTATGAAGGTAATTCCTAATCGATAAAAAATTGTAAAAAGAATTAACTCTGTTTTACTATTTTGTGTTGTATTTGAAAGAAAGACGTAAAAAAATCCAAAAAGAATTTTTTATTTTATGTTATTAATTATTAATGCTATATTATTAATTAATTTATGTTTTTGTTTTTTCAGAATTTACATAATAATAATAATAATAATAATTCTTTTTATTACCCCCAAAAATTTGAAATTTCTGGGTAAAAAAAATTTTTTAAATAAATTAAGAAATGTTTTCATCTATTTGAGAGAGGAAGAGAGACTTTATATTCATATTTAGTGACCCAGAAAACTCCTAAGTATTGAGATTAGAGAAATTTTTTTTTAAATTCTTTAGAACTTTTTGAAGATAAATTGCCATATATTGGATCCGCAGTTTTGAATTTTAAAAATCTGATTTTAGATTCGTATTCCACGACTTCAGAATTCTTCTTTCACCAAATTTATAATAAATCAGTTAAAATTTGTTCAAGATATTTAATTTTGAATATTACTACTTTTAGTAATATTTTTTTTCTTACACCCGCCTTAGAGATAATTCTTTTTTTTATCCCTAAATTTTTCAATTTTGTCAAAATTTAGAGGTAATGAAAAACAGCAGTTTTCCGCGATTCGAAAGCTCTTAAATATTCTAATAACCCATAAATTATTCTAGGGAAGTGTTGTAACAAGTTTATGCAAAAAAAATTACTAAAGTTGTGCATTTAAAAAACAACAAATTACATTAATGGTGAAAATTAGAAATTTTTTTTTAACTTAAATAACCCTTTTTATGTTTATTATTAATTGGAAATTAAAACAGTTTAATTTGTATTAAAAAGTTTCAAAAAATTTTTAAAAAAAAGTTAAATATGAAGAGAAACTATTTCCGTAACATATTTATTTTTTTTAAATATAAAAATTATGAGAGTTTAATTATTAAATTTATTTTATTCAAATTCAATATATATTCACATACCACCTGATCACTTTGGGGGGAGGGGGTCTATAAAAGTAAATAAAATGTCTACAATTCTTATCATTTTTAAGTGCAATATGATGTGAAAAAGGTGTTGAATCTATATAAAAATTTGCAGGTGTTATATGAACCTCTGTCTCTTATATATATTCTTTAAAAACAAAAGCACATAAATTAACTGTCATAACTTTGAACTTTTACAAGCATTGAAAAGTGTTAAGGTAAATCCATACTATTATAGAAAAGTTAAATTTAATTATTAATTTGTAATAAAAAATGTCATTCAAAAAAAGGTTAACATAACATCGATATTACAATAATATCTTACATTTTGATACTTGAAAGATCACTTAATATATTGAAGGATTCAAAAATAATAATACAAATCATTTAGAAGGTATTGATGTAAAATTAGAAATTAAAAAAATATTTTAATTATTATTTTTATTTTTTAAAATATGTATACAAGTAACTGTCCCGCAAATGAATGTGGATCAAGTTGCAAAGCGTCTATCTTTACATTCGAGGAGGTTAAGCAATTTCCATCTGGGTTAGAACTTGAATGTCTAACCTTCTCCACGATATCATTCAGAAAATTTGTTAACAATTTTAAATTAAATTGAACATTTTCTTTGAGCAAAATGGTAAACTATTAAGCATTATAAATCCTGAAAGAAATGTTTATGTAATAAAAAAAAAATAATAACACAAATTTTGCATTTTTGGCCTATTAATATATTTAACTTGACCAACTAATAAGTAGAATTATTTTCATGAAAATAAAGTACTATTAATAAATGTTATTTTTAACCTTTTTTTGTAAAAGCAAAAATAATATTTTTATCATGGATTTATTGATTATAAAAATCTTTTCATTGTTTAAAAGAGTTCGGAAAAAAAGTGATGACACATCACACTGATTTTTAGTTTCAAAAATCTTTGCAAAAAAAATTGTAAAAAAAGCTAAGATATTTGCTGTGACAGCTGATTTTTATGCAAATCAGAAAAAGTTTAGTTGCATCTGTAGTAAAACTAATATATTACAAAATAAAGAATAGAATTTAAAAAAATATATTGTTTGTAATATTTAAAAATCTTTACACAGATATTTATACAAAAGATTAAAAAAAAATTATTGAAGACATCTTTGGCATTAAAAAATACAGTTTTTGACAAATGTAATTGTGACAATTTTATAAATACTTTTTAAAAATTAATAATTACGTATGATTCTATTTTTTTAAATCTATTTAAAATTTTCTAAAAGTCGATAAATAAAATATATTTTATTTAAATAGTTTTGTTAAATTTTGCGTTCGTACAGACCTTTGTCTAAGGACGTAGAATATTTAATTATTTAATTAATCATTAGTTTTATACCTATATATAATTTCAGGGTGTGCTTCCGAATAAGCATTATCCTCGATTTTAATGGCATTTTGTTCTTTTACGTATTTTTGAATGCTACTTACAAAAATGAAAGTGAAACTAAGCCCAAATTTTATTTTCATATTCAAAATAAAAATAATAAAAAACAAAAAAAAAAGTTAGTTTCTTGCGTTTAACTTGTGAAAAATTTTAAATTTTAAATAATATTTTAGAGAAAATTGTAGATCTCAATAAAATACACATTTGATACTGCACTAAGAAAAAAAAACTTTTAAATTTATAGCATGTGTATTCGAATACCTCCAAAATTATATATTTTTCATTTGATATGATATTCAGTTGATTTTATAGCATTGCTTTTAAATTAAAGATTACAGCTTTTATTTCAATAGTAATGCTATAAAAGCAACTGAATATCATATCAAATGAAAAATATATAATTTTAGCGGTATTCGAATACACATTCTAGAAATTTAAAAATATTTTTTTGTCAGTGTACCCTCTTCATTTGAATAGTTTTTTAGTAAAATGCAAAACACTGTCAACTAATATAAAAATATTATATAGTTATATTATTAATAAAGAAGGAATAAAATAAAAAAAAAATTAAGATTATTTATGTAATTTAATTTACTGCTTTTGAAAATGGTAGTAAAAAATGGCGTAAATTAAATTTACAATAAAAGCAAAAGAAAGGGTAAATATTTATTTCTTTTTGTTGCTATAATCAAATTGACTAGACAAAATTTAAAAAAGTAAATTAAACAAAAGTTGTAACACTGTAAGTTTTTTATTTATTTTTTTTTGTCAGACAGATCAAATATTTTAAATATATATATAGAAATTTCATTGTCAAAATATTAATTATTTTTTTAAAAAATTCATAAACAAAACTGCGGCTTACAGCAGTAACGTTATACTCAATCACATTTGCCTTTAAGACTTTCATTAAAATCGAATTTGCTTTAATTTTCAATTAACCATATTCTGATGTAGCATGAAAAATACGTAAATTTTCTAATTAAAAAAATAAAGGATATGACTTATTAGAAAGTATATCCTAATTTTATTATTTTTAATTCTAAATTTGAATATTTAGGTATTTGTTATACAAATCTTTAACGAATTAAAGAATAATAAGGCATGTCACAGTCTTCTTATGAACATAGTCCATTATCAAGAAGAAGAGATAAGTATTATACTTTAAGTAATGATGAGTTAAACATCGTCCTCAGAGATAATAAAATGTTAACAGACAATCATATGTGCAAATTTAACGAGTTATTAGAAATTAAATCTAATTATGTTTTTAAAATGCAAAGTACACTTTATGTTCATCGTAATCTTTTAAAATACATCTCTCCTATTGACAAAAATAAAAAGCACATCCAAATACTTTTTAGTGGTCCAAGTGACGACGGTCATTGGATTTGTACTTACTATAATGGTGAAAAAATTTTTGTGTATGATAGTATGAATAGTTGCAAAAATTTAAATTTCGATCAAGAAAATTATTTAAACCGTTTATATCCCTTTAAACCGTTAATAGAGTTTGCAAATGTACAGCAGCAAACTAATCGTTTTGATTGCGGTGTATTTTCTATTGCATTTGCTACGTCTATTTGTTTTAGTATGGCACCAGAAACAATTATTTATAACCAAAATAGAATAAGACAGCATGTATATTCAATGTTTATAAATAATTGTTTAATTTCATTTTCTTTTTTGTCAGTAAACAATGAATGCAATATATTCATCAGTCAGAAAGAAAGTCAAGAACACATTTATTTAAAAAATGAAATTGAAAAACCTCAAAGTGACTCAGTAAATAATAAAAAAAGGAAATTAATTAAACAAGAAAAAGATGATAATATGGAGATTGTTTAAAAATGTATAAAATTGACGATGAAGATAAAAAATCAGCAAAAGAAAATATTAAAAAATCGATTATAAAAAAAAATGTAAAGAAAATGAGTCGTTTTTTAAAAGATAAAATAAGAAAACAAAATGCTAGATTGCAAGAAAGCGAAGAACAAAAATTAACCAGACAAGAAAAGGATAGAAATAGGAAAAAAAAGAGTAAAATCTCAAGGAATTAAAGAAAACATTAACTTAATTGTGACAAGTAAAAATAAAAAAAAAATAGATCGTTTGAGAAAACAGAAATTTAGATTGCAAGAAAGTGAACAACAGAAATCGGTAAGACAAGAAAAGGATAGACAAAGAAAACGATACTCAAGATTAAAAGAAACTGTTTATTCAAAAAAAAATATATTACAACCAAATTTATTATACCAAAAAATAAGTTTTGATGTAGAATCAAATGTATATAAACCAAAAATATCTAGTGTGAGAAAAAATAAGAGAAAAAATATAGATTCAATAGGAGTTGCAGTTATGGATATTGAAGAACAAATTGAAAATGAAATTTCTGAAAATTATTTAGGAAGCATGAATGTAAAATGCAATTTTTGTGACGCTTTACATTTTTTATGTGAAAGATCAGCAGATGGAATGTTTAATAATTGTTGTCACAAAGAAAAAGTAAAATTAAAAAAATTAAAATCTTATCCGAATGATTTAAAAAAGTTAATATTTGATTTAGAAGATGATGAAAGTAAAAATTTCAAAGAAAATATTAGATGTTTTAATAGCGCATTAGCATTTGCCAGCATGGGAGCAAAATTAGAATTACCTAAAGGACATGGTCCTTTTGTTTTTCGTATCCATGGACAAATATATCATAATACTTTTTCGCTTCACCCGAATGATAGTGAAAAACCTAAATACGGACAATTGTATATTATAGACACAAACGAAGCTGTAGAAGAACGTTTAAATAATGAATGTAATAAGAAATGCTTACATTCTTTAATGTTAAAATTGGATATTTTACTTAGAGAAGTAAACCCTTTTGCAAAAGCTTTTAGAATGATGCGTAAAGTAGAGGCGGATGAAGAATCACGAGCAAAATCTTTAAATGAATCACCTAGAAATATTCAAATGTGGATAAAACGTGATCGTTCCCTGGATAAAAAAAGATTTAATGTTCCCTCATGTAACGAAGTAGCAGTAGTATTTGTAAGTGAGAACGGAGAACCTCCAATTGATCGTGATATATGTATTCATCCTAAAAAATCAAAGAGTATACCAATTTCAAATCTTAGTGCGAACGTTGATCCTATGACTTATCCTTTAATGTTTCCTTCAGGCGATGAAGGTTGGACTGTAAATATTAAACAAGTTGACGATTGTAAAAATGTAACTCCTTTACAGTTTTATATGTACAGGTTATCTTACAGAAAAGAATTCAATCCATGTTTATCAATGGGTAAGTTAACACAACAATATGTGGTGGATGCATGGTGTAAAGTAGAAGGTGAACGATTAAAATATATTCGTCAAGAACAAAAGAAACTTAGATCAGAAATGTATTGTGGATTAATGGATTATGTAAATAATAAAGCAGCAGAGAAAAATATTAGACCAGGAAAAATTGTTATTTTACCATCAAGTTTTAATGGAGGTCCAAGAGCTTATCAAGAATCTTATATGGATGCTATGAGATTAGTTCAAGAATATGGTAAACCAGATTTATTTATCACTATGACATGCAATCCTAAATGGCCTGAAATAATTGAAAATTTGTTACATGGTCAAACCGCAACTGATAGACCAGATATTGTGTCTAGAGTTTTTCATCAAAAAGTAAAAATGTTAATGACAGAATTAAAAGAAAAGAAAATTTTTGGAGACGTGAAAGCTTATATATATGTTATAGAATTTCAAAAACGCGGATTGCCACATATTCACTTAATTTTATTTTTACATAAAAATTTTGCAATAAGAGATGCAGAAACTGTTGATAAAATAATTAGTGCAGAAATTCCAAATGAGAAAAAAAATCCAAGGTTATTTAATATTATAAAACAATTTCAAGTTCATGGACCATGTGGAAAGCAAAATATTAATTCCCCGTGCATGGATAAAGATAAAATGATTTGTACTAAACACTACCCTAAAGCATTTTGTACTGAAACTAACATAAATTTAAAAGGATTTCCTTTATATAGACGAAGAAATAATAAAAGAAGAATATTTTTTTACTACAATAAAAACAGTCAAGTGTCAACTATTAAGGCCATTGTAGATAATTCATACATTGTTCCATATAACCCATATTTAAGTTTAACATTCAACTGCCATATAAACGTAGAATTATGTTCTACAATTGAATGCATTAAATACTTATTCAAATATTGTTATAAAGGACATGATTGTGCAATAATAGGTTATAAAGATGGTAATCAAGAAATTCGTTATGATGAAATTCAACAATATTTAAATACACGCTATGTATGTCCACCTGAAGCAATGTACAGATTATTAGAATTCAACATACATGAACAATCTCATGCTACATATAGATTAGCTGTTTATTTACCAAATAAACAACACCCTGGCAGCCTGGTAACCCCGAACGGTAACCATTGAAAGTTGCCGTTTGGTTACAGTTTGGTTACGGTTCGGTTTTATGCTGAATATGAAAAGAAATAAGTATAATTAGTACTTCTGAAGTACTAATTACGATAAAGTAAATTACTTTTGATTGTTTTGATTAAGTTTTGACTTATAAATGATTGTTTTATGAGGGAAAATGGCTAATTAATAATAATTAACAGAAAAATAAAAAAACATTGAAATTTTTCGATTTCTCGTAATTCTAATAGAGAAATTAACCTACGCAGATTGACCACCAATCAGAGGGGACCACGTGTTTTTCGCACCAAATTCAAATAACACTATTTGATTTAATCAAACAAACTTTTATTTTCAATATTTTAAATCAATTCATTAATTATAAAAAACATTAAAAAGTCAGTTACCAAAGGACAGAAAGTTCGCAACCCCCAAAAACCACCCCTAAAGAAGAAATAAAAAAAAAAAATTCTACAAAAAATATAATAAAAATCTAAAATAATGAAACGTACTCTGCAATATGCCCCTAAATTTTTCCAATTGACAAATAGATTAATCAACCCAAAAAAACCACCCCTAAGGAAAAAAAGAAAAATATATCAGAGAAAAATATTCAAAATCGACAAAAAAATTATAATTAAGTTCTAAAATGATGGAACGTATTTAGGAATATACCCTATAATTTTTCTAATTGACGAATTAATTTCATTACCCTAAAAACCACCCCTTAAGAAAAAAAGATAAAGTTATAACAGAGAAAAACTCAAAATCAAACAAAAAATTATAATCATGTTCTAAAATGATGAAACGTACTCAGGAATGTGCCCCCTAATTTTTCAAATTGACAAATAGATTTATCAAACCTAAAAAACCACCCCTAAGGAAAAAAAAAAAGATATAAGAGAAAAATACTCAAAATCAACAAAAAATTATAATTAAGTTTAAAAATGATGAAACGTACTCAAGAATATGCCCTATAATTTTTCAAATTGACGAATTAATTATCAACCCTAAAAAACCACCCCCTAGAAAAGCAGAAAAACTTATCAGAGAAAAATACTCAAAATCAACAAAAAAATTATAATTCAGTTCTAAAATGATGGAACGTATTGAGGAATATGCCCCCTAATTTTTCCAATTGACAAATAGATTAACAAACCCTAAAAAACCACCCCTTAGAAAAATAGAAAAAGTTATCACAGAGAAATACTCAAAACCAACAAAAAAAATATAATCATGTTCTAAAATGATTAAACGTACTCTGAAATATGCCCCCTAATTTTTCCAATTGACAAATAGATTTATCAATCTTAAAAAACCACCCCTAAGGAAAAAAAGAAAAACATATAAGAGAAAAATACTCAAAATCAACAAAAACATTATAATTAAGTTCTAAAATGATGAAACGTACTCAAGAATATGACCTATAATTTTTCTCATTGACAAATTCATTTTTTAACTATAAAAAACCACCCCTAAGGAAAAAAAGAAAAAGAAATCAGAGAAAAATACTCAAAATCAACAATAAAATTATAATTAAGTTCTAAAATGATGGAACGTATTTAGGAATATGCCTTTATTTTTTTAAATTGACAAATTTATTTATTAACCCTAAAAAACCACCCCTCAGAAAAATAGAAAAAGTTATAACAGAGAAATACTCAAAATCAACCAAAAAATTATAATCATGTTCTAAAATTATGGAACATACTCAGGAATATGCGCACTCATTTTCCCAATTGACGAATTAAATTATCAACCCTAAAAAACCACCCCTTAGAAAAATAAAAAAAGGTATCAGAGAAAAATACTCAAAATCAACAAAAAAATTAGAATCAGGTTCTAAAATAATGGACCATACTCAGAAATATGCATTCTAATTGTTCCAATTAACAAATTAATTTATTAACCCTTGAAAACAACCCATTAGATGATATCGTGGCAGAACAGCCTTTAAAAACAAAACAACCTAGAGTGATGATCAATGATGATCATCAACGATGACCATAGCATGGCTCATTTAATGGAATTACCCTAGAATGATGATCCATAAAGATCATCAAAAATTAACCATTTCCGAGCAACTCAAATTGAGATAATCAATCTATACCAACTTGACTCGGTTTTACTAGCCCCAAGATTTTTTCACCACTTGACCATGGTATGGATCATTAAATGGAATCACTTTAGAGAAATGATCAATGATCATCATCAATAATTAACCCTTTCAGAACAAAGCAATAGTAAGTTTCATATATAAACGAACAAAATTGGACAAAAATTGAAGGACTGCGCGTTAATTTTATCCAGTCAAAAAATAAAAATTCAATCAATTTTTGTCTCGACAGAAAAATTTGGCAAAATAAAAAAAAAATTTTAGATAAATATAAATTTTTTTCCATATTTCTAGATCTAATTTTAAATTTTTTCATCTAAGAAAGAATAAAATTAAACAAAAATTAAAGGACTGCGCGTTACTTTCATATAGTAAAAAAATGAAAATTCAATCAATTTTTGTCTCGACAGAAAAATTTGGCAAAATAAAAAAAAAAATTTTAGATAAATATAAATTTTTTTCCATATTTCTAGATCTAATTTCAAATTTTTTCATCTAAGAAAGAATAAAATTGAACAAAAATTAAAGGAATGCGAGTTACTTTCATCTAGTCAAAAAATAAAAATTAAATCAATTTTTGTCTCGCCAGAAAAATTTGGCAAAATACACAAAAAATTTTTCAGATAAATATCAATTATTTTCCATGTTTCTAGATCTAATTTCAAATTTTTTCATCTATGAACGAATAAAATTAAACAAAAATTGAAGGACTGCGCGTTACTTTCATATAGTCAAAAAATGAAAATTCAATCAATTTTTTTCTCGTCAGAAAAATTTGTCAAAATACAAAAAAAAATTTCAGATAAATATCAATTATTTTTCATATTTCTAGATCTGATTTCAAATTTTTTCATCTATGAACAAATAAAATCAAACAAAAATTGAAGGACTGCGCGTTACTTTTATATAGTCAAAAAATGAAAATTCAATCAATTTTTGTCTCGACAGAAAAATTTGGCAAAATAAAAAAAAAATTTCAGAAAAATATAAATTATTTTCCATATTTCTAGATCTAATTTCAAATTTTTTTATCTAAGAAAGAATAAAATTGAACAAAAATTAAAGGACTGCGCGTTACTTTCATATAGTAAAAAAATGAAAATTCAATCAATTTTTGGCTCGACAGAAAAATATGGCAAAATACAAAAAAAAAATTTTAGATAAATATCAATTATTTTCCATATTTCTAGATCTAATTTTAAATTTTTTCATCTATTAACGATTAAAATTGAAGAAAAATTGAAGGAATGCGAGTTACGAATTAATTTATCAACCCTAAAAAACCACCCCCTAGAAAAGTAGAAAAACTTATCAGAGAAAAATACTCAAAATAAAATAAAAAATTATAATCATGTTCTCAAATGATGAAACGTCCTCCGGAATACGCCCCCTATTTTTTCCAATTGACAAATAGATTAATCAACCCAAAAAAACCACCCCTAAGGAAAAAAAGAAAAATATATCAGAGAAAAATATTCAAAATCGACAAAAAAATTATAATTAAGTTCTAAAATGATCAAACGTACTCAAGAATATGCCCTATAATTATTCAAAATGAGAAATTAATTAATTAACCCTAAAAAACCACCCCTTAGAAAAGTAGAAAAACTTATCAGAGAAAAATACTCAAAATAAACTAAAAAATTATAATCATGTTCTTAAATAATGAAACGTCCTCCGGAATACGCCCCCTAATTTTTCCAATTGACAAATAGATTTATCAACCCTAAAAAACCACCCCTTAAGAAAAAAAGAAAAAGATATCAGAGAAAAATACTCAAAATCAACCAAAGAATTATAATTAAGTTCTAAAATGATGAAACGTACTCAGAAATATGCCATATAATTTTTCTAATTAACTAATTAATTTTTGAACGATAAAAAACCACCCCTTAAGAAAAAAAGAAAAAGATATCAGAGAAAAATACTCAAAATCAACAAAAAAATTATAATTAAGTTCTAAAATGATAGAACGTTCTCAGGAATATGCCCTCTTATTTTTCAAATTGAGAAATTAATTTATTAACCCTAAAAAACCACCCCTTAGAAAAATAGAAAAAGTTATCACAGAGAAATACTCAAAACCAACAAAAAAATATAATCATGTTCTAAAATGATTAAACGTACTCTGAAATATGCCCCCTAATTTTTCCAATTGACAAATAGATTTATCAACCCTAAAAAACAACCCCTAAGGAAAAAAAGAAAAAGATATAAGAGAAAAATACTCAAAATCAATAAAAAAATTATAATTAAGTTCTAAAATGATCAAACGTACTCAAGAATATGCCCTATAATTATTCAAATTAAGAAATTAATTTATTAACCCTAAAAAACCACCCCTTAGAAAAGTAGAAAAACTTATCAGAGAAAAATACTCAAAATAAACTAAAAAATTATAATCATGTTCTTAAATGATGAAACGTCCTCCGGAATACGCCCCCTAATTTTTCCAATTGACAAATAGATTTATCAACCCTAAAAAACCAACCCTTAAGAAAATAAACAGTACAAAAAGCAGACGCAATGCGCCTACAATTGAGGGTTTCGTGGCTTTTTCTTGATCACACACAACTCTTACACACACCCAAAAAATGGTAAAAAAAACCATCTCCTCTCTTTCCCTATTTCTGTTTCTCTTCTATAATATATTATGAATACATTAGGTTTTACCAAATATCATTGTTATATTTGTTTTGTTACTTACTTACATAATAACAAGCATATTGTTTCCAACATGCACTACCTGGAAGTAACCAATTTTGCATCTCAAAAATCCTCATTTTGTGTAGTATATGATTATTTAAATAAAATAAAATATCAATGTCTCAAACTATCAATTCGATTTAAAATATGTCTCAAAGTGCCAATAACTAAAGAAAGAATCGTTAACGGATTCAAAGAAATTTTGGTCTCAAAAATAATAAAAAAAATCTTAGGTATTAATTTATTAAATATAAGGTCACATTTCGTCCCTATTGGTAATTCTTTTTCCCTCGTCTCTGTCTTTTACTATCACCCTTTCTCTCGCACACAACCTAAAATTGACAGCTATTGGTTCGTGTGTTTCCGTCTCTGTCTCTCACTATCACCCTCTCTCTCGCACACAACCTAAAATTGACAGCTATTGGTTCGTGTGTTTCCGTCTCTGTCTCTCACTATCACCCTCTCTCTCGCACACACCCTAAAATTGACAGCTTTTGGTTCGTGTGTTTCCGTCTCTGTCTCTCACTATCACCCTCTCTCTCGCACACAACCTAAAATTGACAGCTATTGGTTCGTGTGTTTCCGTCTCTGTCTCTCACTATCACCCTCTCTCTCGCACACAACCTAAAATTGACAGCTGTTGGTTCGTGTATTTCTGTCTCTGTCTCTCCCTATCACCCTCTCTCTCGCACACAACCTAAAATTGACAGCTATTGGTTCGTGTATTTCTGTCCCTGTCTCTACCTATCACCCTCTCTCTCGCACACAACCTAAAATTGACAGCTATTGGTTCGTGTGTTTCCGTCTCTGTCTCTCACTATCACCCTCTCTCTCGCACACAACCTAAAATTGACAGCTGTTGGTTCGTGTATTTCTGTCTCTGTCTCTCCCTATCACCCTCTCTCTCGCACACAACCTAAAATTGACAGCTATTGGTTCGTGTATTTCTGTCTCTGTCTCTCCCTATCACCCTCTCTCTCGCACACAACCTAAAATTGACAGCTATTGGTTCGTGTGTTTCCGTCTCTGTCTCTCACTATCACCCTCTCTTTCGCACACAACCTAAAATTGACAGCAATTGGTTGGTGTGTTTCCGTCTCTGTCTCTCACTATCACCCTCTCTCTCGCACACAACCTAAAATTGACAGCTATTGGTTCGTGTGTTTCCGTCTCTGTCTCTCACTATCACCCTCTCTCTCGCACACAACCTAAAATTGACTGACATTGGCTGTGTACGACGGACGGACGGACGACAAAGTCTCACTATAAGGGTTTCGGTCCCGAACCACGAAACCCTAAAAAGAAAAAGATATCACAGAGAAATACTCAAAACCAACAAAAAAATATAATCATGTTCTAAAATGATTAAACGTACTCTGAAATATGCCCCCTGATTTTTCCAATTGACAAATAGATTTATCAACCCTAAAAAACCACCCCTAAGGAAAAAAGAAAAATATATCAGAGAAAAATACTCAAAATCAACAAAAAAATTATAATTAAGTTCTAAAATGATGGAACGTATTTAGGAATATGCCCCCTAATTTTTCCAATTGACAAATAGATTAACAAACCCTAAAAAACCACCCCTAAGGAAAAAAAGAAAAAGAAATCAGAGAAAAATACTCAAAATCAACAATAAAATTATAATTAAGTTCTAAAATGATAGAACGTTCTCAGGAATATGCCTTTATTTTTTTAAATTGACAAATTTATTTATTAACCTTAAAAAAACCACCCCTCAGAAAAATATAAAAAGTTATGACAGAGAAATACTCAAAATCAACCAAAAAATTATAATCATGTTCTAAAATTATGGAACATACTCAGGAATATGCGCACTCATTTTCCCAATTGACGAATTAAATTATCAACCCTAAAAAACCACCCCTTAGAAAAATAAAAAAAGGTATCAGAAAAAAATACTCAAAATCAACAAAAAAATTAGAATCAGGTTCTAAAATAATGGACCATACTCAGAAATATGCATTCTAATTGTTCCAAATAACAAATTAATTTATTAACCCTTGAAAACAACCCATTAGATGATATCGTGGCAGAACAGCCTTTAAAAACAAAACAACCTAGAGTGATGATCAATGATGATCATCAACGATGACCATAGCATGGCTCATTTAATGAAATTACCCTAGAATGATGATCCATAAAGATCATCAACAATTAACCATTTCCGAGCAACCCAAATTGAGATAATCAATCTATACCAACTTGACTCGGTTTTACTAGCCCCAAGATTTTTTCAACACTTGACCATGGTATGGATCATTAAATGGAATCACTTTAGAGAAATGATCAATGATCATCATCAATAATTAACCCTTTCAGAACAAAGCAATAGTAAGTTTCATATATTAACGAACAAAATTGGACAAAAATTGAAGGACTGCGCGTTAATTTTATCCAGTCAAAAAATAAAAATTCAATCAATTTTTGTCTCGACAGAAAAATTTGGCAAAATAAAAAAAAAAATTTTAGATAAATATAAATTTTTTTCCATATTTCTAGATCTAATTTTAAATTTTTTCATCTAAGAAAGAATAAAATTGAACAAAAATTAAAGGACTGCGCGTTACTTTCATATAGTAAAAAAATGAAAATTCAATCAATTTTTGGCTCGACAAAAAAATTTGGCAAAATACCAAAAAAAAATTTCAGATAAATATCATTTATTTTCCATATTTCTAGATCTGATTTCAAATTTTTTCATTTATGAACAAATAAAATTGAACAAAAATTGAAGGAATGCGCGTTACTTTCATCTAGTCAAAAAATGAAAATTAAATCAATTTTTGTATCGACAGAAAAATTTAGCAAAATACACAACAAATTTTTCAGATAAATATAAATTATTTTCCATGTTTCTAGATCTAATTTCAAATTTTTTCATCTATGAACGAATGAAATTGAACAAAAATTGAAGGACTGCGCGTTACTTTCATCTAGTCAAAAAATAAAAATTAAATCAATTTTTGTCTCGACAGAAAAATTTAGCAAAATACACAAAAAAATTTTCAGATATATGTCAATTATTTTCCATATTTCTAGATCTAATTTCAAATTTTTTCATCTATAAACGAATAAAATTGAACAAAAATTGAAGGACTGCGCGTTACTTTCATATAGTTAAAAAATAAAAATTCAATCAATTTTTGTCTCGACTAAAAAATTTGGCAAAATACACAAAAAATTTTTCAGATAAATATCAATTTGTTCGTTAATAAAGGAAAAAAATTTAAAATTAGATCTAGAAATATGGAAAATAATTGATATTTGTCTGAAATTTTTTTTTGTATTTTGCCAAATGTTTCTGTCGAGACAAAAATTGATTGAATTTTCATTTTTTGACTATATGAAAGTAACGCACAGTCCTTCAATTTATGTTCAATTTTATTTGTTCATAGTTAAAAAAATTTGTAATCAGATCTAGAAATATGGAAAATAATTGATATTTATCTGAAATTTTTTTTTTGTATTTTGCCAAATTTTTCTGACGAGAAAAAAATTGATTGAATTTTCATTGTTTGACTATATGAAAGTAACGCGCAGTCCTTCAATTTTAGTTCAATTTTATTCGTTCATAGATGAAAAAATTTGATATTAGATCTAGAAATATGGAAAATAATTGATATTTATCTAAAATTTTTTTTTTGTATTTTGCCAAATTTTTCTGTCGAGCCAAAAATTGATTGAATTTTCATTTTTTGACTATATGAAAGTAACGCGCAGTCCTTCAATTTTTGTTCAATTTTATTCGTTCATAGATGAAAAAATTTGAAATTAGATCTAGAAACATGGAAAATAATTGATATTTATCTGAAAAATTTTTTGTGTATTTTGCCAAATTTTTCTTTCGAGACAAAAATTGATTTAATATTCATTTTTTGACTATATGAAAGTGACGAGCAGTCCTTCAATTTTTGTTCAATTTTATTCGTTCATAGATGAAAAAATTTAAAATTAGATCTAGAAACATGGAAAATAATTGATATTTATCTGAAAAATTTTTTGTGTATTTTGCAACATTTTTCTGTCGAGACAAAAATTGATTTAATTTTCATTTTTTGACTAGATGAAAGTAACTCGCATTTCTTCAAATTTTGTTCAATTTTATTCGTTCATAGATGAAAGAATTTAAAATTAGATCTAGAAATATGGAAAATAATTGATATTTATCTAAAATTTTTTTTTTGTATTTTGCCAAATTTTTCTGTCGAGCCAAAAATTGATTGAATTTTCATTTTTTTACTATATGAAAGTAACGAGCAGTCCTTCAATTTTTGTTCAATTTTATTCGTTCATAGATGAAAAAATTTGAAATTAGATCTAGAAACATAAAAAATTTTTAATATTTATCTGAAAATTTTTTTGTGTATTTTGCTAAATTTTTCTGTCGAGACAAAAATTGATTGAATTTTCATTTTTTGATTATATGAAAGTAACGCGCAGTCCTTCAATTTTTGTTCAATTTTATTTGTTCATAGATGAAAAAATTTGAAATCAGATCTAGAAATATGGAAAATAATTGATATTTATTTAAAATTTTTTTTTTGTATTTTGCCAAATTTTTCTGACGAGAAAAAAATTGATTGAATTTTCATTTTTTGACTATATGAAAGTAACGTGCAGTCCTTTAATTTTTGTTCAATTTTATTCGTTCGTAGATGAAAAAATTTGAAATCAGATCTAGAAACATGGAAAATAATTGATATTTATCTGAAAAATTTTTTGTGTATTTTTCCAAATTTTTCTGTCGAGACAAAAATTGATTTAATTTTCATTTTTTGACTATATAAAAGTAACGTGCAGTCCTTTAATTTTTGTTCAATTTTATTCTTTCTAAGATGAAAAAATTTAAAATTAGATCTAGAAACATAAAAAATTTTTAATATTTATCTGAAAAATTTTTTGTGTATTTTGCTAAATTTTTCTGTCGAGACAAAAATTGATTGAATTTTCATTTTTTGATTATATGAAAGTAACGCGCAGTCCTTCAATTTTTGTTCAATTTTATTTGTTCATAGATGAAAAAATTTGAAATCAGATCTAGAAATATGGAAAATAATTGATATTTATTTAAAATTTTTTTTTTGTATTTTGCCAAATTTTTCTGACGAGAAAAAAATTGATTGAATTTTCATTTTTTGACTATATGAAAGTAACGCGCAGTCCTTTAATTTTTGTTCAATTTTATTCGTTCGTAGATGAAAAAATTTGAAATCAGATCTAGAAACATGGAAAATAATTGATATTTATCTGAAAAATTTTTTGTGTATTTTTCCAAATTTTTCTGTCGAGACAAAAATTGATTTAATTTTCATTTTTTGACTATATGAAAGTAACGTGCAGTCCTTTAATTTTTGTTCAATTTTATTCTTTCTAAGATGAAAAAATTTAAAATTAGATCTAGAAACATGGAAAATAATTGATATTTATCTGAAAATTTTTTTGTGTATTTTGCTAAATTTTTCTGTCGAGACCAAAATTGATTTAATTTTTATTTTTTGACTAGATGAAAGTAACGCGCAGTCCTTCAATTTTTGTTCAATTTTATTCGTTCATAGATGAAAGAATTTGAAATTAGATCTAGGGAGAGACAGAGACAGAAATACACGAACCAACAGCTGTCAATTTTAGGTTGTGTGCGAGAGAGAGGGTGATAGTGAGAGACAGAGACGGAAACACACGAACCAATAGCTGTCAATTTTAGGTTGTGTGCGAGAGAGAGGGTGATAGTCAGAGACAGAGACGAAAACACACGAACCAATAGTTGTCATTTTAGGTTGTGTGCTAGAGGGAGTTCAACACATAATTAATGATTAAGTGGCAATTTTAAAGGGTGGTTTTTGATGCTGATATTGGTAAGGTAGATATACCTTAGATTTTTTTATTGAATCTGAGACCAAAATATCTTTGAAACCATTAACGTTTTTTTCTTTAATTACACAGGCACACAAAAAAAAAAAAAGGTCAAATACCAGAAGGCAGACCAACATATTCCTAGGTTTTTGGGGTCGCTGAAACCGAATATGGCCATGAAAATATTATCTGCTTGCCCATTTTCCCCCTAGCCCCCCCCTTACACCCCTCGGGGGGTGACATTTCAGTTTTTCCAAAAACGTCAAAAAGGCAGTCTATTCCTATGTTTTTTGGGGCGCTGAATCCGAAAAAGACCACCAAAAGCCAATCCCCCCCCCTCCTGCACCCCCTGGGAGGGGGTTGGAATTTCGAATTTTACGAAAAGTCGAGTTCGGTGGCTATTTCTATGTTTTTTGGGGCGCTGAATCCGAAAAAGACCACGAAAAGAAAATTCCCCCTCTCCTTTACCCCCTATCACCCCCTGGGAGGGGGTTGGAATTTCGAATTTCACGAAAAGTCGAGTTCGGTATCTATTTCTACGTTTTTTGGGGCGCTGAATCCGAAAAAGTCCACCAAAAGCCAATTGGTCCTCCCCTTCACCCCCTATCACCCTTCTGGTAGGGGGTTGGAATTTCGAATTTCACGAAAAGTCGAGTTCGGTGTCCATTTCTATGTTTTTGGGGGCGGTGAAATTGGAAAAGGACACCAAAGGTAAATTCGTTCCGTTATTCACCTCTTAGCATCTAGTTACTAACACTGGGAGGGGGGTTGATATGTTCTCTTTTATGTGTAATTAAGAAGAATAAGCAATATTTTTTTTACGCATTTGAATAAATAATAACTAGGTAGGCACCGATGATTACACAAGTATGTACCAGCACAATTTGATGGATCTTGATTTTACTACACTTAGCGCGACCCAGGAACAACGGCGTAGACGTGGTAGTTTTTGTTCCCTTTGGGGTGCTTTTTTAACGTGAGTCCCCTTGCCTCTCACGATTGGTGGCGCTGCTTTAATGTGTTTTTCCTTAGAACGAATTTCGCTCATTTAGTTTTTTTATAGTGATGCATTTGAGCGAGATCTCTTCTCAAAAAGTCTCGAAAAAATGAGAATCTCGTGAAAATTACATTGGAAACAAATGAATGTACTGTTTTCGTCTCTTTTATCTTTTATGAAAGGACAGATTCTCGAAATGCATCACTAGTTTTTTGGCATTCATTTCTGCCTATGGTACCGTACTCGCTTGGATTCGAATGACCTTCTGAGAGGTTTTCTTTTCTGAGCCCTTTTTGTTTCTGGTGAATCCCTTTTTAGTGTCCAACAGTAATCGGCCAGCATATTCACATCCCACTTCCCTTGGTAACGACGTTCCATTTCTTTTAGATCCTGGTGAAACCTTTCACCTTGCTCTTCGCTATAGTCCCCTAAATTCGACGGAAAATAGTCTACATGGGACTCCAGGAAATGCAGTTTCAGATTCATCAAGCATCCAAGTTTTTTGTAGTTCTGCAGCAGCTTTTTTATTTCCTTTTTGTAATTTGGACTTTTCTTATTGCCAAAAAAATTTTCTGCTACATTTACAAAGCTAACCCAAGCATTTCTTTCCACAACTGTCATTGATTTTTTAAACTCAGCGTCGCGCAACAACTTCCGAATCTCTGGCCCATCAAAAATCCCTTCTTTGAGTTTCTGTTCCGACTTTTTCGGAAATTTCTCCTGGAGGTATAAAAAAGCTTTTCCCTCTTTGTTTAAGGCTTTTACAAATTGCTTCATCAACCCAAGCTTTATATACAATGGAGGAAGAAGAACCTTTTCCGGTGATACAAGAGGATTTTTGAGGACATTTGCCAAGCCAGGAACAAAAGAGGTTCTAGCAGGCCATTGGAAGTTATTATAATGGTTCTTTCGATCTCGACTATTCCAAAGGCATAAGAAGCACGGATGACTTGTGAACCCACTTTGTTGACCCAAAAGAATTGTTATTATTTTCAGATCCCCGCAAATTTGCCAGTTATGTTCCGTGTACTTTATTTTTTCGAGTACCAGCTTCAAAGAATTATAGTCTTCTGACATATTAACGGAATGCGCTATTGGGATCGAGGCTAATTCATAGGTGTTGTGCAAGAGTACTGCTTTTAGACTGCGGGTGGAAGAGTCGATGAAAAGCCTCCATTCTTCACTCTTGTAAATGTTTGGTTTCAAAGAATTTATAAGCTCCCGAATATTTGTGCAGTAGACAAGACTTTCTTCTTTTTTGAAAAAGGAAAGAAATTCTTTTTCCCGATTTCGGAAAGAAGAAACCTTAGTACCTTTAGCCAAATGACCGTCCTCCTTGAGACTCGACGCAAGGTACTCAGCTGCATCTTTGGCTAAACCCAAATTTCTTACCACATCATTGACCTTTTTTTGATCCCATAGTTTTATAGGTCGATCTCGTTTGAAGCGAACATCTCCTTCATCACTGTCAGAATTCGAGTCAACTTCACTTGCGGAATAAGTACTGTTGGAATCCACAGTTGGCTCATTAAGGTCCATTTGACTTTCAACTTCCACTGTATCAGCAGTGACATCCATCTTGACATCATCATCTGAAACATCATCATCGTCATTATAAATTGGAGGGGTGAAAGATGGAATACTTGGATATATAGCGTGATTAGGAGACATCATACCTTTAAATTTGATGGAGCAAATGTAACATTCCACTTGAGTTTTGGGCTCTTTCCACATAGCAGGAAACTTCAAAAAATTCTTGCCGCTTGAATTGGATGACCCGCGCTGTAATGTACCCCTGCATTTGTTACAGATACTGCTCGGTACCCATGAATTTCCCCGACCATTTTCAATCTGCAATGAAAAAAGAGAATTGTATTTATCCTCATATTTAGAAAAGTCTCTCCGATATTTTTCTATTTCAAACTTACCACATACGTAACAAAACATGGATCTGTCTTTGTTACAGGTGTGAATGGTATTATCTTGAATATCCATACCATTGTCCGTAGGACCATCAGAAGCGCCTTGAAGATTTTCACGATTTGAACGCAAAGCTCTATTTCCATTAATTTTTCTTCTTGAAGCATTTAACTCAAAAGTAGCCAAGTTGCCCACCACCCTAGAGCTGCGGTTGCATGATGACGACGCCTGCGGGCCCGCTTGCTCACCCTGACCAGCCGCCGATACTGGGGTCTCCCTCCCCTGCATCGTAATCTTCTTCCCTACTTTTGCCATGAAGGCATCTTTTTTACCTAGGAACTTAGCCGGTTAACCGTTATCCGCCTTCACCGCGTGGAGGTGTCCTAGTTGCAAAAGTAGATGTGGAAGTAATTCATGAAAATTGAAATTGTAAACCCATCCCATGGGAGGGGGTAAGAGGGTGCTAGGGGGTGAATGAGGGGACGAATTTATTTTTGATCCCTTTTTTCAGTTTCATGGCCCTAAAAAATATTGGAATAGACTCTAAACTCGATTTTTCATAAAATTCGAAATTCCAACCCACTCAAGGGGATATTAGGGGCTTAAGAGGGCGGGAATTAGCTTTTGGTGGTCTTTTTCGGATTCAGCGCCCCAAAAAACGTAGAAATAGACACCGAACTCGTTTTTTTGTGAAATTCGAAATTCCAACCCCCTCCTAGGGGGTGATAGGGGGTGAAGGAGAGGGGGAATTGGCTTTTGGTGGTCTTTTTCGGATTCAGCGCCCCAAAAAACATAGAAATAGACACCGAACTCGACTTTTCGTGAAATTCGAAATTCCAACCCCCTCCCAGGGGGTGATAGGGGGTGAAGGAGAGGGGGAATTTTCTTTTCGTGGTCTTTTTCGGATTCAGCGCCCCAAAAAACATAGAAATAGCCACCGAACTCAACTTTTCGTGAAATTCGAAATTCCAACCCCCTCCCAGGGGGTGTTAGGGGGTGCAGGAGGGGGGGGATTGGCTTTTGGTGGTCTTTTTCGGATTCAGCGCCCCAAAAAACATAGGAATAGACTGCCTTTTCGACGTTTTTGGAAAAACTGAAATGTTACCCCCCGAGAGGTGTAAGGGGGGGGGGGGTTAGGGGGAAAATGGGCAAGCAGATAATATTTTCATGGTCATATTCGGTTTCAGCGACCCCAAAAACCTAGGAATATGTTGGTCTGCCCTCTGGTATTTGACCTTTTTTTTTTTTTGTGTGCCTGTGTTATTGCTACCTTAAGATGTCTTTTAAATTGAATTCATAGATTAAGACGATATTTCACACACTGGATGGTTACGGATACACCCGAATGGTTCCGAAAACACCTAAAGGCTTCCGATAACACCCAAAGGGGTCCGGAAAGTCCCGAATGATAACGGAAACCCTCAAGTGGTTACGCAAACAACCGAATGGTTCCGGAAACACCAGAATGGTAACGGAAACACTCGAGTGGTTCCGAATACACCCGAATGGTTACGGAAACACCCGAATGGTAACGGAAACACCCGAGTGGTTACCGAAACACCCGAGTGGTTACGGAAACACCCGAATGATTACGGAAACACCCGAGTGGTTACGGAAACACCCGAATGGTTCCGAAAATACCTGAATGGTAACGGAAACACCCGAGTGGTTACGGAAACACCCGAATGGTAACGGAAACACCCGAGTGGTTACGGAAACACCCGAATGGTTCCGAATACACCCGAATGGTTACGGAAACACCCGAATGGTAACGGAAGCACCCGAGTGGTTACGGAAACACCCGAGTGGTTACGGAAACACCCGAATGGTTACGGAAACACCCGAATGGTAACGGAAGCACCCGAGTGGTTACGGAAACACCCGAGTGGTTACGGCAACACCCGAGTGGTTACGGAAACACCCGAATGATTACGAAAACACCTGAATGGTAACGGAAACACCCGAGTGGTTACGGAAACACCCGGATGGTTCCGAATACACCCGAATGGTTACGGAAACACCCGAATGGTAACGGAAACACCCGAAAGGTTCCGGAAACACCCGAATGATTACGGAAACACCCGAGTGAATACGGAAACATCCGAGTGGTTACGGAAACACCCGAATGGTAACGGAAACACCCGAGTGGTTACGGAAACACCCGAATGATTACGGAAACACCCAATTCGTTACGGAAACACCCGAATGGTTCCGGAAACACCCGATAGATTCCGGAAACACCTGAATGGTTCCGAATACACTTGAAAGGTTCCGGAAACACCCGAATGGTTACGGAAACACCCGAATGGTTCCGAAAGTACCTGAAAGATTCTGAATACACTCAAATGGTTACGGAAACACCCAAATAGTTCCGAAAAACACCCGAAAGGTTACGGAATTACCCGATTGGTTCTGGAAACAATTTTATTTAATACATTAATACCTTAGATTTTTGTATTGAATTTGAGACCATTTTCTGGGTGTGGGTAAGACTTGTTGGAAATCAATAATAAAAAGCCACGAAACCCTCAATTGTAGGCGCATTGCGCCTGCTTTTTGTACTGTTTATTTTTCCTTAGGGGTGGTTTTTTAAGATTGATAAATCTATTTGTCAATTGGAAAAATTAGGGGGCATATTTCAGAGTAGGTTTAATCATTTTAGAACATGATTATATTTTTTTTGTTGGTTTTGAGTATTTCTCTGTGATAACTTTTTCTATTTTTCTAAGGGGTGGTTTTTTAGGGTTTGTTAATCTATTTGTCAATTGGAAAAATTAGGGGGCATATTCCTAAATACGTTCCATCATTTTAGAACTGAATTATAATTTTTTTGTTGATTTTGAGTATTTTTCTCTGATATATTTTTCTTTTTTTCTTAAAGGGTGGTTTTTTATTGTTCAAAAATTAATTAGTTAATTCGAAAAATTATAGTGCATATTCTTGAGTACGTTTCATCGTTTTAGAACTTAATTATAATTTTTTTATTGATTTTGAGTATTTTTCTCTGATTTCTTTTTCTTTTTTTCCTTAGGGGTGGTTTTTTAGGGTTTGTTAATCTATTTGTCAATTGGAAAAATTAGAGGGCATATTCCTAAATACGTTCCATCATTTTAGAACTTAATTTTAATTTTTTTGTTGATTTTGAGTATTTTTCTCTGATATCTTTTTCCTTTTTTCTTAAGGGGTGGTTTTTTATCGTTCAAAAATTAATTAGTTAATTAGAAAAATTATAGGGCATATTCTTGAGTACGTTTCATCATTTTAGAACTTAATTATAATTTTTTTATTAATTTTGAGTATTTTTCTCTTATATCTTTTTCTTTTTTTCCTTAGGGGTGGTTTTTTAGGGTTGATAAATCTATTTGTCAATTGGAAAAAATAGGGGGCGTATTCCTGAGGACGTTTCATCATTTGATAACATGATTATAATTTTTTAGTTTATTTTGAGTATTTTTCTCTGATTTCTTTTTCTTTTTTTCCTTAGGGGTGGTTTTTTAGGGTTTGTTAATCTATTTGTCAATTGGAAAAATTAGGGGGCATATTCCTAAATACGTTCCATCATTTTAGAACTAAATTATAATTTTTTTGTTGATTTTGAGTATTTTTCTCTGATATATTTTTCTTTTTTTCTTAAGGGGTGGTTTTTTATTGTTCAAAAATTAATTAGTTAATTCGAAAAATTATAGTGCATATTCTTGAGTACGTTTCATCGTTTTAGAACTTAATTATAATTTTTTTATTGATTTTGAGTATTTTTCTCTGATTTCTTTTTCTTTTTTTCCTTAGGGGTGGTTTTTTAGGGTTTGTTAATCTATTTGTCAATTGGAAAAATTAGGGGGCATATTCCTAAATACGTTCCATCATTTTAGAACTTAATTTTAATTTTTTTGTTGATTTTGAGTATTTTTCTCTGATATCTTTTTCCTTTTTTCTTAAGGGGTGGTTTTTTATCGTTCAAAAATTAATTAGTTAATTAGAAAAATTATAGGGCATATTCTTGAGTACGTTTCATCATTTTAGAACTTAATTATAATTTTTTTATTAATTTTGAGTATTTTTCTCTTATATCTTTTTCTTTTTTTCCTTAGGGGTGGTTTTTTAGGGTTGATAAATCTATTTGTCAATTGGAAAAAATAGGGGGCGTATTCCTGAGGACGTTTCATCATTTGATAACATGAT
Source organism: Ganaspis brasiliensis (assembly GCA_037103525.1). Taxonomy (NCBI): domain Eukaryota; kingdom Metazoa; phylum Arthropoda; class Insecta; order Hymenoptera; family Figitidae; genus Ganaspis; species Ganaspis brasiliensis. Next base: position 994,140 of record JAZKLR010000434.1, read on the forward strand.
TATAATTTTTTAGTTTATTTTGAGTATTTTTCTCTGATTTCTATTTCTTTTTTTCCTTAGGGGTGGTTTTTTAGGGTTTGTTAATCTATTTGTCAATTGGAAAAATTAGGGGGCATATTCCTAAATACGTTCCATCATTTTAGAACTGAATTATAATTTTTTTGTTGATTTTGAGTATTTTTCTCTGATATATTTTTCTTTTTTTCTTAAGGGGTGGTTTTTTATTGTTCAAAAATTAATTAGTTAATTCGAAAAATTATAGTGCATATTCTTGAGTACGTTTCATCGTTTTAGAACTTAATTATAATTTTTTTATTGATTTTGAGTATTTTTCTCTGATTTCTTTTTCTTTTTTTCCTTAGGGGTGGTTTTTTAGGGTTTGTAATTCTATTTGTCAATTGGAAAAATTAGGGGGCATATTCCTAAATACGTTCCATCATTTTAGAATTTAATTTTAATTTTTTTGTTGATTTTGAGTATTTTTCTCTGATATCTTTTTCCTTTTTTCTTAAGGGGTGGTTTTTTATCGTTCAAAAATTAATTAGTTAATTAGAAAAATTATAGGGCATATTCCTGAGAACGTTCTATCATTTTAGAACTTAATTATAATTTTTTTGTTGATTTTGAGTATTTTTCTCTGATATCTTTTTCTTTTTTTCTTAAGGGGTGGTTTTTTATCGTTCAAAAATTAATTAGTCAATTAGAAAAATTATAGGGCATATTCTTGAGTAGGTTTCATCATTTTAGAACTTAATTATAATTTTTTTGTTGATTTTGAGTATTTTTCTCTGATTTCTTTATCTTTTTTTCTTAAGGGGTGGTTTTTAGGGTGGTGAAATTAATTCGTCAATTAGAAAAATTATAGGGTATATTCCTAAATACGTTCCATCATTTTAGAACTTAATTATAATTTGTTTGTCGATTTTGAATATTTTTCTCTGATATATTTTTCTTTTTTTCCTTAGGGGTGGTTTTTTTGGGTTGATTAATCTATTTGTCAATTGGAAAAATTAAGGGGCATATTGCAGAGTACGTTTCATTATTTTAGATTTTTATTATATTTTTTGTAGAATTTTTTTTTTTTATTTCTTCTTTAGGGGTGGTTTTTGGGGGTTGCGAACTTTCTGTCCTTTGGTAACTGACTTTTTAATGTTTTTTATAAATAATGAATTGATTTAAAATATTGAAAATAAAAGTTTGTTTGATTAAATCAAATTGTGTTATTTGAATTTGGTGCGAAAAACACGTGGTCCCCTCTGATTGGTGGTCAATCTGCGTAGGTTAATTTCTCTATTAGAATTACGAGAAATCGAAAAATTTCAATGTTTTTTTATTTTTCTGTTAATTATTATTAATTAGCCATCCGATTATTGATTTAGTTAATCAAAAATTACATGTCTTTTTTGATAATATTTGCTTTTTAGGGCAATTTCTCTTTTGGGATAGCACTCTACTAACCGTCCTACTTGACATTCGCTCCTAAAATGAGATTCACTTTTTTATTATTTTCCCTCATAAAACAATCATTTATAAGTCAAAACTTAATCAAAACAATCAAAAGTAATTTACTTTATCGTAATTAGTACTTCAGAAGTACTAATTATACTTATTTCTTTTCATATTCAGCATAAAACCGAACCGTAACCAAACTGTAACCAAACGGCAACTTTCAATGGTTACCGTTCGGGGTTACCAGGCTGCCAGGGCAAGTATATTTTAAGGAAGGTTTAGAGGGGTTAGCTATTAATATATTTAAAGATACAACTTTAACCGCGTGGTTTAAATTGAATAAAAGGGATCCAGAAGCATGTAATTATTTATATAATTTTTGAATAAATTAATATCGAAAATGACTGAATAACCAATAGATTAACTTAAACTTAACTTTTCCAGGGAAAAATAATTTCAATTGCATGAAGAATAATTATTATTAATAATTACTTTTAGCAAATTGTTGAAAATATTAGTTTTTTTCAGAAATTTTCTTTTCTTTTTTAGAAATCTTGAAAAATTATTCATTATTAATTAATTAATTATTAATTATTTTTAAAATAAATTCAGAAAATCTAAGAAAATCTTGAAACTGAGGGTTTTGATGATACTAATCCTATTATAAATAGCTTGTTTTTATATCCTCTAATAGAGTTAATAATTAATAATTTTTCAAGATTTCTAGAAAAGAAAAGAAAATTTCTGAAAAAACTAATATTATCAAGAATTTGCTAAAAGTAATTATTAATAATAATTATTATTTATCCAATTAAAATTATTTTTCCATGGAAAAGTTGAGTTAAAGTTAATCTATTGGTTAGTCAGTCATTTTCGATATTAATGTATTCAAAAATATTTATATGTTAAAAAAACTTCAGATTTTGGTAGGTTATTAGTTTATTTATAAAACTTTAAGTAATTAATAATTACAAAATTAGGGTAGAAAATTGACTATCGTTTATCGCTGAATATTCGCCAAAAAGAAGATTTTAATTCAATTAAAATATACAGCCTGTATGTGAATGTGAATACCTGTATGCACGTATGGCGCAACTGCATCTACGCGGTAAGTTACACTCAGCGCGGCTGAGAGAGAGGGTGATAGTGAGAGACAGAGACGGAAACACACGAACCAACAGCTGTCAATTTTAGGTTGTGCGCGAGAGAGAGGGTGATAGTGAGAGACAGAGACGGAAACACACGAACCAATAGGTGTCAATTTTAGGTTGTGCGCGAGAGAGAGGGTGATAGTGAGAGACAGAGACGGAAACACACGAACCAATAGCTGTCAATTTTAGGTTGTGTGCGAGAGAGAGGGTGATAGTCAGAGACAGAGACGGAAACACACGAACCAATAGGTGTCAATTTTAGGTTGTGTGCGAGAGAGAGGGTGATAGTGAGAGACAGAGACGGAAACACACGAACCAATAGCTGTCAATTTTAGGTTGTGCGCGAGAGAGAGGGTGATAGTGAGAGACAGAGACGGAAACACACGAACCAATAGGTGTCAATTTTAGGTTGTGCGCGAGAGAGAGGGTGATAGTGAGAGACAGAGACGGAAACACACGAACCAATAGCTGTCAATTTTAGGTTGTGTGCGAGAGAGAGGGTGATAGTCAGAGACAGAGACGAAAACACACGAACCAATAGCTGCCATTTTAGGTTGTGTGCTAGAGGGAGTTCAACACATAATTAATGATTAAGTGGCAATTTTAAAGGGTGGTTTTTGATGCTGATATTGGTAAGGTAGATATACCTTAGATTTTTTTATTGAATCTGAGACCGAAATATCTTTGAAACCATTAACGTTTTTTTCTTTAATTATTGCTACCTTAAGACGTCTTTTAAATTGAATTCATAGATTAAGACGATATTTCACACACTGGATGGTTACGGATACACCCGAATGGTTCCGAAAACACCTAAAGGCTTCCGATAACACCCAAAGGGGTCCGGAAACTCCCGAATGATAACGGAAACCCTCAAGTGGTTACGCAAACAACCGAATGGTTCCGGAAAAACCAGAATGGTAACGGAAACACTCGAGTGGTTCCGGAAACACCCGAGTGGTTCCGAATACACCCGAATGGTTACGGAAACACCCGAATGGTAACGGAAACACCCGAGTGGTTACCAAAACACCCGAGTGGTTACGGAAGCACCCGAATGATTACGGAAACACCCGAGTGGTTACGGAAACACCCGAATGGTTCCGAAAATACCTGAATGGTAACGGAAACACCCGAGTGGTTACGGAAACACCCGAATGGTAACGGAAACACCCGAGTGGTTACGGAAACACCCGAATGGTTCCGAATACACCCGAATGGTTACGGAAACACCTGAATGGTAACGGAAGCACCCGAGTGGTTACGGAAACACCCGAGTGGTTACGGAAACACCTGAGTGGTTACGGAAACACCCGAATGGTTCCGAATACACCCGAATGGTTCCGAATACACCCGAATGGTTACGGAAAAACCCGAATGGTAACGGAAGCACCCGAGTGGTTACGGAAACACCCGAATGGTTCCGGAAACACCCAAATGATTACGGAAACACCCGAGTGAATACGGAAACACCCGAGTGGTTACGGAAACACCTGAATGGTAACGGAAACACCCGAGTGGTTACGGAAACACCCGAATGTTTCCGGAAACACCCGAATGGTTCCGGAAACACCCGAATGGTTCCGGAAACACCCGAATGGTTCCGGAAACACCCGATAGATTCCGGAAACACCTGAATGGTTCCGAATACACTCGAAAGGTTCCGGAAACACCCGAATGGTTACGGAAACACCCGAATGGTTCCGAAAGTACCTGAAAGATTCCGAATACACTCGAATGGTTACGGAAACACCCGAATAGTTCCGAAAAACACCCGAAAGGTTACGGAATTACCCGATTGGTTCTGGAAACAATTTTATTTAATACATTAATACCTTAGATTTTTGTATTGAATTTGAGACCATTTTCTGGGTGTGGGTAAGACTTGTTGGAAATCAATAATAAAAAGCCACGAAACCCACGAAACCCTCAACTTATTATTTGGCAACAACAAAAAAATGGTGACCCAAAATTTTTTTTTATTTAACATTAAAAAAATTTTAAAAATACTTTAAATAAATTTTTTGTTCAAAAGCGTATTTTTTTCTTACTAATATCGATTTTTTGATTCCTTATAATTTCACGAGTATTTTAAAAAGAAGAAATTGATGGACTCTCTGTAACTTTCGGAGATATTGCATTTTTTGTCCTTGTGCACAGCCGCGCTGAGTGTAACATAACGGGTAGATGCAGTTGCGTCATACGTGCATACAGGTATTCACATTCACCTACAGGCTGTAAATTTTAATTGAATTGAAATCTTCTTTTTGGCGAATATTCAGCGATAAACGATAGTCAATTTTCTACCCTAATTTTGTAATTATTAATTAATTAAAGTTTTATAAATAAACAAATAACCTACCAAAATCTGAAGTTTTTTTAACATATATATTTTTGAATAAATTAATATCGAAAATGACTGAATAACCAATAGATTAACTTAAACTTAACTTTTCCAGGGAAAAATAATTTCAATTGCATGAAGAATAATTATTATTAATAATTACTTTTAGCAAATTGTTGAAAATATTAGTTTTTTCAGAAATTTTCTTTTCTTTTTTAGAAATCTTGAAAAATTATTCATTATTAATTAATTAATTATTAATTATTTTTAAAATAAATTCAGAAAATCTAAGAAAATCTTGAAACTGAGGGTTTTGATGATACTAATCCTATTATAAATAGCTTGTTTTTATATCCTCTAATAGAGTTAATAATTAATAATTTTTCAAGATTTCTAGAAAAGAAAAGAAAATTTCTGAAAAAACTAATATTATCAAGAATTTGCTAAAAGTAATTATTAATAATAATTATTATTTATCCAATTAAAAAAGAAGATTTTAATTCAATTAAAATATACAGCCTGTATGTGAATGTGAATACCTGTATGCACGTATGGCGCAACTGCATCTACGCGGTAAGTTACACTCAGCGCGGCTGTGCACAAGGATAAAAAATGCAATATCTCCGAAAGTTACAGAGAGTCCATTATTTTATTTTTTTTAAAATACTCGTGAAATCATAAGGAATCAAAAAATCGATATTAGAAAGAAAAAAATACGCTTTTGAACAAAAAATTTATTTAAAGTTTTTTTTAAAATTTTTTTAATGTTAAATAAAAAAATTTGTTGGGTCACCATTTTTTTGTTGTTGCCAAATAATAAGTAATCTCTGAAAAAAGCAATAAAATCGAATTATTATTGGCAGAGTTCTGACGTTTTAAAAATGTTGAAAAAAATTTTGTAACGCATGTAAATCCAAAAAATTTCAAAAATATTAAAAATCGTTTTTGGAACGTTCTTTTGCATGTATTTTTATGCACTTTCACCAAGTTTTATCAAAATCGAAGATGTAAGGGGCAACTTTGATATTCTAGGTATGGTTTGAGCCTACTGTTAATTATTAAGAACTAACTTAAAAGTACCTATATATGGGTGATTCTCCAGTACCAGGGTACTTTTGATTCTTTGATTAATAACTTGATAAACAGTATCTAGATTTGGTTAATTTTTTTTAATTTCTTCATTTTACTAACACTTAATGCATTCTCTAAAAATATAACGATTTTTGATTTTCCACAATTTTTTTATTTCCTGAAAAGTGCTAAAAATGTACTTTTTCTAGTTCCACTAACGGAATTTGTCATCTTTGGAAAAGAATTTGGATATTAAATTTTAAACTATAAAATTTTCCATTATAAACATTTTAAAGTGTGGCTCAAAAACTGTTATTCCCTAAAAGAGCTTTTAATTTTTTGTCCATTTTAATAAAAAATTTCTTAATTGTTACGTTACTTCCTAAATTTTTTTTTGGAACCGGAGTTGAGAAATGGGTGAGGTTTTAGATGTTTTGTTTATTATTTTAATCAAAACCAAAATCATTCTGACATAAATTAGTGTAAAAATAACAATTACATAAAAATCAGCGGTAATAATTAACCAATTAACCTTTAAATTTATATTATAAATCAATATATTTTGCGTATTTTTATTGTGTCTTAAATCCGGCCCCAAGTAAAACAAGGCTTTTTCGAAATAATTTTTAATTTCAACTTACAATATCGATAAAAGTAATCAAATTTGATAAAACCTCCAAAGGACTTTTTATTTAATCGTTAATTAATAGAATAATTAATCTTTTTCATGCGTTTTTCAACTCCGGTTTTCCCAACTCTGGCTCCTGAGGGTAAACGAGAGCATGCGCAAGTTGATCATACCTATCTTTAAAATGTTAGTTTAAAGTTTATTTATAATTTAAAAATCTTATAAGAAAAGTAATATTAAATATAAAATTAAAACTGGTAAGTAAAATTATAATATATAAATAGATTCAACATAAATAATGGAAAAATCACAACTTTTAAATTTGTCAATTTTTATTATAAATCTATTGGAAATAATGAACAATTACTTCGAAAAAAACATATTCAAATACAATATTTCAAATTATTTGTTTAGATCTAAGCGTTTTTAGACTTTTACAAATCTTATCATTGTCTTTTTTGGTTTTTAACCCTTTGACTGTGCTGCTGAAATATCATAAAGTGGGCTCAAACTGTGCAGTCTGTAGCGATTATCTCTATTCCGCAATAGATTCTAATTATTGGTATGAGTGTAGCTTATTTCCCTTTCCAAGACGACCCCGAAAAGGGAGAAACTAGATAATTTATAAATGTGTGCATTCGTCATTAAAGACAGAATCATCGTTCCGTTTATCAAATAAAGTCGCGTCACGCTTAAGTGTCTCGTTGAGAATGTTTAAGGTAAAGTCGTGTCATAGAGTCATTTATAAAATTGTTTTTAGATAAATAACACTGGCCTACTTGGGTTTTGCGAATAAGTTCGAACCTAGTGTTTCCGAAGGGATTTTACGTGCTGAACACGAATCTGGGTTTAAAAACTTTCAATCACGTCACGTTTTCGTAAAAATAAAGGTTGAAACCTCTAAAAACAGTGTTTTTGTCAGTTTTAGAAAAATCGTGGGCCAAAATACTGACGTGATATAAACTTTGCTATTATCAGAAATTAAATGATGAAACAATCCCTTTCAAATAAGCCCTATGCAAATTTAATTGCATTCGCCCTTAGAGCGTGGGGGGTTGGGTTTTTGTCTAAGGGTGGAGTCAAAAATGAAGACACCCATAAGACATCTGTTTTTACAGTGATTGTCCGACATATTGGATTCGCCATTTTGAATTTTAAAAATGTAACTGCATATTCGAAATCAGCGACCCTCAAAACCCTTTAGTAACGAATTTCAAGCAAATTCGATCAAATTTTAAAAAAGTGGTCCGCCATTTTGAATTTTTAAAATGAAACTGCATATTTGTAATCAGTGACCCTCAAAACCCCCAAGTAACAAGTTTTAAGCGATTACAATCAAATTTTAAATAAATACCTTCTTGTCTTCACTTTTGACTGCACCCTTAGACAAAAACCTCCTGCTCTAAGCGCGAATGCGATTAAATTGGTATAGGGTTTATTTGAAAGGGGTTGTTCTATCATGGTTTTTTTCCACTTTTAAGTGACATTCAGAAAATATGAATCCTCGTCTGAAAATTCTTAATTTGTACCAGCACAAAGGAAAAGGGCATATAATTGTGCAACTGTCGAATGGAAATGATCATGTCGACCTCTTTGGAGTGATGCATTTTTCATCACAGATTTGCCCAATTCATTTGTAATCCTGAGATGTGCCATAGAAGCAGAATGTCTTGAGCGTAGATGAGTATTATAAACAAAAAACCAGTATGTCTTTGTTTGACTAATGATTTAAGGATTTAAATGGTAACGGACCTTGATAAAATTAAATATATTGAAATATTGCGTGAAACGAACGTATTTATTATTTTGTAAAATTGAGAAGCTTCTCCTGGTCTATCTTTTATTGTAATAAATTTTTTATATAGTTGATCTGTTATATCTGTGACGAAATTATTTTACTTTTAATCTCGATCGTTAATTGTAAAGTTTGTTTAGAAAGTTTAATTTTGATTTTAGGACTGATTATAAATGTTGAATTTTTGAAATTTGACTTCAAATTCGTACTCAGCGACCCGAAAACCCCCATAGTACCAAGTTTTATAAGAATTCGTTAAGCCATTCTCTTGTTTTCATCATGACGTGATACACGTTATCCACAGTTTCGGCCGCCACAGTGGTCTTGAAGCAGAAGTAGGGGTTTTGGAAAGGGATGGAAGATTTTTCAACGTAAAGTTTACCCACATGATCTCTAGTTTTAGAATTTTCAAACCGCGAAATCGTATCTGATCCTATTTTAAAGTTAGACTGATTTTACCTGTGGTAGATCCGCAATTATGAGTATTACATTACCTATTTAGACTTTCAAGGTCCATAGGTTATTTAACATAAAAAAGTTAATATCATTTTTTTTAAAGTACTAATAAGGAAGTGTTTATAAACACTTTCCTATAGTGTTTGACTTGTTTATAACATATACACGCCCTCAGAACGTCTTTCAAGCAATAACAGGTCATTGTTCAAGTCAATGTATTTTGTGTTTATCCTTTGTACTAAAACAACTTTCAAATATATCATTTTTTTAAAGGTCTTCTATATGACTACTACTTTGGTAAATTGTTATCCTATATAAAAGTAACAAATCTCTAAAATATTAATTAATTTAAAAAAAATTATAGCAATTAGTGGGGTTTGATGTTTTGATGTTCTATGTGACACTGTCATTTTCAACTCCATATAACATTGGCAAAAGTGGATAATTGAAGGAGAAAATTAAGAACAAACTTGTCAGCGTGCTCGTGACATTGACGCCATCGGCCTAGTAGCGTCTCTACTTTAGTACGAGTGTAGTCCGTAAACACAAAAGTCCGAAATTTTTTGCTCTTACTACCCAAAAAGTTTGAAACCGAAAAAAATACCCACAATTTTCTTTATGATTGAAATCGGACTATACCCAGTGGGTACACATGTTCAAAAGTCGTCTTAAGGACGTCTTTTAGATTTTTGTGCCCACTGGGTATTTAGGTGTGGCTCAAAACCTTTGAAATTTCCCATTGATTCTATATGGCGAAAACGAACTTTTTCGTAAATTCACTATAAAATCCTCAAAAATCACTAAAAATATTAATAGAACAAATAACATCTTGAAATGGCATTTAAAAACAATATTTTACAATTCATTTAATAACTTGTAATATTATCTATTTTTATAGGATCATAAATAACCCCCATAGGCAAGTAGAAGAATGAAGATGTGGAGGATGCGTATTCTTCTACTTGCCTGGATTCATTTAGGCATTAAGCTTATTGACTAGGCAATAAGCTAACTACCTAAAGTGTTCCCGGCAAATAGAAAAAAAAGGATATTCTATGACGAAGTATAAACACAGATATATAAACAAACTTTCGATGTACATAATTAATTAAAAGTAAACGTTAATTTGTATTTATTTTATAAAATTCAAAATAAAATTCAGTTTCTCGTTATTTGTTCCAACTTTTTTACAATTTGAAAAAAGTGCTTTGAAAAAATGAGTAAAAAAACTAGTAACAGATGTTTTTGGAATAGAAACCAATTGGAAAACATTAAGAAAATATTAAAAGATGCCAAATTAGATTTTAAAAAAATTCAGCCTGACTATTATTATTTAAATAACTATGAAAGGCGATGAATTTACTGTTTATGCTGCCATTCGAAACGTATTTTCCAAAATTGCTTTCTATTCTAAAAACATCTGTTACTATAGTTTTTTTACTCCTTACTTTGTAGCACTTTTTTCAAATTCCAATTCATCAACAGAATTAAGTTGCATTTTAAAATTATTAAGCAAAATCGTCAACTGTTAGTTGAAACGAATAATATCTGTGTTTATACTTCGTCATCGAATATCTTTTTTCTTCTATTTGCCGGGAACACTTTAGGCAGTTAGCTTATTGCCTAGTCAATAAGCTTAATGCCTAAATGAATTTAGGCAAGTAGGAGAATGCGCATTCTCTACATCTTCATTCCTCTACTTGCCTAAGTGTACCATAATGCCTAGAAATTAAGCTAAATACCTGATTCTTCTAATTGCCTACGACATATATATGTATATATAATTATATATACGTATCCTATATAAGAAACGAGTACTGAAGGTCAGCGTTAAAAGTTAACGGAAAAGCGTTAACAGTTAACGAAAAAGGATATTTTATACCTGGTTCTTTGGTTAGGGAGAGAAGCTATTTGTTAAAAGTTTACGAAAAACTAAACTCTCAGCTCATTATACAAATTACCTTGAAATTTAAATTTTATTTCTTAATACAAACAATTGACTACCTGCAGGGAGTCATTATCATTAGATCAAACCCTTGTATAATGAGGGTTGATGGCTTTAGGAAAAGAGATGAAATTTTCGAGTATTATTGAAAAGAGAGAAAATAAATTATATTTTGAAATTTTACCTCATCACTCAAATATTCTTCAAATTTAAAATTTTCTTTCTAAATACGAACAATAGACTAAATGAGCTCATCGGTTTTCGAGTAAACGCTTGCCTAATGAGTGTATAATTGGTTTTGGAAAAATTTTCAAGCTCTAACGAAAATAACGAAAAGAGAGATGAATACATTAGTGCGTGGTATAGAAGTGCATGGTAGTGAAAGTTATTAATGAATAAAACTTGAGTGTGTATAATGTGGAAGTGAAGAATGCTTATTATAGTGTATTTTTTATAAAGTGTTTATAACAGAAATGTGTTTAATGTGAAAGTGTATAGTATAAATATGCTTTGTTTATTAAGAGTTTGTGTTGTATAGTTCTTAATACGGTGAACCAAAAGTGTTTATTAAAGAAATTAACTGTAAGTGTTCAATAACAAATAATAAAGTGACTCTCAAAAAGTGATAATGATTTAACTGAAAGTGTGCAAAATGTGTTGACTAAAGAAACAATGTTTAAAAAGTGTTTAAATTTTATATTTTCTTCTTATTTTCAATAAAGTTAGTGTTATGAAATGTTAAAAGTGTCCATAAAATGTAATTGTGATTTCATTATAGAAGTTACTGATAACGGTTTAATAAATAAATTAATTGTGAATGTTTAATAAATAATAAAGTGATTATAATGTTTCTAAACATTATAATTCGTCGTTATAGTCGTTACAGTGTAAAATAAGTTTTAATAATATAATTATATAAAAGAAGTGGTGATAAAGATATGAGATAATAACATGAGACTATGATATGAGATAAACAGATGAGACAATGAGAAAAAAAAGATAAAAATATGAGACAATAGCATGAGACAATGAGATGACATAAACATGTGAAACAATGAGAGAGATCAGGTAAAGAGATGAGATAATGATATGAGATAAATAGATATAAGATAAACATATGAGATACAGAAACAAAAAACATTAAGGCTTGAAATATAAAGATACTTTGATGACATGTAGGATAAAGAGGTCATTATGGAGTTAGATCGTGAGTCATAAAAAATTCATTTTTTGTAATTTTTTTTTTTTTTAAAGTTGTTTCTGAAAAATGAGTTCTCAGTTAAAGGAGAGATATTTCAATTTAAATAATAAAGATTAGGATATTATTCGTAATTGGGAAATGCTAAATGACAATTAGATGTTTAAGTTTCATGAACTTATTGGAACTTGCATCAGGTGGTAGTTTCCAAAAACAAATTACAGGATATTCAGAACTGTTAGATAAAATAAAAGCAATTAATAAGAAAAATCACATATTCAAATATTGTTTAGTGGAAATCGACTTTTGGGTCACTGGGTTTGCACTTACTATAATGGAAATGAACTTTTTGTTTATAATAGTCTTCATGAAGGTTGTTTAAATGAAGATTAAAGAGAATATTTATGCAAGTCATATCTATTTAAACCTAATGTAGTTTTTTTAAGAGTACAACAACCAAATTTTGTTGATTGTGGTGTATACGCCATTGCGTTTGCTGTTTCTTTATATTTTAATATTAAACCTAAAAATGTTGTATATAATCATGCTTTAGTGAGAACTCATTTGTATATGGTGTTTAAAAAAAATGTGTCATCTCATTTTCGGATAATTTAACAAAATTGTTTAAACTTGGAATTGGCAATATCGAATAAATAAACAACAATAATTTACATTTGAGGAATGTAAAAGATGCGACACGGAAGAGAAAATTAGATTATCAAACTAATGACGGCTTTACAGAAATGAAAGGAGATAGTAGTAGTCCTTTATTACATACAAAAATTGGACAGAAAAAAGTTGTTAATATTCCTGACTAAGAAACTAGAAAAAACAGTACCAAATATGAAAAAATGTATTGTAAAAGACCTAAGTTAAAAGGAGAGATGGGAAAGAGAGACAATTAACAAATATGGAAAGTGTAAATAGTGACAGAATATAAATGTTTGTAAGAAAAACATGTGGAAAGTGCGTCAAATTCTATTTAAGTAGTAAAAGAAGGTAATAATTATAAAATATTAGAAACAATAGTAGTAAGAAGATATGTTTTAGCAATGCTAATGAGAAAAGTAGAAAAACTAGAGCAGAATATCAGAAAGAATATAGTGAAATGATGAAATTAAAACGAAAAAGAATTGATAACTGTTATGTCCGAGCAGAGCGAGGCTATTTTAATCAAAATGTTAAGTATAAACTTAACACAATCAAGTGAATAACAGCTAAACAACTAGACCTTAGATCTAATCTTTATATTTTTTATTAATGGGGATCGTATATAATATCAAGCCTATGGGGCTTGTGTTAAATAAATGGTAAAATGCTTCTTTTAGAGAATATGATGGTTTATTTATAACAATTTAAAGTTATACAAGGTTATACAAATTCATTAACAGTGTGTATGTAAGGTCGAGTATAATATAGAAATCATTAGATTCTATGGAACTATCCGTTTGAACAAAGATTATTTGACAATTAACCTTTTTGTTTATAAAAAAATAGAAGAGAATACAATAAAAACTTACTTTTAGAGAGTTACGGTTGATAACTACGGTTGAAACACGCTAAGCTTCGCTGATACAGGCGTGATAACGTATGAACGCTAGCCCAACACTGGTACAGGAAATTTATGGTTTATGAGTTCGTTTACAACGGAAATTTGCACTTCACGACTCGAAACTTTTACGTCCCTGGCGGATTGTCATGATTTATGGTGCCTTGCCGATTAAGACTAATACTTTATTATTAAAAGTTCAGTTTTTTAAACTGCCAAACTTGCGTAGAAACTGGGTTATTATTAAGCGTACTATAGCCAGTACTGGCACACCATAAATGAACAAAACGTTAGTAACGATTACAAGAAAAGAAAGTAGATTTAAGCCGTCTAAAGGATAGCACACTTCACGACTCGAGATTAACGTCGTTGTCGCGTTATTTAAGGCTATGGTATTTGCCTGTTTTTTCGTACTTTGCCCTAAAATACTGTTTTTTAAACTACCAAACTTGCGCAGAAACTGATTTATCGCTAGGCATAAGTAACAACAGACGCGCTCAGAACTTTGACCAGTACCGGCAATACCATAGGCAAACAAGACGACGAACGACGGGTCTACTCACGACGTGCACTATGATTAGCTCACAAAACTTTCGACAAACAGAGCTTGCTCGTCGCTGGTATTTAAAGACAATCTTCCCATTGTGAGGACAAGATCGGTATAATATGGGGGTAAGGTCATGACAAAGTGTACATCGGCACGTACGATGCTAATTTGTACATGAGCACGTTTTCATAACAATAACGGCTATGATTTTATAAGCTATCTGTGCTAACTAGTGTTTGGTCACGTACTGTGATTCACGCATGACTCGCTCTTCGACTCAAACGTTAAACCATATGAAGGTCAAAGTTCACTCGAAGATCAGTAGTAAGACAGTATGACAGAGAGACAAAACGATGTCTGACATCCTCGTTGACTCTCATCACTAAACATGTCATATATAATAATATGCATGGTAACTATTTCTTATACCGCACTATGATAAGTGCTCTATATTACGAAGTGGTAAAACATCGATGTCACTCTGCCTTATCACGCCCAGCACTTCATTCTATTACCATTATAAGAGAACGACTAGTTATCATCGGGTTCGTTACCTATAGTCGTACACTCTTTATAGATTTTACATTGATTCACGATCCTTAACAGTTTCCTTTTACACAATACAATGTCATAATGTATGATGTACGGAATACAGATGCTCGAGACATTCATACGCATGTACATAATATAGGCGTACAAGCACATACACATGCATGTATAACACCTAGAGTGACATACAATTATATTCATACAAACGGACAATATGTATTACAGCTATGTAAAGAAGTTTTAACAAAAATTTGGTTATGGGATATAACAATAACAAAGAAACAGAAATATCAGTTATGGAAGATGTATGTTTAAGTAGTGAAACAGATTTTAATTTTTCTAAAAAAAACACATAGATAGTGCTGTTAAGGACGTTGGAACCCGAAAGCTGAGAGTGGCGTAGAAACACTTTTTCCTTCTTTGCTCGAAAATTTCCCTTTTATGAATTTTTTTTTAAAAACACTAGACACTTTTTCAAAAAAGGGCTATGGTAGACAAAAGTATTTGAGATAAGGAATTTTTTAAACATTTGTTTTATGCAAACAAATGTGCCTACGAGCGTCAAAATTAACTCCCGTTTTGACATTGCAAGATTTTCCGTAAAAGATGGCCGCCGCTTGTCAGCAGCTTGTCAGCTGGGCACGGGATACGTGACATGGGCCTCAAGTGAGATGGCGGCGGCCATCTTTTACGGAAAATCTTGCAATGTCAAAACGGGAGTTAATTTTGACGCTTGTAGGCACATTTGTTTGCATAAAACAAATGTTTAAAAAATGCCTTATCTCAAATACTTTTGTCTACCATAGCCCTTTTTTGAAAAAGTGTCCAGTGTTTTTAAAAAAAATTCTTAAAAGGGAAATTTTTGAGCAAAGAAGGAAAAAGTGTTTCTACGCCACTCTCAGCTTTCGGGTTCCAACGTCCTTAAAGAAGGAAAGAGAGATAATAATTCTGACAAATTAATAATTTCTAGCGATTGTAATGAGACAAGTAAAAAAAGTCTTTGAGAATATCAAAAAATGTTGAAAGTCAGTTAAATTATCTTAAAGAAGTAGGAGGAGATGATAAGAATGAGAAATTACAAAGAATAGTGAACCAGACAAAAATTGTTAACACCTCTAATCAGAAAATTAAAAAAAAGTAGAGCAGAATATAAAAAAGGCTATCCTCAAAGATTGAAATTGAAACAGAAGATGTGCCATGATAAGGATGAAAATAATGAAATACTATATTCAAAAGATATGCAGGAGAAAGATGTAAGAATTTGTGATGAGAAAATAAAAAAAAGTCACGCAAAATAACAAAAACAATAACGTAAAAGATTAAAATTACAAAGAAACGTAATCGATGATAAAAAATAGATGTTTCGGAACATACAGGAAAAAAATGGAGTCATTTATGCGAATGAAAACAACATTGAAATTCGTGACTTTGCTTTTGAAGAAAAAAATATTAATACCATACATGTTCCAAGTTATAACGAACATTATCTTGGTAAAATGTCGTTTTTTTGCAAAAGATGAAAGACTAAACATTTTGAGAAGGAAAAAGTTAAAAAAATTAACTTATAATTATTGTTGCAGTCATGGTGGTGTATCGTTGCCTTTAGAAAAATACCCTCATGAATTAAAAAAATTGTTAGATGGATCTCATAAGATATGGCCATTTTAGGAATAATATAAGACTTTACAATAATTCATTTGCTTTTGCATCTTAAAATGCTAATGTATTTCCTGAAATTGATAATGATCCATCTTTTAATCAATTATTCCTTTTAGGTCCAAAAGAAGCAATTTGCTATAGATTAAACAAACATGACAACTTAGATGTGGATATATTATTTCATATTCACAAATTATTGAGAGATTGTAACGCATATACAAAGTCTTTTCTTAATGATGTCTGAGATGATTGAAATAGAAATTGCGTTAGCAAAAAAAAAAATTTAATTTACAATTTTTAAAGGTGTAATGAAGTTGCTGCTATTTTTAATATGAATGCTGAAGGTTTAATACCAGAGTCTTATGTACCCATTTATAATACATCGATTTAACAATTACAATTAGTCATTTAGATCCAAATGTTGAACCTTGGATATATCCTATCGTTTATCCTCTAGGAAGCAAGGGTTATGGTCTCGATATGATTCGTACTCATAGTGACAAACCAACCAGAAATCAAACTGTGTCCAGATCTGTTTATATAAAATATAAAATAGAAGTAAGAGATCATACCTTCAATCAATTTTTATATGGTGGAAGAATGTTTCAGCAATGGTTATTTGATAATTATGTCAAAGTTGAAAAAGTTAGGTTACATTTTTGTAAAAATAATCAAACAAAATTAAGAAGTGAAACTTACAAAGTATTAATTGATCATTTAGATAAACAAGCAATTGAAATTAATGTACATGTTGGCAAGATGCTGATACTGCCTTTAACATTTATAGGATCACCTCGTAACATGTTAAAACAATATTCCTATGCAATGACCATTATGTAGCTTTTCATGGTAGACCAGATTTATTTATTACCATGGCATGTAGTTAAAAAAAGAAAGAAATTTAAGAAAATTTATTACTTAATCAGTCAGCTTCTAATAAACCTGACACGGTTGCAAGAGTCTTTCATTTAAAAGTAAAAAAAATTAATCGAAACTATAGTAGATGATAAACTATTTGGACAAGTAAAGTCTTCTGTTTATGTTATTGAATTTCAAAAGCGCGGTTTACCACACATTCATTTATTGGTTATATTGGAAGAAGGTTCTAAAATATGAAGAGCAGAAAGTGTTAATCGGTAAACTTTTTAAAATAAAGTTTTTAAATGGTATTAGGTATATCATAATTTTTTATAATTATTCCTCATATTCTTCATTTTATTCTTTATCTTTATTTTATTTAATAAATTTTTAGTTAATCAAAATTTGCAAATTGATATACACGATAAATCAAAGATCACATCAATTTAAATTTATTCCAATGTCTTCTTATCATTAATTTTCTTTTTTTTTATTATATTATGTATTTCTTTTATCTCACATAATTAAACATACATAAAACATTAATTTAAGAAATCATAAAATTTTTTTCTAGTGTATCGTTAAAATAGGATCAGGTACGCTTTCGGGTCTTAAAAATTCGGAAACTAGAGGTCACGTGGGAAAACTTTACGTTCGAAAATCTTCCATCCATTTTCAAAAACCCTGCTTTTGCTTCAAGAGCACTGTGCCGCTTTTTTCGTGACGTGTATACTAGGGTGTTTAAAAAGAAATTTTTTTTTTGAAAATCGTTTAAAGTCCCACGAAAATCGACTAAAAGTGGAAAAAAAATTACCCCCATTTTTTTGTTGTTGATCTGACAATATTAAGGGGTGTCGCTTGCACACCCTATTTTGCCATTAGAAATTAACAACATCATATAAATTATGTTAACAAAAATTATGTAAACAAAATATTTCATGTAAAAATTTCTTGTCAATTGTTACTGAAGAATCGACATCTATTTAAAAAATTATTCAACTTCAAAAATATAAAAAAATTAAATTGTTTAAACAAATTAAAATTGTTTAAACAATTGAATGTATACTGCGAATTGTGTGTAAATAACTTCCTTATAGTTCTTCAATGAAAATTTCAAAAAACCATATGATCAAGGTGAATTTAATAAAAAGTTGATTTTAAACAATTTTTATTATTTAAACAATCAATTAAATTAAATTATTTAAATTATTTTAATTTAATTGTTTTTCTCTTCGCTACCCGTGTAGAAAAATTTTGGGGCGCTGGCCAGACCGTCTATTTTGAATCAGGGCGCTGGCGAGACGGTCTTGACATGGCGCTGGCCAGAACTGTTACGATTTATCCATGATTTCGTCTAGACTAGACGGTCTGGTTAGCGGCTAGTCAGACCGTCTAACCAGCCCCAGATCAGACCAGCTAATTAGCGCCTGTTCAGGCCGTAGTAGTAATGGCCCATTATGGCCAGACATTGAGAGAAAGAGATAGTGGGGGTAAAGGGAGTGAGATAGACAGAGGGGCGGTGCGGGGGAAGGGGCGGGTATTTTATAGCCAGACATTCGTGACGTCACAGGGTGGGGGGGGGGGTAAGGGGAGGGGATAGTGGAATTATGGGATGATTTTTGTGACGTCACAGGTTGTAGTGTGTAAGAGTGGGAGAGAGAGAGGGGGTTAGTGTGAAAAGAGAGATGGCGATAGTTATAGCCAGACATTTGTGACGTCACAGGTTGTGGTGATCGAGGGTGAGGGGTAAGGGGTGGAATGGTGAAATTATAGGAAAAGTTTAGTGACGTCACAGGTGTAATGTGTAAGAGAGAGAGAGAGAGAGAGAAAGAATGGAGTGGGGTAATGAAAGAATGAGTTGTCGTGTAGGGGATATCCAATCAGATTGCGTCCTATAAGTGACCACAATGCACACTATTATAATAATTTTAGTGGGTGGTAGTTGTCGAATATTGGAGCCAATGAGATGATGTCCTATATACAACAAGAATACAGGTTATTAGAGGAAGGTTTGAAAAGTGCGATAATGAATTCAGAATGGAAATTTGGGTGAAGGTATTGTTGTGCTCGGTCCCAGCATCTGGGACTAGAATAGAGAGTGGTAAACAGATGGAGAGAGGTAGAGGGGGTAGTGAAGAAGAGAAGCATGAAATACGCGTCTGAATGACAAGCTGGCAAAACAAGGGAGAGCGAGTGATGCGGCAGTGAGTTAGAGGGGTAGGGGGAGAGAAGAATAGGAAAGGAACAAGCTTGCCAGGTATGCAAGTGTTTCCCTAAAATAAGAAATATGCAAAGAGCTGAGAAACTAGAAACTTGAAATATTCTACGAGTTGGAAAAAATAAAAATTCGTCCAATATTGAAATTTTTTATTTGAATTTAATTTAAAACATTTATAATTATTAAAAATAATTATAAAAAATACTCAATAAATTAATAAAATAATTTATATTAAAAAAAAAAAAAATTACTTACCTCAAGATTCAAACCCTCGACTTCTGAGTTGGCAGTCCGATGTGCTAGCCACCTGACCACTATGGCTGTGTAGAGACTTAATAGACAGATTTAGTGAGTAAAACTATTATTTTTTTTAGTGTCTGAATTTTCTCAAAACTTATATTCTGAAATATTTTAAAATTTATTTCTTTTACGAAATATTAAACTATCTTAACTTAATATGAGGTTAGGTGAAATAAAATACTGTATCTAAAGTTACGATATTTATTTGTCCTTTATTAAAAAAAAAATTACATTCTAACATAACCAAACTATATGAACTAATTAATAACATAAGATAGGTTGAGTGACGAGAGAACTATAATTAATTATTACGTGTACATTCATTAGGATATTTTAGAATGACCACAGAGAGACGTAAAAACATTTCAAACAACATGTTCACAAGCGACGCAGCATATTTTCGAGTTTCTTCTATACATTTAACAAGTATTTCGAGACGAGCACGATTGGACACAGCGATGAAGGTGAATATTATTACTGTGAGAATGAAAATAATATTCACCTTGGAAACTGTGTAATTTTTTTTTCATCATATTATTACAATTACTATTATTATTATTAACCTTTTTTAAAAGTTGTCTATAAAAACAATAAACAATAGAATCATTTTTCACAAAATTTGTGGTAAAAAGTTTAATGAAATCACACAAACTGACACCACTGCACATATAAAAGAGAAACATAATGCAAAACTGACCACATACATCAGAAGAGAAACTTTGTAATTGTTCTGTGTTCCACTGGTATACGGTGCAGTTTCGACGCAAACAATCAACATGTTCAGGAATACGAGGCGGAAAACCGTAGCTGTCGAAGAAGGTTCCTCGGCCATGTTTATCGATAAAGATGGCGATCCAGTGCGTTCCAGGTTTTCGATATCCATCAGTATTAACAATAATAGAGACCGGTTTCATCATTACCCTCGGAATCCGATCCGCTGGAAACACCCCAATTGTGCTTCGTGGAATTTGATGAAGCACTTGCAAAATCTGAAGACTGTTCCTTTTTGACTTTTAAAAATGGGCTTTCAAGTGGTGGAAAATTTTCCAGTATTTTATTTACCTCGACTGAGGTGGGTGATTTCATTTCTATACCAGCTGTTATAATTCCTGCTGCTTTTAATTTTTCTTTTAAAAGACTTTCATCATCAAAGTTGAAATTTTTTTTTTTTTTATTAATTAGTGAAAAGAAATTTTTTTTCTTTTAGCGATGTTTTTGGTGTTTCGATGCCACCGTATTCAGCCACATCAGTACCAATTGGTGGTAATATTAAAACTGGATCAGATTTTTGCTGTAGTAACCATTTTTTCACTTTATAGGCATTGTTCACAGCACAAACAAAAGTTTTTTCTTTTTTAAATCCGTGATGTAGGCAGAATTCACTAGTTTGTTCAAGATTCTTGAAACCTGGACATGTAAATAATTCCAAGTTAATAATCTGACGACTCATAATGTCTTGTAGTAGTTTTGCTTTTTCTTGCCCACGAGTATAAATTTTTCCTGCTGTTCTTGCAACATTGCGCAAGTTTGCGTGTAAAAATTTAAGTGGCACGTCTCCTTCGAACCATTCAATACCATGGAAGGAGCAAGTTAACCAGTTATTTTGTTGTTTTGCACCTGGTGATAATTCGGTAAATGGAAATGGTGGTGATGATATCCAATGACCAACAAAGTTATCATTTAATGCAACAACAGCCACTTCTTTCTCCATAAATTCTCCATTAGCACCACGAAAACCCTGGATATCAATAACGAAATCCATCACTTCACAATAATATTGTAATTTAATGCACAGGCATTGTCCACACTACTCCGCGGACAAGAAAGAAATGAACTTCTTTTTACTGGCTTATATACATTTTAATGAGTGATGCAATAGCTGATAAACTGGTGTAATAGAGATAAGAGAAAATTTCCAAATTTAGAAATACCATATGTTACTCTAAGCACCAAAGTCAACAATAACCTGTCGCGACGAGTCTATTTCTAATACATTATCATACTCTGCATATACAATGCAGTTTATAGTATTTTCCAATGGTTCCTCAAAACGAACTTTAATTCTCACACTACCGTTTTTCACAAGATTCCAATGTGAATAACAATTTGCAGATAGATCAGGCGTTAAATCGAAAGCAAAAAGACAAAATCCTTCACTGTAATCAGAACAATCAATGTCATTACCCTCATTCAGAAAATGTATTCCTGTACCAGTAAACAGACTTTGATAAGCCTCGACAAATAGTTTTTTTTTTACTAAAATCAGGTTGTAGAGGTTTGGATGGTAGTTGCATACCATCAACATACAGTGAGAGAAAATTAATTTTATAATTTTTAAAATTAAATGGATTAAGTTTTGCGTTTCCATTAAAGGCTTTGTTATCAACAAATCCTATTATTACTCTTTTTGGTAGTTGACCATGGATAACGTTATCAAGGGTGTCACCATGTACACCATTGTGTAATGTAAAAGATTTTACCTCTACTCGTGTGATTGGATACTTTGCCGTACCATGAGAAAGTGCTTTTGTATGTGCCAGTAAAATACCAGGACTTATTTTTGCACGACGTACAAGAAGAGATGCTTCGGTAATGTGAATGTTACATCGGTTTGTTGGATCCATCAGGACAAAAGAATTTTTGTTACGCACTAAACGAAGACGCATTTCCACTCCATTTAAAAGAAACTTATTTTGGTTAAATATGTCACAATGCAAATGACCAATCAAATCGATTGACCCATCATGAGATAAATATTTTCTTCGTTTTTCAAGACCTGTGTCAGTACTATCTATATCATCCATTTTCTCCGCAGTGTCTACAATCCACAGAGATGAGGTTAGGTGGCTATTTTTTGCTTGTGGGCCGTAATTAAGCAGGGTTTCCAGGTAAGCTCTGTATGCATATGCATTGTTTTGTGGTGAGATAAGTTTTTGGTTAAAATATACATCAACCTGATTAAATAATGAGTGTATTAAATTATTTACAACACCAACTTTTTTTAGTGTGTCATTAGGTAACTCGGCAGTATTATTCCCTTTTAAATCAACACGTATGCTTAGCATAGTGTGCGCAAGATCTATGTATTCTTCTCCATGACCAGGTATAACAAATTCTATAGGGGAGTCGTCGCTTAACGAAGAAACTGGTTTATAGTGAATCCATTGTGAGGTCTCGATAGATGTTTGTGTAGGTGGTAGTGAGAATAGGTCAAGCTCTGTTTTCAAACATTCACAAGAGTGAGAGTGTAGAAAATACATTTTTTACTTTATTTATTTATTATCAAATATGTCAATAAATTTTCGATTTTTTACTTTTTGTGTTTTAGGCTTCTTTCCTTTTTTTCTTATTTTTTTTGTAGTTTTTTTAATTTTTTTCTTTTTTAGAGGTTTTCTTTTTGTTGTTTTTTTTTTATTTTTCTTAGTACTAGTCTTTTTCCTGCTTACTTTTCTTTTTCTTTTAACAGCTACTTTACGCTTGGTCTTTACCTCTCCGAGTACATTACACAGCCCCACAAAAAAAAAAAGTGTCATGTACTTTTGACCGGAATACCTTAGCCCTATGTATTTTGACGCGCTGAACACGAATCCGAAGTTCATTTTGCTCCATCACGTCAGGATTTTTTTCTAACCTCAAAAAACATGTCGGATTTTGAGAGGTAGGCGATTTTTTAAAAAAATTTATGGATTTACTTCAAACTTGGTATCTGGGGGTTTTTTGGGTCGCTGATTACGAATCCGAAGTTAAATTTTCTAAATTTAAAATGGCGGATCCAATATGGCGGCCGAATTAAAAAACATATTAAGATTTACTTGGCGGCAAGAATATGGCTGATGAATTTTTTTAAAATATTAAAATTTACATAAAATTTGGTATCTAGTGGTTTGTGGGGTGACTGATTGCAAATCTGAAAACAGATTGTCAAAATTCAATATGTCAATTCTGAAGTATATAATTTTCCTTTATTCCTTTTTATGGTAGCGCACTCTTTTGTTTTCGAAAGATCTGTGTAGCGGTTTTCTCTTTAAGTTCACACTACCTGGTACAACATCCCTTTTCAGCATCCAGCAAAAGTCGGCCATCATATTTACGCCCCACCTTCCTTGATAACGACGTTCCATTTCTTTAAGGTCTTTATGAAATCGCTCTCCCTGTTCCTCACTGTAGTCTCCTAAATTTTCGGGGAAGTACTTTAGATGTGATTCTAAGAAATGTAGCTTCAAGCTCATCAAGCATCCTTGCTTTCCGAAGTTTGTTATCATATTATTTGCCATTTCTTCCCAATTCTCGCTTTTGTTATTCCCCAGAAAATTTTCAACAATTAGTTTAAAACTAATCCATGCATTTTTCTCAGTTTTACTCATGTTTCTGACAAATTTCTCATCTTTTAATAATTTTCGAATTTGTGGGCCATCAAAAACTCCCTCATTTAGTTTGGCATCAGAGACCTCAGGGAATTTTTGTTCTAGGTATTTAAAACATTTTCCATTTTTATCTAAACTCTTAACAAACTGTTTTGCTGCTCCTAGTTTAATGTGCAATGGTGGAAGCAATACCTTTGAGGGATGAATCAATGGCTTCTTAATGATATTTTTCGATCCTGGTTTAAAAGATTTTCTTTTTGGCCATTCCTTTTTTTTGTAATTCTTTCTATCTCTACTATCCCACAGACACAAAAAACAGGGCGTTTTTGTGAAACCTGCTTGTTGTCCAAGCATAATACTTAAGATCTTAAAATCCCCACAAATTTGCCAGTTATGTTCTTGATATTTTATTTTATCTAAAACTAGTTTTACAGATTCATAGCTTTCTTTAAGTTCTGTAGAATGAGCCATAGGAATCGAACCATAAATATTAGTATTATGAAGTAATACTGCTTTTAAACTTCTTTTAGAAGAGTCTATGAATAACCTCCAATCTTCATCTTTGTATACGCTAGGTTTTAATTGATCCATTAACCCATTAATGTCAGAACAATATACCAATGACTGCTTTTTGTCTTCTGTAAAATATTTTCTGAATTCCTTTTCCCTATCGCGATAAAAGGAAGATGTAGTTCCTTTCAATAGCATTTTTTTCTTCTTAAGAACTGATGCAAGATATTCTGCAACATCTTTTGGTAGTTTTAAATCTCTGATGAGATTGCTGAGTTCTTCTTGTGTAAACTTTTCAGGTATTTCTTCTTCCTGTTCACCAGTTGGAATGTAATAGTCATCTTTGTCATCAATACTCATGTCGTCATCTATATCACTAAATACATCTTCTACTTTTGAACAGTCGACTTCAAAATTTTTTGAAGAAGAAGGTGTATCACAAAAAATTTCTGGTTTTGTTACAGTTGTCACATCAGCGTACAATATTTTTCCTTTATTCTTGTTATTATAACCTTCTACATTGGTCATGCAAAAGTAACAATCTTCTTGTTTCAATGGTTTTTTCCACAGCATTGGTTTTTTAAATTTAAAGTACTTATCCTCCTTAGTATTATTCCAACGAGTTAACATTATTTGACAGGACAAGCAAATTTTGTGTGGAACCCAATTTTCATTTTTATCGGCTATCTCTAAATCAAAGCAATCTTTGTAAATTTGTCTAATATTGTCATTGATTGGTTTACAATTCTTTGGAACATCGAACTGTCCACATATATAACAAAATGCATCTGCATTGCTATTGCATATGTGTTTTGATCGTAATGCTTTAAAATTAATTTTTGAAGCATTTGAAGTTTTTGTGTTGTTTTGATTTTTAAAAGCCATGATTTATTGAATAACCCGCACGTTAGGGATCCTGGTCCGATCGCAGGCGAGTCCACCGTCCTAGGGGTGATAACTCTCATACCTCCCCAGGCCTAAGTATGAGAGCTTTCCGACTTTGACGAGGACAATGTCAACTCGTCGTCGGACACACTACGGTATCATCCTCACACCCTAACGCCCACCTGCAGGGCAGCGCACCTACGCTGGCTTCGTTAATTCGATAAACAGGAAGCGAATTATTCTACACATCCCCTTTCGGGGCAGTTGTCATCGCCTACTACATTTATCGAAGCAGCAGGATTTAAATTGTGCTAAAGCTCAATAAGAACGTTAGACATAGAATGACAATGATATGTCCATCAGGAATAAGATGCAGAATGGAACAATGTACTTTCTTATTTGGCTTCTGCACCAAACATATCCCATCTGTTACCAAGGAATATTTTATGATAAAATTGTAATAGAAGTCATATTTGAAAATGTGAGAAACTCGCTTCGAAATCACACTCAGCAACTTAAAAACCTGAAGATACCAAATTTCATAAAAATTTCGAAAATCTAACTTCAGATTTGTAATCAGCGACCCAAAAAAACCCCAGATACCAAGTTTGAAGTAAATCCATAAATTTTTTTAAAAAATCGCCTACCTCTCAAAATTCGACATGTTTTTTGAGGTTAGAAAAAAATCCTGACGTGATGGAGCAAAATGGACTTCGGATTCGTGTTCAGCGCGTCAAAATACATAGGGCTAGGGTATTCCGGTCAAAAGTACATGACACTTTTTTTTTTGTGGGGCTGTGTTATTCAACTGAGCTCTCAATTTTTTTTGTATTAATTTTATAACCAGAACCATTCATGAGATTTTCAATTTTATCAAAAGCTTTTCTTTTTAAATTGTCACGACTTTCATTAAAGCGTGTTTTTATTGCTTGTTTAAATGGTATATTCCTCTCAACATCATCAAGCGTGTTAAGACCTGCATGCAATGCTTCTCTACCAACAACACGTGCTCCTCGTGTCAATACCGGTAATACACGACGAAAAAGCCCACCAAGAAACCTGCCAATTCCGTGTCCTCTCTGATATGGAGATCCGACATAAATTTTTGATATTCCCCCCTTTCCAACCTGCGTGGTGTAATATTCGATATAATGAGACATTTTACCTAATCAATTTTTTTGAAATGTAGTGTCACTGTCAGAGTTCCAAACTCGAATGGTATGGGCAAGCCAACATGATCTCTTATATCAATTTCTATTGTGCGGAATTGTGTGCGAATAAGTGGAATATAATTCGGAGATGATAATTGAGTAACTTGTGTAGAAGCGAAAATATAATTTCGAGTATCAACAGGAATAATTCGTAAGAGAGGTGTCTGCACGTCACCTGTTATTCGAGGCTCGCATACGTCAAAATAGACAAACATCTTCTCCGGTAGTCCACGTGCCATGCTGACAGGGTGTTTAGCATAATAGGAACTGCTGGGTAATATTTTCTCAGGTGAGAAACCGAGAATACGAGATACCTTTTCACTTATAACTAGAAAATGCTGTCCATCCAATTTACATTCATTTTTACATATTCTTTCAACTCTGACATATCCATTTCCATCGTCTTTAAAAGACAACATTATATGCTTTTGTCCAATTTCCGTCTGGTTTATCGCTGCTATTAGGTCTTTAACTTTATTGTACACACCTGGCCTAAAAATAGAGACTACAGGTTGACGCCATGCACCAGTAAGCACACCAGCTGAATTGTATTCATCTCTAATAGTGTTATCAGCAATCTCATTTGTCTCAGTGTTACTTTTCAAAAGAAAGGGTAGTTTATATTTTTCAAGTAAATTTTCTCCATCTATTGTTAATTCTTTTTTATTTTTTTTTATTAATAAAACTTTTTGCCTCATTGTCAGCGTTTGATACCAGTGACATTAGTGCAATACGGTTTTCAATTTTTTCTGAATTTTCATCTCTTATATGTAAAAATGTGCGAGGAAATTGTATTTCTGTGAGTGCAATAGACCATCGACCAATTAGTCTAATTTCATGAGGAAGTTGAGTAATAAAATGTGTAGTTGTGTTATGAGGGAAATATTTCATAGCTATTACTAGGTAAGATTAAATAAAATTGATCTGATTCCATTATGGTACATCAATTTTATTTATTCGTTTTTTTTTCATTAAATCAGAAGCAGGTATCCACGAATTAAATTTACTAGGATATCCCTGCCACTTTACAAGTAATTGTTTTTTTGTACCTTTACCCTTGCTTCGAATTATTTTTTCAATAATGAATTCAGTATCTCTAAGAATATTTTCTCTCTTAACGACTGAAAGTTCACGTTCATAGAAATGTCCTTCTATAACCTCCCCCGCCAAGTCATTCAGCTCATAGACAACAGGTGAGTGGTCTCTTTCTTTAAAAACACGCTTTATGACGAAAATTTCTTCCGACCAATCTGCTTCATAACCGTTCTCAAACACACCTCTCTCTCTACTGATTCGTACATAATCGCCAGGTTTGTATTTAGCTTTTTTCTCACCGTGTAATAAATTTTTATCATATTTTTTAACAATATTTAAATACGCTGCTCTTGCATTTTTTAAAGTCACTGCAGATGGACGCATTTTGGTAGCTGAATGTCGTGCATTATTATACGCATGTACAATTTGTTGTAAAACATCTATGTATCGATGTGTATTGAGATACGTAAAATATCTCCACATACGTTCTTTAAGTGTACGATTAAATCTTTCAACTATGGCTGCTTTATGGTTTGGATCACGTACAGGGCGAAACCTTATTTCGTGTTTTAATAAACATTGTTGAAACTCTTTAGCTAAAAATTCTTTTCCTCTATCACTTTGCACACATTGAGGAATTCTCTTTCTCTCGTTTTTATCGAGTATACGTTCAAATGCATTTTTCACCTCATTTCCAGATTTATTTTTCAATGGTTCTACCCAGGCGTATTTACTTAACACGTCAATTACTACAAGTAAATATACATAATTATCGTTATAATCTTTCAAATTTTTTAAATCAACCAAGTCAACTTCCCAAAGATCATCAATATTTGTAATATTATAAAAAGCACGTTGAAATTTTCGACGTGTAGGGATATGTAAATTATACACATCTTGACTTTTTAACCAATCAATTACTTTTTTTCTTGACACTTTACCACGCACTGCATTTACTAGTTTTTCAATTCCAGAAAAAGAAGCCTCATGTAATGGATTGTAATAAATTTCTTCTAAAATTTTCATGGTTTAAGTAAGAGAGAAAACCATTTACCTTTTTCTTCTTTTTTTAAATTTTGCCTGATACGATTTCGACTCCTACTCCTGTGTCGTTGTGAGCTGCGATTATTATTATTCTTATTGTCATTATCAGTTAAGGATGATGAATCTTCATATTCTGTTAAAAGCGGATGCTGTGGAACAGAATTTCGAGTTGACACTTTCTGTAAATGAATATTTGAAGAACCTGTCATTACAGTTTTTTTCCAGTATTCCCCATTTGTCACAATTTCACGTGAAATACCGATCTCATGAAGGAAAGAGGCAAACTGATGTCTTCCCACAGGATTCACACTTTTTCTATATCTTAATGCATCGTTTATCAAGTCAACAATATTAGATTTTGCTAATTCTTTACCATCAATAAAAACAGTACCGCGTTCGTTCCATCTGAAACGGTTACGTAAATCGGGTTTACTAAGACGTTGTAATAGTGATGCTCCTTTGAGGTTAAAAGTTTTGGGTACAGTAGCAAGAATATCAGCAATATTAATTGAATCTTCAGTATTATCATTATCATTATTATCATCTATATTACTTTTATCATCGTCAGAATTTTTTACATTTTTTTTACTTGTACTTTCTGGTTTCGTTTTAAAATTTTTGTAAAAAAGATATTTTTGCAATACTTGTTGGTACATATTCCATTTCTCACGTTCATCTTTAAAAAATGGTGAGTTTAAAATTTGACTCATTTCACTGTCAAGTCGACTCGTAACATTTCCAATTTATGATTGGCTGATGATAAAATTGCTCGTTTTTGACTAGTATCAAGATGATATATTGCATTCAATGCGGCAGCGTTTTTCACGCCAATACACTTACATACACTCGACGCCATTACAATCTTACAACTGGTACCTGATCATTTGTATCAAGTCTTTTTATACTTTTTATTGGCAAATAAACGTAAGAAAAATCGTCTGAAGGAAATATATTGGTTCTGAAACGACAATTATCAGGTGTCGACTGTTTAAGGTCAAGAAAAAGATAACCATGCGGTTTTGAGGTTGCATCGTGATAAGCCTCTTGTAAAAAGCGTGGATTCTCAGGGTAAATTTGCCGAGCAAGATGTTGAAACTGTGCGCGATCCCTAGGATTTTTAAAGACAATAATATAATTTGCATTCAGCGAGATATCTCTTTGTCCATGACCCTGTTGAAACAGATTTTGAGAGATAAAAACTACACTGAGATTTTTGTGGTGACTACCTTTAGTGAAGAGATCGACAATTGTATTATTTGACGATTCTCGCATAAGATCGTCAATAATTATTAATTTTGGACACTCATTATCACTCGAGTAATCAGCTGGTTGTGGTAATCCTTCTTTAAATTCTATTTTTTTACCATATTCAGAGTACCCATATTGCCATTCTGAATAATAAAACAGTATACGAGTAAAATGTACAGTACACATACTATGAATATTTTTTAAAAATTTTTTTACAAAAAATGTCTTTCCACAACCAGTTGGACCACAAATCATTGATGTAAACGGGTGTTTCCATCTCGTATCCATCTTTCTTACTAAGTAGATAATTAGTTTGATACTCCTTTTAAGAAATTATTTCTAAACAAAAGTAATTAATGATATGCTAGCGCATGCGCATATATGTAGTTCGGAACCACATCAGCTGATTTTGGTTCCGCACGCACACCAGGCTTGATAAGCTTATTTAAGCCTGGTTTGTACGCCAAATTCATGCTTATTTTCGGCGTCATGCGCATCTCGCCTTTTATCAGCTTGTCAAGGCGAGACCGCGACGCGCCGCGCCGCCTGCCGCGCCGACGCCCGCTGCTACGCTTACCTTTTTCCATCTTTTTCTTCTTCTTATTCTTTCCTTCCACACTTTGTTTTTAATTTAACGAATTTATCAAAGTTAAAGAAGTATTTCATAATTATTGTTTTTGTTAAACATTGAAACGTTACAGTAGTGAGAGAAAATTAATAAGTTTAAATCAAAATAGTTCTAGATAGCATTTTTATTATTATTATTTTATTTCTTTTTTTCTTCTGACCTATAGCTAGAGACAGAAACGATGTTAAAATACACGAAATTTCGCAAAACACAATTTCAAAGTCACGGTTTACAAACTCAAGTGGTAACTGTTCTTTAACTTTTTCTTTAAAAAATGGAAATTTTACATTCAATAACTGGGTTATAAATTCACTAGATGGTTTCACAATATTTTGCGAATCCAAATAAGAAGACATCTCACTAATAAAAATGTCTTTACACAGTTTAACGTCGTCAGCAATTCTTCGCAACTGTTTTACACGCTCGTCGATACATATAACCAACTTGGTTAACCCTTCAAATGTAGCCATTTGCATCACAATGTTGTTGGAAAAATGATACTCCTTCTTCCCATTCGTGATGTCCAGCAGTGAGTTTTCATCATAATCATCACCAGTAGATTTACCAATTAAAATTGCTCGTGTATTATACGAAGTGGTGAAAATTAATACACATCTGCCAATTCTAACAGCTTCTGGACGAGGATCACCACCACATGATGTATAATTACTTCTTCCATCCAGATATGCACAAATTATATCAAATTTTTGTTGTAGATCCAACCATTCTTCAAAATGTAACGAAATTCCACGAGATCGTTTATCGGTGAAATGAATGGCTGGTAAAAAATCTCCTCCATCTTGTATTTCAAGACCAACAGATATTTTTTTTGAACAAGAGTTATTCAAGTCATAACTCGTAACAAAAATCATAGGATGAAGTGGTAAAGGTTTAAATTTCTTTTGCGATCTCACACCACTATTGCAGTTGGATGTTGAAAATGCCATTTCTTTAGGATATTTACGTTTTTTTTGCACTCCCGAATAATTTACACTTAGATCAACTGGTGCTTGTGTATCGTCACTATCAAAATCATATGTGGCAGCAGACACGATTTTTGAGAAAACACCCGCCATGGTGACTATAGAGATACAAATTTCAGAATAACATGAGTGTAAGATCATACCACTTCTTTTGTAGATGTTGTGTGAAACAAGTTCGTGCATGTTATACTCATAACAGGTGTTAGATATACCAATTATCATAATCATAATAGAGAGAATTTGACTATCCGGTTATGATACGTTATCTTTAAAATCATGTTCATACAAGTTTAAACTCTTATTATTATTTTCAAAATTGAAATTGTTAATAAAACATATACTTTTAAATTCTTTAGAAAACAGCGTGTAATAATAAAAATATAGGATAAAAGAAAAATTTAACCTGAAAGTGCATTAAATACGTCTTGAGTAAACGCAAATTAAAATGTTTTGTTATTATTATTATTATTTTTATTTATTTAATCAGGACGTTAAATTCTCTTATTTTATACTGATAATTTTTAACATTTTCAAAACTTTTTTTTTTTTCAGAAAAATATAAGATATAAACTGTATTCAGCAAGATATTAAACTCTAGTTTGAATATTGTAATTTCGTTAATAGAAAAGCGAAGATTGTAGGAAACAGATCATTTAGGGTCTATGTAAATGAATAGGTAGCCTGTATTGTACACTAACAAACCCCTGTAGCGCAAGTCGCGACCAAGTGTAAACATCAACCGAATAAGATAAAAGTTCTGCCAGACATACTTTCACTTTTGTCATCATAAAAATTTAAATAAGAGTATGTTTTTCAGAATATATGAAGGGTATGTTTTTACAATATATGCAACACTTCTTTGGTAATAAAGAAACAGTTATTAGCATATCCCACTCTTTTTCTGAGCAGTTTCTTGTAAATTTGAAAACGCCCATTTTTATGCTGATTAAAAAGTCTTTTGGCTAGTCCAACCTTCTCCTATGGGGTGGTGGAAATATGAAAATTTATAAAACTGAAACTCAATGTGAGAAAAGCACACTTTCCGTTGAGACATCGAGCTAGAACATCTCAAAAAAAATTAACTACACAAATTCGCTATGAATACCCAAAAAGTTTCCGAACAAACCGGCGCGATGAACGAAGCGATTTCCGAGTTTCGGAAATTCATCGATATTTTAGAGACGGGCTTAAACGCGGTTGATTTTTCGAAAGAAAAACTCCAACTTTTAACGTGTCAAACGTTAAATTTTATGAGCACGAAGGGATTAAATTCCGTGAAACCTTTGGTCGCAAATGACCAGTGGTTAAAAATGCACGTAGAGAGTTTAATAAATTCTCAAACAAAAATTGAAGAACAGTTTGGGAAAAGAAATGGCATTTCTGGTAAGTAAAACTTAAATAAAATTATTAAATACCTAATAAATAAAAATTGATATTTTATTAATGATTAATTTTATTTTTCAGTTATCACTCGTGTTCAAGATGAAGTAATTAATCAAGTTGAAGAAATGGTACCTTTACCATTACCAAGTACAACATTATCACCACCACCGCCACCGTCACCACAAACAACAACAACAACAACAACACCACTACCTCAGCAAATACCATTACCACCACCTGATTCGCAACACTCTTCACTTTCCTTATTTTCTACACCGGAATCCCCACCACTAGCAACTTCGACTCCTATACCATCAAGACTATCAATCCTAAGAAATATCTTACCTTTTGATTTAGTTGGAAGGTACAATATATGTACTCAACTTCCAGAATATTTTACCGATGAAGATGAGGGGGATACATTTGAGGATGAGAGGCAGCGCGAGTTGAGGTTGGAGGAAAGTGAAGAAGAGGAAGAGGTAGTTTTGGATAGAGTGTCAGTTGCAAGTGATAGTAATAGTAATGTGTACAGTGAATAATCGTTTGACAGAAACAGTGACACGAACCCGATCGAAATTGTAGATCTGGTTAGTAGTGACAGTGAAAGTGGTAATTCGGCTGTCAATCGGACCCCGATTGACCTCTCACACTGGATTAGAGAGATAACCCGACCTCAAGATGGTGAACGCGAGTTTGTTAATGGTGATCTTGACCTTCTATCAAACAATGGTGAGTACATTTTTATTTGTAAAAAAAATGAGTATAAATGACAGAGTAGACAAATTTTAATTTTTAATAATATTTAATTTATTACTAGTGTAATATAATTGTATTTTTTCATTATCTGATTTGAAATTTTAATATATATTTTTATAACATGATATTAATCCAATAAGTGTTTTATTAATTTTTGAAAAATTAACTCAAAATCTGAATTTATATTCATTTCTAAAAATTTTTTATTTAAGCTACTTATCATCATTTCAGTTTTGACAATACTTTTAATTCACATATAATTAAAAAGTTAACCTGATCAATACACACTCGGTAATAAATATAATAAAATTTTATCAATAAGAATTAAAATAATGAAAGAAAAAAAAGCTAGGAAATATTTTTTAATACTATTAGTATTTTTATAACGGTGTTAATCTCTATCTCTGTCTGTGTGTGTGTGTCTGTATATAGAAATCGTGACTGTCCAAAAAGGGTATGGAGTAGATGCGCAGAATGACGCAACACCTGGGCCATCTCGCGCAAGTGAAATTAATAATAGAGATGGTGATTTTAATGACTCGCCTAAATTTCAAATTATAGAAAAAACTAGTTGTTTTAATCAGAAATTTAAATTACGTGGTGACGATTATTTAATTAAATTCGCAAAATTACCAGATAAAATAATTAACCCAATCGAATGGGTCGAATCTGCTTTGCGGGGAATTTTCAATTCTATTATTGTAAATTATCACCCTTTGGATTTTGTCGGTATTAAATTTAACTCTGATACTTTTACTAAATCGTGTGGGTTTCTTTCGATTCGAGAAGTTAGAGATTTTAATTTCGAGGATTTCTGGGGAATTTTTTTTTCAGTTGTCCAAAGTGCCGAACAGTTTACTTTTAACGATAGCTTTAGGTTAAACGTACAATGTATACAAAACATTAATGGTGATGCGTGGAATGAGCTTTCTGAAAAAAATGTGAAAAAAGGTCCATATTAACTATAAAAAATAATGATTTTTCATGTCTTCCACGTGCTATTGTTTCTGGAATAATATACGCTGTACGTGGTAATATTCGCGAGGGCCCGGTACACCAAAAGTGGCTAGATGTAAGAAAAGATACCCGGAAGCTTCAGACAAATTTGGCTGTCATGTTAATGAGAAACTCTAATTTTAATAATACTCAAGGTGGTTGTGGTATTAATGAGTTAATTAAATTTCAACAATAATTGGTTCAAGAGAGTGTAGTTTTAAGAGTTTTTGACTCAAAAGAATTTTCCCGTGGGGGTGAGCCCGCTTTTGATGGAATTAAATATTTTATTGAAAGAGGGGAGAACCTGACATTTTCTGTTCATATACTGCATAATAGTATTAATCGTCATTACGATACAATTTTAAGTTTAACGGGTGCTGCAGTAAGTAGAGGATTTTGCATTCCCTGTAACCAGAGTTACAGAAGAGAATGCGAACACAGATGTTCTCACAAATGTCACGCATGTTTTTCACAACCACCTTGCTTAAAGACTAATTGCGATCAAACGAGTAGGCGTAAATGTGATTCGTGTTTACGTCGATTTTTTAATGACGCATGTTTTAATCGACATTTACACCCAGATTCCTATTCACTTAATAAATCTATATGTGCAACATTGCGAATTTGTAACTCGGGTTCACGTTTGGTTAATCTTAGTAAAACGAAAGAACATGTATGTGGTCTTTCTTATTGTCAGGTTTGCAAATGTGATCGCGAATTTAATCACAATTGTTTTATGACGGTGGCAAAGGAGAGTGATTCAAATAAAATTAATTCCGATGGTACACATAAATTCCCTGTTATTTTTACATTTTTTGACTTTGAAACTCAGCAAAATCAGACTGTAGAAGGGACCGAGTCTGTTAATGTACACAAACTAAACCTTTGCGTTGCTCAGCAGGTGTGCACCTTTTGTGTTGACAACCAAGACATCTCACAAGTGTGTCAGGAGTGTAGTATACGTGAATATATTTTCGACGGTGAAGACCCTGTACATGATTTTGTTGAGCTTGTTCTACGACCAGTTAAAAAATTTAAAAAAATTATTTGTATAGCACATAATGCTCGAGGATATAATTCTCAATTCATCCTCGCTTATCTTGCAAAGCATCATACTCTTAAAAGTAGTGATCCCATTCTTTTGCAAAACGGTACAAAAATTACTACGATGCAAGTAAATAAAACTATTTTTATCGATAGTTTGAATTACTTACATCATCCCTTATCAGCGTTGCCATCTGCATTTGGTTTAAAAGGAGTGGGGGAAAAAAAGGGGGTATTTCCTCATTTGTTTAATATCCCTGAGAATAAAAATTATATTGCCAATTTACCTGATAAAAAATTCTATTCCCCTGATACAATGAGTGAAAAGGCACGAGTAGAATTTTTAAGATGGTATGCTGAAAAAAGTGCAGATCGTTCATATAAATTTAATCTCAGGGAGGAGTTAATTGATTATTGTAAAAACGATGTGGATATTTTACGATGTGCGTGTTTAGTATTTCAAAAAATATTCCTTGAGTATGGTAGTGTTTGCCCATTCACTGACGCCGTTACTATAGCCTCTGCTTGTAACAGATTTTTTAGATCACACTGTTTGCAAGAAAACAGTATTTCAATTATTCCGAAAGGGGGTTATAGATGGGCCAATAATCAATCTAAAATAGCAATCGAATGGCTTTTGTCTGTTGAGAAAAGGGATGGGATCACTATCACACACGCAGGAAGAAACAGAGAACACAGACTTATTGAAAATATCCTTGTCGATGGATATTATGAAAACGCAGCCAAAACAACTCGTCGTGTGTATCAATTTCACGGGTGCTATTGGCATGGATGTATTAAATGCTATACAATAAATAGGGATCAAAAACTAAATAACAGAGACTTAACAATGGATGACAGGTATGCAAATACACTGGCTGCGTCAGATAAAATTTAAAATTGTGGTTATGAGCTTTCTCAAATGTGGGAATGTGAATTTAATCGTTTAAAAGAAAATTACGAGGAATTAAAAACGTTTTTAAAAAACCACCCTATTTAAAAAAAAAACAGAGTACTAAACCCACGCGACGCATTTTATGGTGGTCGAACTGGCAATACCAAGTCATTTTATAATGTAAAGAATGATGAAATAATTGAGTATAAGGATGTTTGTTCTTTATACCCTTTTATTTGCAAAACTGCAAAGTTCCCAGTAGGACACCCTGAAATTTATATTGGTGAGGATTGTCGAAAATTAACAGGTGATAATAATAATCTCACCAATGTCGAGGGTTTAATACTCTGTTCGATTTTACCTCCTCGTAATTTGTACCACCCTGTGCTACCTGTTCGCCAGCATGGCAAGCTCATGTTTACACTCTGTCGCTCATGCTGTGACTCTCTCGAGCAGGGTCAATGCACTCACGAAGACGAGGCACAGCGTGTGCTTGAGGGTACATGGGTCTCTGACGAGATAAAAGAAGCCGTAAAATTAGGCTATCGTATTGTTCAAATTTATAAAATTTGGCAATACAAAACCACTCAATACAACCCGGTTACCCGTGAAGGAGGTTTGTTTGTGTCTTATATAAATAAATTTCTGAAAATAAAACAAGAAGCGGATGGCTGGCCATTGTATTGTACAAATGAAACTTTAAAACAAGAATATTTAGCTCGTTATGAACAGGCAGAAGGAATACGATTAAATCCCGAAAACATTAAAAAAAATCCTGGACTGCGTTCAGTTGCAAAACTATGTCTCAACTCTTTCTGGGGTAAATTTGGACAGCGTGAGAATTTATCTCAGACATCAGTTGTACGTACACGCTCAAAGTTATTAGAAATGATAACTTGTCCGGATATTGAGATTAGCGATATCATACCCGTTAACGAACACTCGCTCTATGTTTGCTGGAAGTACAAAAACGAATCTTGTACTCCTCCACCCAACACAAATGTTGTAATAGCGGCCTACACTACTGCACAAGCCCGTTTAAAATTGTATAGCTATCTTTCTAAACTAGGTAAAAGAGTGTTATATTATGATACAGACTCGTGCATATACGTAAGTCGCAATACACCATTAGAGTACAAACTTCCAGTAGGTACACTTTTGGGCGATCTAACCGACGAAATTGAAAAAGATTATGGTGTTGGTAGTTATATTTCAACTTTAGTCTCTGGAGGTCCAAAATTTTACTGTTATAAAGTTAGAGCAGCTGACGGATCTGAACCCAGTGTTTGCAAGGCTAAGGGTATTACATTAAATTTCAAAAATTCAAAATTAATTAATTTCAACTCGATCCGCGACTTAGTGATTTTGAATGAAAACCCGATATCAGTTTCCTCAAGAGTGATTCGCACCACTCGATTACACGAGGTCGTAACACGTGATGAAACCAAAACATGTAGAGTCGTTAATATGAAACGACGCAGGGCAGATAATTATGATTCTCTGCCTTATGGTTATAAACGACTTCGTGTAGAGCGTTAATTTATTATCTAGTAATTTATTATTTATTGAAAATTATTTATTTTGTTATGAATGTTTATTTATTTGTTATTTTTTTTTTTTATATAATGTTTATCTAACTAAAATCACCTTCTCGCTTAGTATTCATCGCTACGAACTCAATAGTTCACTATACTCAAGGTATACTTATATTCTAAATAATAATAATAATAATAATAATAATAATAATAA
Source organism: Ganaspis brasiliensis (assembly GCA_037103525.1). Taxonomy (NCBI): domain Eukaryota; kingdom Metazoa; phylum Arthropoda; class Insecta; order Hymenoptera; family Figitidae; genus Ganaspis; species Ganaspis brasiliensis. The sequence goes on from JAZKLR010000434.1 coordinate 1,032,588, forward strand.
TAATAATAATAATAATAATAAAGATTCGATATTTTATCGGCGCAACCTGTCAATGGCTTGGATTGATTACCGTAAAGCATTCGACTCTACGAGTCACGAATTGATTATCAAGCTTCTTGAATGCTTACAGGTACATCCAAACATTGTGAGATGCTTGAAAGATCTAATGCTCAAGTGGAGGACAAGGTTTGTTATAACATCGAACAAACAACAGGTGAATACTAACATCGTCACTTATAAAAGAGGAGTTTTTCAAGGAGACTCACTCAGTCCTCTACTTTTTTGCATCTCCCTCTTGCCTCTGTCTATTGTTCTTCGAGAAAAGCACTCTGGATACATGTGTGGCAAACCAAAAAATAGAGTATATAAGATCAACCACCTTTTTTATATGGATGATCTTAAGCTCTATGCCTCCAGTAAGGAGGCACTTAATATCTTAGTGTTTGCAGTAGCTGTGTATTCCAGAGCTATAGGTATGTCTTTTGGATTGGACAAATGTGCCGTGATTCATCTAAATAGAGGAAGACGAGAAACATCGGATTTACAAAGTAACTCTGAGGACCTTCAGCTCATTGGTGGCAACACCATACAACATCTTGGTGTAGGGGATGCTTACACATATCTTGGGATTCCACAATCGGAGACTCAGGATGTTTGTAAGCTTAAAGATCATCTCCAAAAGAAATATCGAGGTCTTCTTAGAAAAATTTGGTCATCTGAATTATCTGGGAAGAATAAGATACAAGCCACAAATACATTAGCCATTCCTTTACTTCTCTATACATTTGGAGCTGTTAAGTGGAATGTGGATGACCTGAAGTTACTAGATAGAGAGACACGTAGGATGATGTCAATACATCGATGTCATCACCCAAGGTCTTCTGTACCTCGAATTTACCTTCCACGCGATCAGGGAGGGAGAGGTCTACTTAGTGTAGAGTGTCTTCATCGCCGTATTGTATTGGCTGCGGCGTGTTCGGTGATGAACAGTAATGATCCTCTTATGCAATTTGTCCACCATCATGAAATTGCAGATAATGGGGCATTTTTATACAAAGCGGCAAACAGAGCGGCAGATGAACTTAGTCTTCCGTTTGATACCAGCGATACAGAACAGGGATTGGCATCATTAACACCTTTGATGCTTAAAAGACAAGTGAAGCAGGCTGAACATGTACTTCTATTGGAGCAACATGTTAGGAAGCCTCTTCATGGGCAATTCTATAAGATTCTTAGGGAGATGGAGTTGTCTAAGGATCTGTCTTTTAGATTTCTGAAATCTGCTGGTTTAAGATCGGAGACTGAGGGATTTTTATTTGCTTGCCAAGATGGTGTTATCAATACCTTATATTATCGCAGTAAGGTCATGCAGATACCTGTCGACAATTATAACTGTCGAGCATGTAAACAATATCCGGAAACACTTACTCACATTCTAAGTGCGTGTCCGACGTATGCATGTTCCAGGTATATTGAAAGACACAATGCTGGACTTAAGGTGTTGTATTACCATCTTCGACACCAATATGGTGTAGATAAGGAACCTGTCTTGCCATACGCCCAAGAGGATCAGGAGGCTGTTGTGGAGAATGAGAATTGCAGAATCTACTGGAATTTTTCGTTTTCTACCACTCATCGTATCAGTGCTACTAAGCCTGATATAGTACTCCAGGATCATAAAGGTAAGATCATCTGCGTGATTGAGTTTTCGGCTCCTGCCGAGGGCAATATTGCTCAGAAGGAGGATGAGAAACGGCAAAAGTATCAAGACCTGCTGTTCGAATTGAGGAGAATACACAGAGGCTATAAAGTCCATTTAGTTGTCCTTATTCTCGGCTGTCTAGGGGGGATGAGAGCTTCATTTGTTAGCCAGCTTCAAAGAGTTCCAACCTGCGAGCGTCAAGCTGACGCATTGGCAGGTCGAATGCAGAAGGCAGTTCTGCTGAGCTCTCTTCATCTGGTCAGGCAGCACTGTTCTTCATAATATAACATCACGAAGGTAGCTCTAAAAAAGCATCCAATAGCGTTCCTGGCCACCGCGTAAGAACAACAGCGGCAACGGACAGGAACACCTACAGAACAGTGAACTGAAAACACCTCGAGCAAAGGAATCGCGCTATTGCTTACCTTTCAGGACGGAAGGAGCAAAAGCGGATAAGAATACGTAAGGCAAGAATGGGAGAGGTTGTTTTAGTGAGGTATTACCACAGCATGTGGTCGAGTCCCACACGAACAAGTGCGTAAATGCATTTTTTCCTCTCCTAAACTTGTTTTGTAAAAAAAAAAAAAAAAAAAAAAAAAAAATAATAATATACTATATTATTAATATTATTAATATATTATAATAATATAATAATAATACCCGAAATGGGTTGCTTGGTGCTTCCGTTACCAAGCAGCTCAAAGATACTGGTCCTACTTGGCTCAGTACTAAAATGACCATTGCAGAACATCGTATAGGTGTTTGATCGTGTTGGTAAGGGAGTTGTGGTACCCTTTACTGGATATCACAGAATTTCTGAGCTGACTGGGTCAAGTACTTGAATGGCATTTGAGATGGGGTTTTTGACACCCCAATCGGGCGCCTCCCCAGGTGGCGGATAGGGGAAGGCCTCTCAGATATGGGAGCTACCGAGGAAATTAAAATACCCGGGGCGGACCAAAAGTCAAATAGGGGTGGGCACCCGATATAATTGTCCACTCTGTGTTGGGATAACCTCCCACACAGAGTATTTGCGGTTACGACGACTGTAACGCGCAGTGCCACCCACAATAGGTCTCTCTCGGATGGAGATCAGGGTTCAGTTGGGCGTGGCAATAGGATAGAACCCAGGCGACGACTAAGCAACGACCAGGGACAAGCTCGATTAAGGTTAAAGTGGACAGACCAACTTCGGAGGGACATTTTGTTGTGTTGGCAAAATAGTTCCCCTAACAGAAGAGGATACATGCAGAGGTTACATGCGCGATGGATCAATATGCACCCACAATACGCGGAAATGACGCCTCAGTACTTAAGAGATCAGGTATCCTCTCTGAGAAAAAGGGGATATAAAGCTCTTCTCCAAGACCAGGAAGACCCCTCAGAGAATACACAAATTTTGTATGAAACACCAACGCCCGCAGCCGAAGATGGAAACATGAGTTCGAGGGAAACCAAAATTCATCTCAAGGTTTCCATTAAAATGGATAAAATCTCTGAAGGGAACAATGAACTCTCATTACTCTCAGAGAGTGTAGATCTCTGGACATTGAACTGTTCTGTGTATGAAAAAGCTGTGTCCTTACTTCGCAAAAGTAACAGAAAATCTGTTGCGGAACGCGTTGCTAAAACCTGCCAGCGAATCAAACAAGTGCAGATCAAGATCGGGATAGCTCGACGACATGCTTCTCAATTGCAGAGTGTGATTGCATATCTGGAATCAAATAGAAGGTTTACTCCAAGAGTTTTGGAAATAGCCCAAACTCTTAAAAGATTGCATCACACTCTAAAAAAATCAAAGTTGCAGACCATCAAGCAACACTGGATTGAGAAGATACGTTCTCTTGTCGTCATAAGGGAACGTTTAGAACGGAGGATGAAATGGATAAAGCAAAATAATATCTTTGCTACTAATCCTTCCCGCCTGTTCAGTGTACCATCAGCAACCGTTGAAAGGCCTCCATGTCGTGAAGAGATTGAAACTTTCTGGAGCAACATCTATGGGACATCCCATTCAGTAAACGATGAAGGGTTATCTTTGTCACTCTTTCGCAGCTTCTGTGTCAGACAGGGGCTTGACCAATTTGCAGAGATATGTCCACCAATTACTGAAGAGGAGGTAAGAAAAGCAGTAGCTAGAACTAAGAACTTTTCAGCACCCGGGCCAGATAAGATTAATAATCTATGGTGGAAGAAGTTTACTTCAACTCACCAACATTTGGCCCGTATATTCTCTACCTATCTCAACGGGGAACATGCAATACCACAGTGGTTGGTGGAAGGACGAACGGTACTTCTACCAAAATCAGGAGATTTGTCCAATCCAAAAAATTACAGACCAATTGCTTGTCTTAACACCTGCTACAAGCTATTTACTGGGATCCTCAAGGAGAGGATATTGTCATCTATAGAACCAGTCTGGAGTGCGATAGGTGAACAACGAGGATGTAAGAGAGGCCTGTCAGGTTGTAGGGAGAACCTATTAATAGATAGGTGTGTTACCCAAGATTCGATATTTTATCGACGTAACCTGTCAATGGCTTGGATTGATTACCGCAAAGCATTCGACTCCACGAGTCACGAGCTGATCATCAAGCTCCTTGAATGTTTAAAGGTACATCCGAGCATTGTGAGATGCTTAAAGGATCTAATGCTTAAGTGGAGGACAAGGTTTGTTATAACATCTAACAAACAGCAGGTGATGACTAACATCATCTCGTTTAGAAAAGGAGTTTTTCAAGGCGACTCCCTTAGTCCACTTCTTTTTTGTATCTCCCTCTTACCTCTGTCTATTGCACTTCGAGAAAAACACTCTGGATACATGTGTGGCAAACCAAGAAATAGAGTCTATAAGATCAACCATCTTTTCTATATGGACGATCTGAAGCTCTATGCATCCAGTAAGGATGCGCTTAGAATTTCGGTGTTTGCAGTGGCCGAGTATTCCAGAGCCATAGGAATGGATTTTGGATTGGATAAATGTGCCGTCATCCATCTGATTAAAGGAAGAAATGAAACATCTGAAATTCCGAGGGACTCTGAGAACATTCAACTCATTGGTGGCAACACCATTCAACATCTTGCTGGTGGAGAGACTTACACATATCTTTGAATTCCACAGTCGGAGACTCAAGATGTGTGTGGGCTTAAAGATCGACTCCAAACAAAGTATCGTGGGCTTCTCAGAAAAATTTGGTCTTCCGAATTGTCTGGGAAGAACAAAATACAGGCCACAAATACATTAGCCATTCCTTTACTTCTCTATACCTCTGGAGCTGTTAAGTGGAATGTGAATGAGTTGAAAATACTAGATAGAGAAACCCGCAAGATGATGTCAATCCATCGTAGTCATCATCCAAGGTCTTCCGTGCAACGAATTTACCTTCCAAGAGACCGGGGAGGAAGAGGTCTATTAAGTTTAAAATGTCTTCATCGAAGAATTGTACTGGCTGCAGCATGTTCGGTGATGAACAGTAGAGATCCCCTTATGCAATTTGTCCACCATCATGAAATTGCAAATGTTGGGGAGTTTTTTATATCGTGCGGCAGAAAGAGCTGCAAATGAACTTAGTCTCCCATTTGAAGCCAGTGATATGGAGCACGGGTTAGCATCGTTAACATCATTGATGCTTAAAAAGTGTGTCAAGGAGGCAGAACAAGCGCTTTTGTTACAGGAACATAAAAGCAAACCTGTTCACGGGCAGTTCTATAATCTCATAGGTGAAATAGGATTGTCTCAAGGCTTGACTTTTGCTTTTCTTAAATCTGCTGGTTTGAGATCGGAGACTGAGGGATTTTTGTTCGCTTGTCAGGATGGTGTAATTAATACTCTGGTGTACCGCAGTCGTGTGATGCATATACCTGTCGACAATAACAACTGTCGAGCATGTAAGCAATACCCGGAAACACTTAGTCACATTCTAAGTGCATGTCCGAAGTACGCGTGTTGCAGGTATATTGAAAGACACAATGCTGCGCTTAAGGTGTTGTATTATCACATTCGACACCAGTATGGTATAGATAAAGAACCCATCTTGCCGTATGCCCAAGGGGATCAGGAATCCGTTGTGGAAAATGAACAGTGTAAGATCTACTGGAATTTTTCCTTTTCTACAACTCATCGTATCAGAGCTACTAAGCCTGATATTGTACTCCAGGATCATAAAAGTAAGATCATTTGTGTGATAGAGTTTTCGGCTCCTGCTGAGGGCAACATCATACAAAAGGAGGATGAGAAACGGACGAAATATCAAGACCTTATGTTTGAACTGAGCCGAATGTATCCAGGTTATAAAATCCGATTAATTGTTCTCATACTAGGCTGTTTGGGAGGGATTAAAGCTTCATTTATAAGCCAATTGAAAAAGATACCAAACTGCAAACGTCAAGCTGAAGCATTGACGGTTCGTATGCAAAAGGCTGTCCTTCTGGGTTCACTTAATCTGGTCCGACAGCACTGTTCTTCATAATATAATATAACGAAGGTAGCTCTAAAAAAGCATCCAATAGCGTTTCTGGCCACGGCGTAAGAACAACAGCGGCAAGGGACAGGGACACCTACAGAACAGTGAACTGAAAACACCTCAAGCAAAAGAATCGCGCTCTTGCTTACCTTTCAGGGCGGAAGGGGCAAAAGCGGATAAGAGTACGTAAGGCAAGAATGGGAGAGGTTGTTTTAGTGCGGTATTACCACAGCACGTGGTTGAGTCCCACACGAACAAGTGCGTAAAGGCATTTTTTCCTCTCCTAAACTTGTTTTGTAAAAAAAAAAAAAAAAAAAAAAATAATAATAATAATAATAATATAAGAATAATTCTTCTATATATTTAATTTTTACTCTCTGTCTACAGAATGGCACACTTTACCCTCCAATGAACCACAATCCAATAATATAGACAACGAAGGCACGGGTCAAACGCTGAACAAAAGAAGAATAGAAGATCTGAGAAGCATTCATACTCGAAACTATGCTAATTTTAACGTGGGCCATAAGGAAGAAGCACAGAACCAAAATCAACGAGAGAGCGCATCTGTTAGTACCTCTACTGCTACAACGGACATTTGTAACCCTGAAAATGAAAGAGAAACTCCGATGGATATTGAGGAAACTGTGTTTCTTCAACACAGCCATGAATGTATTAACATTTCTACCATGATGGACACTGATGTGGACCGAGTTGACGTAGCATGTATCGCAGGTTCACCAGATATGGAATATAATTTTGATGCTGACACTGTAACATTAGATGTAAATGGTTGTTGGCGTATTTATTAAAAAGTATTATTTTTATTGTATATTTGTAAATATTATTTTCCCAATGTAATTTCTTAAAAATTATTGCATGTGTGTGTGTGTGTGTGTGTGCATTCAAATACATCTAAAGAACAAATAAATATTGTACCTTTAGATAAAGTAATTTATTTTACCTAACCTCACATTCAGTTAAGATAGTTAAATGTATAAAGATTAAAAGAATTTAAAAAATTAAATGATTTAAACTCTATTTTCGTCAAAGAAATAAATATCTTTGCATATTTCTTATTTTAGGGAAACACTTGCATATCTGGCAAGCTTGTTCCTTTCCTATTCTTCTCTCCCCCTACCCCTCTAACTCACTGCCGCATCACTCGCTCTCCCTTGTTTTGCCAGCTAGTCATTCAGACGCGTATTTCATGCTTCTCTTCTTCACTACCCCCTCTACCTCTCTGCATCTGTTTACCACTCTCTATTCTAGTCCCAGATGCTGGGACCGAGCACAACAATACCTTCACCCAAATTTCCATTCAGAATTCATTATCGCACTTTTCAAACCTTCCTCTAATAACCTGTATTCTTGTTGTATATAGGACATCATCTCATTGGCTTCAATATTCGACAACTACCACCCACTAAAATTATTATAATAGTGTGCATTGTGGTCACTTATAGGACGCAATCTGATTGGATATCCCCTACACGACAACTCATTCTTTCATTACCCCACTCCATTCTTTCTCTCCCACTCTTACACACTACAACCTGTGACGTCACAAAAATCATCCCATAATTCCACTATCCCCTCCCCTTACCCCCCACCATGTGACGTCACGAATGTCTGGCTATAAAATACCCGCCCCTTCCCCCGCACCGCCCCTCTGTCTCTCTCACTCCCTTTACCCCCACTATCTCTTTCTCTCTCACTCTGGCGCCAGTGACGTCACTCTGTGACGTCACGAATGTCTGGCCATAATGGGCCCTTACTACTGACCGTAACAGTTCTGGCCAGACTCAAAATAGACGGTCTGGCCAGCGTCCGGCCAGAACACAAAAAAAAATTTTATGCATAAAAATGACTAACATAATTATTTTTAATTATTATTTTATGATTCTAAGGCAAGTGTGATACATATTATTGATTTTTATCATCATTACAACGTATTGCTAACAATTACCGATAAACTTATAAATTAAAATTTGACGCATGGGGGAATTGAACACGCAACCCTGGGCTCTAAAAGCCTACGCTCTTACCAACTACGCTATATACGCTCGCTTGAAAGAATTTTCCGTATTGTCCTTATAAGTTATGTTCATAGATGTAATTTATAAAAGTTAAACTTCTGAGGTTATTCAGGGGTTTTTGGGGTCACTGATTATGAATCTCATATCAATTTTCCAAAATTCAAAATAACGGATCCAATATGACGAACGTAAAATTTAAAAATTGTTAGATTCATTTGAAATTAACAATTCAGAGGTTTTTGGGGTAGCTAAGACCGAATTAAAAGTCGGTTTTTAAAAATTCGAAATGGCGGATCCAATATGGTGGACGAATATTTTAAAAATCATCAGATTTATTTGAAACTTACAATTCGGGGGTTTTTGAGGTAGCTGAAACAGAATTTAAAGACTGTTTTCAAAAATTCAAAATGGCGGATCCAATATGGCGGATGAATTTTTCTAAAATCGTCAGATTTATTTGATACTTGCAATTCGGGGGTTTTTGAGGTGACTAAAACAGAATTGAAAGTCTGTTTTACAAAATACAAAATGGCGGATCCAATATGGCGGATGAATTTTTTCTAAAATCGTTAGATTCATTTGAAACTTGCAATTCGGGGGTTTTTGGGGTAGCTGAAGCAGAATTTAAAATTGATTCTCAAAAACTCAAAATGGCGGATCCAATATGGTGGATGAATTTTTTCTAAAATCGTCAAAATTATTTAAAACTTGCAATTCGGGGATTTTTGGGCATGCTGGTAGCGAATTTAAAGTTAGTTTTTAAAAACTCAAAATGACGGATGCAATATGGTGGACGAATTTTTAAATAATCGGCAGATTTATTTGAAACTCGCTATTGTTGATAGCGAATTTAAAGCCGGTTTTCCAAAATTCAACATGGTGGATCCCATGTGGCGGAAGAGCAATTGAAGACTGGTTGGTTTGTAAAATTGGTTAAGTGTCGCCTAAACGGCTTATAGAGAACACTTAATAAATATTCCAATACGGACAGTCTGATCGGGCGCTGGATTGCTCTGGGTCTGACCGTCCTGTCAATATTTAATCATTTTTTTAACCTGGACGGTCTAAACGGGCGCTGGTCAGACCGCTTGGTCGCTACTTAAACATTTTCTTAATTTGGATGGTCTGATCGGGCGCTGACCAGACCCCCTGGTCGATACTTAAACATTTTCTTAATATGGATGGTCTAATCAATCGCTGGTCAGACCATCTGGTCGATACTTAAAAAGTTTCTTAAACTAGACGGTCTGATCGGGCGCTGGCCAGACCGTCTGGTCTATACTTAAACATTTTCTTAATATGGATGGTCTGAACGGGCGCTAGCCGGACTGTCTGGTCGATACTTAAAGATTTTCTTAATCTGGACGGTCTGATCTGGCGCTAGTTAGCGCCTAGCCAGACCGTCTAGACGACACTCAACAAAATATTCAATCCGGACGGTCTGACCGGGCGCTGGTCAGCGCCAGGCCAGACCGTCTGGACGACACGTAATATATTTTTCAGTCCGGACGGTCTTGACAATGCCCGACCAGTCGATCGTAGGACCTAGGGCATGCCCTAAGATTTTTCTACACGGGTAATTAAAAAGTTGTAAGCTTTAAAGATATTTAATAAAAACAAAAGATATAAATAAAATTGTTTAAACAATTAAAATTTTTATTTAAGAATGCAGCAAGCTTTGTATTTTGTTCAGTAAAAAAATTTATAAACAAAGCGACGTAAAAAAATAATATTTTAGACCGATTTACTTATAAATGCTGAATTAATGTTTAGGGGTGGTTATTTAACGCATCCCTAGAGAGTGTCAGATTGCAAAAAAAAAATAATAATCCACAATTTCTTTAACTTTGGACATTTATCGAGGTCTTATAAATTTCTGAACCTTTGTCGATAAAATTATGAACAAATTTTAACACTTTTTTACAAAAGTATACTTTTTCCATTTATTAATTTCTAATGGGAAAATAGGGTGTGCAAGCGGCACCCCTTAATATTGTCAGATCAAAAAATAAAAAAATAGGGGTAATTTTTTTTTCCATTTTTTGTCGATTTCCTTGCGACTTTAAACGACTCTAAAAATTTTTCTTTTTTAGAAACACCCTAGTGTATACACGTCATCCACAGTCAAGGGGTTAATTATTTATACCTTTAGAAATTATGTACTTTAATTTTGTGTTTATTTCCAGGCTGCATAATATTATGTTAAATAGAATGTTTATAACAAGAAAAAATTATTTAAGTCTTTATTTCCATCACATTTTAAGGGGGTCTTCTACTCTCCAGGCCCGAAATTTAGTGGTTTTTTTGGGAATTAATTGTGAAGAAACTACTGAATATTTTTTGACAAATTTTTTTTTATTTTCAAGATACATCATTTAACTTTAAAATTTTCTTATTCATGATGAAAAATAAAAATGGTGGTGATCTTAAAACGCCCTTGAGTAAAAGCGTTTCAGAAATACAGAGGTCCCGCTTGAGTCACGGTTTTGGCACTGGGACAATCTAAAATCAAAATCCGAATTTTTTTCATGTGTATAGTTGCGTTGACTATTTTTTCCCGTGGCAGATTTTTTTTATTTTTTGATTTGTCAAAATTATGCCAAAATTCGCAAAAATTTTCATTTTTTTCTTTTTTTTTTACTTTAAGGGGCTATAAAAAAAATCGGGCAAGTTCGACTTACACTCGCACTAAAATCGAGGGTTCCGTACACAAAACAATATAATTTTTAATATATTTGATACTATTAAATATATAAATATATAAATATATAAATTAATATATTAAATATATAATTATATATTTAATATCTTCGGGTTTTAAGAACTCTTCGGGTTTTAAGAACTTGGCAACTCTTAGAATTCTTTATTTTTCCTTCATCCGTTCGACTCTGGAGTTTGGTTCTGTGATATGGTCTCCATACTACAGTCTCCATACTCTAAGACTCGAACGTGTACAAAATCGTTTTCTTCGTTTTGCTGCGTTTCAATTGAATATAGATTTTGACTTTTTTGAACACGATTATTCTGATTTGAGACGCCGACTCGATATACCTAGCATACAATCAAGACTACTATTTGCCGATTTGTTATTCTTTTTTTAAGATTATTTATGGTTATATAAATTCCCCTACTTTATTACAATCTATTAATTTTAATGCACCTCAGAGATCCCTGCGCAGCGTCCTCCCGTTCCGCGAATCATTCCATATAACGAACTTCATCAGAAATTCTACGATGAATAGGTTAGTGCATCGTGCAAATGTCCTCCGTGATGACACTGACTTTTTTAATAATAATTTGACCACATTTATAACTTCGTTGCGAAGGATTGTTTTTCATACTGGCGGTGCAACTTGAATTTATTATTATACTGTAAAAATTATAGTTGGTCTACTTTCTATCTACTTATGTAATGGATGTATCATCCGTATATTAATTGAAATAAATAAATAAATAAATAAATAAATATATTATACACATTATATATAATATAATATATAAAATATAATATATAATGAATTTTTTATACAAAATGGACCACCCACCCACCCTATCTTCCAAAATATTTTACTTAGAGAGTTCAAATTTTGTACAGGAATGTATTTTCAGGTGTAAATTACATAAAAATTATAATATATATAAAAAATACTCAAAAATCATTTTATTTCCTTAACAACGCTATGATCAACTTCTACAATCATGTTTTCTACCATTTTTCTGTAATCTACACGTGAAAATACATTTGTGTACCAAATTTGAACACTCTAAGTCAAATTGTTTAGAAGTTATGAGAGGGGGGATACGGTCATTTTTTAGCATTTTTTTTAAATCGTTGGTTTTTGCCTTAAAACACTATGATAACGATCTGCAACAAAGTTCTCTATAGTTTTTCTGTAATCTATATGGCAAACTACATATGTATACCAATCTTCAGCACTCTAAGTACAATAGTTTGGCAGATATGGAGGTGGCATTGTACACTTTTACTGCATTTTTGCTAAAAAAATGACCGTATGACCCCCCCCTTATCTTCCAAACAATTTGACTTAAGATGTTGAAATTTGGTACACGTATGTAGATTTACGTGTAGATTACAGGAAAATTGTAGAGAAAGTGATGATTATAGCACTGTTAAAGTTCTAACACTAAATTATGGCCCATTTGTTAAAAAAATGCTCAAAAATATAGTTATTTCCTTGACAACGCTATGTTCAACACATACAATCATGTTCTCTATAATTTTCCACGGCGGGGATCGACGAAGTTCAACCCAAAGGTCTTATCACTAAAAGTTTTTTTACAAAAATTTGTTCAGTGATGAAATTAGAAGATTTCAAGCCTATAATGAAAATAATCTGTCGAGGGTTTTTAAAATTAAATCGATTTTTGACGATTTTTTAAAAGTTAACTGCTCTTATTAGAATAAAAATTGAGGTTTTTAAATTTTCTTTTTTTAGATCCCTTCTTCCACGTCCCGTGAGCAATTTTCTTTAGTTAAAGACTTTTGTTTGTTTTTAATCGGCGTTAAATTTAAGAAAAATCACCAAAAAACGTGTTTATTGATGATTTTTGTGTTGTTTCTTAAAAAAAATGAAGAAAAATGGTTTTCTAATCAAAAGTGTTTTAAAGCACGTACTTTTACCTTCAAAATAAAAAAAATTATTAAATTTGCTGCAACTGTTCTGAAGTGACAGCATTTTTAAGCAGCAAAAATAAGGAATCAAAGGTGTTTCGAGGAGAACAAGTACATGTAGGTACTTAAATACGCTACAGGATGTAAATATTTTGATATAATGGAAAAGTTCATTACAAATAAAGTAAAATAAAAAAAAAAAATTCTTTCAGAAATCTGTTACTGTCTCAAAAATATTGTCAAATGTATGTAAGTTTCCGCAAGTTTCTATTTACGAAATAATCTTTTGATTGATTTTATAATCTGTAAATTATATTTATTGAAAGAGCAAACTTTTTTATATTTAAATCAAATTGTAACAAAACATATAACATTTAGAACGGAAATTTTATTTTTTCATAGACATTAAAACGAATGCAAACCGTTGAACTCACAAAGAGCTCGTAGAAGTCTTTGTGGATAATCGGGGTGGTTTTTCTGGACATTGTATATTTTCCAGGTATTTTGGAAGTCAGAATGTACAGATTCTGATGCCTGTTTAATTTAAATATAAAAAAGTTTGCTCTTTCAATAAATATAACTTACAGATTATAAAAACAATCAAAAGATTATTTCGTAAATAGAAACTTGCGGAAACTTACATACATTTAAGAATATCTCTGAGACAGTAACAGATTTCTGAAAGAATTTTTTTTTTATTTTACTTTATATGTAATAAACTTTTCCAATATATCAAAATATTTACACCCCGTAGCGTATTTAAGTAGGGGAGAGTAGTCAGAGTTGGACAGTGGTCAGAGTTGAATCATAGCGTTTATTTTGTTTTATTACAGTAGATCCATATGTCGTTGTGTGTAAATACTTGTTAGCAATGCCAGCAAACTTTTTAGATGGATTGCAGTGAAGTGTGCGTACTATTCAGACGTATTAAGGGAGTCCGTGTTATACGCTAAACAAAAAACGTTTTTGTAGTTTCAAAATTAGATAATTAAATGTAGAAGAAATATGCTTAAAACAAATTAAGTTGACTAAAATTGTTCATTAAGATGTTATACGAAAATGTGGAACGTAATTTGGTGTTTGTATAAAGCGTTCATGGTGTGTGTGTGATATGAAGCTAAATGACGCTTGAGTCAACGTTGGTACACCCAAAATTTTGCAATTCTGAAGCATTTTTGCAATGAAAATGAATTTGTTAACTTAAAAAGGTGTCTAAAACTTCATTTCTATTGGAAAGAAAGAAAATTTAAATTTTTAGTAATACTTTTTCACTTTCAGATCAATTTTGCGATACAAGAGAAAATATGATTTATTTCAATTTCATGTTTCCTTTTGTCATTTCCAAATGTATTTGAGTGCCATTCTATTATGCGAAGGCAAAGATATTGTCATTTTCAATGATTTATCTTCATATTTCATTGATTTTCTACAGTGACCCAACTCTGACTACCATGTTCAACTCTGACTACCTTTTTTTTTTTAATTGCCTATAACTCCGAAACTTTTAGTCCAAATTTTTTGCAATGTTTAACAAAAACATTGCATTTTAGTAGAACTTTTTAATAATATAAGAGACATCGCAAAATTCGGCCTACAGAAGAAGTTATAAAGAAATGTCAAAACTACATCCAACTCTGACTACTCTCCCCTATCTACATGTACTTGTTCTCCTCAAAACACCTTTGACTCCTTGTTTTTGCTGCTTAAAAATGCTGTAACTTTAGAACAGTTGCAGCAAATTTAATAACTTTTTTTTCTTTTGAAGGGAGAAGTACGTGCTTTAAAACAATTTTGATTAGAAAACCATTTTTCTTCATTTGTTTTAAGAAACAACACAAAAATCATCAATAAACACGTTTTTTGGTGATTTTTCTTAAATTTAACGCCGATTAAAAACAAACAAAAGTCTTTAACTAAAGAAAATTGCTCACGGGACGTGGAAGAAGAGATCTAAAAAAAGAAAATTTAAATACCTCAATTTTTAGTGAAATCAGAGCAGTTAACCTTTAAAAAATCGACAAAAATCGATTTAATTTTAAAAACCCTCGACAGATTATTTTCATTATAGGCTTGAAATCTTCTAATTTCATCACTGAACAAATTTTTGTAAAAAAACTTTTAGTGGTAAGACCTTTGGGTTGAACTTCGTCGAGCCCCACCGTGTTTCCTGTAATCTATACGTGAAAATACATTTGTGTACCAAATTTGAATTCTTTAAGTTTAATAGTTTGGAAGTTCAGGGGGGGGATACGACCATTTTTTAGCATTTTTTAAAAAAAAATCGTTTTTTTTGCTGAAAAACGCTATGATAGCAGCCTGCAACAAGGTTTTCTATAGTTTTTCTGTAATCTACACGTCAAACTACATATGTGTACCAAATTTCAGCACTCTAAGTACAATAATTTGGCAGATAAAGGGCAGGAATGGTACAAATTAAACGCATTTTTTCGAAAAAATGACCGTATTTCCCTCTTATCTGCCAAAATATTTGACTTAGAGAGTTCAAATTTGGTACAAAAATGTAGTATCATATGTAGATTACAGAAAAATTATAGAGATTGTTGTGGTGATAGTGCTGTCAAAGAAATGGCAAAAGTTATCAGCCAAAAAATATCAAAATTACCCAAAAATCTTGTTATTTTCTTGACAACGCTATGATCAATCCCTGGAATCATGTTCTCTATAATTTTCCTTTCATCTACACGTAAAAATACATATGTGGGCCAAATTTGAACTTTCTAAGTCAAATAGTTTGGCGGCTAGGGGGGGGGGATACGATTTTCGACAAAGTCTTTCCAATAGGGTTCCGTGCGTACACTTGTGGTGTACGGAACCCTAAAAACGAAAAAAAATTTCAAAAATCGTACACGGAGAAAAATAGCTGCATCATTGCTGAGTAATTTAAAAAAAAAATTAAAATCGGACCATTTTTACTATAAAAAGCGTGACTCAGCAGCTTAAAAAACACTACTTTCGGGGAAACGAGTTTAAAGTTAACACATGGTGTATAACTTGATTGTAGTAACTTATGAGTTAATCTGCTAATATCGGGTCCGAACAAGGTTTTTTGGTTTTATAGGGGTCTTTAGACATCAGCAAAGATAAAAAAATTATAAATTGGTAATTTGTTGATAATGGAATCATTATAAATAAAGAAATGTTACAAATGAACAAAAATTTGTGGGTTTTTTCGGTTCCCAGAAACATGCAAAAGAACGTAATTCTCACGAAATCCTTTTTGTGGCGTATTCTCAGATACATATAGATTAAAATAAAAAAGAAAAATTTTTTTTTTTTGAAACCCCGAGAGTAGAAGAACCCCTTAAAAACTCACATCGGATTTGTAATCAGCAATCGCAAAAACCTCCAAGTATTAAGTTTGAAGCAAATTCAAGCAATTATCAAAAATATTGTCCTTCCTCTTATATCCACCATTTTGAATTTTTTAAATTGACACAGGATTCTTAAACAGCGACCTCAAAAACCCTTGAGTACAAATTTTCAACAGAATCTAACTGCTGGGTTTCCCGGGAACATGAAACGGTTAAAGTAGCTAGTGACATATTGAAAAAATCAGAAAACGTTGATGATTTAAGGTACTTTTTAAAAACGTTTTTAAGCTCAAATAATCATTAAAGTTACTTTTTTAACGTGTTTAAAAAATAACGCAAATCATCAACATTTTCTGATTTTTTCAATATGTCACAAGCTACTTTAACCGTTTCATGCTTTCTGGAAACCTAGCAGTTAGATTCTGTTGAAAAGGGTTTTTGAGGTAGCTGATTATGAATCCTGTGTCAATTTAAAAAATTCAAAATGGCGGATATAAGATGCAGGACAATATTTTTGATAATTGCTTGAATTTGCTTCAAACTTGATACTTGGAGGTTTTTGCAATTGCTGATTACAAATCCGATGTCATTTTTTAAAATGTAATGGAAATAAAGACTTAAATAATTTTTTCTTGTTCTAAACATCCTATTTAACATAGTATTATGCAGCCTGGAAATAAACACAAAATAATAGTATATAATTTTCATAACGCAGTCTTAAAAATGGCGTGATTCGGTTCTCTGTAGATAACCAGAAAGTTGCAGATTTAAGAACGATTCACTATGTGATGTCAGAGTGCAAACAAGTACAGTCCAAATTGCATGTCCCCCACTTTTCTACTTTTCTTGCACGCACTGTTTGACCAACAGAACAGAGTCGATATCTTTAGCGTGAGTAGTACCGCTTCAAAATCTAACCTGACCGTATCACTAGCGCGGCGTGTTGACAAGTAAAAAAGTGTGAGACATTCAATTTGGATTGTATTTGTGTACACTCTGACGTGACATAGTGAATCATTCTTAATTCTGCAACTTTCTGGTTATCTATACAGAGAACCGAATCACGCCTTCTATGACTTTGTTATGAAAAGTATCGTTCGTAACTGCGTGAACAAAGCAGTCGTTTTGAAACTCGCGCAATTTTTGCAACTCGTTTCACTTGTTGCAAAAAGATTGCTCTCGTTTCAGAAACGACTGCTTGTCACGCATGTTACGAAATATACTATTCTAAAGATATAAATAATTAAAAACCAAAAAAAGGCAATCATAAGATTAGTAAAAGTCTAGAAACGCTTAGATCTAAACAAATAATTTTAAATAATGTATTTGAATATGTACCGTCAAGTGGGGCTATTTTGTGCACAGAACCACTCTTTTTTCACTGTATGCTTTATTAAAATTCAGAATTTGAAAAAATAAAGAATTTATCTATTCAGTTATGTTGTATACATCCTTCTAAAGGTGTCCTGTGAGTTAGCCTGCAAGAAAAAACTTTTTGTCTGAGTTATAAAAACTCAAAGTTGTGCACAAAATAAACCCCACACAGTGGGGCTCGACGAAGTTCAACCCAAAGGTCTTATCACTAATAGTTTTTTTACAAAA
Source organism: Ganaspis brasiliensis (assembly GCA_037103525.1). Classification (NCBI taxonomy): domain Eukaryota; kingdom Metazoa; phylum Arthropoda; class Insecta; order Hymenoptera; family Figitidae; genus Ganaspis; species Ganaspis brasiliensis. The sequence goes on from JAZKLR010000434.1 coordinate 1,050,359, forward strand.
ATTTGTTCAGTGATGAAATTAGAAGATTTCAAGCCTATAATGAAAATAATCTGTCGAGGGTTTTTAAAACCAGCGCCTCAGATGGCGTCATCGTTGATTTGAATGCAAAATCCTATTTCTATTTTTATTAATTTAAAATCTCATTGGATAAATGCTTAAAACTTTTGTTATATTCTTAATATTATGATAGGCAAATTTATAAATTGTCCATTGTCATGAAGTGTTAATAATACTATAGACCTTTTCATTTTAGTTCTTGTCTTTCTCCAGCTTATGCAATGGTACATGCATTAGAAGAAGACAGAAAAGTTAAATGAAAAGGTCTAGCAGGGTTAAAGTCACGTTTGAAGGATTAGCGAATCAAGGGAAAAGAGTAAATCAGTCAGAAAATGCTTTTCAATGTGCAACTATCTGATTCATCTATTCTATTCCACTGATCCTCTAATCCTGTGCATCTGACATCACCTTAAAAAGTTTACCTCCGTAAAGTTAGCACTACACCATAAAGGTACGGTCATAGCTCCCGGCTACCTGCAGGTTACCATGGCAACGTATGAGAGTGAGGAAGAGAGAGAATGTTTTCCCTCTTGCTCACTCTCATACGTGTAGCCGGGAGCTGTGACCGTGCCTTAAAAATTACAATCTTTTTTTTTTTTTTTTTGAATCACTTGAAAATTATTTTGAAATAATTGGAAACTAAATTTTATTGATTGGAAATCCAAACTTAAAAAAGTATAGTGATTTTAAAAACTACAGTACCAACTTCACATCAGCGCTGGAAATTATTTATTTTTTTAATTTTGTTATTTTAGTCGTTTGGAAATCGTTTGGAAATGATTGGAAACAACATTTTATTGTTTGGAAATTGTTAATTTAAAAGATTATTGCAAGTTTTAAAAAAATTTATTAGTTGCGCACAAGATTCTGGTCGCGTAGTTATGGGGCGAAAATTCAAAGTATACTTTTTTAAGTAATGACGGAAAATATGGTTAAGCATTATTTCGAATACAGCGTTCAATTGCTTATAATATTAAGGTGATAACATCCGTTGGCGTTATCCAAAACAAAAAAATCAAATTGATTATTGTTCTGTATGTCAGCGGCTATCGCCTGAACTAGAATAAAACATTTTTGTTAATAAATAACAAAATGGCGGACTATAAAACAAAGAAATACAAAAATCGACCGTTTATTATTGATAAAAAGTTAAAAATAAAAAAAAGTTATTAATAAAAATGCGTAATTCTAGTTCGGGCCAGAGCCATGGTTGTGTAGAGTAAGCTGTAAAAAAATTAAAGCAATCGGTACGATAGATTTTTTTAAATTACATGCGCCGCTTAAAAAAATGTCATTTCGAGAAAAACGGGTTTAAAGATAAACAATGATAATCAAGTATACTGAGTATACAACTTTTTCAAAAATGGTTCGATTCGACTAAAACTCGTTACTAGGGGGTTTTTAGGGTCGCTGATTACGAATCCGGTATTAGTTTTTGAAAATTCAAAATGGCGGATCCAATATGGCGGCCGAAAAAATAAAAAACCATTGGATTCGACTAAAATTCGTTACACGGGGGTTTTCAGGGTCGCTGATTACGAATCCGGTATTAGTTTTTGAAAATTCAAAATAGCGGATCCAATATGGCAGCCGAAAAAATAAAAAACAATTAGAATCAACTAAAATTCGTTACTCGGGGGTTTTCAGGGTCGCTGATTACGAATCCGGTTTTAGTTTTTGAAAATTCAAAATGGCGGATCCAATATGGCGGCCGAAAAAATAAAAAACCATTGGATTCGACTAAAATTCGTTACTCGGGGGTTTTCAGGGTCGCTGATTACGAATCCGGTATTAGTTTTTGAAAATTGAAAATGGCGGATCCAATATGGCGGCCGAAAAAATAAAAAACCATTGGATTCGACTAAAATTCGTTACTCGGGGGTTTTCAGGGTCGCTGATTACGAATCCGGTATTAATTTTTGAAAATTCAAAATGGCGGATCCAATATGGCGGACATATTTTTTAAAAATTACTGAATTCAGGTGAAAATTGTTACCCGGGGGTTTTTGGGGTCGCTGAATACGAATCTTATGTCAAAATTTAAAAATTCAAAATGGCGGATCCAATACGGCGGACAATTTTTAAAAAAATTACTGAAATTAGCTGAATATTGTTACTAGAAGGTTCTTGGAGTCGCTGATTACGGAGTTGTTGGTAAAATTTAAAAAGTAATAAATGTAAACTGAATAACTCAGAAACAAATCCCCTAAAATAACGAAATAACGCGCTTAGAAAATTTTTTTATCATAGAGAAGTCCTGAAAGGACTAATTGTAATTTATTTTCTATTTATTAATATTTTAAAGTGGCACACGCTTTAGCACTGGAATATGCTTTTATTTATAATGTCGTATCTGACATTTCTTTATCTTGACTATTCAAGTGCTAAAGAGTGTGCTTCTTTTAAAAATAATTAAATAGAAAATAAATTACAATCAGTCCTTTTCAGGACTTCCCATTGATAAAAAATTTTTTTCTAAGCGCGTCATTTCGTTATTTTAGTAGATTTATTTCATTTTAAATTTCACTAAGAAATCCGTAATCAGTGACTCCAAGAACCTTCTAGTAACAATATTTACCTTATTTCAGTAATTTTTTTAAAAATCTTCCGACATCGGATCCGCCATTTTGTATTTTTAAATACCAACTTTGGATTCGTATTCAGCGACCTCAAAACCCCCCGAGTAACAATTTTCAGCTAATTTCAGTAATTTTTTAAAAAAATATCCGCCATATTGGATCCGCCATTTTGAATTTTTAAATTCTGACATTGGATTCGTATTCAGCGACCCCAAAAACCCCCGAGTAACAATTTACAGCTGAATTCAGTAATTTTTAAAAAATATGTCCGCCTTATTGGATCCGCCATTTTGAATTTTTAAATTCTGACGTTGGATTCGTACTCAGCGACCCCAAAACCCTCCGAGTAACAATTTTCAGCTGCATTCAGTTTAATGTTTTGAATTTAATAAAATTAATCCGCCATATTGGATCCGCCATTTTGAATTTCTAAATTCTGACGTTGGATTCGTATTCAGGGACCTCAGAAATATTAATATTAGAGGTTTTAATTATTTTTGTCATAAGATGTAAGATTCTTTAAAGTATCAAGAACGCAAATTTTTAAATTATTGCACATATGTGTCTGTGATGGCCGCCATTTTGAAAATCTCAAAATCAGCCACTCACCATTCGATTGCACATAAAAAATGCTGAATTTTAAGCTATATAACTTTGCAATAGCTTAAAACCACGAGTGAGACTATTGCAGCTTCAGCGAATCTTGTAGTCAGCGTGAGCGGTCCTAACTTACTTTCGACTCTGGGCTATAACTTCGTTAATATTTGGTGTTTCGGACTAAAATTTGCACAGTGTATTCTTCAAATACAGTACTTTCGAAATAAGTAAAAAAAAAAAATCGATTTTTTGAACTCCGAACACCAGACTACCCCCTTAATCAAAATTAGTGCATTGTTTCATTCTACGAAGTACCGGGAGGTTATCTTAGGCTTTAAGAAGTATAAATATATTACAGGGTGGTCGCAGGTCAGGGAAAAGTCAGGAAAATATCAGGGATTTTCCAAAAACATCTTGAAAAGACAGGGAATTTTTTCTTAAAGGAACCATAATTAAAAGGTCAAGATTTTATTACTTTAAATTCCTGTTTGTTTTTAATTTAAATTCTCTGATTGTTTCTAATAAACAAACAGGGTGGTCACTTGACCGGAAAGTCGGAAAAAACCGGAAAATCACCGGGAAATTTGTTATTAAACCGGAAATTTCTTCGTGGGTCTAAAAGTTATGAGAAATTTTATCGAAAATCAATTTTTTTTCATATTTCACAAATCCATAATAATGATAAAAATAATAATCCTCAAGTTCTGTCATTCCTTTCATTCCTTTCATTCATTTTTGTCTATTCACATCTGAAGTTTTGAACAAAGATATTTTTTGTTTTAAATCAGATATTTTTTAAAAAATGCATTTAAATTGATTAAAATTAAAAAATTTAAATATCAGTTCAAATAATTTTAATTTCATTAATAAAAAAATCTATATTTTTTCTATAACTTTAAAGAGTTTTCAATATACCTACAACCCCTGGCGAAAACGCTAGACCGAAATCTGACCGACTTTGGTCAGGTTTTGGTCAAGCGTTTTCGCCAGGGATTATTCTTTTTAAATTTTATAATTATTCTTTAATTTTTTTAAAGTAATTCGTTCTGTTGTCGATTATTTTCGCCAGTTTTCAAATTTTTCTTTCGATTGTCAATTATTTTCCTCATTTATTATTTATTCTCTTTAATCTTCAATTTATTTCTTTACTTTTTAAATTTCTTTAATATTCTCAATTATTTTCTTACAAATTTAAATTCCACTTTTCAATTTTAAATTATTTGCTTTAATGTTAAAAAAATATCGCCTTGTTTCTATTATTTTTTTCGATTATCATTAAGTTTCTTTAATTTTAACTTTAATTATGTTTTGATTTTTAATCCAGTTGTAAAAGGGGCAATTATTTCTAACAATTATTCCTATAATAATAGTAATAGTAATAATTATAATAATAATAAAATATACTTAATTTTTCAATTTGCAATTATTTTCTTTAAATTAAATGTTTTTAGTTCAATTTTTTCAATTATTTTTTTCAGTTGTCTATTAATCTAGTCATTTTTCAAATTTTGTTTTCAACTGACCTTCGTCATTTTCCAATTATTTCCTTCAATTATTAATTATTTACTGCAATATAAATTACATTTACATTTATTTAAAGTTTTTAGTTTTTTAACCCTTCACAACACATTTATTTCTTTTTACTTCCTACTCATAAAAGAAACTTTAAGATCTTAAAAATTTCCGGTTGTTCAAAAATAGTCTAAATCGATTTATATTTATTCAAAAAGTTTAAATTTTCATTTTGAAGAAAAAATCCGGATGCAGTGTGTGGTCACTTTTTGTCGCTGGGATATCTTGAAAACATCTAAACTGATTTTAAGAAAATTTAGATTACGAATTAAGCTCGTAAAAAAATATCTAAATTTGGACACAGGGATTTTTGAAAAAACCTAATCAAATTTTTTGAACACCTTTTTTCACCGGAAAATATAGTTTTTTTACCAAAAATTTCTTTCGCAGTAAAAATACAACTTAACAAATGAAAGAATTATATCCCTTATTTTAGAACGAAACGATTTGACTAATATAAAGTCTATAATTGACCTAAAATTCACATAAATTCAAATTAAAATTTGTTTGTAAAAAAAAACAATTAATACATTAATACATTAAAATGATTATGACATCAAGTTTGTATTTGTAAAAATAAAGTAATTAATTAACTCTTTTATTTCTTTTTAAATTTTACATTATTTAATTTCAAAACTAAATCACTTACGTATTTAAAAGTAATCAATTAACTCTTTAATTGTTTTTTAAAATTATATTATTTAATTTCAAAACTAAATCGCTTACCAAGTGTTTCTTAAATCTTCCAGAATTATGACATAATTAATTAATTAACTCTAATTTTCTGTTCAAAGTTAAAAATTAATTTAAAAATTATTATTAACTTTGCATTTGTTTGTAAATAAAAAATAACTAACTAATTAACTGTAATTTTATTTTTTAAAATTTATAAATAATTTAAATTTTATATTACCTACTTTAACTTTGTATTTGTTTGTAAATATAAATTATTAACTTTAAGTAATTAACACCTTGATTTCTTTTAATTTCTTTCTTTTAATTTAATTTTAAAATTAAAACATTTGTTTGTAAAAAAATAAATAATTAACTCCAATTTTTCTTTTTAAAATTTATAAATAATTTAAAAATTATTACTTAGCTGTGTATTTTTTTGTAAATATAAAATAATCAATTAACTTTACGTTATAGATATTCCTTTAACTTTAATTAATTTGAAAATTAAATCGCATATTTTTAAATTGTCCCAGAATTATGACGTCATATAATGTGCCAATCATAGGCAGAAACCTTTTATTCGACTACAGCTCCATCTACTTGTTATGATTTATATGCACTCGAAATGCCTTTCTATTACAATTTTCTATTCCCAATGGTTGAACTTTCATTCGAGTTTTTTCGAGTTTTTTCCTACTTCCATGCCTTTTTTAGAATAGGATTAAATCGATTTTTGTCGATTTTTTAAAGGTTAACCGCTCTTATTACAATAAAAATTGAGGTATTTAAATTTTCTTTTTTTAGATCTCTTCTTCCACGTCCCGTGAGCAATTTTCTTTAATTAAAGACTTTTGTTTGTTTTTAATCGGCGTTAAATTGAGGAAAAATCACCAAAAAACGTGTTTTTTTGGTGATTTTTGTGTTGTTTATGAAAACAAATGAAGAAAAATGGTTTTCTTATCAAAAGTGTTTTAAAGCACGTACTTTTACCTTCAAAATAAAAAAAAAATTATTAAATTTGCTGCAACTGTTCTACAGTTACCCAGGTGCGAATTTTGGTCGGCAGCCAGAGTTTGTCCGTCGGGCCAAGGTCGGCACAACTCTGGCATGCGTAGTTACGTCTGCCAGAGTTGGCCCAACTATATTTTTTTTCAAGTTCCCAAAGTTGGGCCGACTCTGCAAGCCAACTGTGGCACTCGCAGTTTTCCCGACCGCCGGCCCAACCTTGCCCAGAGTTTCCCTGACCGTTGGGGAAACTTTGTAAAACACAGTTTAAAAGACTCTAAATTTAGAGGTTGGCCCAACCTTGCCCAGAGTTTCCCCGACCGTTGGGGAAACTTTGTAAAACACAGGTTAAAAGACTCTAAATTTAGAGGTCGGCCCAACCTTGCCCAGAGTTTCCCCGATCGTTGGGCAAAATCATTGATTTTTTTAGAAACATTAAAAATGTTATTTATTCATTTATTTAGCATAATTAACAAGTAGCAAAAATATTTTTTTTAAATTTAAATAGATAAAAAGAAGTCTACAGAAAAAATGTAAAAATATTTCAACAATAAGAAGTTTAGGAAAATTAAACCAAAAATATTTTAATAATAATAGTCTTAAAACACTTCTAAAATCAATTTTAAAAACTTGTTGACAATCAAAAAGGTTTTGGAAATAATAATTAAGTTTACAAAAAAATAGACATTTATTTATTAAATGTTGTAATTTTATAATAAATGATGATGCGATGATTTAAATCAAAGTGATAAATCAGTAGCAGACCTGATTTTTTTATTTTTCTTCCATTTGTTTGTAAAAAATTGTTTGAACAAATTATTTTTGAAACAATTATTAACGTCAAAAATCATTATTTGGTCCATGGTCATCATTCCAGTATTCAATTATTTAGTATCTCAGTCTCTCTAAGAATAGGCGGTAATGAGTTAAGCTATATAGTTGATTTATAATTTCTTATTGCAATCAGTGATACTATGGTGCATAGCGTACTGGACTGTCAGCTGGAGGACCAGGGTTCGAGTCTTCGTGACTACAAAAGTTTTTCTGTTTCAGGTTCTAATAATATATGTAATTTAAACTATTAATATTTATGTAATTGGATTTATAAACTGTATTATGTAATTATATGTATTTTAATTAATGATAAAATTTAGATAAAGTAGTAGGTTGACCTAACTTTGGGATGAGTAGTTGGGCCAACTTCGGAAGCAGTAGTTGGGCCGACTATCAGTATCGTTGGTCGGCGAACCGTTATCATTTTGCTGGTTGGCCCAACTTTGGGATGAATAGTTGGGCCAACTTTGGGAACAGTAGTCGGCCCGACTTTGGGGTCAGTAGTTAAGCCGACTTTTTGGTTGGCGGAACTCTGGGCTTTGAGGTTGGCCCAACTTTGGGCTCAGTAGTTGGGCCGACTATCAGTACCGTTGGTCGGCGAACCGTTATCATTTTGCTAGTTGGCCCGACCTACGGCATGCAGAGTCGGACCAACCGCCGCAAGGTTGGCCCGACCGTGGGCCGACAGACAATTCGCACCTGGGTACAGCATTTTTAAGCAGCAAAAATAAGGAATCAAAGGTGTTTCGAGGAGAACAAGTACATGTAGGTAGTTAAATACGCTATGGGATGTAAATATTTTGATATAATGGAAAAGTTCATTACAAATAAAGTAAAATAAAAAAAAAATTCTTTCAGAAATCTGTTACTGTCTCAAAAATATTGTCAAATGTATGTAAGTTTCCGCAAGTTTCTATTTACGAAATAATCTTTTGATTGTTTTTATAATCTGTAAATTATATTTATTGAAAGAGCAAACTTTTTTATATTTAAATCAAATTGTAACAAAACATATAACATTTAGAATGGAAATTTTATTTTTTCATAGACATTAAAACGAATGCAAACCGTTGAACTCACAAAGAGCTCGTAGAAGTCTTTGGGGATAATCGGGGTGGTTTTTCTGGACATTGTATTTTTTCCAGGTATTTTGCAAGTCAGAATGTCCAGATTCTGATGCCTGTTTAATTTTAATATAAAAAAGTTTGCTCTTTCAATAAATATAACTTACAGATTATAAAAACAATCAAAAGATTATTTCGTAAATAGAAACTTGCGGAAACTAACATACATTTAAGAATATCTCTGAGACAGTAACAGATTTCTGAAAGAATTTTTTTTTTATTTTACTTTATATGTAATGAACTTTTCCAATATATCAAAATATGAACACCCCGTAGCGTATTTAAGTACCTACATGTACTTGTTCTCCTCAAAACACATTTGACTCCTTGTTTTTTCTGCTTAAAAATGCTGTAACTTTAGAACAGTTGCAGCAAATTTAAAAACTTTCTTTTCTTTTGAAGGGAAAAGTACGTGCTTTAAAACAATTTTGATTAGAAAACCATTTTTCTTTATTTTTTTTTAAGAAACAACACAAAAATCATCAATAAACACGTTTTTTGGTGATTTTTCTTAAATTTAACGCCGATTAAAAACAAACAAAAGTCTTTAACTAAAGAAAATTCCTCACGGGACGTGGAAGAAGAGATCTAAAAAAAGAAAATTTAAATACCTCAATTTTTATTGAAATAAGAGCGGTTAACCTTCAAAAAATCGACAAAAATCGATATCATTTTAAGAACCCTCGACAGATTATTTTCATTATAGGCTTGAAATCTTCTAATTTCATCACTGAACAAATTTTTGTAAAAAAACTTTTAGTGATAAGACCTTTGGGTTGAACTTCGTCGAGCCCTACCGTGCCCATGGTGCGGCTAATTTGTGCATCAAAGTTTGCTTATTTATAAAGTTGTGTATAAAATTTTTTTAAACGTTTTTGCTGTATGAAGTATTATTTCTAGATATTCTAGAGTATAATAAAGAAAAACGAAGCCAGAAATATTTTTTTTCTAGGAATTGTTTAACTAATTTGAAAGTAATACATTAAAATTTTACAAAAATGTAGATTTACAAAAAAAGTTTTTTCATTAAGAAAATTTTAGTTAATGTGACTTCTATTACACTTCTTGAGTTATTTTAAGAAAAAAATAGTGGTTAGAGTGTTGGGCTTTAGGCCTGGAGGTCGCACGTTCGAGACCTCTCAACGTCAAATATTTTAATTATATAAGTTTAGCGTTACACTGTTAGAAAAGACTTGAAAATTCATGCATTTTTCAATTACATGAGTTATTGAATTCACATTAAATTCAGGCTTCAATTAAAATTCAATAACACGTAATTGAAAATTCGTATTGTTATTGAAAATTCAAGAAGATGAAATTGAAAATTCAAGAACACGTAATTGAAAATTCACATTGTTATTGAAAATTCAAGGACGTGTAATTGAAAATCAAAGAACATGTAATTGAACATACATATACTGTTACTTAAACATAACCTATTTTTTTCTTGTCAGTTGTAGACAGAACAATTTCATAAAAAAAAGTTTATGGACATCAAAATTACATTTAAAAAATTATTATTGTCAATAATGTATGTATTTTTTATAATAACGGATAGTTCGCAGTCATTTCAAAGATATAATTTGTCATTGTCGAATAAGTACCCAATCAAAGTAATAAATTTCAACAGTCCAAGATGGCCGAGGTACGAAAGGCGTATATAACGATCCGGAAAACCCGGGTTCGATTCCCGACTCGGGAATTTTTATTTTCTTTTAAAAAAATTTTATATTTGAATTTTCAAAACCGTGTTATTGAAAATTCAATAGCACGTATTGTAAATAACTTCACTTACAAGTTATTGAAAATTCATATAGATATTTTTAACAGTGTAGTATTATTAAGTTGTATGTTGTATTTGTAAATATGATAAAAAAATGTTATAAAATAATATAAATAATAAAATAAAAATAAATATAAAAATAAATAAATAAAAATAAAATATCCTTGAGACTAAATAAATACGAAAATACCACAGTACTGACAGAAAGTTTCTAATTAAAGAGGTTCAATATTTATTTTTATTTATTATTTTTATTTTTCAAAAATAAGATATTATTCCTTTAAAGTTATAATGTTTTTCAAATTTCCAGAAGCTTTAATTTACCCAATCTCAAATAGAAGTGGGAAGTTCGATCTAAGTGGAATGAGCCGCCATTTTAAATCAGCTGAAAAATGCACTTTAATTAGAGTGATCTCGTCACTCTATGTATAGAGTGAATAAATTCGCTCTTTCAATGAGTGAACATTCACTCCATATGGAGTCGCTCAATTTTCACTCTAAGAAATTTAGAGAGTATTAATTTACCTTGTAAGTGAAGTTAGATTACAGAATTTATTATTTTATATTAGGTTTTTAAAGACAAACAGTCTTTCGACGTTTTCTCAATTTCACGAAAATATGACTTACGTAAGTTTTAATTTCTTACGGCAAACTAATGTTTGCAGTAATTCTTTGTTGCCTAACAAGAAGCCCAGACTTCTTTATACTACTACTTTAAAATTATTTATTATCACTTATGGTTTATAGATATTTGTAAATATACATCTGCTATTATCTTCTTTTCACTTATTGTGGCTCAGAAGCAGCGATGTTATGTGAAGAACATTTCGCTTCCTGAATTCAATCATGTGCAGTGAAGTGCATTCGACCCTGCACAACCTTGACCGTTATGCATGAACAATTCAAATCAAATGTATGTCGTATCCACAGATTAAAACAATGCAGCACTGTATCGATTACATTGTTTAAACATGTGGTTAACTCTATGTTTAAAAATACAAAAAGAAATTTCTCAATAAACTTTTTAGCAAATACCATACATACTAGGGCGTTAGTACAGTAAATCAATCTGGAAAAAGTCGTCTTTTGGAAAAAATACCGTAAACTATTTTATTTCATAAATCGTTAGTGGCACATGCGACTAGCTTAAAACCAAAAAGTTAGGATCCTCTTCCCTTTGGGGAAGGGAAAAAACTGGAAATGTATTTGGATTTGATTTTTCGCGAAAGCGGTAAGTCGTATTGGAAAATGTTTACACAGTTGTAAAGTTTTATCTTATTGGGTCAGTACACCGAAAAAAATATCTTCTTTTGAGCGGAACATTCCTATCATAAAATCCTCTTGAGTTTTTTACTCAAAATGAGCTAATTATACTACAACCAATAGTATTTTCCTCTGTTTTGAAGAGGAAAAATATTAGAAGACGACTCTCACGGTTTAATCTCATATATTAGCGATGTTAATTCGCTCGCTAACGTTTGCTCAATTATATTTATTTATAAAGAAATTGCTTATCTAAGTTTAAATATTGAAAACTATCATGAACTTATTATTTATTGTATTGTTGTTATGTTTAAATCTTTTGAAAATTATATATAAAGATTATAATTTTATTTTAAGAATTTTTTATTAATTAGTAATGATAATATTATTTATATTAAAATAAATTGTTTAATATTTTTGTTTAAAAGAAATAATATACTAAAATTGTTTTTAATAAGGGAGTGTTATAATATTACGTTGATTTATACAAAGTTTTGGATAAATTAGTTTTATATTAATATAAATATTAAATAAGTGTCAAATTCATGCTTCCAAAGTATAATTTTATAAATACCGAAAATATACACTGAGAAAAAAGGTTTAGTTTTAGAAACAATATTTTTTAGTTGGCCATTGTTAGTTGTAACAAGAATATTTTTATTAGTACAACAAAAGGATACAGGGGCGGCTTTAGGCAAAGTGTTCGGGAGGGGCGATATATGGGATAGAAAGAGATAGCACTATAGTGCTATCTCTCTCTCTCTCTCTTATACAAATATAAGATTCTCGGGGGGGGGGTCGCTCCATTCGCCCCCCCCCGTAAAACCGCCAATGAAAGGATATGGTTGGCGTAACACATCAAGTTGTTTGGGATAACAATATTATTTTGTTGCTCTTATTTGGTTGAACCAAACACAATTTTGTTGTGACAACCAAACATAATTTGGTTGTGAAAACCAAACAGAAATTGGTTTTGACATCCAAACATAATTTGGTTGTGACAATCAAACAATTATTAAAAAAAATTGATGATTAGTTTGTAAGTAAGCTGCCGATAATAATATAAATAAAATTTAAATAAAAACCAATACCAGACGGTCGGCCCAACCTGGGTGTGATAGTTGAGCCAACGGTGTCTGTTACTGAACTGTCTAGCTATAAGGTTTATTCCTTATTGGTCATTCATATATCTCTCATAGGCTGGTGGTTAGCTTACTGGACTGGCAGTTGGAAAACCCGGGTACGAATCTTCATGACTAATATGTTCGTACCTGGGTAGTTAGCTTCAAAATAGAAATTTTTTTATGGCAACCAAAATTTTTGTTATCCTGAATAAAAAATATAGTTGTGACAACCAAAAGTTTTTGTTATGCTAACAAACAACACTGAACCAAATAAGTTCAGTTTGGTTGATTACATAACAACCAAATAATTTGGTTGGCTCAAACAAATTTTCGTTGCTATGACTAAACATTTTTCTCAAAATGAAGTTAATGAATGTTTCAGAAAATATTTTTTTTCGTGTAGTTGTGCATGCGCAGTAGGTTTTTGTAAGCTTTACAGATGCGCAATAGGTTTTATAATAATTTACACATGCGCAGTTAATAAAATCTCAAAACAGAATGGATTTCTAACAATTTAAACGTAAACGGAAACCAAAAAACATGTAAACAAAAAAGTCATATACTTTGCGCAAGGACATATAATTTTGGAAAGTAAAATATACGTAAGACATTTTGCACATATAAATAGTTGAAATTTTAATTTTCGTTGGACTTAAAAAAAAAAAAAGAAGAAGAAGAAGGTAACAACTACTAAGCTTAGTTAGATCCCAAACTGCATTACTGCGCATGTGTTATTGTCATAGAGCATTACTGCGCATGTGTGATTGCCATGGAGCATTACTGCGCATGTGTAACTGCCATAAACATATAGTGCGCATGTGTCGTGAACATAATGATCAAGTGCGCATAAGAATTAATGATATTGACTTACTGCGCATACAAATGGACCATTTTGATCAACTGCGCATGCGTCACTATCATGGCACACTACTACACTTAATTGTATAAGTGCCTAAGTTATAAAAATGTTAATAGCTCAAAAAGATTTTAAGTAAATTGATTTTAAAAGTTGCTTATAAAGAAAAGTAGTGAACCAAGTGGAAGGGAAAGAACGACTGAACGACGAATTTCTGTTGACGACAAAGGTTTTGTCTTAATATAATAAGAGATTACTACACAGAAATTCTCGAAAATTTTAAAACCCTTTTTTCTAAATGAATAAGTGAATGTTTTAAAAAAAATTTTTTACATTACAATTAACATGAAATCTTCTAATAGTACGTTGATTAATTTTTAACCCACCCCCCGTGTACCCCAAGAAAAAGGTTTTTAAAAGTATGAAAAGACCTGTGGGTTATCATAGGTTTTATGTCAAGTATATAAAGAAAATACGCCTTGAAATGTAAAAATTTTATATTTTTTAATTGACATGATAATATTCTGATAGTATGTTGATAAATTTTTACACCTCCCCCTTTAATTTTAAGAAGAACGTCAAGAATCAGCATTCTAAAACATTTGTGTTCAATTTTATTAGAATTTATACGTGTTAGACGAAAAAAAAATTATGTTTTACAAATTTTCAAATGTTTTTAAATTTAATTAAAATAATATAAAATTTCAGCAAAGTTTACAAATTTTACAAAATAAGTGGGGGGTGGAGGGAGGGGTTGAAATAATTATCTGACATAATTAAAAAAGAAGGTAACAACGACAAAGCTTAGTTAGATCCCAAACTGCATTACTGCGCCTGTGTTATTGTCATAGAGCATTACTGCGCATGTGTAATTGCCATAGAGCATTACTGCGCATGTGTAACTGCCATAAACATATAGTGCGCATGTGTCATGAACATAATGATCAAGTGCGTATAAGAATTAATGATATTGACTTACTGCGCATACAAATGGACCATTTTGATCAACTGCGCATGCGTCATTATTATGGCACACTACTACACTTAATTGTATAAGTGCCTAAGGTAAAAAAATGTTAATAGCTCAAAAAGATTTTAAGTAAATTGATTTTAAAAGTTGCTTATAAAGAAAAGTAGTGAACCAAGTGGAAGGGGAAAAACGACTGAACGACGAATTTCTGTTGACGACAAAGGTTTCGTCTTAATATAATAAGAGATTGAGAGTAATCCACTACTTTCGATAGGAAACGTCCGATCAAAAGTAGAGGAATATCCTCTATATCGTATTTGCACATGCGCAATCAGTAACAATTGTATCGCGTCGCGTCGTGTCGTCAGCTTTAACGTTTATTTTCACCTTTAGTTTTCGATTGTGGAAGACAATTTACAGAGTGTTTTAAAAGATTTAAAAATGAATGATAATATTTTAGTGTTCTGTGCACATAATAATATTTTGACTTCATTATTTGCTTGTGTACGAATGTGAAATTGAAGTAAAAGACCAATATAACCTAGCAGTGTGACATGTTTATTTTGCTCGCGTATTTAATAAAACAACATACAAAATGTTCGAATATTGATGAATATTCCTTTCTTTATGTGAATTAATGAAGATAGTTAGTGATTTTAACTTTCTTTAAATGATTTAAAGTCATTTAAGTGTGCAAGTGAAAAAGTTTACCCTATGAGAGGAAAGTTCCTCTCATTTTTATGAATATAACATCCTTTCAAAACGAGGGGAATCATTTTGATACCATATTGTAGAGGAAAAAAAGCATCAAAATGAGTGGATTCCGCTCAAAAGAAGAAGATATTTTTTTCGGTGTACTGCACAACTTAATGTGCAGAAATTAGAGGGCGCCAACCAAAGTTGACAAAAATGAGTTTTTCCTCTTTTTCGTAAAAAAAAATTTTTTTTACACTTTAGTATACAAAAAAGAGTTGTATAACTTTCAAACTCCTATAAAATTCATATACATCATTTTTCTCTACATTGCACTATTTCGAAGATACAGCCTGTTTATTTATTGTTGTGTATAGTTAATGGAGGTTACTTCATGTCAAATAAAGTTTTTTTGCATTTTTTATTGCTTTTAAATTCTACTTACCATCTGAAGAGTGTATTTGCAATGTCCTAAGTCCCATTAATTTTTAATGAAATTTTTTTGCATTTTTTATTTATTTATTTATTTATTTCAGTACACGGGTTTACAAAAATATACCCTTTATAAACATAAAATTGAATGTAAATTATAATTGAAAAAATAAAGACAACAAAAATACGTTTGTGTAAATAAAGTGTGAACGCTATAGTCAATAATAATTCCTTATATAGGTTGACAAACCTTGCATAAATCTTGATTTACAATTTCCGAAGAAATCAACATCGCATGCATGATTTGCCTCACGACAAAGACGCGTAAGAGGTAAGTTGCTGCCAAAATTAGTGCGGCAAAAAGGCACTCTGAATGTCGATCTATATCTCAGCGAGATGTACGGAACCGACAACGATATTCCAGATAGCAACGCCGGACAGTCGATTACCCCATTTAAAATGTTATAAAAAAACTGTAAGTCAAGCTTCAGAAATCTACTTCGAACTGAGGGTATTTTCATGATGGAACGTAGCTCGGAGTAATCATGACTAAAATAATAATCATACGGTATACCAAGCTGTCTAGCGGCAAATCTCAAAAATCTGTTCTGGACCCTCTCTAATCTCAAAATCTGATAATCATACTGGGGAAAGTAAATGGTCGAAAGAAAGTCAAGATGAGGTCTTACGAGAGTAAAATATAACACCTTAAGAACACGAAGATTAAAAAATATTGAACATGACCTCACAATCTGACCAAGTACCTTCAAAGCTTTATTAATAGCATGCGTAATGTGATCATTAAAAGAAAGAGCAGGGTCCAGGACAAGACCTAGGTCTCGTTGCCACCCAACCCTTGTTAGTGGTGTCCCACAGACATTGTAACAAAAGTTTATTATTTTAGACTTTCGATGAAATGTCATAGCTACACACTTGGATACATTAAGCGGCAAAGAATTCCTTAAGGACCACTGGTAGACTCTATCTAGATCCTCCTGCAATTCAAGGGCACAAAATATAGACTTGATAATTTTAAAAAATTTTAAGTCGTCTGCAAAAGAAAGAAACTGAGTATTAACAAAACAACTTCTGATGTCGTTAATATAAATCAAAAAAAGTAGAGGACTCAGATGAGAGCCCTGTGGAACACCCGAAGTTGAGAAAAATTCATAAGAAAAGATACCGTTTATCCTGACGACCTGCCGCCTGTCACGCAGATGGGAGAACAACCATTTTAAGGTCATTCCAGAGACTCCGTAAGCCTTAAGCTTATTAATAAGGATGTAATGATCTATTTTATCAAACGCCTTGGAAAAATCGGTATAAATTGTGTCGACTTGTAAACCACGATCCAAGGCGCTTGACAGGTATTGAGTAAAAAGACACAAATTAGTAGAGACAGAGCGCGCCCTCCTGAATCCGTGCTGCTCCTCGATCAAAACCCCTTTAAATGCAGAATACATCTGGTCATAAATTAGACTTTCGAACAACTTTGGAATAGCACTAAGAATAGTCACTGGTCTATAATTCCGGACACTAGATTTATCACCAGTTTTATAAATAGGAGAGATTATGCCCAATTTCCAGCATAGGGGAAAGTGAGCAGTATCTAAAGACGAATTAAATAAAAGCAAAAGTGGTTCAACAATCGATGCGCAGCACGACTTCAGGAAGGACACCGGTATACCATCAGAACCCAGGCTCTTATTACTATCAAGGGTACGTATCTTAACTTCGATATCTCTCTTTGAAATAGAATTAATATTGAAATTTACCTCCCCAGACAAATCCGGTTGACAGGCAGCAACACCGTGAGCATTACTATAAGTTGATCTAAAAAAATCGGCAAAAAGGTTTGCAATACATAAATTATCATTAGCCTTAGATTGGTCAAGGTACATCTCGCTGGGAAAGTCAGAATTTTTTTTATTATTGTTAATAAAACTCCAAAAAAGTTTAGGTTTATCGGTTAAATTTGTTTCTGTGTCAATAATATATTGGTTATAATTTTGTTCAGAGAGCCTCTTAAACCTTGCTCGTAAAATAGCAAAATGTTCATAATCGCTCAAGTTCCGTGTGCGTTTGTAAATAGAATGAGCAGTTTTTTTCTGAATAATTAGACTTTTTAATTCGCTAGAAAACCATATACGGTACGTAGAAGATCTGTGATATGAAATCGGAATAAAAAGTTGGAAAGCACGCTCGATATGCATACAAAAGATTGAAACCATTCTATCTACAGCGTCACACCGAACTTTTTCGGAAACATCGTTTAAGTCATGTAACTCGTTTACAAATTCCTCATTCCAGTTTAACGCAAACAAATAGCAATTGATCGATGAAAAATCAGCTCTTTTAAAATTAAAATTAACAGAAAAATTTGGCAAGTCATGCGCACCCTGTCGAAAGTAAACCACTCAAAATCCACTGAAAAAACCACTGGCCCAGTGATTTTTCAGTGGTCTGACCTGCATATCTTCAGATAGACTTTTTTTGGAGTTGGGGTAACAATAGTACAATAGTTTTAAATGCCAAGTAGTTTTGTAGGGGAGTAAACTTCAACTCTTTAACGAAAAAAATTTACAAGCAATTTGACCTGGAAATTCAGGTCGAACACCGATTCCTGATTGTAATTTTTTTTCCTTTTATGGTTCCCGTAACCCAAAATTTTTATGATTAAAAACTTTTGCAATTTCAAAAATTAAAATTTCAAAAATAAAAATATGAAATCTACTTATTTTCACGATTAGGAATAAAAAAAAAATTCTAAAAACTATTAAAATTGAAGGAAAGTAAATTTTCAAAGCTATTTTTATTATTATGAAAAATAACTTTTTTGAGGAAATTTTTAGATATTCTTTATCGTTAGAACACGTAGAATATTAATATTTAATTTTTAAATTTATTAATGCGAAATTAGAGAAATTTTTGTTCCCGATTTTTAATTAAATTCAGGAGTCTTCAAGTTTTATGATCTCTCTGAACCCTTCTACGAGGCCTTGAATATATTAAAAATTGACCTGTGAAAAATTTGTTTCTTAACAAATAAAAATGTTTAAATTTTAATGATAGAAAATTGTTTCTTTTAAATTTAGAATCTGTAAGTTCTAACAATTACGTACATATAAAAATTTCCCCAAAAATCCTAAATTTAAATGAATAATATCGTATCTCATAAACGGTAGCAGATATTAAAAAACTGATGTCATTTTTGGATTTTTGAATAGAAGTTTGTATTATGTTAATAGTAATAACATATATTTATATAAGTGGCTAAATTCTTAAACAACAAATATAATATTGGAATAAATAATTTAAATTATTTAAAATTGTAAAAAAGAAAGGTTATCCTTCCATTTTATGAGGGTAAAGGCCATAAAACGGTTTGGGACTTCCAGGCCAACTGTCATAAATCAACCCTCACAATAGATATTTTCAGTGGCAAATTGTCCCAAATCACAACTGAGAAACCACTTAAAAACAACTGGGATTTCAGTGGTTCAGGTCAGTACTTAAACCACCAATTATCATGAAATTCTAATGAAAATTGTAGAAGGGGGAGGGGGTTGAAGATTCTGGTCAAGTGTGAAGAGGGGATTTTTTGAATAATCATAACTATTATGCAGCAGGGTAGACAAAAATTTGACCTGTATGTTTTCGGAAGGTTTTTCCTCCTCTTTTCAATGGTGTAAAACTTTTTTTTAAAATTTCAAAATTTAACCTATTTTTTTTTAAAAATGTGTATTTATTTAGCATTTATTTATCAAAAATACTTCAAATTATGCTTGTTGGATCCGGAATTTGATAAGCTTTACATTAGTAAGCCCAAAATTACAAAAAGTTTATTTGTTTGTTCAATATTTCATGTTTTACTAATGTTTTACTAATTTTTATTAATTACTTAATTAATAATACAAAAACAAAGAAAAAGGACATTTATTTTATTTCGTGTATTTAAAGTGCACATATTAAGCTTTATTTTAAAAGAAAAAAAAAGAAAAGAAATGTCTTTTTTCAAAAAAAGTAAAAAAATATCTTTTTTTTTTAAAATAGGTTAAATTTTGAAATTTTAAGAAATTTGTTTACACCATTGAAAAGAGGACGAAAAAAACTTTCGAAAACATACAGGTCAAATTTTTGTCCACCCTGTTGCATAATAGTTATGATTTTTCAAAAAATCCCCTCTTCACACTTGACAAGAATTTTCAACCCCCTCCCTCTTCTTCAATTTTTATTAGAATTTCATAATAATTGCGTGGTTTTAGTACTGTCATACAATACTACATTTTGTGCAAGTATTAGCCCTTTTCATTTTTTCGATTAGTATACACTTGAGAAATTTTGCCCCATAGACTAAGAAAATGCTATTAAAGCTTCTATTTATAAAAAAACTTTTAAATTAAATGCATTCTTAAGTTTTAACAAGGGCGGATCCAGCGGGGGCGATGGGGGCGATCGCCCCCCCCCTAAAAGCCTTAGATTATCCTATGAGAGAGAAAGAGATAGCACTATATTGTTGTCTCTTTCTATCCCTTATATCGCCCCTTCCCAAAAACTTTACCTGGATCCGCCCCTGAGTTTTACAAATGAAAAAAAAGGAAATTCTAAAGTATTAGATACTATTTAAAACATGTATCTCTCATAAAAATGTCAAGATATCCCAACTCTTAAATTATTTTAATGCAAAATTAACTGCACAACTTTTCTCAACAGTGACGCTTTTATCTAAATAAAATTATATTTTTAGGTTTTTAATAAGGTGAGTAAATGTAAAAATTTAAAAACAAAATTTTATTCGGAATGGGAAAATAGATGAAGAGGAGGGGGGGCGCCGATTGAAAGTTTTGCCCCGGGTGAAAATTTTTCTAGACACGGCCCTGGAGCCAATGGTGCCAAGATTGGCGCAATAATGGCAACCAATCTTGGTCCACAATTGCTCAACTCTTGGAATGATAACGGGTTTGCCAGTCATTGGCAGCCATTATTGGTTCATTAGGCGGCTTCCATAAATGATGTCACACTCTTAGGGGGGCGGGGGGGTCTATGAGTCTGTGACAGCCTATGTAAATTTTTTATTTTGCCCATGTAAATAATGTGACATAGGGGGGGGGGGGGGTTGAAAATTCTCGAAAAAAACGTGACATCATTTATGGAAGCCGCCTTATTGGCTGCCAATGATTCTCAAAGCATTGGTGAATCATTGGCTACAAAGATTTGGTCAATAATGGGGTCGTCCATAAATCACGTGAGCCAACAAGGGTGGTGGGGGGTCATGAAAATTATCACGGTTCATCACCTGGAGGGGTAGGGGGTTTCCCCTCTGATCACGTGATATTTTAACTGCAAATTTTTATTAAAAACAGAGACTTTCTTAGTTCTACATTCCCGGGAATTCTTCGGATTATCTTCATTCAAAAATTTGATTTGCTTGGAATAATTTTTTTAAAATCTTTATTGCAGCATAAAAATACGTGTTTTTTTGATTATTATTGAACTCGTTTTTCTCCGTTAATAACAAAAAAATGAGTAATAGTAAACAAATAACGAAATTTATTGGAAATTTCACGAACTTTCGATATGTGCAATAAAAAATAATTAATATGAAGAGAAAATACCCCAAAAATTAATATTAAACTTAAAAAGTGTTTTTTCTCAAAGAAAGACGTTATAGATTTTTTATTTTTTTGTTTCGAAATAATCTTCTAAAAGTAAGGAAGTTTTTCCGTATAATATTGGGCATTCCTTCTCGATTCGACCACCTCCCTGCGCATTTTAATTAATTAGTAAAATTAGTTAATAAAATCTAATAATATTTTAATTTTCAAGATTAAAGGCGTTACTATAGTTTAAAATTTTCGTCAATATTTCAACTTTTTTATTTCAACTTTATTAAGATAATTATTTTATAATATATGATTCAAAAAGCTTAAGTGTCCGGGGCTACCCGACTCACCTCTAAATACTTTCTCAACTTCGTCTTTCAACTTATTTTTTATGGAAAATATCTTTTTAGTTTTGCCATAACAAAGCAAACAAATTTTGAGTCGATTTTAAGCGTGTGTATTATTTATTTTCATAACCGTACAACTTAAAAGTATAACTTTTTTATAATTATTGACAACAGCAGAAATAAATAAATGTGTACTGTAAGAAAGATTTTGTTTTAAATTACTCAGTAGATAATGTAGAAATAAAAATTTAAAAAAAATTTAATGGTAAAAAACTTTTGGCTTAAAGTTAATGCAGAGTAGCAATGTTTTTAGCTTAAAAAATACAAAAATTCGATTTTCTCAAAAATGTGTCTAACGATTTTTTTCTTTTTGGTCTTAAATTACTCAAGAGACATAATAGAACATAAATTCACAAGAAAATTTGAAGTGCTTCAACCTTTGGGTTGAACTTGGTTCGGACCCACCGTGTACCCTGAGTCTTTGTTCCTTTCTGACGTCATCTCACCTAAAACTTTGACTCTGACTTTCCACCCTTGGTACATAACATAACATAATTCTCTTCAAAAAATTTTTATATTTTAATATCTTTTATTAAATTCCACGCCAAAAAAAATATTTTTACATGCAAAATAAAGATGTAAACTTTCAGATTAACACATATTTCCTATTTATTTAAAACTGCGTATGCTTACATATTTTGATGCGCAGATTACGATAACTAAAACCTGATGAAAATTAACGCAAATTTAATTATAATGTTAAAAAGCAAAAAACAAATTGTTTTAGTTTACCAGACTAACGTTCAATAATAATATAACTACTAGGGTGGCCGTTAATAATGACATTTTGGAACTTTGTCCATTTCCGGGTCTCAATTTGTCACAAATTGAAAACAAAAAGATACGTATTTTTTTATTTTTTTTTAAATTAATATTTAGTGGTGCCTGTAGGCTATTGAAAATTTGCATGTATTTTGCATGGGAAAAAAACTTATTTTCGTAGATTTCCGGAAAAATTGTTGAAAATTTATATTTTTTGACCGGACTACTCTGTTTCTCTTTATAAATGTTCAAAGAATAATATGCAATTTTTAACTTATGAAATTTGTTAAGTTTACTATTTTTTACAGAACCCAAAAGTTGACAAAAAAAAAAACTAAAATAGATTATTATTGGCAAAAAATATTAATTCTAAAAAAAACGAGAAATTTAAACTGCTAATTATGGTTTCTACTGTTTTTAAGGTCCCTGATTACAAATCTGAAGTCATATTTCAAAAATTCAAAATGGCGGATCCAATATGGTGGCCATGAAAATTTTAAAATTAATCTATTTCTAGAAAATTTCGTATCAGGGGGTTTTGGGGGTCTCTGATTACAAATTTGAAGTCAGATTTTAAAATTAAAAATGGCGGATCCAATATGGCGGACATAAAAATTTTTAAATTAATCAATTTTTATAAAACTTGGTATCATAGGATTTTGGAGGTTTTTTAAAAATTGCAAACTCAAGGAAATATCAATTAAAAACTATTGTAAATGTTGAAACTCACGTTGGAGACACGTGAAGTAATTCCTTTCAGGAGAATCACCCATCTATAAAATCGTGTCATCTAATTTGTAAACGAACCTTCTCTAGCTAATAAATACTAACCTTCTCATTTCTAATCAAAAGTAATTAGCAGTCTAACTTCTTATTAGATAGAACATTCACAAAAATGTTGTTGGCTACTGGGATAAGATATTACATAATTAAGTTTATAAAAAATTATTAATTTTTTAAACATTATGCCCGCCACATTGCATCCGACAGTTTGAATTTTTCAAATCTGACTTCAGATTTGTAACTAGGGGCCCCAAAAACCCTATGATACCAAGTATCATAAAAATTGATTAATTTAAAAATTTTTATGTCCGCCATATTGGATCCGCCATTTTTAATTTTTGAAATCTGACTTCAAATTTGTAATCAGAGACCCCCAAAACCCCCTGATACAAAATTTTCTAGAAATTTATTAATTTTAAAATTTTCATGGCCGCCATATTGGATCCGCCATTTTGAATTTTTGAAATATGACTTCAGATTTGTAATCAGGGACCTCAAAAACAATAGAAACCATAATTAGCAGTTTAAATTTCTCGTTTTTTCTAGAATTAATATTTTTTGCCAATAATAACCTATTTTAGTTTTTTTTTGTCAACTTTTGGGTCCTGTAAAGAAATAGTAAACTTAACAAATTTCATAAGTTAAAAATTGCATATTATTCTTTGAACATTTATAAAGAGAAACAGAGTAGTCCGGTCAAAAAATATAAATTTTCAACAATTTTTCCGGAAATCTACGAAAAAAAGTTTCTTTCCCATGCAAAATACATGCAAATTTTCAATAGCCTACAGGCACCACTAAATATTAATTTAAAAAAAAATGAAAAAATACGTATCTATTTTTTTTAATTTGTGACAAAATGAGACCCGGAAATGGACAAAATTCCAAAATGTCATTATTAACGGCGACCCTAATAGAATATCTTTCATTAAACTCTACAATGAAAAAAATATTTTCACATGTAAAGAAAAATTCCACATATGTGACTCAACAAAATAAATAATAGAATTTTGTGTAAAAAAATTATTTTCATAATCACACGTTTACTCTGTTTATAATTTCAACCTAATTTAAACGGATAAAGGAGGAGTTCAGTTATAATAAGTTGAATTTTTTTAACGAATATAAGGGGGTTGAGGTGCTATAAGAAATGAAATTTTTTAAACAGATGCAGGGTGGTTGGGGTGTCATAAAAAATTGAAACTATTTTTATATCAAAATACTCATAACATTTGTTTCACTTTTCAGACGTATCAGACTATTGTCCACTGTTCAGAGAAATAATACAACTATAGACTCTTTTCATCTTCCTTCACAGTTTTTTGTATTTTTTAAAAATTATTTACTGTTAGTAAAAAATATATACAACTTAAAATGTGTATTTAGATTTTAGAGTATTGTATCAAACAACATTTTCCACTTTAGGCAATATAAGGCCCAATTTTAATTTTAGACCAAAAAGTCAATTGTGACTTGATCTTTCACGCGTTTTTTGTTTGTTATAAAAATTTGTAAACAGAATTGTGTCGAATTGCTTTTTTATTTTGGGTCTTATAAGGCCCCTCTTAACGGAGATGAAGCACACGGAAAAAATTTATTTATTAAAATATATTCAAAAGTCGATGAAAACCAGGACATAGAGACATTTTCATAAAGCTTGAAATATTATTGCATATTTATTCATAAGCACAATAGAAAGAATCGTCAAGCAGTCGATTAAACTTAAATTCTGGTGTAGTAAAACAGAGTGAGAAATAATTGATTAATAAGTAACCAAAGGTTGTTTACGAAATGTTCGAAATAGTTCTAAACGTTGATCTCTACCACTTAAAATTTATTCAACAGTCGAGGAATCGAGGAAACGTAAAGCCTTTTATGCTATGGTTAAGTGTCACTCATTTCAATTTAAAGACTCTCGCGTATTCTTGAATGGCCGAGGGGTATAAGGCGCCGTCTCAAGTATCGTCGTGCGTTAGAACCCGCGTTCGAAACCCGGTTGCGAGATTTTTCGTTAATAAATTAAAATTTGCGTTTATATTAGGATAACATAGGAATTCTGTAAATCTGTTTCTATATAATGTGTGAAAGTGATGATGTGGGGAGGAAATGGGATGTGTGCGATCTAGAAAAGACGAAAAGTTCGTTAAAAAGTTGTTTGAATTTATTTTTAAAACGTCAATCTCAAATTTTCACCGACGTGTTGCACGTTTTAATCGACTGTCTTTAAGTTTTAGTCCACAAGTTTAAGTTTTATACAAATGTCTCTATGTCCTGAGTTTCATCGACTATTTGAATAAAATTTAATAAATTAATTCTTTCCGTGCAGGCGTTGATATTCCATAATAAGTTGGGTTTATTTAACAGGGGTACCGGGTGGTTGGGGTGCTATAACAAACTGAATTGTTTTTAAACTAATACAGGGTGATTCGGGTGTCATAAAGAATAAAAACTGTTTTAAAATAAAATTTAATAGGTAGACTATTCATGTAGACTAGTTTCATCGTCGTTGACACGTTTTTGTATTTTTTTTTTTTAGAAAACTGTTAACTTTTGGTAAAAAATATATACAACACAAAACGTCTAATTTTATTCGATCCACAACTTTTGTCTAACACTGTGAGAAATAGATGCTACGGGGTACCATCTAGATGGTACCAGAAACCATATCTGATCTTAAATATACGGAAAAGAATCTAGATGGTATGGGATAGCGTCATCATTTTCGGAACTACACCTTTCACTTCTTATCTAACATTTTCTAATTTTGAACATATAAGTGTGCAGAAATGAATTTTTTATTTTGCGTCCTAAAATGCCCAATTTTTATTTAGAGACAAAAATGAACAATATGGCGGACCAAAATGCAAAATTTTTGCCGAAATTTATGAAACTTAGTACAAAGGTGTTTTCGGGGTCGCTGATTCCCAATCCGTTCACAATTTTTCAAAATTCAAATTGTCGGATCAATAGGACAGACAAACATTCAAAATTTCTTATATTTTAAAAGATTTTCATGTCTGAAGTGTACAAAACTATGTACATTTTTTATTTTGGATCTTATAAGACCCAATCTTTATTTGACTTCTAAAAGTAATTTGATATAATATTATTTGCATATTTTATGATATTGAAAAAAAATTTAACACTTAATACACAGGAGAATTGTATATTTTGAGTCTTATAAGGCCCAATTTGTATTTTAGGGACAAAAATAAACAGCTCTGTTATTAGTTACAAAATTTCTTATGTTTCAAAAGATTTTCAGGTCAGAGGTGTAAGTACAAAACTCCATTTTTTATTTTGGGTCTTATAAGGCCCAATCGTTATTTCACTTCCAAAAGTAATTTGATATACTATTATTTGCATATTTTATGATATTGAAAAAAAATTTAACACTTACAACAAAGGAGAATTGTGTATTTTGAGTCCTATAAGGCCCAATTTGTATTTTAGGGCCAAAAATAAACAGCTCTGTTATTAGTTACAAAATTTCTTATGTTTCAAAAGATTTTCAGGTCAGAGGTGTAAGTACAAAACTACATTTTTTATTTTGGGTCTTATAAGGCCCAATTTTTATTTTAAGCCGAAAAATGAACAGTTGTATTATTACACTGAAAAAAATTTAAATGGCATTATTAACTAAAACCTGTCAATCTTAACTTGGTTAAGTTAATAAGGATTCCTAGTTAATTTTATTATGTACTTATGGTTAATTTCACAAATTAAAAAATAGCAATATTAACTTTGAATTTCCTAGTCAAATCAGCTAGGAAGCTTTATTGATAAACCTATATGATACTTGTTGTAATTTGACACACGTAAATAATTATAATTATAATATTTTTAAACGATTTTTATTTACGCGTCCTGGTAATAATCTAAGTTTCAAGATGAACATGCTCTTTCATCTTATTTTTAGTCAATAAAACATCCAGATATGTATATATAATATACTATTTCATATTTAAGGTTAAGTTATTTATTTATTTTTTTGTTGTTAAAAAATTACTACAAATCTAATTGTTTGTTTCAACTTTGCATTTTTGCAACGTTACTTTGATAATATGAATATATAAAATCAAACATATAAATACATATTATTGCACTCAGCCCAGTATTAAAAATGCAAGTTATATTATAAAAAAATAAAATATTTGTTTTATTATCGAAATACCTATATGATATTATGTATTTTACTTCAAGATCTCCCTTGGTCGAGTGCGTTAACGCGCATTCCCAGTACGGTTGAGTTCGAACGTCAGGGGTTCTAATCTCGAGTTTGCAATAAGACATTTATCAACACTAAACTCCCGTGAATGTTGAGGATACTGTTTTTTTTTCTTTTAATAACATTTTTTATTGTAAATTAATTTAAAATATGATGGTTTCTTAATTTATTATGGCTTTATAAACTATTAATTTATTCAAAAGTAAACAAAAAGCGATTTGCACGTGTTAAAAACAAACCTAGTATCATTAGTCAAATTGACTATTTTCCTAGTTACTTTAATTAATTCTCCTAGTCACTTTGACTATATTGGAAGTTGTCACTTGGACTATGATTTCTTGGTGGGTTCCTCTCGTGACTAGGAAGTTTAGTCAATTCCTAGTAAACGTAGTCAGGAATTTTTTTCAGTGTAGTTTCTGAATTACAAAATTTCTGATATTTTAAAAGATTTTCAGGTTAGAAGTGTACAAAACTACATTTTTTATTTTGGGCCCTATAAGGCCCAATTTTTATTTTGGGCCCAAAAATGAATTTCAATATTAATGAACTACAATAATACGAAAATAAACACATTTTTTGCAAAACTTCAAAAAATGCTTTTCTATGCATGTGTATGTGTACTTATGTAGCACTGGCATATCTCAGGTTCTAATTAATATTTTTGAAGTCTGTAAATTGGAGATCCTTAGTTGGGCTAATAGACAGTTGCACACAAAATTTCACTTCATTCGGTTGAGTGGTTCTCGCGTGATGCCCGAACAAAATTTTGGTGCAGACAGACAGACAAAATTTTTTTAATGTCATTTTTGGAGTTTTTGCAACTTGAAATGAAAAATTATACATGAATTTTTAAATTCAAAGCAATGTACAGACAAAACTTGGATTTTATAGATATAGATAGATAGATAGATAGATAGATAGATAGATAAGCAACAATAACACGGAAATAAACACATCTTTTGCAAAACTTCAAAAAATGCTTTTCTATGCATGTGTATGTGTACTTATGTGGCACTGGCATATCTCAGGTTCTAATTAATATTTTTGAAGTCTGTAAATTGGAGATCCTTAGTTGGGCTAATAGACATTTGCATACAAAATTTCACTTCATTCGGTCGAGTCGTTCTCGCGTGATGCCGGAACAAAGTTTTGGTGCAGACAGACAGACAGACAGACAAAAAAATTTTTAATGTCATTTTTGGAGTTTTTGCAACTTGAAATGAAAAATTATACATGAATTTTTAAATTCGAAGCAATGTACAGACAAAACTTGGATTTTATAGATATAGATATTAGGGTGGCTTTTAATTAGGTAATGTTTTAAATTATTCGGCCTTCAACCACAGAAGTGATCAAGGCAACAAGGTACAAAACAAAAAAATTAGTTTAAGTTTGAGCCAAACCAAGCAATATTAACACGTGTCTCTAGACAACCGAATTTTTCCATGTATTTTTACATACACTGTAAAAAATAATGGAAAATTTTCCATACAAAAGTAACGAATTTTTTCTATACTTGGTATGGAAATATGTTTTTCAGTACATCAGTATGGAAAAATTTCATGACATTATGGAAAATATTCATTCTTATAGTAAAATACCCAATTTGAGTATGGAAAAATTACCTTACGACAAAATTCCATACATGGGGATGGAAGAATTACAATACATTACAAAATATTTTTATACGTGTTTCGAAAAATTCCAATTTTTTTAAAACAGTAATAATGATAAATTATATGTAATTATAAGTGCATAATTTTTACAATAGTTAATAAAATAAAAAGTTAATGAAATAATTGGAAGAAAATATACCTATTATTACGTGCTAGATAGCGTAATTTTGTAAAATCATTTATTTCTAAAAAACTTTAATCATATAAATTAAATAAATTCTATTTATTTAAATAAAAATCCCCCTCAATATATTATATGTAAATAATTTTTATAATTTACTTTTGTATTAAGTATTATTGAAATTAATTATTTAAATAATATTTTATTTTTAAATAATAATATTAAATTAAAATTAAAATTAATAAATAATAATTATTTGTTAATTTTGTTTACATATATTGCAATTATTATATTAGAATATTTATTTATAAAATATTTAGAAGTTAGGAGATTGGATTGTATAAACTGTGTATCAGTATATACAAAAGATAAATAAATTCTATTAATTTATTTTAGATAATTAATACGTTCCAGAATTATTATAATTTAAATAGCATGTAATCCAGGCCTGAACCTCCCAAAGTTATTTCTATCGACACTCAACTACCCGGCATAGCCGAGTGGTACTAATAGCGTGCGTTCACCGCGAGCGAATTCGTCTATAGGGCCGTGGGTTCGATCCCCCCTTGAGCGTGCGATATTTTAATTCATAGGTTAAGTGTTTATATGTATTAAAATTGTTAATTAGTCTTAGGTCTATAATAATTAAGTGTTTAAATGTACACTTAAGATTAAATTATAAAAATAACAATCTAAAAATATCAATTTAAATAATTATAGATTCTGCTTCTGTGGAAACAGACTTGACCATACAACGTATGGGTTTTTTTTCCATACAATCGTATGGAAAAATTGCAACAAAGTATGTTGATATAACTATACAACGTATGGTTTTTTTCCATACAATCGTATGGAAAAATAACAATAAAATATACTAATATAACCATACAATGTATGGCTTTTTTCCATACAACTGTATGGAAAAATTACAGTAATGTAAGGGTTAATTTACGTCCAGTACATGTATGGAAAATTTACCACAAAAATTTTTTACAGTGTAGAAAAAAATCACTTTTTCGTAAATTTGTTATAAAATCGATAAAAAGTAATATTTTTTAACATGCAAATAATTTTTCTCTTCAGAAATGTTAAAAAAATATAACTATATCGCATAATTATTAATTTAAAAGAATGTAATTTTTAATTGTACGAAATGTTACAACTTATTTGCAATTTTAAATATTTTTTGCGACCCACAGTGGGACAAAACCGGCTCTTCATGAACAAATTGACTTGTAGGTCACAATTATTGACAGATTAACATGTATTTTTTTTTAATTTAAAGCTTATTAAATTGTGCAAAGATTTGTCGAGACCGATTGTTAAATTTTTACTTGTTAAAAAGTTATTAACAATTGAGCAAAAAATAATTGAATTTTTATTTTTTTAATTTTTACTAAAAGCTTTTAAATACCAATACACAAACTTTGCTTAACATCTCAGCTTTAATTTAAAAAAATAAAAGTTCCAAAAAAAGTTGTACTTTTTTGTAGGACAGACTTTTTGGAAAAAACCAAAGTACGCCAACCAGCACTGGCCCAGGGCTGCTTGGCGCACTACACTGGGTTACTTGGCGCATGAATTAAAATGTGTGATTAATGATCAATCAATATGTTTCTTTGTAATAATAAGTCTTGTAAGGAAATTTTATCTTGAAAAATGTGAATTAAAAATAAAGGGCAATCTGGTACAAAAAGTGAAGTTAACGAACCTAAAAACTACAATTATCTGAAAACGTAAAATTATGAGATAATAATAATAATATGTGTTTAACTGTTCAGAACAAAAAACCTTATTTTTTATTTTTTTCTGATCGCATTTTGTAAAAAGATATAACAAAAAATGAAGGCGTTAAAATTTACTTTTGAGTACCAAAATTGGTTTTTTGAGTTTATACTCCAGAATAATCAATCAATAATAATGAAATAAGGTGCAAAGTTACAGTTCATCAAGTAGATTAATTTGAATTAAGAGAAAAGTTAATTCGACTTTTCACGTTTGAATAAACTCATGTGCGTCAACCAGCCCCTGCGCCAAACAGCCACGGTCTCCCCTACAGTTTTTTTCAACTTCTGTTCAAAAACAAACAATATCTGTCATAAGTCTTTGTTATAGACAATTTTTACAAAAAATTAAGCAACAATCCATAATTTTGAAGAATTAAACATTCTTTTTTAGACCAAGTGTCTGAATTTATTCTTTATGAATGGACATTTGACAAAATGTAACTAAGTGTTAATAATTTCATTCCTTATCAACAATTTTTATAAATAATTAAGCAATAATCCGAAATTTTGATGAATTAAAAATTATTTTTTAAACTAAGTGTCTGAATTCATTTTTCATAAATGAACATTTGCACGATTGTGAGTGATTGTCAATAATTTAATCTGTTATAAACAATTTTGATAAACAATTAAGTAACAATCCACAATTTTAATGAATTAAAAATTCTTTTTTAGACTAAGTGCACAATGGGAAACTGCCATTACTGGCAATGGTACATTAATGGCCCAATATTGGCAGCCAATGATTTTTTGGTGGTCAA
Source organism: Ganaspis brasiliensis (assembly GCA_037103525.1). Lineage (NCBI taxonomy): Eukaryota > Metazoa > Arthropoda > Insecta > Hymenoptera > Figitidae > Ganaspis > Ganaspis brasiliensis. Next base: position 1,082,051 of record JAZKLR010000434.1, read on the forward strand.
TGACTGGTAACCATTAATGGTCCATTATTGATTAAATCATGGGATGTCCACGTCCCTACCAATAATTGGCAAGCCATAATTGGCCCATTATTGGCTGCCATTATTAAGCCAATAATAAAAAAATTTTAATAAACGATATAGAAAATTAAGCAAAATAAAGCATTTAAAGAGATAAAAATAGAACAAAACATTTTAAAATTCTTAATAAGATGTACCTATCTATCACCTATGATAGTTATTTTAATAAAAATTTTGATAATTGATGCTACTTTCAAAATTTTAAATTTATTTAATAATAAAGAATTATAGCAATTTATTAAAAATATTCTTACCACCTTTTTTACATGTAATAGAAACATTTAGTTTGATAAAATGCAATAAAAATTATTATAATTAATTAATTTTTAATTGAAGGTTACATTGAAAGGGCCAAATATAAAAATGGCATAAAGTTATTTTTACGCCATAGACATGAAAAAGTGTCTTTATGATATCTATTTTGGGCCGGGAAAGTCGAACTTTATAAAGCAGTTGGGGGTCACTGCCATAAAAAGTCTTTTTATGGCAGTTACATGTTAGACAACTGCCTTAAAAAGTCTTTTTATGGCAGTTGCATGGTAGACAACTGCCTTAAAAAGTCTTTTTATGGCAGTTGTCATGTGAATGTCAGAAAAGTCGTGTTGAGCAAATTTTGGAAACGGTACTTCGTTTTTCTTGTTTACACAATAATATCTTTACTCATGCTAGGATTAGTAGTGGGGCGAGGGTTGGGGGCATCGGGGGGGGGAGGTAGGGTATAATATATTTTCAAGTGCCTAAATTTAGCTTTATTAAATGTGCATCGTGTTCCCAAACTTTGGGGGCACTGGACCCCCGGGGGCTCGGGGCAGTACCCCCCCCCCCCACGAAAAAATTATGACTATGCGACGGGAACTTTTTCATGTCAATGGCGTAAAAAATACCGTATGTGGCTTGCACTTTAGCAATTTTTAGGCTCAAATGAGGATTTCAAAACTCGCTGTCAGTGCAACTTCGGTTCAACTTGGCTCGCCTTCGGTTCGACTTGACTCGCCTTTGGTCCGACTTAGCTCGCCTTCGGCTCGCTATCGTCACCTTCGTCTCGTCTTCGTCTCACCTACAGCTTGCCTGCGTCTCACTCTTGTCGCACAGACGTCTCGTCTTAAAAGCCTCATTCTTACCTAAAAAGTCATGCTTTACGTGCATGCCACATAATATACTATTAAATGAAATAACCAAGATCTAAAAAATAATGAACAAGTTAATTGATTAATTAATTAATAATTTTTAAAATGTTATGTTCTATTTTTATCTCTTTAAATGCTCTATTTTGCTTAATTTTCTATATCGTTTATTAATTTTGATTTTGATATTCCGAAATTTTCAAGTGACTCCAGCATTGAATTATAATACTACTGAAACAGGCACCACGCTTGTTGAGCTGAAAGAGAGCAGCGGCTGTGAGACAGACAGATGGGGGAGCATGCTTTCTCTCTCGCAGAACGCTTCATTTCAGTGAATGCTAAAACTTTAAAACTAATGCGTTGGTCAGTTTTGCGTGTTGTGAGTGTTTGGCACAAGCAAACTTCTCAAGCGGACTGTACAGAAAGACACAACATGCCCCTCCATAACCCTCTCTCTCTATGCCGCTTTTGTAGCGCTGTGCCTGTTCCAGTAGTATTATAGTTCAGTGGACTCCAGTGATATTTATCTTAATAGAAAAAAATGTTGTTCTATATCTTTTGGAATTTTCTATTAAATTATGACATAAGTATTTACAGAATAAAAAGTTTCTAATAAAAAACATTTACTAATTATTATTATTTATTATTAACAGTTATTAAAAGTTTATTTTTGTCAAAACCATATTTATTTGTAGTTAAAAGATTTAAATGACTGTAAGCCGGTTTTTGTTTTCCGGAAATATCCGGTTTGAAGCGGCGCGGCGCGTGATTTTAGTTTTACTCAACGCCGTGTAGGGAGGGCGACCATGCTATGCTTCAAGCAACTGAAGTGCAGCATTAATTTTATATAAGGAGTGAGCTTTATTTAATTCTCCGTAGAAATCTTCGATATTTTCGAAGACTCACTACCTGCTGCCTCTCATAGAAGGCAAAATGGAAATTGTTTTGTAAGTTCCCTTCGTTACTGAGAAATATTTTTTATTAAAAATGAAAGTAAATAAAATAAAATATTTTAATTTAAAAACAATTTTATATTTAATAATTTATTTTTAGAATTTATTAAAAATTTTTTTATTATTGGCTTATTAATGGCAGCCAATAATGGGCCAATTATGGCTTGTCAATTATTGGCAGGGACGTGGACATCCCATGATTTAACCAACAATGGTCCATAATGTTTGCCAATAATGGTTCAATGATGGTCTGTTGGCTCCCAATATTGGGCCATTAACGCAACAATGGTTTTTTTCCCATTGGGTGTCTTAATTCGTTCTTCATAAATGGACATTTGCCCGAATGTGAATAAATGTCAATAATATCATTTGTTATAAACAATTTTTATAAACAATTAATCAACAATCTGTAATTTTGATAAATTAAAATTTCTTTTTTAGACTAAATGCCTAAATTCGTTTTTCATACATTTGCCAAAATGTCACTAAATGTTAATAATTTTTTTTTTTGTAAACATTTTTTTTTATAAAGTATTAAACAGCAATCCGTAATTTCAATGAATAAAAAATTCTTTTTAAGACTAAAATAATATACTAATCCGTTCTACATTAGTGAACATTTGTCAGAATGTGATAAAATTTCAATAATTTCATTTGTAATAAACAATTTTTATGAACAATCACTTGAAAATTGGTTATTTCGAACCATAAGCAATTCATTAGGTATCTTTAAACAAATCGTGAATTACAACCAATCGTAGTTTTTTCGTTTAAAATAAAATTCTAAAAAAAGAATTTCTAATTCATTAAAATTACTGATTGTTGCTTAATTTTTTATAAAAATTGTTTATAACAAATTAAATTATTGTCATTTGTCACGTTTTATTGACAGTGCGTGGTCGAATTTAATATTTATTCGGAGTTATTGTGCTTTTCCACAATCTGGTAAGACTTGTGTTTTATTTTATTTAAGTGGGATAGTTACTGTATTCAGTTCTATGGGAACTGTTATTGCGCTGTTCTCAATTAATTTCTAAATAAATAAAGATAATCCAGGATAAGAATTGGAAAATAAATAAGTAGGAAAGTAGGAGTAATGAAGTTTATTACATATAATAATAATAGTAATAAAAGGTACAAGTTGAAAGAAAAGAGATACATAAATTATACGCTTACCCTATACGCAGAAAGGACGTGAAATAACCTTTGCGTAGCAGAACTTTATTTTATTTGTCGGTGTTGCGACAATTGTTTATCAACACTTATCGTCGACCGAACTTCGTTGATTTAACTGTCGTACCTTAACTCCGACGAGAATTTTACATCAACCGCCAAAGTAAAAGGGTTTCTTTTGCAATGGTTGTGATGATCTCTTGTTTTTTTGTTTAAAGTATGACCTTAAATAACGTCGATCAAGTAGCCAAATTTCGAAACACTGTATACTTAGGCGTTCCCGCTGATGGGAACAGACACCGATCTTCACGGGTTGAAGATGCAAAGAAATCTGATCAAGGAGTATGCAAGCTCCTCCAACCTTTATAGAAATGAACTCTGTATTGGTGTCATATTAACAAAGTGCGTCTGAACTCAAGTCGGGTCATTTTTAGATAAAGAGTAGAAGTTCCGTCTCCGTCGACGTATAAGATAATCGCAAAACGGCAGATTATGTGCCCATTCAGAATAATTGTTAAGTTTCTTAACATTTCGTACTGCAGAATATAAACATTAGCCTTGGTGCTGGGGCTTTAGCGCTTATTATGTCTCGCTTCCAATCCTAACCATCAAGTAAATATCCCAAATACGTGACTCAAGGAAAAGGCTGCACAAGTTTCCGAACGCGATAATATTTTTATCTTCTAGTTCAACCATGCTAGGAAATTATCTGCATGTGTTAAATCTTAAGTTAAGGTTTTGATATTTAAATTATTATGTTTAATTAAAACTAAATTGTTTACCTTTGGGTAATTACTCTATATTCACTTAATATAGATAAAAGAAAAATGTTTAATTTAACCCGAACGTAACACATTTACTCGCATTCTGGCAAATGTCCATTTATGAAGAACAAATTAAGAAACTTTGTCTAAAAAAGAAGTTTTAATTCATGAAAATTATGAATTGTTGCTTAATTGTTTATAAAAATTGTTTATAACAAATTATATTATTGACATTTACTCACATTCTGACAAATATCCATTTATGAAAAACAAATTAAGAAACTTAGTCTAAAAAAGAAATTTCAATTCATCAAAACTGTGAATTGTTGCTTAATTGTTTATAAAAATTGTTTGCAACTAATTAAATTATTGACAATCACTTAAATTAGGGCAAATGTCCATTCATAAAGAATAAATTCAGACACTTGGTCTAAAAAAGAATTTCTAATTCATAAAAATTATGGATTGTTGCTTAATTGTTTATAAAAATGGTTTATAATAAATACTTATTACAGAAATTGTTTATTTTTGAACTGAAGTTGTAAAAAAGTGTATTGTCTTGATATTTAAAAGCTTTTAGTAAAAATTAAAATATATAAATTCAATTATTATATGTATAATATAAAAACTTAATAAGATAATAACTTTCGAAAAAAGCAAAAATTTAACAATCCGCCTTGACAAATTTTTGCGCAATTTAATAAGCTTTAAATTAAAAAATGCATGTTATCCGTCAAGCATTCGTCGCTTGAGAGAAGAACTCTGCCATTTCGATAAAGCTCTGAAAACGAAACCAACTCGCAAGAGCTCTAAAAACTGCGCCATTCTAATTAACATTTGAAGAAAGTGTCATTTCGAAATTGACAGATTTTGTTTTTAAATTTAGGTTGGCAACGCGAAAGATTTTGATTAGGTTAAGAATGTTAGCATAAAAAAATATGCTTAGGTGATCAATATACTAAAACATAATTGTAAATTTATTTTATTTTTTAATTTTTTAGATCACCTGAGCTTGTTTTTTTATACAGATATTCTTCACCTAATAAAAATCTTTCGCGTTGCCAACCTAAATTTAAAAACGAAATCTGCTAATTTCGAAATGGCACTTTCTTCAAATGGTAATTAGAAGGGCGCAGTTTTCAGAGCTCTTGCGAGTTGGTTTTGTTTTTAGAACTTTATCGAAATGGCAGAGTTCTTCTCCCAAGCGACGAATTACTGTGACCTACAAGTTAATTTGTCCACAAAAAGCCGATTTTCCCATTGTGGTCTTGCAAAAAGTAGTTTATACAATTTCTGTAATAAATAAAAATAAAAATTTCATGTTTTGAATATTTATAAAGAGAAAAACAAATTTGTTCATTGAAAAATAGTATTTTTTAACCTTGTGTTAAAAGTTCAGGTTCAAAAAAATAATTAATAACTCATAATTACAATTAACACTAATTTATTACTATTATTATTACATTGACTTTGAGTACAAATTGGTTGTGAAAGCGCAAGCATAGCGCACGGTTCATGTCTAAAACCGCTCTGATCGGCGTCGTTGGTAGCATCTCTGCCCTCAGATGGTTTGCAATTTTGCCAAGAAAAATAAATTTGACAAAGAAGGGTTTAGAAAAAGTGGCAACGTCGCCTGAATTTAAAATCGAAGGAAATACAAAATATAACAGTTGATTGTCATTTGGGCAAATGAGAAAATCTGTCTATACCTAGATTTTATGACGGTACTCGACCATCCAGTGTGCCTCAACCGTTCTCGTCAATACCTGATGTACGCAAAAATATACAATTCCTAAGTTTAAACAGTTAGACATTTCTCAAATGTTAATATTTGGAAATAAAGCAAATTTAAGATAAAACATAAAATGACATTAATAAAAATAACAAACACATGTACAAAAATGAAGACAAGTACACATTATAAAGATGTATAAAATATATGTGCATTTCATTAAAATGCAAGTAAGTTCTCTTTGAAAGTGGTTAAAGTTTAAATTATATTGCTCTAATTATTACAATAAATCAAGCTTTGTTCCATGGGTAGTATACAAATTTTCGAGATGGGACGTTTGATTGTTGAGTCCCCAATATTTATGCTGACCACTCGGGTCACATTGTCCTTCCCTGAATGAAGTTCGATAATGCGGCCCAACCGCCATTTGAGTGGTGGTAAATTGTCATCGCGAACAATAACCAGTGTACCTGTTGTGAGTTCAAGCTTTGTTGTTTGACTCCATTTCTTGCGTTGCTGGAGCTGACTTAGATACTCCTTTTGCCAGCGTTGCCAAAAATGCTGAAACATATACTGTAGGTGCTGGTACCGGTTAAGTCGATTTTGTGTAATATCTCTCACATCAGGTTGTGGGACAGCCATTAATGAGTCTCCAATTAGGAAATGTCCAGGGGTTAATGAACTAATATCATGAGGATCATTTGAGATAGGAGATAAAGGACGGGAGTTAAGACACGCCTCAACTTGAGTCAAAACAGTGTATAATTCTTCGTACATTAATCGCGTTTCTCCTACTACTAGTCGTAAATGTTTTTTCGCAGATTTGACAGCTGCTTCCCACAGCCCACCAAAATTAGGTGCATTTGGAGGAATCATGTGCCATGAGATCGATTCATTAGCTAAAAAGTTTATAACAGAATCTTGAAATTCGTGATCACATAAGAGTTGTGCTAACTCATTCAATTCATTTCGAGCTTCGACGAAGTTAGTACCATTGTCTGAGTAAATTTCTTTACATTTTCCTCGTCGAGAAACAAATCGATATAAACAATTCATAAATGCATTTGTGCTTAAATCGCGAGCTAATTCAATATGGACAGCCTTAGTTGTAAAACATTCAAAAATACAAATATAGGTCTTGGAACTTGATCGGCTGCGCAATTTATCAATTACATAAAATGGTCCATCAGAATCGACTTCACATACAAAAAGTGGACGTTGAGGAGTAACACGTGAAGATGGCAGGTTACCCATGATGTAAGTCGGACTAACTGGATGAGTTCAAAAGCATCTAATACATTTTTTACTATGTTTTTACAAGATAAAGGCCAAAAGCGTATTCTTAAGGAAGCTATTACAGCTTGACATCCAGCATGTAACAATTTCTTATGTTCATTTTCAATAATCAATTTAGTAAGTGGATTGGTTGATGCTAGTATAATAGGGTGCTTTTGTTCGTAAGTTACAGGAGCATTAACCAAGCGACCGCTTACTCTGACAAGACCAAGGGGGTCAGTAAAAGGATTTAAAAATCGCAGTTTGCTTTTATTTGAAACCTGCTTTAAATTCTCAAGATCTTTGATTTCAGTTTGAAATTCCTGAAGTTGAGCAATTTTCAAGAGGCACGTCAATGAATTCGCTAATTCAGAAACATTTAAATGACCGTTCATTCTTTTTTCCTTAACTGTTTTAATATTGATAATAAAACGTAAGCAATACGCAGTGACTCTAACAAGTTTATTTAAACATGAATATCGTTGAAGAAAAGTGAATTCATTGACTGATGTTGCAATTAGTACATGTTCGCGTTTTTTCTCTTCTGGTACATTTTCAATATTTTCTAGTGAAGTAGGCTGCAGCCAGTTCTCGGTTGGCTCTGATAGCCAAGAAGGGCCGTTCCACCAAAGTTCGTTATCTTTCAGATCTTCAGGGTCGACTCCTCGAGAGATTAAATCAGCCGGGTTTTCTTCTGATTTAACGTGATTCCAATTGTCATTGGTCAGTTCTCTGATTTCACTTGTTCGTTGTTTTTGTAATATTATCTTGGCGCATATTACAGCTGGACCGACGAGGCCCAGGAGGTCAAAAATTTGTGCAATTGCAGCTAAGATTGCTCTTTTTGTAATTCTTTGCTGGTGGGCTTGTTTGATTATGTATTGAAGATTGTCAATATCTGATTTCCAAATTAATCCTAAAGTTTTGGAGTTTTTATCGCATTGAATGGATCTCTCTAGATTTGAGTTTTTAATTTCGTTAAAAACTCGCGGTTCGTTTGAAGCCAATTTTCGTAGTTCAAATCCTGACGTTGACAGAAGTGTTGTAATTTCAGTTATTAATAATTTTGCCTCGTCAATTGATGAAACTTCAGTGAGAAGATCATCTACATAAAAATCTTCTGTAATGACCTTGCTGGAAAGAGGATACGTTTCTTTATTCTCTTCTCCGATTTGCCGTAAAGCTCTCGTTGCCAGATAAGGAGCTGAGGCAGTACCATACGTTACGGTTTTCAAGCGATAATGTTGCAATGGCTGAGATGGATCCTTTCTCCATAAAATTCGTTGAAGATCTTGTTGATCCCTTTTAATTAGTATCTGCCGATACATTTGTTTTATATCCGCTGACAAAACAATTGGATGTTGCCGAAAACGTAGTATGACGGATAGTAAATCGTTTTGTACTACAGGACCCACCCTTTGAACGTCATTAAGTGACAAACCATAAAAAGTTTTTGCGGAGCCGTCAAAAACAACGCGTACCTTAGTTGTTGTGCTATCTTCCTTTTTTACTGCATGATGAGATAGATAATTATTAATAACTCCCTTGTCATTTAATTCTTCGGGAAAAATTAATTCCATGTGTTCCTGCGATTCATAATCTTCCATGAAGTCAATGTAGCTTTCTCGTAGTTCAGTGTCCCTTTGAAGTTTTCGTTTAATGGCAAAAAATCGCTTTTGTGCTGTGTTAAAAGATTCTCCAAGTTCATGTACATTATCCTTAAATGGAATTGTCACAATAAATCTGCCATTATTATCGCGTTCGGTCGTTAAGGTAAAATGCCTTTCAATGTCATCTCGTGGATTAAGTTGTAAACAATCCCCTCGTAATTTATGTTTCTCGATTTCCCAAAACCTTTTAACCTCATCGTGTAGCTGTTGATTGGTTATTAAGTTACACACTGCCTTCCTGCTGCGAGCAGGTACCTGCATTGGACCTGCAACAATCCAACCGAGTTGTGTTTTCTGCAATATGGGTTGATCTTGGCGAAGGTGAATTTGACCTACGCACATGAGGCTCCAAAAAACACCAGCTCCAATTAACAAATCAACAGGGCGAGATTTTGCAAACGTAGGATCGGCTAATACGAGCCCAGCAGAAATATCAAAATCACTGCGACGTACAGGGAGGTTGGGCTTGTTATCAGTAATCTCTGGAGTAATTAAACAGTTTACTTGTTTTGCGTAATTAGTTGAACACGATTTGAGATTAATAGTTGCATAATGTTGCGGTCCTTCGGTGTTCTTAAATACCCCAGAAACTACCGTATTTGAATTTGACCTTGTCAGGTTTAAACGTTTGCATAGATTTTCAGTCATAAGATTTACTTGTGAACACGAATCTAATAATACACGGCATTCCTGCAATTGTCCATGACTATCTTTAACCCAGACAATGGCAGTTCCTAAGATCACGTCTTCGTCATTAACAGTTAAATTTGCAACTAGTGCAGTCTTCTTTGAAGTGTCAGTTCAAGTTTCTGGTTTCAAGATGGTATTATTGGTTTCTTCAACACGTTGTCCCGTTTCATTTCTATTTTCAAGATGAAGTAAAGTATTGTGTTTTCTGTTACATTTATTACACGATGCTGAATGACATTGCTTGTTTTGATGACCCGGAGATAAACAATTATAACAAACTCGCAGTTTTCTAACTTGTTCAATTCTTGATTCAACCGGAAGAGCACGAAATTTATCACAATTATAAAGTGCATGACTTTCGTCGCAGAGAGAACACTGTTTTTTCGTCGTTGCGTGAGACGTTAAACGTTCAGAGGGTTTATTATTATTGTTCTTAGCATTAACCTTTTTCGAATTTAAAGAATTATTTGTGTCTTGTTTTTCCGTAGAAACTCGTTGCAAATATTTGCAATGATTTTCTAAAAATTTAGTCATATCTTTGAATGTAACACTCTCAGGCAACGACAGTAAACGTTTTTCCCATTCTCTTTTCGTGAATGGATCTAATTTAGTTGCTAGTAAATGAATTATAATAGAATCCCAATTTTCCGTAGTTTCTCCTAGCGACTTTAAGGCAACTAGATTATTACAAGCGTCGTCAATAAGTTGTCTCAGCGCTACATACGTAGCCTTTATTAGTACTGGAAGCTCAAAGAGAGCTGACAAATGAAAATGTTTAAGAGAGCGCGTATCTTCAAATCTATCTAATAAACTTTGCCAAGCTAGTGTATAGTTAGCGTCTGAGACACCTAAGGATTTGATTGTGCGAGCAGCATCTCCTGTCAGGGCATCATCTAAATAATGAAATTTTTGAATGTTATTAAGTCCCCTTTTATCATGTACCATAGTTTTAAAAGAATCACGAAATTTAACCCAGTCCGAATAAGAACCATCAAATTTTGGAATTTTAATAACAGGTAGATTTGCCGTCAATGAATTTGCTGACAGGAGATTCGCAAGCTCCTTTATTGAAGATGATTGATCTGAAAGTTCGGAAGCCGGAGTAGATGATCTAGATGTACTCGGCGCAACCACAGGTTGTCGTTTCTTTTCTATAAATTCTCTTATTTTTAAAATCAATTCAAAATATACAGTTTCAAAATCAGTACGTTCCTTACTTTCAGCTTTCAAGTCATCTTCAGTTTCAACTAACATTTCAATTTCAGTTTGTATTTCATCGAATTGACCATATATCGGCTCTAGTTTTTCTAGTTGAATAGCCCAAGTTCCTAAATCTGACTCCTTATCATATTCTTTAAATAAATTATTGACTCTAGTTAATTTAGCCTTAACCGGAGCGCGCTTTCTTTTCCAAGCTTCGAGTGACATGTTTTTTTTACAATCAATAAATCAATAAAAATTCAAGTTGAGAAGTAGAAGGACAATGGGAAGATAATAACAAATTATATGAGAATTTTAAGGAATGGGAATTGTACTTGGAGACTCACCGTTCGTTGAAATTTCCGCAACTAGCAAGTTGTTCTTCCTCCTTTAGTAGCTATCGTATTGAGAACTTGTAATAATCCAACTGTAGCGAGAGTTCCAATTCATAAATTGCGTATTAATCTCGCTATGAAATTCAGTTATAAGTTCAGTTCAAAGGTTCAGTAATTTGTCACAGTTTCTTAACAAATCACTTTAAAGTCACTAACAGTTCACGTTCAAGTTACAAAAAGTTCATTACTATAGTCACAAGCAGTTCATCTTTTGTACTCAAAATTAAGTAGATCACAGAGTTCAGATCACTTTGTTCAATGTCTTGAAGTCACAGTTCATACACATAGCTCAGTGGCTACAGTCACAATTGTTCACGTGAATCTTAAATCCGGCTCGAAGGACCAATATTTATACATGCACTAAAAGGTGCATGTATTGTGTTAAAAGTTCAGGTTCAAAAAAATAATTAATAACTCATAATTACAATTAACACTAATTTATTACTATTATTATTACATTGACTTTGAGTACAAATTGGTTGTGAAAGCGCAAGCATAGCGCACGGTTCATGTCTAAAACCGCTCTGATCGGCGTCGTTGGTAGCATCTCTACCCTCAGATGGTTTGCAATGTTGCCAAGAAAAATAAATTTGACAAAGAAGGGTTTAGAAAAAGTGGCAACGTCGCCTGAATTTAAAATCGAAGGAAATACAAAATATAACAGCTGATTGTCATTTGGGCAAATGAGAAAATCTGTCTATACCTAGATTTTATGACGGTACTCGACCATCCGGTGTGCCTCAACCGTTCTCGTCAATACCTGATGTACGCAAAAAAATACAATTCCTAAGTTTAAAAAGTTAGATATTTCTCAAATGTTAATATTTGGAAATAAAGCAAATTTAAGATAAAACATAAAATGACATTAATAACAATAACAAACACATGTACAAAAATGAAGACAAGTACACATACAAATAAAATACAGATATAAGTAAAAATACAAATAATAGTATAAATGATAATTCATTATTAACATAATGTGTTCAAGAACTGAACAGTTTGATTTGGCTTAAATTTGCTGAAGCATTTTTTTTTGTATACTTTAATTAATTTTCTGGGAGGAAACAGAAGATTCGAAAACATCGTCAAAAATTAAGATTAATATTATAATAATATATAATATATATTCCAAAAATTTTAACCCACTTCACTTTAAAATCTAAAAGAATCCGCAAAAATCTAACAATGCACTAAAATTATCGACTTTTTATACTTTTTAAGAACGAAGTATGTATCTCTATATAATGTATAGAAATGCTGTATTAAAGAAGCATCTTAAAGTTAGCTGTCGGTAGCCAAAAATGACTTTATACAAACTAAATTTTAGTGCAATGAACCCTATCGTTAAACAATCTCTAAAAAATTGGTAGAAATCACTAATTCCGTTGTAAAGAGCGGACAAAATTATGGAAATCGATTGGATGCTTACAACATTTATGGTGGGGTTTTTGTGAAACCAACATCAGATTTTCATGCAGTGACTAACCCTGCTAAGAGTAAAAAGATAAAAAGGGAAAGAAATATGAGGATAAAAAGAGATTACACTTTTTCTATCCCTTCCATATATCTACTTTGCATTCCCAAAACACAATATCTTTTTATCTCTAAACTTCTACCTCTTTATATCTTTTCTCTATTCGCTTTGAATATGTATCCGTTTCTATTCCCTTTCTATCATCTTCTAAAATAAATAAATCTCTTTCTATCTCTTCGTCCATCAACTATTTTTATCTCTTTCTATCCCTTTTCTATCCCCTTTTTTCCTTTTCTATAAAAAGTGAATCTCTTTCTATCCCCTTTCTATCCTCTTCTTTAAAAATTTAATCTCCATCTATCTTTTCGCTTATCTACCATTTTAAATACCCAATTGCTTTACTTATTTTATATGGTATTATATATATATCTATATATACTGAAATTAATCTGATATTTAACGCGTATAATACTGAAAAATCGTCAGCTATGATGGAGCGATCCCCTAACCTCGTGCGCATTAACCTAAGCACACTACCAACTGAGATAACGAACGATACACTACAGATCACTCCTTTACTTGACTGCCTTTTATCACTCTTACTCCCATCTCTTTTAATCTTCCTCTTCTATCTTTTTCTATCCCACATGATATTTATATTTTTGGAGATCCATACTGGAAATAAAGAGATAGAAATCTTATCACTTTTTATCTTTTCTTATCTTTGTTATAGAAAGAGATACAGAAAACGTATAATTTTCAATCCCGACTGTATACCTTCTTAATCCTTTCTATTGACCTCAAACCTCTTTCAATCTCTACCATAATCATAATTATCAGTTTTCCCCATTAATGACCTTCTCCCTATAACTTTCAATCTTTAATCTTTACCATCCTTTCCCTTTCTATTGCCTTCAATCTCTTTCAATCTCCACCTTAATGATAATGATCAGTTATCACCATTAATCACCTTTTTCTTATAACTTTTAATCTCTAATCTATACCTTTCTATCCCGCCCTATCCCTACTTCAATGGACATAGCAAGTTATCGCTTTTAATCATCTTTTTCTATAACTTTTAATTAATGTCTAATCCTTTTACTCTTAACCAGCATTATCGGTTTATGGCTTTTAATCACTTTCCTTCAATAACTTTCTATCTTTGACCTATCACTTTCTATCCCTTTCTATCCTTTTCTATCCCTTTTTATATTTTCTTATCCCACCTGTATTAACATGATCAATTTTCGCTTTTAATCACTTTCCTTTCATTACTTTCAGTAATCTAGTGACTGATCATGTTCTTTTATTTGGGGATGGGAAAGTATAAGTAGGGATAGAAAGGGATTAAAAGGGATAGGAAGGGATAGAAAGGGTTAGAAAGGGATAAAAAGAGATAGAAAGACAAAGAAAGGGATAGGAAGGATAGAAGGTGATAGGTGAAAGATTAAAAGTTATAGAAGAAAGGTGATTAAAAGCGATAACTGATGATGCTGGTTAGAGTGGAATAGCAAAAAATATGTGGATATGTTATAGGTTATTGAAAAGTATTGATGAAAATTGATTAAAAGGGAAAGCTCATCATGTTCATTCAGGTGGGGTTTGGAAATAATATGAAGGTATTAGAAATTAATTGAAAGTTATAGAAAAAGGTGATTAAAAGCGATAACTCGCTATGTCTATTAAGGTAGGGATAGGACTGGATAGAAAGGTATAGATTAGAGATTGAAAGTTATAGGAAAAAGGTGATTAATGGCGATAAGCTGGTCATTATGATGAAGGTAGAGATTGAAAGAGATTGAAGGCAATAGAAAGGTATAGGATGGTAAAGATTAGAGATTGAAAGTTATAGGGAAAAGCCGATTAATGGCGATAAGCTGGTCATCGTGATTAAGGTAGAGATTGAAAGAGATTGGGGTCGATAGAAAGATATAACGAGATATAGAGTCGTGTTTGAAAATGATAGCTTTTCTGCATCTCTTTCTATAACAGGGATAAGAAAAGATAAAAAGTGATAAGATTTCTATCTCTTTACTTCTAGTAGGGAAGAGACGCTAAATAAAATTTAACAATTTTATTTAGAATTAATTTTTTATATCGATGCGGATAGACAAAATGAATTTTTCTTATTTTACGGTTTTTAGCTGTATTGTCGATTTTGACTGCTTTAAATTCCTAAAATAACAATTTTAGCTTTAAATCAGGAATCAACGATCTAAATTCTATATAAAAGAGCAATTTAAATTTTAACTCAGTAATAAGCAATCTAAAGACTACGTTTAAAAAAAATTTATTTAAAAATCATAGTTTTGCATTTTTAATATCAATAGGCAAAATTAATTTTTAGTATTTTACGAATTTTAATAAAAATGTTGCCAACTCAACTAATTTTGGCTGCTTTAAACTAATAAAATGACAATTTTAACTTCTAATCAATAATTAGCGATCTTAGAAAAGAAAAATAATTATTAAACATCATAGCTTTGCATATTAATACGAACAGACAAAATGAATTTTTAATCTTTAACAATTTTAGCTATTTTGACGATTTTTACTCCTTTTGACTGCTCTTAACTCCTATAAAATGACAATTTTAACTTCTAATCAGTAATCAGCAATCTTAAAACTACATACGTATAAAAAAGCAAAATAACCAATTAAACAACATAATTTTGCATATCAATATGGAAAGACAAGATGATTTTTTTTATATTTTACGATTTTTTGCTATTTTGATGATTTTGACTCCTTTGACTGCTTTAAACTCCTAAAATGACAATTTGAAGATCTAATTAGTATTTAACGATCTGGAAACTAAGTATGGAAAGGAAAAATAATTAATAAACAACATAGTTTTTCATATTAATACCAACAGACAGAATGAATTTATAATATTTTACAATTTTGAGCTATTTTGACGATTTTGACTCTTTTTGACTGCTCTAAACTATTAAAATGGCAATTTTAACTTCTAATCAGTAATCAGCAATCTAGAAACTGCATATAAAAAAGTAAAATAACGATTTAAACGACATAATTTTGCATATCAGTTTGGATGGATAATATGAATTTTTAATATTTTACAATTTTTAACTATTTTTACGATTTTGACTAATTTTGAGTGCTCTAAGCTCCTAAAATGACAATTTTATATTCCAATTAGTAGCCAGCGATCTAAGAACTACGAATTGAAAAGAAAAATAATTATTAAACAACGTAATTTTTCATATTAATGCGAACAAAACTAATGAATTTCTGTTATTTTACGATTTTTTTTTTGCTAATTTGATGATTTTTACTCATTTTGACTGCTTTAAACTCCTAAAATGACAAATTTAACTTTAAATTAGTTATCGTCGATCTAACAACTGCGTATTAAAAGAAAACTTACTAATTAAACAACACAATTTGACACAAAAATGCGGTCAAAACAAATTTTTTTTTATTTTTTACGATTTTTAGCCATTTTAGGTGTTTTAAAATTTTTAATTGTACAATTTAACTTCAGATCCTTAATCTACGATCCAAAAAGCACCTTATAAATCCAGTGCGGACAGACAAAAATAATTTTTAAAATTTTTTACTTTTTTGCGATTTTGACCGATTCTAACTATTAAACTTTCAATTTTGATCTCAATTTCACAGTCTGCGACCAAAAAAATATCTAGGAGACATAAAAAACTACGAGTTTTTTCACTGATTCAACAGAATTGTGTAAACATTAAAATCTCAAATTTTAATTTTTTTGCATTTATTCGCGATTGCGTGGACAGACAAAAATTCAATTGTACTTTATTATTACACTGAAAAAAAAGAATAATAAAAGTTACATATTTTCGATTAAAGATTACTATTTTTGAGCAGTAGTTTTAAAACTGTTCAAAAATTAAATACTTTTTACTTAATTCAGTAAATGAATTATACTTTGATTGAAATAAAATTTACTCCATGGAATGGAAAATTTAAATGAAAATTATAAGTATTAATATGAATCTGAGGAACTATTGTATCATCCAGAATAAGAATTGCTTTTCAACGGAGTGGCGTTTACATCGCCACTAACGATATTTACTCAGAAAATTGTAATTTTGCCCCTCTACTGGTCGCGTCACTCACCGATGTAGGCAGTATATGCGTGTGAGACGGGAAACGGGAGAATGAAATAATACAGAAAATAATATTTTCTTGTTTTTAATTCTTTATAAAATAAATCAATGCAAATAAAAATAAAAAAGTTTCTACATTATTAACTTTATAAATACACTTCAATTTATTAATTTACAAGTTTCATTCTTCTAATATACAAGTACTTAGAATTAACGAGTGAACATTTCGGAAAAATCTTAGAATTATACGGGATCGAACTACCTAACTTAAATATAAATACGCAATGTCGCAACCCTAAAAACGCACGCTTTCGCATTAAGCCTCTCGGCTATCGACGCAACTGACGTCATATATTTTTTAACTTATATGAATTACCGCAATAAAATAAACCATAAACCCCATATATTTTACTACATTATTGAAATTAAATGTAAATATTATTCAAAATAGTAGTAAATAGAATAATATTAGATAGAATAATATTAAATAAAAAAATTGTAAATATGTAAATATAAATGAAATACTTATATAATCTAAAAAATTTTATAATAAAATATTATTAAATTTTTTTATACAATATATTATTAATAAATAATACTTATTAAATAGTTTAAAGCAAACTAATTTATAAAATAAAATAGTAAAAATAAAAGTAAAAATAATTTTAAAAATGTTTTAATATTAATATTGAATAATTTATCTGAATATCAAAATAAATTTAATTATGTAATAATTATAACAAATGCAGTTTTTTGAAGAAAATAATACAAAATAATATGATTAAACATAAATGAAAAATTGTTTTCATATAACACCTGAGTTACAAGAAAAAAATTTTTGATCTAGAAAATTAATTACTTAATATTTACCAAACAAATTCAAGTTTTATAAAAAAATTTGCAATGGTAATAGAATACATATTATTTAAAATATTTTTGTATCATTAATGAGTAACAATAAACTAATTAATTTAAAGTATGAAACAACTAAATTCTCTAATTTAATACACATTTTGATATAAATTTGCTTATTATAATTTTTTTTAGAACAAAATATGTCAAAATAAAAGTATAATATCCATATTAACAAGAGAGTTGTTTAAAAAATATTAAAAATGTTTATGTAACAAGGAATTAAAGCATTTATTAAATGTACATATATTTCGATTGTATATGACTCGCGTATCGATGAGAGGCGTGTAGTAATATTAGTAGTAGTGGCACGGATTACTATTTCCTGAGCAAAAGTTGCTAGCAAATATTAAAAACTGATCCTACTGAAGTAATTGTTATATCACGCAGTTATACTTTATAAAATGCTTGAGCAATATTTAAAAAAGGACGAATTTAATAATTAATACTCGAAGTTGATAAAATTTATTAAGACAATATAAAGATTAAAAATATTAACAGAATTTTTAAAAATGACTAGAGTAATAATTACAATTAGTAAGTTTTACTACGTAAAAAGTAATTTTTCTTTATAATTAGCACATTTTACTCTAAATAGTAATTTTTACTGCAAATAGTAATTTTTACTAAATAATTACATTATTTACTATAAATCGAGATCCTCTTTTCTCAGTGTATTAATGTATTACTAACTCTGGGTTTTCTTATTAAATCGTAAGAAAATTATTAACATTATTAAAAAAAATATTTGTCCTACAAATTGTATAGTTTAATAAAAGAGTCCCCTCCCCCCAACATGTATCCATACCGAGGTTATGAAAAATGATTACTAACCAGCTGATTTTTTTTACTGTTGCTTACTTAATATTTATATAATTTAACTATCCCATTGTCCTACAAATTACGTGGTACTTAATCCTTGTCCTACGCTCAGAAGTAGTCGAGGGGACGCACTGTGCGGCAAATGAAGGTGGTCGTGGACAAATCAGTCTAGAGGTCACAAATTCGACTCTTTATTAACTTTTTTTTTTTTTTTTTTTAATGAAAGGTTCTAAAATTTCGCACAGATCTGTAAGAGCCGAATTTTGAAAAATGATTAAAAAAAATTTTTATTTAACTTTAAAAATGAAAAATTAAATAATTTTTTATTTATTAAAGTATAATTTTTATAGAAACGCAATTATATTAATAAATATTGTTTTAAACAATAGAGTACTTCCTTATAAATAATATCTATAAGTTAAGTAATAGAATGTTTTGGGCAATGTTTATAATGAATAATAAAACTTAATTAATTATTATATTATTGTAAAAAATTATTAGTTCTGAAATTTATATTAAATAAAAAACACGTGTTTCCTTATTTTTCACATAAAATTCGAAAGAATATTGTAATAGAAAATAATTTTTGAAAATTGTAGAAACGCAATAATAGTCGTCGACAGTTGATAAAACGATATTATAAACAAAGTTAATATCATTTACTTTGTAATCGACTTTATAAATGTATTGATTTGACTAATATCAGAGTAAAAAAAGTTTAGTTTGCAATCAAGTGTTCATAAACAGAGACTGAATATTACGGTACCCTAAACAAAAAGTATGTGGTCAGTAAATTCCACAACTGCAGCGAGAATCTGATAAACGCAGAAGACGTTTCTGCCAATCTCATATCACTTAGAACAGCTGCATTAAAAAATAGCGTTTCTGGGGCACAAGGGTACGAAAAGTGCAATTCCCGACTGGAAATTTGACCAGGCAAGCCAGCGGTCATACCTGGGCCTTATCTGGCACCTGTAAGGCCGACCTTATGAGGTAACCGTATATGGTACTTATAAGGTCCTTACAAGGTAGCCCGACGTAAGGTTCACCTTCTAAGGTCCTTCGAAGGACCTTATCAGGTTGCCTTAGGTGGGTAGTATAAGGTTGCCTTATAAGGCAATCATAAGGCAACCTTATCAGGCCCAGATAAGGTTGGCCGTACATGTTAACCTGATGAATGCCTTATCAGACCCTTATAAAGAATTTATCAGTTTGCCTTACGTGGCAAGTATAAGGTTGCCTTATAAGGCAATCATAAGGCAACCTTACCAGGCCCAGATAAGGTTGGCCGTACATGTTAACCTGATGAATGCCTTATCAGGCCCTTATAAAGAATTTATCAGTTTGCCTTACGTGGCAAGTATAAGGTTGCCTTATAAGGCAATCATAAGGCAACTTTATCAGGCCTAGATAAGGTTGGCCGTACATGTTAACCTGATGAATGCCTTATCAGGCCCTTATAATAAAATTTATCAGTTTGCCTTACGTGGCAAGTATAAGGTTGCCTTATAAGGTAATCATAAGGCAATCTTATAAGGCAATCATAAGGCAACCTTATCAGGCCCAGATAAGGTTGGCCGTACATGTTAACCTGATGAATGCCTTATCAAGCCCTTATAAAGAATTTATCAGTTTGCCTTACGTGGCAAGTATAAGGTTGCCTTATAAGGCAATCATAAGGCAACTTTATCAGGCCCAGATAAGGTTCGCCGTACACGTTAACCTGATAAATACCTTAATAGGCCCTTATAAAGAATTTATCAGGTTGCCTTACGTGGCAAGTATAAGGTTGCCTCATAAGGCAGTCACAACGCAACCTTATCAGGCCCAGATAAGGTTGGCCGTACATGTTAACCTGCTGAACACCTTAACAAGCCCTTATAAAGAATTTATCAGGTTGCCTTACGGGGCAAGTATAAGGTTGCCTTATAAGGCAATCATAAGGCAACCTTATCAGGCCCAGATAAGGTTGGCCGTACATGTTAACCTGATGAATGCCTTATCAGGCCCTTATAAAGAATTTATCAGTTTGCCTTACGTGGCAAGTATAAGGTTGCCTTATAAGGCAATCATAAGGCAACTTTATCAGGCCCAGATAAGGTTCGCCGTTCACGTTAACCTGATGAATACCTTAATAGGCCCTTATAAAGAATTTATCAGGTTGCCTTACGGGGCAAGTATAAGGTTGCCTTATAAGGCAATCATAAGGCAACCTTATCAGGCCCAGATAAGGTTGGCCGTACATGTTAACCTGATGAATGCCTTATCAGGCCCTTATAAAGAATTTATCAGTTTGCCTTACGTGGCAAGTATAAGGTTGCCTTATAAGGCAATCATAAGGCAACCTTATCAGGCCCAGATAAGGTTGGCCGTACATGTTAACCTGATGAATGCCTTATCAGGCCCTTATAAAGAATTTATCAGTTTGCCTTACGTGGCAAGTATAAGGTTGCCTTATAAGGCAATCATAAGGCAACTTTATCAGGCCTAGATAAGGTTCGCCGTACACGTTAACCTGATGAATACCTTATTAGGCCCTTATAAAGAATTTATAAGGTTGCCTTACGTGGCATGTATAAGGTTGCCTTATAAGGCAATCATAAGGCAACCTTATCAGGCCCAGATAAGGTTGGCCGTACATGTTAACCTGATGAATACCTTATCAAGCCCTTATAAAGAATTTCTCAGGTTGCCTTACGTGGTCAGTTTAAGGTTGCCTTATAAGTCAATAATCAGGCAACCTTATCAGGCTCAAATATTGTTGGCCGTATATGTTAACCTAATGAATGCCTTACAAAAACCTTATGTAGCACTTAGCAGGATGCCTGACGTGACACAGTGGTTTGAAATCAGAAATTGATGTTCAAATCAACTTTTAGAGAGAAGGGCTGCATGGATTTTTAATTTTTTTTTGTTGAAAAATTTATAAATAAATTCTTAAGAGATCTGTGAGAGTAGATTTTTGTTTTATTTGTTTTTTAATGTTAATGCAAACAGCTGCAAAAATGTCAACTTTTTCGTTTTCTATTTTTATTTTCTACAAAAGAATTTTTTAATGCCTAACAATACCTTGATTTCATAGAAGTAACGAAATAGCGTAAACAAAAATTTTGAAAGCCCTAATTTAATTATTATTTACCCCCTATTACCCCCTAAGAGGGGGTAGAAATTTCAAATTTTACAAAAAGTTGAGTTCGGTGTCTACTCCCATATTTTTTGGGCCACTGAAACCGAAAAAGACCCCCAAAAACAAATTTCTCCCCTTCTTCACCCCCTATTACCCCCTAACAGAGGGTTGATATTTAAAATTACGAAAAAAAATCGAATAGGGTGTTTTTTTCCTAAGGTTTTTGGGGTCCTAAACTCGAGAAAGACCACCAAAAACAAATTCCCCCCTCCTTCACCCCCTATTTTCTCCTAAGAGGGGTAGGAATTTCAAATTTTACGAAAAGTCAAGTTCGGTGTCTATTTCTATGTTTTTTGGACCGCTGAAACCGAAAAAGACCCCCAAAAACAAATTTCTCCCCTTCCTTACCCCCTATTACCCCCTAACAGGGGGTTGATATTTTAAATTTAAAAAAAATTGAATAAGGTGTCTATTTCTATAGTTTTTGGGGCGCTAAATCCCAGAAAGACCACCAAAAACAAATACCCCCTCCTTCACCCATTATTACCCTCTAAAAGGTGGTTGGAATTTCGAATTTATAAAAGTTAAGTTCGGTGTCTATTCCTATGTTTTTTTGGCCCCTGAAATTGAAAAAGACCCCCATAAGTAAATTTCTCCCATCTTTCACAACCTATTACAACCTGGGAGGGGGTTGAAATTTCGAATTTCATAATAAAATAGACACTGTACTCTACTTTTGTAAAATTAAAAATTAAAATTTGATATGCCTTCCCGTCTGGAAATTTGAAAAATACAGGCTGCGGTATTAAATTTCCAAAAAGTAATAATTTGAAATCAACTTTTCGTTGTTTTCTTAATTTATTTAAACGAATCCAAAAGAGGGCGACTATATTCTGAACTTAACGTAATTCATTAAGCATCACAAAATGAGTAAAAATAACAAAATTTTGAGTTGAAAACCACTGATCTAAGAGAACTATCTTAATTAATTTCTCAGTATTAATTTTATTGATAAATTTTATTTTTGTTTTAAATTGGGATTAAATTAAAAAAAATAAATTCTATGACTTTTAATAAGAGATCTTAAATCTAATTTAATCATACGATAATTTGCTTGTATTAGAAAATACAAATTTTTTCTATCTCTTAATATTTCATAATTGTATAAACATTATACAAAAATTAAAATAGTCTTTAAGCATAAAAATATTATTTAATTTCAATAATATATTTTAAATTTTAAAGTTGATGAAGATACCTAAAAAATTCTTTAAAAAAATATATTTTTATGTATCTAAAGAGTTGAAAGAAATTTTTCAAAGGAATTTAATGCAATGTCTCCTTTTGGTGAAAATATGTTTGAGTGTCACATGCAACCATAGAACTTGGATTTATAACACTCTATTGTTGACAGGCGTTGCCCATGGGCGTTGCCACTGCGGGGGTTCATCTGCACGTGGGGACCAAACGAAACTTGAGATCACCAAGTTCTTTAAAAACAGAATTCCATAGCCAAGATGGCGCAATGGTTAGGCGATCGTCTCGTAATATGCGTATTTGCGTTTAGCGTTAGGGTTAGTGCGTTCGAATCTCAGCGTCGCCAGGATTTTTCAAAAATTTCGTATGTATGCGTTTCGTTGCGTTTAAGGTATTAATAAAATGTTAATAAATAATCAAATGTAATTTCAGCAAAAGACAACAATTGAATTGAATATGTATGTAAAAACAAACCCAAATCCCATTCTCTCAAATATAAATTTCCTTCATTTTTATCTGTGGATTTGATTTTAATTATTTATTAAACAGTGGGATTTTTTTTATCAGGATAAACATATTTCTTTATTACAACAGTATATGTAATGTTTTATATACACTAAATATGGTGACAAGTTTCTACAAAAACGAATATATAATATTTACGTTGGATAAATATACGTTAGGTTGCCTTATAAAGTTTTCATCAGGTCGCCTTACAAGATCTCCATTAGGTTGCCTCATAAAGTTTCTATCAGGTTGCCTTCTAAGATTCCCGTCAGGTTCCCTTAAAAAGACTCCATCAGGTTGCCCTGTAAGGCCTCCATCAGGTTGCCTTATAAGGCCTCCATCAGGTTGCCTTATAAGGCCTCCATCAGGTTGCTCTAACAGGGCCTTATGTGACAAGCGCGTGACGCCCCTTACGTGGACCTTATGTGACCCCGAACATCAGGGCCTGACGTTTTGAAATCAGGCAACCTTATAAGGCCCTTTGGTGACCCTTACATAAATTTCCTGTCG
This sequence comes from Ganaspis brasiliensis, assembly GCA_037103525.1. Taxonomy (NCBI): domain Eukaryota; kingdom Metazoa; phylum Arthropoda; class Insecta; order Hymenoptera; family Figitidae; genus Ganaspis; species Ganaspis brasiliensis. The sequence goes on from JAZKLR010000434.1 coordinate 1,105,823, forward strand.
GGTTGAAAGTCATAAGTGCAAATGTTTTAAGAACAATAAAAAATGCACCTCAAAATGTCACAACAGTCTGTCGTGTAAAAATAAAAAAATCACATATTATTTTCTGGAAGTGGATAACATGGTAAATAACATTGCCCAAGCAAGAGTGGACAATGTCGATATTGCCCACTCATTGGGCATTGTTGACAATGCCCGGCCATTGTTAAAGATTTTTTAACACTGGTGGATTTTCTAGTTCATTGTCGACAATGCCCGTTTTCGGACATTGCCCGTAACATATACAAACTTCTGAGACGCATGAGCCACCTGCAATGTGCGGAGTCAGAAGATATTATTATTAATTTTTGGGAAAAATGTCTGAAAATTATCAGAATATACTTTTAAATGTGTGTATAAAGTATAAAAAAAAAATTGCTTAAAAAATAATTAATTTTACAGGTAAAAAACAGTTCATTTTGCCCGTGTTACAAATAGAAAAACGAAAATGACAAATCTTGTTGGACTAGTGATATATACCTCTTTTTTGTAGAACATTCTTTCATTTGGACAGAGACTACACTAACCTATTATGTAATATTGTTGTCCTACAGTTAGTAATAAAAAAAAGGGGGTCTTGTGGTCTTAACAACTTTGGAGCGTAGGAGCGGGATAACGTACCACGCAATTTGTAGGACAATGTGGAGATTAAATTGAACCCACCGCGATCAAAAGGGCTTACGCGTGACTTTCGTTGGCCTCTCGTCCAGCGAGTCTACGGCTGCGCCAGGGGACCTGCGCACTCGTTCATATGCCGTTTCATCGCGGTGGGTTCAATTATAGAAATATTAATTAACCAACAGTAAAAAAAATTAGCTAGTTAGTAATAATTTTTAATGATCTCGTTATTAATACATATTGGAAGGGGGGACTCTTTCATCAAACTATATATTTTGTAGGACAAAATAATATTGTTTTCAATAATATTAATCATTTTCTTACGATTTAATAAAAAAACCCACAGTTAGTAATAAATTCTTGAGAATCGTCAAATTGACATATTTTATTAAATAAATTTCCGGATTAAATCCGGAAAGAGTCCGGTAAAGTACGGATATAATCCATCACTATGTAATTCTTAATTCCAAATAAAACCCGGAGTATGTGCGAAAATAGCCTGACATTTGTTTTACAATCCGAAAAATGTCCGACACAGTACGGATAAAATCCAGCACACGTTTAAAATCCGGAAAGAGTCTGGTTTAGTATGAAAATAATCCGGGAATTCCCGCTTATATAAATAAAACATCTCAGACCTTTGGAATCCGATATTTGAGAGTTTAACTGCAATTAATAAATTGATTCAAAACTTTTTTATAGTCAAAGTAAAATCCGTTTTTAGACCGGTCCAGTTCGGCAACTATCCGGCACAAACTTTACAATCCATTTTAAGTCTGGTTTTATCTGGAATTAGTCGGGCAGTCAATCCCGAAATTATTTATAGTCTAAGTGAAATCCAAATCTAGTCCGTTCACTTACGGCAGTTGTCCGGCATAAACTTTAAATCCGCTTTAAGTCTGGTTGTATCTAGAATTAATCCGGCAGCCAATTCCGAAATTATTGAAATCTAAGTGAAATTCGATTCTAGTCTGCTCACACCTAGCAGTTGTCCGGCGTAAATTTTAAATCCGTTTTAAGATTGGCTTTATCTGGAATTGGTCCGGCAATCAATTCTGAAATTATTTATAGTCTTAGTGAAATCCGATTCTACTCCGTTCACATCCGGCAGTTGTCCGGCATAAATTTTAAATCCGTTTTAAGCAGGGACTGGCACGAAAACCAAAACAAAATATATTTTATTTTTGTTTCGTTTCGGTTTTGAAAAACAGAAACAAAATATCAATTTAATTTTGTTTTGTGTTGAACCTGAAACGAAAGTCCTCTCAGAATTAAGTTTCGGTTCATGCCCGAAACGAAAAGGCTTCGAAATTTGTTTTGGTTTCATGCCCGAAACGAAAATCCGCTCCGAATTCTGTTTTCGTCTCTCATAAAAAAGGCTCAAAATTTCAAAATAACAATTTTAAACACAATTCTTTTCTTGCAGGAGACGAAAACGAAATTCAGAGTCTTTTCGTTTCGGGCATGAGACTGAAACGAATTTTGGAGTTGATTTTCGTTTCGGGCATGAGACGAAAACGTAATTCAGAGCCTTTTCGTTTCAGACTCAATACAAAACAATATTGATTGTACATTTTTGTTTCTTCACAACAATTCAAAACAAAAACGGAATTCGGTTTTCGTGTCAGTCCCTGGTTTTAAGTCTGTTTTAGTCTGGAATTTGTCTTGCAGTCATATATGAAATTATTTATAGTTTTGAGTGAAATCTGTTTTGTGTCTGTTTACATCTGGAAGTTATCCGGCGTAAATTTTAAATCCGTTTTAAGTCTGGTTTTATCTTGAATTAGTCATCCAGACATTTCCGAAATTATTTATAATCTGAGTGAAATCCGATTCTAGTCCGTTCACATCCGGCAGTTGTCCGGCATAAATTATAAATTCGTTTTAAGTCTGGATTTATCTGGAATTAGTCGAGCGGTCAATTCTGAAATTATGTTTAGTCATCGTGATGTCCCTTCCACGTTCGTTCACCTCTCGGATTCCGGTGATTTTGGAGATTCATTGATTTGGAAATTTTCTTATAACATGCGGAACATTCAATTATATTTTATATGCGACTTTTCTGTTTTTTAATTCCGACTGAAAGCAGTAAAATATCTGCAAAAGCATTTATTTTCTATTAGTAGCGAGTTGATCTTATTAAAGGAAATTAGGAATCTAAATTGTTTTTAAAATTCCCTAATGTTTATTGGATGGTAACATCTAAAAAGGTTTACAATGGATCTTAGAAAAATAGAAAATTTTATTGCCTATAATTATAGGAAGTCGGAAAATAGTTGCATTAAAAATAATTCAAATTCTGAATGATTTTCTATTACTTTCTCTCCAAAATAACAATTTAACGAGGTAACCGTTAAAAATAAAATAATAGAAGTTATTCAAAATCTAAATTATGTAATAATATTTTAATTTATTAGTCTATTTATTAAATTATAATAAATAAATTTGGAACATTCTAAATTTAAAAGTTTATTAATTAAACAAGAAATATTGTCTTTTAGTAAATTAACACTTTTGTAACAACGAACACAAATTTTTGAGAAGTCGCACAACAGATATTTTATGAGCTTCCTTCCTTCCTTCCTTTATTCCTTCCTTCGATTATTTTCCTTTTTATTCATGACTTGATTTCTTTTTTTTTAACTTTATTTTATTCCAGTTATTTTATTCCAGTTCGATTCTATTTTGTCATTCGCTTTTAAATTCACACATTCTATTACAAACTAAATATAACAATCATAGATTATTGTCAACAATTATTTTTAATGCACTTTTTTTCGACTTTCAATTGAAAGCAATATAATTTTCAATTCATCTAAAATCCATTGCCAACCGTTTTAGTTGTGTTCATCGAAGAAATATTTTTGCATTAAAATCAATTCAGATTCTGAATTTTTGTCACTTAAATTAGTTCGCTGAATTTTCTAAGAATATCTCCATCTTTTTATCTATTTTCCATTTCTTCCTTTTTACCGGAATACGGAAAAAGTCTGTCATATCTCTTACAATCCAGAAAAAGTCAAGTGAATAGCAAGGAGTCCGGTGAAGTTTGGTTATAATCCAGTTTTTAATCCAGAAAGTGTCCTGTTCAGTGCAAAAATATTCCTACATTCTTTTTACAGCCCGTAAAGAATCCAAACAAATACTGTTTTTATTCGTCACATGTTTTTATATCTAGATTATAGTACGATTTAGTAGGAAAATGGGAAACACATTTTTTAAAACAATTTTTTCTTGAGGACGTTTGGCCATGTCGTGATGTGTCGTTTTAATGAAAATGATAATAAATAAAAGTAACATTTGGAAAAAAAATACAGATTTTTGACAATCCAATCAAATTTATTTACTTCAAGTATATAATATTTAATTTCTGAAACAAACCACGGAGTTAGCTCAGTTGGTTAAGGTCCTGGACTCTGCGGTCGCGCTAAGTCAAGCTTGCTTGGTTCGCGCCCCGGGGAACCTGGGATTTTTTCCGGCTCGTGAGGTAATTTCAATGGTAGGTTTGACGTCGAGGTAGAATGATTTGTACTGTCGGTAACTGACTTGTGCAGACCATTAGAACTCGACTGTCGATAAACCGGTTGTACTCAGGACAGGTTTTTCTACAGTTTTCCCTCTCCACTGGCGAGCAAACCCAATATACCGGGTGGTCCAGGCAAATGCGAGTACTCCTGCTTCAAAGCCATTCTGTAGGCGCACAATACTTGGTACTTCTGTTTAAAGTACTATTTCAACGGAAAAATTTCCTCGGTGAACACTTGTAAGTGCGAAAGGCCAATAGACAAGTGTATAATTTAAAAAAAAAAAAAATTCCTTAAACAAATGTTACTTACATTGGCACATTGATTTAAAGATCACATTATATTTAATTTTACTTCAAAGAATTATATTAAATATTTGTTTACAAAAAACGGATTTCAGTTTGACTATTAATAATTTCGGAATTGACTGCCGGACAACTTTCGGATGTGAACGGACGAAAAATGGATTTTACTTAGACTATAAGTAAATTCGGAATTAACTACTGGATGAATTCCAGACTAAACTAGACTAACTAAAAATAATATCTAAACGGACTGCCAGCCTAATTCCAGATAAAACCAGACTTAAAACGGATTTAAAATTTACGCAGGACAACTGCCAGGTGTGAACGGACTAGAATCCGTGAATTATTATAAATAATTTCGGAATTGACTGCCGGACTAATTCTAGATAAAACCAGACTTAAAACAGATTGTGAATTTTGTGCCGGACAGTTGCCGAACTTGACCAGTTTAAAAACAGACTTCACTTTTACTAAAAATAATTTCTAAATGGACTGCCGGACTAATTCCAGATAAAACCAGACTTGAAACGGATTGTGGATTTTGTCTGATGTCTGACCAAACGTAGAGAAAATCAGTGAGCTGCCTATTGTCGCTTACTGCTACCTGACTACTATGCGTCCAAGGTTTCGAGCGTAGAGGTAGTTGATACATCCGGCCCCTTAATTTCAGATCAAATTTTTTGTGTTAGACAAATGTCGGACTAATTCGGATCATTTCCGGACACATTTCGGATTAATTCCAGATAAAACCAGACTGTTTTGTCTGGAATTTGTCCGGAATTCGTACGGAATTAGTCCGGATTTTTTAGTATGGTAGAGATTGAAAGAGATTGGGGTCGATAGAAAGAAGTATGAAGATATAGAGTCGGGATTAAAAGTTATAACTTTTCTGTATCTCTTTCTATAACAGAGATAAAGAAAGATAAAAAATGATAAGATTTCTATATCTTTACTTCCAGTAGGGTTATGAGATAAAATGTTGAGAACGATGAGTAAATCTTGTGTTTACTCTATGAAATTATGTAGGACAGCTGTTAATATACATACGCCAGCACTCGCGGTAGACGCATTTTGCGTATATGGTCGATTATCACGTAACTGGGCTACTTCGCGGCGTTGAAAAAACACACCTAAATTAAAAAAATATTCTGTAGTGTACTCGTGAATTTTAAAGGTAGGGGAGAGCGGGGCAATCCGAACCGGCGGGTAATTCGGCTCATTAGCGATTTCACGCCTTAATTAGAATCTAGGAGGGAAAGGTCGCTATAGAATATAGGTCTCAACATTTTAGTTAGGTAAACGAAATTTAGTGTAATTCTATTAATTCAGCCTCGTGTCAGGTATTATGTTTTTATGCGTCGCGCGTACACTTTTTACTTACAAACTTTTACGTTTTTAGTACATTAATTTACGAGCCTAATTTTTTTGGGTAAGTTTTTTTATGCTCTCAGGTGTGTTCTTTCGATACACCTATGCTATTTTATTTATATGTATCAAATGTGACTTGTATTTGTTTTAAAGTGCCAAAAGTCAGGGTGGGGTAAATGGGCTCACGCGACGGTTAATCATCTTATAAAAAAATACTTTGTCTTGATCCACCCCTGCTTAATTATGATAAGAATATGACTACTTTTAATAATGACCAATAATGAGTGTACTAACTTTTTTATTTTTTATAAAAAAATAAAAAAAAGTAAGGTCTAATGAATTTTCTTTAATTTTAGGGGCCCCAGTCCCCCCCCCCAAAATTTTGACCTTGATCCATCACTGCATAATTATAATAAGAATATAGGTACTTTTCATATTTACAAAATAAAGGTTATTGAACTTTTTTATTTTTCGTAAAAAATAAAAGTCGCCGAATTGTCCCACAGGGTGAGCCGATTTACCTGCCAAATTTGCAGTTTGAGAATTTGGTATATCTGCATTCAAAATTATCTAGAGCTAAAACTATAAAAGATAAATCAAAAAGTCCTTGCAAATTTGAAAGTGCAAATGATAGGCTACTAAATGATATATCCATGTTTGGATTTAAAAAATAATTTCCTATCTTTTTTCCTGTCTGACCAAAAGTGAGCCGAATAGCCCCGGTCTCCCCTACATATAAAAGTAACTAAAAACCAAATATACATAAATATATGGGTCATTCCATGTGAAAAGGCAAATGACTTTGTCCACTCGTGGTTTTAAGCTATTGCAAAGCAATATAGCTTAAAATTTAGCATTTTTTATGTGAAATCGAATGCCGAGTGGCTCATTTTGACATTTTCAAAATGGCGGCCACCACTGACACATAAGTGCCACAATTTAAAAACTTGCGTCTTTAAAACTTTAAAATATCTTATATCTTGTGACAAAAAAAATTTAGAACCTCTAATTTAAATGTTTTTGAGGTCGCTAAATACAAATCCAATGACAGAATTTAAAAATTCAAAATGGCGGATCCAAAATGGCGGATCCAATATGGCGGATACATGTTTCAAAATTTAATACGTTCAATTGAATTCTGCTGAAACATGGTACTTGGTAGTTTTTGGGGTCGCTGATTACGAATCCAATGTCAGAATTTAAAATTTCAAAATGTCGGATTCAATATGGCGGAAATTTTTTTTTTAAATTACAGAATTCAGCTGAAAATTGTTACTCGGGGGTTTTTGGGGTCTCTGAATACGAATCCAATGTCAGAATTTAAAAATTCAAAATGGCAGATTCAATATGGCGGATACATTTTTCAAAATTTAATACATTTAACTGAATTCAGCTGAAACATGGTACTTGAGGGTTTTTGGGGTCGCTGAATACGAATCCAATGTCAGAATTTAAAAATTCAAAATGGCGGATCTAATATGGCGGACATTTTTTTAAAAATTACTGAATTCAGCTGAAAATTGTTACTCGGGGGTTTTTGGGGTCGCTGAATACGAATCCAAGGCTAGAATTTAAAAACCGCACAGATCGAAACTTGAAGCAAGCAACTTTGACAAACTTTTTTCCCGATATCTTTCGCAGTAAACATACATTCAAGGAAGATTACCTGAGCGGACACAACAACACTAATCACAATAGAGAAAACTTATCACAATCGACACTAGACTGGGATGAACTAAACTTAATATAGTTAAAAATAAATTGTCTTAATAAATAATAAAAATCCAACATATTTTGACACCGACGCTCCAACGCGTGTCAAAGACCGTCATTTATGCATTTTCGAGTATACTTATCCGCATTTTCCTATTCATTTCCCTCTTACAAACACGTACAATTCACAACTTTTCTACAAAAATAAAGTCAATTTGTCTTTTACTATTCGTTTAAATTAAATAAATATTTATGATTCATTGCAATCATATGTGCATTAAATGATTCCATAATTTCTTATTGACTGTTTTTATGCTCCCGTGCATAAATTGCCTTATTATGTCCCTATTTTGTGTTTGTGTGATTTGACCAATTTGGCAAATTTCATGGCTCAGGTCCGCTCCTGACCCGATTGCCGGATTAGAACTTAACGCTATCTATCACTTATAGATTTCGATATCAATTTATGAAATATTGTAAAAATATTTATAATCTTTTTAATGGTGTTTGGTGTTATGTTTAAAAAGAACAAATATATTTTGTGAGAGTTCCAAAAGAAAAAAGTACACACCGTGTAAGAAAACATCGAGCATCAATAGTAAGTTGGACTTAACAACAGTTTTTACCAAATGTTAGCGACAGTAAATTAACCTCAAATTTCGTTTGATAAAATCAAGAAGACTGAAATGTTTAATAAAACTGTGGTCATATCCGATATCTCTGACCATGAACGCATGAACAAATTTCTCATGAAAATGGAAATAATGAACTCAGATTTAACTTGGAAAATAATGGTGAGTATTTAACTGTTTTTATGCATCCTTAATTTGTAACATTTGTACACATTAAAGTAATTGTTTTGAATCCTAAAAGAAAAACGAGAACCCTTTCGGCTACGTTCACGCGTAACTCATTTATTGCGTTTTCTATTGGTCAATTAGTTGTTCGATATTTTTGATAATGAACTAATCGATTAATATTTCTTTAAATTGTAAAAATTAAATAAATATTAAATTATTAATATTAAATTAATATTAAATTAATAATATATATTGACATTAATTTTGTGAAATTTGTTGTTAAAATGAGTTGTCGTTCACTTAATAACAATTTATTTATTGGATGTAATGATATTGGCAATTCAGTTCCGCTACGTGTTTTTTGTAAACAGTGAAGTTGGCTGTGTGAAATATAAAATGTGTTTACGTTTGCTATTAGTAAAAGAAATATATATTCTTTTAGTAAGTATTTATATATGTTATTATGGAGTAATAGTGTATTGTGTGGACAAACATTTGTTAATATTGTTTAAATTGTGTCATTTTGTTTTAAAAGTGATTTTGACAGGTTGAGGTTATGTATTCTTAACTCCTCATTCCTGTTAAAATTTTGTATGTTTTCGTTTGTTACTAAAGTTATAATTTATAGTGATTCCGGTGCTGTGTGTGGACATTTGTTAATATCGTGTGAATTTTGTAATTTTGTTGTGAAAGTAATTTTGACAGGTAGAGGTTATGTATTCTTAACTTCCCATTCCTGTTAAAATTTTATAATAATGAATTAACAGAGCATAGTTTAATTTTAAAATTTGTAAAGTGTGTAAATAGTGTATTTTCGTTGTAAAATCGTGGCGTATGTAATTTTGTTGTAAAAGTGATTTTGACAGGTAGAGGTTATGTATTCTTAACTCCCCATTTCTATTATTCTCAAAACGTTGTGATATATAATCCTATGTGAAATTACGTTCAATATAATTCTTTTTCATAACGCAGTCTTAAAAATGGCGTGATTCGGTTCTCTGTAGATAACCAGAAAGTTGCAGATTTAAGAACGATTCACTATGTGACGTCAGAGTGCAAACAAGTACAGTCCAAATTGCATGTCCCCCACTTTTCTACTTTTCTTGCACGCACTGTTTGACCAACAGAACAGAGTCGATATCTTTAGCGTGAGTAGTACAGCTTCAAAATCTAACCTGACCGTATCACTAGCGCGGCGTGTTGACAAGTAAAAAAGTGTGAGACATTCAATTTGAATTGTATTTGTGTACACTCTGACGTGACATAGTGAATCATTCTTAATTCTGCAACTTTCTAGTTATCTATACAGAGGACCGAATCACGCCTTTTATGACTTTGTTATGAAAAGTATCGTTCGTAACTGCGTGAACAAAGCAGTCGGTTTGAAACTCGCGCAATTTTTGCAACTCGTTTCACTCGTTGCAAAAACATTGCTCTCGTTTCAGAAACGACTGCTTGTCACGCATGTTACGAAATATACTATTTTAAGTTTAAACGCAAGATAACCCTAATGTTTTGAATGTAAACTAATTTTGCCAGCGTACTATTAATTCAATGTTTATCACAACTTATATTCTTATAAAATTTAATTGTTTTTAAAATAACGCGTTACAAAAATATATTTTGAAAAATATATATATATATATATATATATATATATTACCAAAATGTTAATTCTTCTTTGAAAAAGAATAATAAAAAAATCTCAAAAGAGGATAATTTTGCTCAAATTCAGTTTGTGTAAAGTCATTTTTGGCTACAAGCTGTTGACTTAAAGTTGCTTCTTGAATAAAGCATTTTTATACATTATGTAGAGGTTCTACGTTATTAAAATATTGGAAAGGTCGATAATTTTAGTACGTTTTTAATTGTACGAAATAGAGGGGATTTAGTTTGGATTTTAAGACGTCTTTCTGTATAATAATAAAATATAATTTTACGAAATACAGGGGGCTTGTTTTGGATTATATGACGTCTTTATTATTCTTATTATATTATTATTATTATTATTATTATTATTTTTTTTTTTTTACAAAACAAGTTTAGGAGAGGAAAAAATGCATTTACGCACTTGTTCGTGTGGGACTCGACCACGTGCTGTGGTAATACCTCACTAAAACAACCTCTCCCATTCTTGCTTTACATATTCTAATCTACTATTGCTCCATCCGTCCTGGAGGGTAAACAAAAGCATGATTCATTTGCTAGAGTTGTTATTCTCGTTTCTTACACTGTTGTTCTCACCCATTGCCGCCGATGTTCTTAAGCGGTGGTCAAGAACGTTGTTGGATGCTTTTTTAGAGCTACCGAATAGGATCTTATAATGAACAGTGCTGCCGAACCAGATTGAGAGAGTTCAGAAGAACAGCCTTCTGCATGCGAACCGCCAACGCATCAGCTTTGTGCTTGCAGCTAGGAATCTTTTGTAATTGGCTCACAAATGAAGCTCGCATCCCTCCCAAACAACCGAGTTTAAGAACAATTAATCTGACCCTGTAGCCTGGATATATTCTACTCAATTCAAACAGAAGGTCTTGATACTTTGTCCGTTTCTCATCCTCCTTTTGAGTGATATTGCTTTCAGCAGGTGCCGAAAACTCTATCACACAAATGACCTTACTTTTATGATCCTGGAGCACTATATCAGGCTTATTAGCACTGATACGATGAGTGGTGGAAAAAGAAAAATTCCAGTAGATCTTACACTGACCATTTTCCACAACGGACTCCTGATCCCCTTGGGCATACGGCAAGATGGGTTCTTTATCTATACCATACTGGTGTCGAAGGTGATAATACAACACCTTAAGCGCAGCATTGTGTCTTTCTACATATCTGTAACATGCATACCTCGGGCACGCACTTAGAATATGACTAAGTGTCTCCGGGTATTGCCTGCACGCTCGACAGTTGGTATTGTCCACAGATATACGCATCACTCGACTGCGATACACCAAAGTATTTATCACTCCATCCTGGCAAGCAAATAAAAATCCTTCAGTCTCCGATTTTAAACCAGCAGATTTGAGGAAACCAAATGACAAAACCCCAGACAATCCCAACTCTTTTATGAGACTGAAGAATTGTCCATGAACAGGCTTGCCAATATGTTCCTGTAACAGAAGCGCATGTTCTGCTTCCTTGACACGTTTTTTAAGCATCAATGGTGTTAAAGATGCTAAACCGTGTTCCATATCCCTGATTCCAAATGGGAGACTTAGTTCACTTGCAGCTCTTTCTGCCGCTCGATATAAAAACGCTCCAAAATTTGCAATTTCATGATGGTGAACAAATTGCATAAGAGGATCTGTACTGTTTATGACTGAGCATGCCGCAGATAAAACAATTCTACGATGAAGACACTCTAAGTTCAGTAGACCTCTTCCTCCCTGATCTCGTGGAAGGTAAATACGAGGTACGGAAGACCTAGGATGATGACTTCGATGTATAGTCATCATCTTGCGAGTTTCTCTATCTAGTTCCTTCAACTCATTTACATTCCACTTAACTGCTCTAAATGTATAGAGTAGTAGTGGAATGGCTAATGTGTTTGTGGCTTGTATCTTATTCTTCCCAGATAGTTCAGATGCCCAAATTTTTCTGAGAAGACCATGGTATTTCATATGGAGATGATCTTTAAGCCCACACAAATCCTGACTTTCCGATTGCGGAATTCCAAGATATGTGTAAGTTTCCCCAACACCAAGGTGATGAATGTTATTGCCACCAATGAGTTGAATATTCTCAGAGTCACTCGACGTTTCAGCTGTTTCTCGTCTCCCTTTAATCAAATGGACAACAGCACATTTATCCAATCCAAAATCCATACCAATAGCTCTGGAGTACTCGGCTACTGCAAACATCAGAATTTTTAATTCGTCCTTGCTGGATCCATATAACTTAAGATCGTCCATGTAAAACAGATGGTTGATCCTGTAGACTCTATTTCTGGGTTTGCCACACATGTATCCAGAGTATTTTTCTGGGAGTACTACAGACAGAGGCAAGAGGGAGATGCAAAAAAGTAGAGGACTAAGGGAGTCTCCTTGGAAAACTCCTCTTCTAAACGAGATGATGTTAGTCATCACCTGCTGTTTGTTGGATGTTATAACAAACCTTGTCCTCCACATAAGCATTAGCTCCTTTAAGCATCTCACGATGTTCGGATGTACCACCAAACATTCAAGGAGCTTGATGATCAGCTCATGACTTGTAGAGTCAAATGCCTTTCAATAATCAATCCAAGCCATTGCCAGGTTCCGTCGATAAAATATCGAGTCCTGGGTAACACACCTATCAATCAATAGGTTCTCCCTACAACCTGCCAGGCCTCTCTTGCACCCTCGCTGTTCGCTTATTGCACTCCATACTGGCTCTATGGATATCAAAATCCTCTCTTTAAGAATGCCAGTGAATAGCTTGTAGCAAGTGTTAAGACAAGCTATTGGTCTATAATTTTTTGGATTAGACAAATCTCCAGATTTTGGGAAGAGTACCGTTCGTCCTTCCACCAACCACTGTGGTATTGGATGTTCTCCGTTGAGAAAGGTAGAGAATATACGAGCCAAATGTTGGTGAGTTGAAGTGAACTTCTTCCACCAAAGATTATTAATCTTATCCGGCCCGGGCGCTGAAAAGTTCTTCGTTTTAGCAACCACAATTCTCACCTCCTCCTTAGTAATTGGTGGGCTTACCTCTGTAGGATGGTCAAGCTCCTGTCTAAGGCAGAAGCTATGAAAGAGTGTCAATGATGACTCTTCATCGTTCACTGAGTGGACTTTTCCATAGATGTTACTCCAGAAGTTTTCAATCTCTTCACGACATGGGGGTCTTTCGACAGTTGGCGATGGTGAACTGAACAGACGGGAAGGATTAGTAGCATAGGTATTATTTTGCTTTATCTATTTAACCCGCCGTTCTAAACGCTCTCATATAACAACCAGAGAACGCATCTTCTCAATCCAATGTTGCTTGATAGTCTGCCACTTCGATTTCCTCAGAGTGTGATGAAATCTTTTTAGAGTTTGGGCTATTTCCAGAACTCTGGGTGTAAATTTTCTTTTAGATTCTAGATATACAATCACACTCTGCAATTGAGAAGCATGCCGTCGAGCCGTCCCAATTTTATTCTGCACTTGCCTGATTTTTTTTTTTTACAAAACAAGTTTAGGAGAGGAAAAAATGCATTTACGCACTTGTTCGTGTGGGAGTCGACCACGTGCTGTGGTAATACCTCACTAAAACAACCTCTCCCATTCTTGCTTTACATATTCTAATCCACTATTGCTCCATCCGTCCTGGAGGGTAAGCAAAAGCGTGATTCATTTACTAGAGTTGTTATTTTCGTTTCTTACACTGTTGTTCTCACAACAATCCCTCGGTATTTCGTAAGAATTATGTTATATTATTATATGTAAGGCCTTTTATTATCTAATAGAAACCCCCAGTATTTTGTAAGAATTATGTTATATTATTACACGGGAAAAATTTATTTATTAAAATTAATTCAAAAGTCGATGAAAACCAGGACATAGAGACATTTTCATAAAGCTTGAAATATGATTGCATACTGATTCATGAGCAGAATAAAAAGAATCATCAAGCAGTCGAATAAACTTAAATTCTGGTGTAGTAAAACAGAGTGAGAAATGATTGATTAATAAGTAACCAAAGGTTGTTTACGAAATGTTCAAAATAGTTCCAAACTTTGATCCCTACCACTTAAAATTTATTCAACAGTCGTTGAATCGAGGTAACGTAACGCCTATTATGATATAGTTAAGTGTCACTCATTTCATTCCAAAGACTCTCACGTATTATTGAATGCCTGATGGGTATAATGCGCTGTCTCAAGCATCGTCGTGCAATAAGAACCAGCGTTCCAAACCCGGTTGCGAGATTTTTCGTTAATAAATTAAAATTTGCGTTTATATTAGGATAAAATAGGAATTCTGTAAATCTGTTTCTATATAATGTGTGAAAGTGACGAGGTGGAGAGAACATGGTAGGTGTACGATCTAGAAAAGACGATCGTTTGTTTGAATTTATCGAGGAATTTATTTTTAAAATGTCAATCTCAAATTTTCATCGACATGTTGTACGTTTTCATCGACTGTCGTTAAGTTTTAATTGATTTCCGTCTAAACCTTCAAAATTCTATGATATTTGTTTCTTAATTGTTTCCCAAAGATTTTCATAAAATGTTGATTAAATTTTATACAAATGTCTCTATGTCCTAAGTTTCATCGACTATTTGAATAAAATTTAATAAATTAATTTTTTCTGTGTATACAGAGAGACGTCTTAAAATCCAAACCAAACCCCCTGTATTTCGTACAATTATGTTATATTATTATACAGAAAAACGTCATAAAATCTAAACCTCTGATAGCAAACTGAATTGTTAATATAGCGCCTGCAACTTTTTTTGTTACTATAACAAAAAAATTTGCTAAGACAGCAAATCATTAGCTAAGGTAGCAATGTCTAATTTGTTAAATTAGCAGTTTAACTAATTTGTTTTGTTGTTTTAGCAATCCGTTAGCTCTCTTAGAAATTTTTTTTGTTATAATAACAAAAAAAAACTGCAGGCGCTATTTTAACAATTCAGTTTGCTATTATTACAATTCTTTTTTCTCAGTGCATTGTCGAATATGTTTTCAATCGAATATAAATTAATCCGAATTGTGACTTAACAGAATTTTTGGGTCACAAAATTTATATTTAAAAGAATTTTCATTTGACATAAATCCTTTTAACCAAATTTTCATTTAAAGAAATTGCAATTTGAACGAACTTATTTTAGGAGAATTGTTATTTTACAAAATTTTAAGTTGATCGAATTTTTAAATACCAGTATATTCATTTGACAGAATCTTCATTTGTCCGAAATTGTATTAGTACGAATTGACATTTGATAATAAATTAAAAATTCAGAATGTTGATTTGCCCGAAATTGCAAATGGCCGAAAATGTATCCGATAGAAATATTTTGGTGCGAATTTTAAAATTGACCAATTGCGATTTTGTTCATATATTCTGATTAGTCAGTTTCAAAATTTGCGCCAAAATATTTCTGTCGGATACTTTTTTGGTCATCTGCAATTTCTGGCAAATCAACATTCTGCATTTTTAGTTTTTTATCAAATGTCAATTCGTAGTAATACAATTTCGGACAAATGAAGATTCTGTCAAATGAGTATTCTGGTATTTAAAAATCCGATCAATTTAAAATTTTCTAAATTAAAAATTTTTCGAAACTAAAATTCGTTTAACTTGGAAATCATTTAAATGAAAAGTTGTTTTAAAGGATTTCTGTAAAATGAAATTTTTGTTAAATATGAATTCGGTGACCTTAACATTATGGTAGGTCAAAATTCGGATTAATTTATGAATTTATGTTCGATTGAAAACATTCGAAACTGTAAAATCTCGACCAAAAGAAGATTCTTCCGGATAATTTTACAAATATTAGAAACAAAAATTGTAGGTCTTATAAAAATACACATTTTATCATTTATGCATTTTTTACAAAAAGTCAATAGTTTCTTTTTAAATACAAAAAAGTTTCAACCATCAATAATTCGCACTCTTTTGATATTATCTCATAAAATATTTAAAATTTTAAAAAAAAATTTAGACAAAAGTTGTAGATCTTATAAAAATGTACATTTTATGTTCTACATATTTTTTACTAAAAGATAGTATTTATTATAAAAAATACAAAAACGTGTTAATGACCATGAACATGGTGTATAGCTATAAATATTATTACTGAACACTATTTGATATTTTATTTTTGCGTTTGTTTGTTCATTTAATGAAACCAATCCAGGGTTTTATCTCTTTCAACTTAAAGGGGGGGGGGGGTTTCAATATAAAATAACACATGTCATTAAACAAACGTAGCGAAAATATCAAGTAAAAAATAGTGAAGGGGTCCGTAAAATGTTTAATTTTTACGGAATTTTTTATTTTGCAGGATACTGAAGGGTTGGTGTGCCATAAAAAGTAACATTTTTCTCATTGTATAGGGGAGGTGTGAGATGACAAAAAATAGAATCTTTCCGTAAATCAAATTACATAGTTAATATTTCTTTTAGTATAACACACTACAATTCAGTACTAATATAACTAAAGACCATGTTCATGGTCATTAAAAAGTTTTTGTATTTTTTGTGAAAACCACTAACTTTTAGTAAAAAATGTATACAACATAAAATGTGTTTTTTTATTAGAGTGTAATGACAAACATTTTAAAGATGAAACAGTAAACAAAAAAAAAGAATTCTTTTATGAACTGGAGTTTTATGCACATGGAGGAAATGCATTTAAACCATTACCTACTTTACCTTCCATACTACAAACTCTATTTGATGATAGTCATAAAATGTCCAAGCATTTTCAAGAAAATATCAGACGTTATAATAATTCATTTTCTTTTGCTTCCTTTAATGCTAATTTATATACTTCCAATAGTTCCAGACCTGCACCATACTGCTTCAAAGTACATGGTCAGTTATATTATCAAATTAATAATTCCCCCTATCCTGCACACGATGAAAATCCCTCTTACGGACAATTATTTATTATTGATCAAAATGAGGCAAAAGATATCCGTTCCAATTTAACTTCTCACTTATATAAGGATAACTTCATAATATTGATAATACTCTTAGAGATTGTAATATCTTTGCTCAATCATATCGAATGATGCACGAGGAAATACAAGAAATGGTGCATGACAATAATAAATATATTAAACCTGAAATGCACTCATTATTTACATTAAAACCAGGAATGGATTCAGATCTTAATCACATTAAAGCAAAATTACATGAGAACTGTATCTGAAGTTGTCGATAAATATATTTCTGCAGAAATTCAATTTCCAAGTGATAATCCTCATCTTCATACTATTGTCATAAAACATATGATTCATGGGCCATGTAGCTCTTGGTGTCAAGACGATAAAGGACAATGTTCCAAACATTTCCCCTAACCCTTTCAGAATGAAACAACACTTGATGAAAATTGTTATCCAACATATCGTAAAAGAAATACCGGGTTTTTTTTTTTTTTTTTTTGCTTAGGATGTGAATACCTGCTGCCAGGTACCCTGTAGCCCGTACTACAGGGTTATGCAGGGGTGGCGATGTTCTGCCGATCCGCTAAAAACACACCCTTTTTTAGGGACCTTAAGACTACTTAAGACACTCAGTATGTAGTACCTTATAATATTGAATTATTACAAAGATTCAATTGGCACATTAATGTTGAAATTGTTTCAAGCATTAAGTCTGTTAAATATTTGTATAAGTACATTTATAAAGAACATGATTCTGCTGCTGTCGTTATTACTCCATCCGACAGTACTAATCCCATTTTGGAACATGATGAAATAAAATACTTTATAGATACACACACCATGGGGGCTGTTGAAGCGTGTGATAGAGTATTTTGAAGACCACTACAATGTAAAAGTCATTCGATCACTCGCTTACCAGTTCATCTACGTAATCAACAAACTGTCGTTATTCCTCTGGGAGACAATATAGATTCCATTACAACTGCCTTAGACAAAAAAACAATGCTAATTGATTATTTTCATTTAAATGAGCGTGATCCAGAAGCTCGACATTTTACGTATCCTGAAGTACCATGCCATTACGTATTTAAAAAAGAAAAAGGAGAAACTATATGCAAACGGTTAAGACCACTGATCTCTATAATAACTGGATAGGCGATTGTGTCGACAACTGCATTCCGATTAGAATACCGGAAACGCCATGTTTATAGACGACTGTTTGCCAAAGCGGCGCGAGATTTTGAATATTTTGATATTGAGATTGGTACAATATTAATCAATGCTGAATAATTTAACTGTTTATTTTTAAGAACTATTGGTTTTTATGTAATATATTAATTTAATTATATTAAAGAAATGTATATTATATTTAATTCATAGGAATTTATCAATC
This sequence comes from Ganaspis brasiliensis, assembly GCA_037103525.1. Classification (NCBI taxonomy): domain Eukaryota; kingdom Metazoa; phylum Arthropoda; class Insecta; order Hymenoptera; family Figitidae; genus Ganaspis; species Ganaspis brasiliensis. The sequence continues at coordinate 1,124,167 of JAZKLR010000434.1, forward strand.
ACTCCGAGTCAATAAATTTATTGACCCGGAGTGATTAATAAATTCCTATGAATTAATAACTTCACCGAGTGATAAATTCTTTTAAAATAATATATTATATTTATTAAATAATAAAGTCATTCATAGTTTCAATAAAATTGCTATTCTATATTTTCAGTGACAAATTAGAAATTAATATAAAGCAAACAGTTAATGTTTAAAAATTGTTCGTTTATTAAAAAGTTTGTTTAGTCGTATGTTTTTGAAAAAGTAAAAGAAATAAATAGATATGTAAGGTAAATTTTTAAAATAATTTTTTTAGTAAATATAAATGAGTAATAAAATGCAATTGTTATAAATATGTAAGGAATTGATTAACTTTTAATTATAATACGAATAATATGCATAAATAGATTTAATGTCTTTTGAGAAAGTTAAAGAAATAATATCATTTATGTAGTGTAATAATTTTTTATTTGTGCACAATTAATGTGAGTAATTACAATTTTAAAATCGATTTCTCTATTTACAATTTTTTTTACAAGAAGGAGTAACATCAGTGAATGATAATTAATATGTACATATAATTCCTCAGGCGTTAAACTGGATACTGAAAATTGATTCACGTGCATTTTTTTGAATAATAATAATAATATAATAATTATTATTAATTATGGCGTATTTAGAATCCACACAATTTTTGTATATTATCCTCAAACTTGTTGCCAATCATTTTTCAAATTTATTCTCGCACTAAGATTGACCTGAAATATCTGTAAAAGTTAAAAAAATATGTTTATAAACGATTAATATTAAATGTATGTAAATAAACAAGGAAGTAATTAATAATGAAGACAAAAATGAGTTGAATACTTATCTCAAAAGTAGGTTTGAAACAAAAACCCATGCAAATGCAGTGTGAAATCAAATGGGACTCGTAGAAACGAAATTGAAGAAAAATTCAAAAACTGATATATTATAAAGCAAGAAGAAATTAGTATGTATACAATGATTTTTTTACAGAATGAATAATGAGTTTAGAATCAAAAACATATGTATACAAATAATCTTTTGAAATGAAAGTAACTCATAGTACACAAATATTTAAAAAATACAGTAAGGCAAATCTTGCTTATGGCAAAAATAGTATTACATAAAATGTATTGTAAAATAAATGCAATACATTTTATAAACTACCTTTTACAGTTAAACATTTTTACATTGTACAATGAAATCAATGAAAAATATTAAGAATTTGTTTGCAAAATAGAAATTATAAAACTAAAAGAAATTCGCATCATAAATAAAAATGTATCATATACGCAACAAATAATATTAAATAACATTAAAATTAAGGAAAAAAAAACGAAACACTTGAGAACAGATAACTTTCCTACACTTAGAATAATAAAACTCTTAACAAAAACCTATAACACCTTTACATGCAAGTAAACTAGGACTTTTTATACTAAAATAAAAAAAGTGATGTTCAACAAAAGCTTTGTCTATATACATTAGGAGAGAATGTGTATGATTATAAAGAATTGTTAGTAAAATTATTGATTTTGCCAAACAATTTGACGATTGAAGTAGTGACGAATTTTTTCCCCGACTTCCTGCTCTGAAAATGATTTAGTGGCTGAAAACATGCGCAGTTTAATATAGGTTCGAGAAATCTTTTTCGATAATGTATAAATATGATTGCCCTCTTCGGGGGTATCGTCAAATAAGTGATCCGTCAGAGAAGGAAATAAATTAGATTGCGATTGGAAAACATCATTAAGAACTTTGGAGCAAAGAACGGCAGGAAAATTTTGTTCTTTCGGAATCATGTAATTAATTTGTTGCAAAGAATGTTTAAAAAACTGTTCAGTTTTTTGACAAATTAAAGTAACTGATTCACTTGGATAAAGTAGTCCGCCATGACTCTTTGCCTCAATCAAGAAATGTTCTCTAAACTTAGCTTTTGTCTGAGAAGATTGAACAAGAGCTTCACGACACGAAAGGCATTGAACTCTCAAGAAAGTAGTTTGATCATTTAGAATTTTTCGAACCACCCACCCAGCAATATAAGACACACAACCTTTTGAAAATGAAGAGAGCGGATCTGGTAGAGCAGCAGAGATTATAGAAAAATCTTTGAAAAAATCATTTCCTTCTACGCGATATTCTACTTCACCAATTCCATATTTCTTCTCCACTCTCAGATTGCTCATCTCATCGTATAAAGACGCATTATAATAGTCGATTCTTCTTAAGGCAGATCGCACGCTAGGAACAGTTAAAATTGTTGTTGAATCCATTGCTTCAACATTCCCGTTTGTGGCAACTATTTCGTGGTGAACAAGGAGTCGTTTATATGCTACAACAAATTGTGTACAAGTTGGACTCGTACACCAGCCACCACATTGCCTTATTGCGCAAAAGAATAATTCTAAGTGGTACAAATCAAAAATATTTATCACTGACATCACCGCTAGTACTCAAAGTTTGAGCGGCTAATACTACTTTCATTTTAGATTTATGGAAATCTATGTGTGCTCTTCGAAGTCTATTCCCTGCTCTGAGCCCTTCCTTTTCCTGCAAATCAACCAAATTTTCAATAAATCTCCATTCAATTAAATTTCCCTCATTATCTTTTAGAACTTTTAATTGTCCTAAGCAATTGCGAAACAATTTCAACATATGAAATGCGTCAAAAATAACAAAAACTTCTTCTTTTGTGGACGGATGTGGAAAAAATGGTTTCGGATTTGGCATGCGAAAATCAGCCCCTAGCAATGTCATTGCAGCAAAATGTGTTGACGGACCATCTAAAGTTATGGAAATTACTTTAACCTTAACATCATTCAACAAGACTAAAGCATTTGATACTAATCCAGCAATACCAGTCGAATCCATGCCATTAACAACAACATAACCTATAGGAAGCTTCCAGCTGCTATCAATAGAAACAACCATAAGAACTACAGCATCCTTAGCTAATTCCATAGTGTCGCTATCATCTATGTCGGTTCCTATATCTACATAACCGCGAACTTTATTATTTGGAAGATACTGCAGGCCCTTCTTAATCGAAATTCCGTCAATCATTAGACTAACTATAACTTCTTGGTCTTGTTTTTCAGATTCAGATACTTTAAAACGTAAAGCATCGAAGCTTTCTGATGTAAAACCAGGTTCTCCATTTATAGCAGAGTACCAATCCTTTAAAGTTCTGGAATGCGGAAGTGCTTTACAAAATTTTCTTCTCACAAAAGCGTATGCTTTTGGAGAATAAAAATGTAAAGTGCACGCAAAAGACCTTAATGCCGGTGGATACTTTTCCCTACAAATTCCTTTTCCATTTTGACGTCTTTGATTTTTAAAAACCCTTTTTTTAGTTGGCGACTCCTCTTTAACGCTATTGTGGTTTTTTAAAAACCTTGACATTAGTTGAGAAACATCACTTTGTACAATCGAATCTAAACATGCAAGCCCACTTTCCGACACCGCTCGAGTATTTTTTAATTCTCTTACAATATCACTTAGAGTAGACACTTTCTTCCGTAGACGTTTTATAACCTGCCTCTGTTTTTTCGATGTTGCCATATTCCTCTGCAGCCTCTGTCTTATTCCATCATACCTTTTTTTTGTACCTCTTGGAGTAGAGTGATAATGATGGTCATGATTCAGGTTTTTTTGCGGAGTTGATGGCATTTCAGGAGTTTGTCCACCATCTGGGATTGATGCCGATTGCAGATCTAAAAAAAAAGTATTTTTTGAGAATTAACATAACCTACTTCTAAATTAAATTTTAAGCAATATCAACATTTAGGGGCCATACTTTAATTACGTAACGGTTTTTTCAGACAATTTTAACCCCCCCCCCCTCCCCCATGGAACAGATGAAAACATTGCAAATTAACATAGGAGCAACAACTTTTAAACCCCCCCCCCCACATAGAGCGTTAAGTAATTAAAGTATGGACCCTTACATTGCATAACATGTATCACAGTACCTCTTTTGTCATAAAATGGTGAAAAAATGAATAATTATCCCAAAATAGGTGATAAAAAGGGGAACCAAAAATGTTACACAAAATAATTTGATATCTAGAGAAATATAAATTTTTCAATACTGATGTTTTTATTTACAGAAGTTTCATCTCATTCAAAACTAATTTAAAATTTTAAAAATTAGACTGAAATTTTCACACATTAAAGTTTATATTTAATTTAATTTTATTAAATTATATCAGTAGAGATCGATTTTTAAAGGCAAAATTCGTATTAGACCGAATTTACATCCGACAATTTGCAGTGATTTAATTTATAAGAAAATGATTGAAATTTAAATGAATTAAATTTATTATCGATTGGAATTTTCACCAGCAAATATTACAATTTACTGATTTACTTTTGGATTCATCTGTCATCTTGTAAACTTTTACTATTTGTGTCATTGTATTCCCTCACCTGGTTTGAAACGTTTTGGATTTTTCGTTTCCTCTAATGAACAGGTACGTTTACCAGTCGATGTTTCTGAATCTTCATTATCATTTTCAAACCGTGTGTCTATTGAAGTACTCGTTTCCATTTGCACAGTTTGATTACCGTCTGTTAAATATAATATTAATAATAATAATAGTAATAATAACAGGGATCACAATTCGCCTTTTCTTCAGGGATCTCCTTTTCTTCTCGTTTTCCCCTTTCCAAAAAAAAAAATAAATCACCTAAAACGCCTAAAATCAAGATTTTTCTTCTCTTTTCCCTTTTGCTCTTATTTTCCTGGTTTTTTAAAAAAGAAATTACCTACAACACCATATAAAATCAAAATTTTTTGTGTTATTATTAATTAGGCGTAGGAGCTTCACGACTTCATCTTGTAAGCTTAAATCTGAGACTTTTTTAAAGATATATTATAAATATAAACCTATATTAATACATCAGAACTTACTAGAAATATAACCAATTTATTGTAAGCGTAGAAAAGGTGGATTTATTATAAAAATTCATAATTTTAAAATGAGACTCTAATTTGAAGAATTTGTACTTCTAAAAAATCTCACTATTTCTCTGAGCTTATAACTTTTTTGTGGATCCTACTAAAAATGTGAAATTTTAAACATTATTTACTAATAATAATTTAATCTACATGTCTGTAAAATTTGACGAATGTGTTTTGCTTCGTTTAAGCAATATTAAGATTTAAAATTTTTTACTAAAAAAGGTTAATTTTGAAATTTAAAGGAAACACAGCAACTTCACATAGTTCGTCTTATATTAAATTTCTTTAATTAAGCTCAGAAAAATAGTGAAATTTTTTAAAAGCATAAATTTTTCGAATTAGAGTATGATTTAAAAAAAATGAATTTTTATATTGAATCTATCTTTTCTATGTTTAGAATAAAGTAGTTTATATTTCAAGCAAGTTTTGATATATTATATTATATGTATAAGTTTAGAATTATAACATGTTTAAAAAAAGTGTCAGATTTAAGGTTACGAAATAAAGTCGTTAACTTCCTACTTTTTATTAACAATAATACGAAAAGAAATAAAATATATACCATATTAATATGCTTACTAAATGCAGGATATAATCTACATTTTTCTTTTTTTTAAATTTGGCGAACTTTTCAAATAGAACAAAATATAAGACTTAACGTAAATTAAAGCATATTATCTACTGGTTCTTCTCAAAATAATTTTTTGTCTCATTTCTTTTAATTAAAAATGTCATAATTTTTAAAATTAATTTAAAAGGTTTCTTTCTTTCGAAGGTAAAGAGAGATGATTTGAAATTTGTTTGTGTTATAATACCATTATACTTCAATACTTTTGAAATATTAACAAAAAACCATAATTATTAACAAAAAAACTGCCTTCTTTAGGCATTATTTAAAATTGAGACTTCGGATCAAAGAACCAGCTCTCCGCTCGGACCGAAGTCCCCTGGATACTAGAGGACTCCCCTCTAACGACAACAGCTGGTTCTTTGATCCGAAGCCTCAATTAATGTACATTAAAAAGAAAAATATGTTTCTATTTATAGTAAATACTTCAGAAGACCTCAAGGACTAAAATTTCGTAAATGAAAATTTGAAATATTAATATAATTATTCTTGTATTAATTTTAAAAATCCCATTTTTATTAACCAAAATCCCCTCTGTTTAATAGAAAAATACCCTTTTTTACCTAAAATTTAACAAAGAAACCACTGTGATCCCTGTAATAATAATAATAATAATAATAATAATAATAATAATAATAAAATTTGTAAAAAAAATAGACATAGTTATCTAGTCGGAAAACATTATAATCCCGAGTCCGCATTATCCAAACATTGTAATTTGTAACGTTTTGTTTGATACTTGAATTACATACAGTACTATTTATTATACAAGAACCAATTTCTGTGTTTTAATATTATGTTCCTTCAAATTAGCTGAACTGTGTAATAATAAAATTGCATTCACAATTCATTATTCCTCTCTCAAGGAGCTTTCTGATTGTCTGGTAACGTTTCCTGGAAAGTTTCCCGCTAATCAGAAGGCTCCTTTAGAAAGGCTACTTTCCTAGGGTCTGATAAATGCAAATTCGGTGACTTGCGTAGTCGGTGAGTTAAAGGGTCTGACAAATGATAGTTCGAAGAGTTGAATTTTTTTGACAAATGTATGTTCGGTGACTTTAAAGTTTGACCAAATGTAAATTCGGACAAATGAACAATTTGCAATTTAAGTTTTCTCTCAAATGTCAATTTGTACTAATACAATTTCGGACAAATGAAGATTCTGTCAAATGAATATTCTGGTATTTAAATATTCGATTAACCTAAAGTTCTGTAACATAAAAATTATTCTAAATTAAAATTCGTTTAAATTTGAATTATTTTAAATGAAAAGTTAGTTAAAAGTATTTCTATAAATTGGAAATTTTGGTTAATAAAAATTCTGTAATCTTAAACTTCTGTTAGGTCAAAATTCGGATTAATTTATGTTTGATTAAAAACATATTGGAAAATGTGAAATTTCGACTAAAAAAAGATTCTTCCTAATGAAGTTCTATGAAATAAATATTCTAAATAATTAATTTTAGAACTTAATCATACGTCCCGATTTTACAACGATATTAAACTATTTACACACTTCAAAAATTTTGGATTACACGATGCACTATTATTTCATTATCATAAAATAATTCTTACTAAAATAACATGCAATTTACTTCATTATTTTCACAGAAATTGCAAGTTAAGAATACATAACCTCTACCTGGCAAAATTACTTTTATAACGAAATTACATAATTTACATAATTTTAACAAATGTCGTTCCACACGATACACTGTTACTTCATAACATAATTCATTCTGCTTTCGGCTATAAACAAATACTTATGAAAAGAATATATATTTATTTCAATATATATCTTTATTAACAAATGCAAACACACTTTAGATTTCAGCAAACTTCACTGTTTACAAAAGATACGTGGCGAAACAGAACTGCCAATATAATTACATGCAATACAACAATGGTTATTTAAGTTAACGACAATTCATTTTACCAACAATTTAAAAAAAATTAATGTTAATATATATTATTATTAATAAACTTTTGATTTTTACAATTTAAAGAAAGATTAATAAAAAATTATATGTCGAAACATCATATTATGGTTAATACAAAATAAACCCTACAGAAAATATAAATGATAAATAACATAATACATATATATATATATGTATTAGGGTGGTCCAAAAAAGGTCGATTTTTGAAAATTAAAAATACTGTCGCAGTTTTATATTCTGCAAAAAATTACAAGGCATAACTCTTTTTTTATAACTTTTTAAATTAATAATTGACTTGTCCCTGGGGTTTGAAAGGTTCTCAGTGCTTCTTCTACTTATCCGTCGTATTTCACTTATGGGTAATAATCTAAATCGTATCCTGGAAAGGGTTTGCGGGTGAAAAAAATACAATAGACCTGCTTCTGAGTAGGTAGAAATGGTCGACTTCAATCCTAGACCCTTTACTTCTCCTTTTCGTCATTAGCAATGCACAGGCCTATATTAGTTTCGCTCATAATGATGACTGTAAACCGACGACGGGCAAAAAACCGTAAACTTTAATTCAAGAATGTGTCCCTTTAATATTTATAAATCAATTTTATTTTTTCATGTACTATTGTCAATAGAATAAACTTTTATTTCATGTAAATTTTAAATAAATTAATTTATATTTACTGGTAAAAAATTGCCTCTAAAAACTGCCTATTTAATGATTTTTCAGGTTTTTTCTAACTGAATAACAACTATAAATATATCATTTTTGAAATTTTTTTTGTTTCAATAAAATATTTTAATTGTCGCCTAACAGTTTACGGAAATACATTGCAATAGGAAATCAACAAAGCAGGAAAAAATAAGATTGAAAATAAATTGCTTGTTTTACGTGTTAATTCCCATAAGAGACAAAAAGTCGCAGGGACAAGCCAATTATTAATTTAAAAAATTATAAAAAAAGAGTTATGCCTTGTATTTTGTTGCAGAATATAAAGCTGCGACAGTTTTTATAATTTTTAAAAATCGACCTTTTTTGGACCACCCTAATATGTATATATCATCTAGTAAGAAATATATCAATATAATCATTTTTATATAAAATCTAATTATTAAAGAAATTGTTATTATTATTATTATTAAACTAAACAATAATAATTTATGTTTTTTTCTTTAATAAAAATAAATTTTTTAATCTTTTATAAAAATAATTTTATAAATAGTATAATAATCATCTGATTTAATGAAGAACAATAATGAAATAATTGTAATTAATGACCTTATTATAATTAATAAATTTATTAAATATTTCCAACATAAAACTTATACATTATTATTATATTCCTTAATATAAGAAAAATTAAAATCTTTTGAATCCTAATTAAAATAAAGCTATAACTTACCCTACGCTAAATTTATATTTAATTCATTTTTTATTAATTATTTTCTGTAAAATTAATTTTTTTAAACACGATGCACTATTAATTCATTATTATAAAATTATACTTACTAAAATAACATGCAATTAGAAATGGTGAGTTGTTAAGAATACATAACCTTTACCTGTCAACATCACTTCCACAACGAAATTACACATTTTACACAATTTTAACAAAAGTCGTTTTACACACTAAGCTATTACTTCATAATAATATAAATAAATACTTATTAAAAGAATAAATATGTCTTTCACTATATATCTTTAAAGACAAATGTAAACACACTTTAAATTTCAATTAACTTCACTGTTTACAAAAAACACGTGGCGAAACTGAACTTTGACTGAACTCCCAATGAAATTACATGCAATGTAACTATAATTCTTTAAGTAAACGACAATTCATTTTAATAACAATTTTCACTAAATAAATATAAATATATATTATTAATAACAACGATTTTACAACGAAATTACACTATTTACACACTTCACGAATTTTTAAATGAAACAATGCACTATTAATTCATTACTATAAAATTATACTTACAAAAATAACATGCAATTTAATAGGAATAGGAAGTTAAGAATACATAACCTCTACCTGTCACAATCATTTTTACAACAAAATTACATACGCCACGATTTTACAACGAAATTACACTATTTAGAAACTTCACAAATTTTAAAATTAAACTATGCTCTGTTAATTTAGTATTATAAAATTTTAACAGGAATGGGGAGTTAAGAATACATAACCTCTACCTGTCAAAATTACTTTCACAACGAAATTACACAATATTAACAAATGTCCCCACAGAGCACCGGAATCTTCACTATATATTATAACTTTAGTAACAAACGTAAACATACAAAGTTTTAACAGAAATGAGAAGTTAAGAATACATAACCTCAACCTGTCAAAATCACTTTTACAACGAAATTAAACAATTTACACAATATTAAAAAATGTTTGTCCACACAATACACTATTACTCCATAATAACATAAATCAATACTTACTAAAAGAATATATATCACTTTTACAAATAGCAAACGTAAACACACTTTATATTTCACACAGCCAACTTCACTGTTTACAAAAAACACGTGGCGGAACTGAATTGCTAATATAATTACATCCAATAAATAAATTGTTATTTAAGTGAACGTCAATTCATTTTAACAACAATTTTCACAAAATTAATTTAAATATATATTATTAATTACAAACCTAATTTTTACAATTTAAAGAAATATTAATCGATTATCGAAAATATCGAACAACTAATTGACCAATAGGAAACGCAAGAAATGAGTTACGCGTGAACGTAGCCGAAAGGGTTCTCGTTTTTCTTTTAGGATATTTTGAAAATTCCTATCAATAAAATAAGTTTATCCATGTCACCAGCACTCTATAAACTATTTACGTCATTCTACGATTACCTGCTTTAAAACGTTTAGGATTTTGTATTTCCTCCAATGAACATAAACTTTTGGCCATCAAAGTTTCTGGAAGTTCATTATTATTTTCAAAATGCTGTTCCATTGAACTAATCTCAGTACTCTTATCCACTTCCTCGATTCGTGATAGTTAGTAGAATCTGTGAATAGAAATATATTAGAAATGGTTCAGCACAAAGACTGAATTTGACACACTTCCCTAGATTTTTCTCAAGCTTAGATAACTTTTTTTATAGAAGTAACAAAAATTGTAAAAATTACTATCCTGAGAGAAAATAGCAACGAATAAAAAAACAATTATAATATTATTAATTATACCATTCAAAGTATCTGTGGAAAATAACGTAGGAAAAGCGGTTGACTTTAAAATCACACGACCATCTTTTCTTTTATAAAAACAGTAGTTTTCAAAATGCGCATCACAAATAACACTTCTGTCATTTGGACAAAAACCTTCTATACCAATATTCTGTATCCACAATCTCAAAAGATTTTCATTTTTAAAGGGGAATCTATAAATAAGTGTGGGAAAAAAATGTAGATTAAACTTAATGAACATAAAATAGAATCCATACATATGGAAATTATTTAATTATTTTTCAAATAATTAATTAATGAAATAGCCGCTACCTTCAGCTTCATTTCATTAATTTATACTTAAAAAAAAGTTAGAAAGGGTTTACTGATTTATAATTACAGAGTAAATATTACAGATTTTTGTTTGAAATCCATGCAAAATAATAAATTTATGTTCCAAATTTTTATAAAAGTTCGTAAAGTAATTGCTAAACTTCGATCAATTTTTTAATATGAATTTTAAACTGTCCTGGCAGAAAACAGTGAACGACACCCTCTCTTTAATGTATAATTATTAAAACTATTCATTAAACAATACTTTCATTATTATTATTATTATCATAAACCTTATTTTTTTTTTTTTTTTTTAAATTATACACTTGTCTATTGGCTTTTTCACACTTACAAGTGTTCACCGTGGAAACGCCTACAGGACGACTTTGAAGTAGGAGTACTCGCATTTGCCTGGACCACCCAAAATTGGGTTTTCTCGCCAGTGGAGAGGGAAAACTGTAGAAAGACCTCTTCTTGAGTACAACCGGTTTATCGACAGTCGAGTTCTAATGATTTGCACAGGTCAGTTACCGACAGTGCATATCATTATTCCTCGACGTCAAACCTTCCACTGAAGTTATCTCACGAGCTGAAAAAATCCCAGACTTGTCGGGGCGCGAACCCAGCAAGCTGGACTTGGTGCGACCGCAGGGTTCTTCTAATTGTTCTTAAAGAGTACATTTGTAAATGACTTTCTGAAAAATAGAAGATTTGTCAACAAAAACGCACCACTTTTGACTACCTTTTTCCATAATTATTAATTATAAAAAAAATTTATATTTAAGTTACTTACTTGCGGAAATTTCCTGGACTGTCTGCCTTCTTAATGTTGTTGCAACAGACACATTTTAAACAATATGCCTCAAACTTTGTTGGTATAATTCCAGAATAAATTGTTTCTCGACCATTTATGTCCCTGGAGAAACAATTTTCTTCGAAGTGATCGGAACATAATCTGCTATTTGCTTTTATTTCGAAATTTTCATCAAATCCCATGTTTTTCATCCATTTTTTCCGCAATCCGGAACATGAAGGGAATCATAAAAATTGAATTTCTAAGTTAATTAATCTAATATTTCCTTTATTGTATTAATTTTGTATTTCATAGATAAATTAATTCTTTTATATTGTATATTAAATGAGTTGTCATTTGGTAATTAATATAAAATATAGTAGAAAGAAATATCAATCCATTCATACAAATAAAACACTACAAATATATATCATAGTTATGAGGAAGCTTATCAAAATGCTTATGAAGAAATTAATAACTTTCTTTTTAAAGATGGTTCTGACTTCAATGAATTCTCTACAATGATTCAGTTACAACAGTATAATATTCATTCCGTTAATGATATAAATGTCAATACTTGCACAATTTATCATGTACACATTAGCAAAACACAATATTTGACATTGAATTTCAAACAGAAAAATATCGTTGATGCCATCTTTAATTTATTAATTTGCCGAATTATAACAGGTGATAATGCTGGAAATATTGTTTTCATTAATCGTATTACATAATACTGTGAAAACATTTATCCATTTACTTTCAAACGGAGACAATTTCCAGTAAAAATTGCATTTCCAATGTAAAAACATTTTTAATCATGGACAACTATATGTTGCCTTCTCCAGAGTAAGATCCTAGAGTCATTACGTATTTTCATTGGAGATCAACGAAGTAATTTAAATATTAAGAAGTACGTCTACCAAGAATTATTCAATAATCTTACAAGTTCCATTTAAAATAATTTGTCCATGAATAATTTACATAATTATAGAAACAAAGAATTAAAATTTTATATTCTGTGTCCATTTATTTCAAATTAAGAAAATGAACATCAAAATCACTCTCCATTATTGTCAAAGTGAGAAAAGTTTGTAAAACTTCTTTTTATCATTAAATGCAATGACAGTATTCCAATTGTATGCTCCTCTGTAAATGTACAATTTACTTGCAATTTATATTTAACACATCCCACACAGCACCAGAAATTCCCTGAATTTCCCCTGAATATTAGTCCACATTTCCTGAATATTCGAACCTAATATTCAGGGAAGTTTCGTGGAAGCATCAAAATGTCCGGCATAAAGAATATTGGACGCTAAATTTCCCTGAAAATGTATTTCTAATTTTCAGGGAATTTCCGCATATAATATTCCTTCAATATTCACAGTATTCGTAAATCTTCTGTACATGATGCGCAATGGTCGAACTTGGTTTCTGTGACACTTACGGCTGCGCAGTAGTTTTTAATGTTCTAGAATCCTACGGGTGCCAAATATGACATACAATTTTTATCAATTACCAGATCAAAAAAATTTTGGAAATTTTTTTTAACTTTCCTTGAATATTCTAGGAATATTAGATGCGGAAATTCCCTGAAAATTAGAAATATATTTTCAGGGAAATTTAGCGTCCAATATTCTTTATGGCGGACATTTTGATGCTTCCACGAAACTTCCCTGAATATTAGGTTCGAATATTCGGGAAATGTGGACCAATATTCAGGGGAAATTCAGGGAATTTCTGGTGCTGTGTGGGATACTTCATTTTTATTCCCTTTTGTTTTTATCATTTTCTTCTTTTATCCTGACAAGAATAACATAACTACAGTTGGACAACAAATCATCTTTCATTATTGAAAGTTTATGTTAATTTAGTTTTTTATAAGTCAAACGACCCGTAAAGCTATTTCACTTCAAGATTGAAGTACCCTAAAAAAACTCATACACCACATTGGGCCTACATTATTCTGCATTTTCTTCCACATTTACTACATCCATGGTGATTTATTTATTATGTTACAATAACATATTATTTACAAACAAACTGAGATTCGGTATTGTGCTATTGAAAATTGCAGAATTAAGTATTACCAATCATTTCCTATTACTACATCCCTCATTCAATTCAATATTTTCATTCTAAAAATGTTCCTCCGACACATCTAATGAGCACGTCACACTTTTTACAAATATATTTTCTTTACTTTTACTGTTACCAATTTTCAAAACAAATATTTTCATAAACATTACTTTCATATTATCAGATACTACAACAATGCTTAGCACAATAACATACAAACAAGTTTTATAATTCTTATAGATCATTTTCTTTATTAAACGCGTAATAAATTATAACAGAAATAATAGTATATTATGCATCAAGGGAGGGAAGTCCGTGTATTTTTGTCAAGCACAAATGTTCGAAGAACGAGTGTAGCACGAGCGTAGCGAGTGCGAAACGAGTTCGGAGAACATTGTACGAGACAAAAAATCGGCCTTCCGAGGTGCATATGCTATTTTCTATCACAAATGTACGAAAATCTCATGTTTTCGTGCATGTGTGGTAGAAAAGAATGAAAACGCAAGAACTGCATACACTAATTTCTGATACTTATCTCACAAATATTAAAAGCACATGTATCCTTTCACGTTTACCAAATAGAAAAAAGAAATTACATTCAATACCAGCTTCCACATTCTCACCTAATTTCAAATTTTGTTCCAAATTCATGGACTACCCCCAAACTACCCTTCTGGAAAAATGTGACATGAAAATAATGACACGGGTGAGTGTCATTTATTTGCGTGTCATTTTTTCGCGACCACACGAAAAAAATGACACGAGAGAAAATGGCATGGCAAAGGATACATAAAAATGCCATGATGCGCAGTTGAATTCTACATATTCTACAGTACCTACGGCAGCGCAGTAAATTTTTATCCTTCCCAAAATGGTGTAAAATGTATGTTTATATAAAATCATTGTAAAACTTATAATAATAAAAAATTTTTTTTGGTGCATTCTTTGCCATGTCATTTTCTCACGTGTCATTTTTCTCGTGTGGTCGCGAAATAATGATACGCAAATGACACGAAATTAATGAGACGCATCCGTGTCATTATTTTCATGTCACACTTTTCCATAAGGGTAAAAACACGTCATGTCTTACATACACGTTTCATACTAAACACAACTGTTCAAATTACTTTTCCCTACAAAAGTTTAAGATATTACATGATATTATTTCCAAATTACATCCACTCCAATTGTCGCACTACATTTCTTTATATATTTAATTTTTCAACAAAACAAATAATTCCATAATCTCATTTCATTTTTAATTATATTATTCTCATTTCCTTTAAGAATTCAAATAACTATCCATAATACTATATCTGAATACGTAAATATGCACGCTACAGCGCGCGTTCGGTCTCGTAGAAAAAAGAATGTGACAGATAATTATTTATACAGGAAAAAAAATTAATGCAAATACATATTTTTATTGAAAATAAAATTTTTAACTCTTTTTCGTTCAGTATGTAAGTGTCAAGAATTATGTTCTTTACTTGTAGTTTGCATGATTTAGTTAAAGTAAAATAAAAAATCCTTAAAACAAATCACAAGGGAACCTAAGAGAACCTATCAAAATTCGAGGTTATGTTGAGCATTCCTTCAGAATACATCTTTTAAAGACGTACATTTTATTAAATACCTTTACGTTTATTTACGTTCTTAAATAAATAATCTCATGTTTTCTATTTACTATATATAGGAAAGTGTGAATTTTAAAATTAATTTATTTTTTAATAATCCAAGTTTGAAATTTCTGTTAAATTGCGTAAACTACTGAATACCAAATGACCAATAAATATTTTAAGTAATGTCTGTAAAATTTTAATATTAGTAGGGGAGAGTCGCTATATAACTAAATATATTGATAATACATATTATTATATGGGCGGTTCTTACGTAACTGCCCTACTTGGCGGCGTTGAAAAAATACACCTAAATTAAAAATATATTCTGAAGTGTATTAGTAAATTTTAAAGGTACATATAAATGAAAACCAAATATACATAAATATATATATTATAACTTCTATTATATTGCACTATAACTGCTGAAATTTCAGCTCCGTGGCGTGTCCCTTTTGCAAAATGTTAACTTTAATTGAATAATTTTCGGTGAAAATATTATTGTTATAACTCAGCCTTTTTCAAGCATAAAGTGTCTATATTTATCAACAATTTAGGTTTATATTGAACTTCATAATACCTCTTTTATACTTAGAATCTGTAAAAATATTTTGTCCCTCAATTTTTCCAATTTTTGAATGCAATCTGTAGACTTATAATTAAGGTGTCATGTGTTTAGTCATTACGCCTTCTGATAAGTTTAATCTCAATTTTGATCCATTAGCACTAAATCACATGTGAAAAAAGTTTTAAAAAAGAAAAATTTTTACTTAAAAAAAAATTATTTTTGTGAAAATTGCATGAGTACAAAAAAAGCGTTCAGTTGCATGTCATTACTATTATATTACTGTAACAACTATTTGATAGTATTGTTACCATTTTCTTGAAGTTTCCATGTAAAACAAGCGATCTGCAAAAGGAATAGATTTATTTTGCAATATTGTAGAAGTGAGGTTAGAATAAATGTCAAATTTCAGCTCCATGGCCTATATGAAGTGGTCAGTGTGCTTCATGCATAGAAACTTTTTTATCTGTGGTGGTTATTTTAAAATATTATTCTATAAAGTAGTTTAGCAATGCCGGATTACACTGCTCGATCTCCATTTCAAAGTATCCAAAAAATAAAACGAAATATTCATTATTAAAAATTGTATTTGCTGTTCTTTTATAAAATTTTATATGTGTTAACTAATATCTTAAAACTCTCAATATTCTGATCTCGGATAAAAATTATCAAATTAGATTATATAAAGACAATTTGAAAAATTTAGAATTATTTATCATTAGAAAAATATCGCTCTCGGTTTTTAATGAAATAAGAAATACTCACTTTACATCTCTAGAAAATTTTGTTCAAAATTTAAAATTTAAATCATCAGAAAAAATTAATATCTTAAAATCTGAACAAAAAAAAGAAATTCCTTGCAATAAAAATAAATGGTTAAAAAATCTCTCGAATGTAGACATTCCAGATCCGATATCAGAAGTTTTATCTTTGGGCCCAAAGTTTGCCCTTGCACATAATAAACATAATTTTCCGCTTTTTGATATTGTCACTGGAGTAGAAAGTAAATCTTATCTCATAAAAAATAATGTTAATAAGATTAGATCTGACATTACTTTTCAATGTCAGAATTGGTTAAGAAGTCACTCTAAAAAATTGGATTTTTACCCTTTTGATTTACAATACAAATTTTTTATCACACAAAAATTTCTTAAACAAAATAAAAATTTAATTGTTGCGACTGCGGATAAAGGTAATACTACGGTTATAATTGACCAAACTTCATATTTTAACAAAATTCAAGATTTACTTTCAGATTCTAGTACTTATTTGATTCTTAATAATTATCCAATTAACAAATTAAGGGAGGGACGTGATACAATAGTAAAATCTTGGGAAAAACAGAATTTAATCTCTAGACAGTGTTCTCTTTCTCTCAGGTCTCCGTCTGTGTCTTTGCCTAGATTTTACGGTCTACCAAAGTTACACAAACAAAATATACCTTTAAGACCTATAACAACAGACATTGGTTATCCTTTATATAATTTATCTTCCTTTTTACAATCTATTATTAAACCTGCGATAAAAGATTCGCCTTATATAATTAAAAATAGTTGGGAATTAATTCATAAATTAAAAAATATCACGGTACCTGAGGATTGTGTTCTAATTTCTTTGGACGCAGTGTCAATGTTTACTAATATTCCTTGTGATAGAGTAATCAAATGTGTGGAGAAAAAATGGTTGAAAATCAAGGAGAACACGAGTTTAGATAAAGAGTCTTTTTTAAAAGGTGTAAAATATGTACTGGATAATTCTTATTTACAGTCTGGGAATAAAGTCTATAAA
Source organism: Ganaspis brasiliensis (assembly GCA_037103525.1). Lineage (NCBI taxonomy): Eukaryota > Metazoa > Arthropoda > Insecta > Hymenoptera > Figitidae > Ganaspis > Ganaspis brasiliensis. The sequence continues at coordinate 1,142,074 of JAZKLR010000434.1, forward strand.
CAAATCTCAGGGGTTCCCATGGGTTCACCAATTTCACTTACGGTGGCAGATTTAGTTTTGGATGACATTGAATATGAAGTTTTGAATTCTTCTCCTTTCATAATAGTTTTTTACTTTAGATACGTGGATGACATATTTGCTTGTGTACCTCGAAAGCATGTAATGGATTTTTTAAACATGTTTAATGTTGCTGACTCCAGTTTAAAATTTACATTAGAAATGTCCACAGATAATAAAATTAATTTTTTGGATGTATCAGTTTTCGTGGAGGGTGGCCGTCTTGTCACCAATTGGTATAGGAAACCAACTTGGTCGAGAAGATACATTCACTATCTTTCTAATCACCCCCATTCACAAAAAGTAGGTGTAATTTATTCTCTAATAGACAGAGCCATAAAACTTTCGGATGAAAGATTTCATGAAGAAAATGTCAAATTGGTTGAGAATGTCTTTTTGGAGAATGGTTATCCTATTTCTCTCATCAAAAAAACAATTAAAAATAGATTGGGTAAAATTAATTGCTTAAATAACAATTCAAATAACAATATATCTGTAGAATCTGAAAGTAATGCACAGAAAAAGAATTTAGTTCTACCTTTCATTCCGAGTATGAACTCACTTTTTTTCTAATATTTGCAAAAAGAATAATTTAAATTTAGTTTATAAAAATAGTAATTTTGTAAAATCCCGGTTGTATAAATCTCAGAAAGATCCTGTGCCTGCTGGTGACAGGACGGACATTATCTACCAAGTGGATTGCTTGGATTGTCAGGGTGTATATGTAGGACAGACAGAAAGAACTTTAAAAACTCGAGTTAATGAACACAGAGGTTATGTAAGACGCCTTGAAGACCATTCTTCTCTAAGTAGACATGCGATCTCAAACCTTTATAATTTTGATTTCAGAAATCCAAAAATTTTATGTCATTCGAACTCTAATAAGAAAATAAATATTTTGGAAATGATTCATATATCGAGTAATAATAATTCTGTTAATCAACGCTCAGATACACAAAGACTGAGTCAGTTATGTTCTCCACTTTTTCAATCACAATAGTTTATTTACAAATGCATTTTAAAATTGGCTACGAATTCAATTTTTTATTAAATAAAAGTGTTCTAATTATGTTTTGTGCTAGCCCCTTCATATAGACTTTCTTCTTTACGCTTCTTTTGTCGCGCATATGTCTCTTAACTTGCTCAGTTGCGTCTGAATCGCTCTCAAGACACACCACAAAAATGGTGTTGTCTTGGCTTTTTTCTTCCTTTTTATTATTATATTTTTTATAAGTTTAGTTTTAAGTTTAAAATTAGATTTAATAATGGTGTTTACCATATCTTGGTGGACTCCTTAGAGAGTCAAACCTTTATAATTAAGTTGGTATGTAAAATTCGAAGGATTATATATTTCATTTTTTAATTTTTCTGTAATTTAGTTAATTTATTAAATTATTTCTAGCCCTGAAGATGAACTGGTACCAGTTCGAAACGTTGGCAATAAAAAGTTTTTTTGAGAACTAATCTGACCAATTAAGCCATTTTATTCCTCAACAATAATATTTATTCTTTGAAATATGACTATCAGTTTTCTTTATCGAAATCGCTGTCGCAATGTAGGCAAATGAAATAACTTGTGCGCATGTTCGCACACTTTAAATAATTTTTGTGCTGTCAAACGTACTAAATTTAGAAATTAAACCATTAAAACCATAACAAAATTAAATTAAAAATCATAATATTTAAACGCAAACAAAATTAAATATAAAATCGTAGAATGTTGAAATGAGTTTAATCAAAATTCAAAGTAAAATAATTTAATACAAAAAAAAATAATACGTAAGAAATCTTTAATTTAAAGTGAATTTACAACAATTTTGATTTAAGAATTAAAACTTAGTAAAATAAACTAAGTAAAATTAAAAATAAAAATTATGTTCTTAAAACACAAATACAATAAATATAGTAAAAAAAAATAGTAACAAATTAAATTAATTTTATTTCTTTATCAAATTAATACTAACAATCCTCATGAAGTCATTTCTAAGACAGCAAAAATAAAAAAATAAGAAAATTGAAATTAATAATTAATTTGTTTTGGATCTAATTTCTTTTGTAGTTCTGTTAAAACTTAATTACAAATATCCATAGACACTATTATATATACAAGAAAATTTCTGATTACTTGAAATCAAATTCACAATTTGATTCAGATAATTCACAATTTATTATTACATCTTAAATATCGAATAGTAAATTAATAAATTTTTACAAATTAATTTTTATATTTAAACCTGATTTTGTTTATGGTTTTTTAAATAAAAACTTAATTTCTAGAGGCAATAAATTAATTTTTCAAGAAATATTTCTATTTCCTGAGATGTTTAGATTTTCCACAATAAAATATATTATGGTCTTTTTTAATATAAAGTTTATTGCGATTGTCTAGAGGGAAAAAATAAAATTTTTTAAGAAAATTCTTAATTAATTAAAATCTTATGATTTTCACAATTTTTTATCTATAAATTCGAAAAAAAGTTTGTAAATTTTTTATAAACTATATAAATATTAAAAAGTGGTTTCGTTTATTGTCCTTTTTAGTATAAACTTTATTGCGATTGTCCAGCAGCAAATAATAAATTTTTTTAAAAAAATTTTCGATTAATTGAAATCTTCCGATTTTTACAATTTTTCATCTATAAAGTCAAAAAAAATATTTGTAAATTTTCTTACAAACTATATATTAAAAAGTGGTTTCGTTTATGGTTCTTTTTAGTATAAACTTTATTGCGATTGTCCCGTGGGAAATAATAATTTTTTTAAAGAAAATTTTCGATTAATTAAAACTTTTTGATTTACACAATTTTTCATCTATATCAAGTCGAAAAAAAATTTGTAAATTGTTTTCAAACTATATACATAGTAAAAAGTGGTTTCGTTTATGGTCTTGTTTAATATAAATTTCATTGTGATTGTCTAGCGTGAAAAGATTAATTTTTTCAACAAAATCCTCGATTAATTGAATTTTTTTTATTTTGGACAATTTTTCATTTTAAATTTCGTATATTAACTTTGTAATTTTTTTACAAACTATATAAGTATTAAAAAGTGGTTTCGTTTATAGTCTTGTTTAATATAAATTTCATTGCGATTTTCTAGCCGGAATAGATTAATTTTTACAAAAAAATGTTCGATTACTTGAAATCCTTTGATTTTAGCCAATTTTACATCTTAAATTTTGTATATTAAATTTGTACATTTTTCACAAACTTTATAAATATTAAGAAATGGTTTCGTTTATGGTCCATTTTAGTATAAACTTTTTTGCGATTTTCTAGCGGGAATAAAATAATTTTCTTAAGAAAATCGTTGATTACTTGAAAAAGTAAGGTATTTGATCTTTGAATAATGATAAACAGTAATAAACATATTCTGCATTGACAGAAAATTGTATATAACATGTTAAATAAGTTCACTACTTTACGAAACGAATTTTTTTGATACATTGAAATATTCTCTTTGACAACAAAAATGATGTCATATATTTTTAAACAAAGATTGTTTTATTGATATATTTGTAAATACATATTTCTATAAATAATATTCTGAATTATTTAAGATATTCTACGGTGAAATGCAATTTTAATTTATGTATTTTATAATTTCCTCTGCACATGTATATTTTTTATCACGTTAGTGGACGAAAAGAATTATTTCAAGTTTATCTACTTTGCTTATTTTGTTAGGAATATAATAAGAAATTATATTTTTCATATTACTCTATTTTTCAAGTTAATTTTTTACAATTTCCATTATTTTTAAATTTATATTATGAGTTTTCTTAACTGTTCTTTATTTTTAATTTTGCGGCTTCTTAAACTGGCAGTACCTTAAGTGTCCGCTAGTGGCGCTTTCCCTTCTTTATAAGGAACTTGAAATCGGACTCAGATATATTGGAAATTTTTTATTATTATATATATATCGTTAGGTTTAAGTATAAGTATAAGTATATTATAAAGGCCTTGTTTCCTCCAGCAGAACCATGGCCTAGGATGGACTGGAGTGACTGTCAAGTCGGTGAGGATCAACTCTTCACTCTTACAGAATTGCAGAATGCAGGCAGCAGGTTGAAGCCAGGCAAGGCGCCTGGAATCGATGGGATAAGCAACGAGATCCTTAAACAAGTGATCTTTGCTCACCTCAGATTCTCTTAGAATGCTACAACAACTGCCTAAAGAGAGGAGAGTTTTTCCGCGACTGGAAAAGACAGAGGCTGGTCCTCCTAAGGAAAGGAGACAAAGCTCTAGATAAAGTCTCATCCTACAGGCCTATATGCCTGTTAGATACGATGGGTAAGCTTCTAGAAGACATGGTTCTGCACAGAATGCATTCTTACTTGACCGGAGAGAATAGTCTGTCTGACAACCAATTTGGTTTCCGCAAAGGCCTGTCCACAGTAGACGCCATTCAGAAGGCGGTGGACCTAGCCAGAGAAGGAAAAAACAAATTGGGACCAGGGAAGAAAAAGGGCTTCTGCGCGTTGGTAGCCATTGATATACTCAACGCGTTTAATACCGCGCGATGGGAAGATCTCATCAAGTCGATGAGAAACAAAGGAATACCGCCCTACCTGTTGCGGATAATGGATAATTATCTTAGCGACAGGTGGGTAATATACGAGGGGGACACCTGCACTCTGAAAGAGGAGATGCAGAGAGGTGCCTCCCAAGGCTCGAGGATAGGACCATTCGTATGGAATATCTCGTATGACGACTTCTTGCGAATGGGTCTACCTAAAGGCGCGGTGATCATCGGCTTCGCGGACGACGCGTTGATCGCATGCACTGCCGAAACTGTAGAAGCCTTGGGCGTATTGGTGAACGAATGTCTGAGACGGGCAAAGCGCTGGCTGGAGGCCAGAGGCCTCCAAATGGCTCTGGAAAAGACCGAAGCGCTACTAGTCACAGACAGACGTGGTTATACAGCCCCTGGTATTCAGATAGACGGATTCAAGGTCCAATGGAGGAATCATATCAAATATTTAGGTGTCGAACTCGACAAATTTTTGAATTTAAAACACCATATAGCCGTAGCATGTCGGAAGGCCGAACAGTGTTCGGCAAGTTTAGCTCGTCTAATGCCGAACATTGGTGGGCCTTCTGAAGCAAAGCGGAGACTGGTGGCGAGTGTTGCCCTTTGAAAGCTGCTATACGCAGCACCTGCATGGGCTCCTACCCTGCGAAATGACAGAAGTAAAACCATCTGTAAAAGGATACTGTCCGCGCAAAGAAGTGTTACTACACGTATCATTTCGGCCTATCGGACAGTACCGACGTGTGCTGCTCAGGTCCTTGCCAGCGTCCCGCCGGCAGATCTTTTAACACAAGAAAGGGAGGAAGTTTTCCTCCTTTTCAAGAAGAGAAATTCTTCCGCATATACGGAAGATAATAGACCCAGCAAGGACCAAAGTCGCCGACATGCGAGAAGGGAGCGTTTACATATGACGTCACGCTATAGAGGGGAGGGGGGAGTCTTGATCAAACGTGACAAAACGTGACTTGGGGAAAGGGGGGGTCGTCCTAAACGTGACGTCACGAAATTTTATTTTTATGTTTAATATGAAGTATTTAATACTTAAAGTTCGAGGAATATGATTCGAAACAGTCCTTAATGTATTTGTTGTGTAAAAAATAAGAAAATTTTTTAATCACAGTGTATAATCTATTTATTAACCAAATATCAGTAATAAACCCAAATGACTGCAAATTTAGAATAATAAACTGATTGAAAATTATTACTATTAAATTTTTTGTTATTAACGTTGAAAATAAAATTATAAAAATAGGGGGGGGGGGCGAGAAACGTGACGTACTTTTAGGGGTAGGTGTTTACTCTCACGTGACAGAGCGTGACAGGAGGGGGGGAGGGGTAAAAAATTAAAAAAAATGCGTGACGTCATTTGTGAACGCTCCCGAAGCAGACTCGTCGACAGATGGCAAGAACGATGGAGCGGGGAGGAGACAGGCCGATGGACGTATCGGCTGATACCTACACTCGCCACCTGGAAAAGTAGGAAGCACGGAGTGGTTTCCTACTATTTAACCCAAGCTCTCACAGGGCACGGGTGTTTCGGCTCTTATCTGGAGCGATTTAAAAAAGTCGATAGCTCGGAGTGTGTGTACTGCAAGTTCCCAGTGGACGACCTAGAGCACACACTCTTTAGCTGTAAGCGTTGGGACGCGGAGAGGCAGGTTATGTTTACTGATGTTAATCGCAAGGTTACACCGGAGAACATGATCCCGCTTATGACTCTCTCTTCCGAGGATTGGCGAACCATCGAGACCTTCATACATTATGTTATGAGGGTTAAAGATCTCGATGGTCGCCGAAGAATGGAGAAAAATTATCCCTTATTCCCGTAGAATAAGGGAGAAAGTCGCTTCGGCGACAGAGGAGGGGATATAAGACTACTCCCGATGGCGATACGCGCGAAAAGTGCTAGCCGGGAGTGGTCTTAAGGTCCCCAAATAAGGGTGTGTTTTTAGCGGGTCGGCAGAACATCGCCACCCCCGCATAACCCTGTAGTACGGGCTACAGGTTACCTGGTAGCAGGTTTTCACATCCTACGCAAAAAAAAAAAAAAAAAGAGCTTGCGAATTGCGATTATCGTTTAGGTTTAGGAAAATTAAATAATAAGAAAATTAATGGTTATGAATGTATGAAAATGTGTAAAAAATATTATTAAAAAAAATCTGCCAATACAAATATAAAATAAAAGAATGTTGATAGGTTAGTAAGTATAATTGAATGTGAGTTGAAATTAAAAAAAATTGTGAATATTAATATAAAACTAAATTTTTGTATATATTTACATTTAATAATGCTTTTCGTTTAAAAGTCAAAATTTTTCAACTTATGGAGACGGTACTATATTCAAACCTCAACATTTTCTTCTCAAGTTTATAGCATATGCTATAGTTTTCATAATCTGATTTTATTCAGTCGAGAGCAATTTTTTTCACATTTTCCACATATGCTATGGATTTAATAATGTCTTTGTTTCTATTAAATAATTTTTCTTATTACTTTGGAAAAATATTTCATTGTGACAATTGATATTTATTTGTTTTAAAAGTAATTTATATCAAATCAATACCCAAGTATCACGTAATATTACATGAGTATCACTGTAATATTACATTCAATATTAGTAATATGACGGGTTGATGTTACAGTAATATTACCGTGACATTAAAATGTCCGCGTCAAGGTAATATTACAGGGTAATGTTGAGGTAATATTACATAGTAATATTACCAAGTAATATTGAGTTAACATTACAGTAATATTACAGTAATATTACAAATATGTAGTAAAATATGAAGCAGACTTTCTAGAATATATTCTAAGAGCTAAGTAGCCGAGTGGTTTAAGGCGCCAACCGACTTGGTCAGCTTACAAGGGTTCAAGACTCAGCGCTCCAAATTTTTTCTACATTATATTTAATTGTAATATTACTTCAATGTCACTGTAATATTAATGTAATATTACTTTGTAACATTACTGTAATATTACTTTGTAACATTACTGTAATATTACTTTGTAATATTACCTCAATATTACCTTGTAATATTACCTTGACGCGAACATTTTAATGTCACGGTAATATTACTGTAACACCAACCTGTAATATTACCAATATTGAATGTAATATTACTGCGATACTCACGTAATATTACGTGCTACTTGGGTAGTATTAAAAATGAAAGTATGTACTATTAAAACCAAAGCATATTTGTTTGAACAGTGGTGAATACGCCGTTTGTTGTTTCAAACCAATATGAGATTGATTCTACAGCATTTTATTCTCAGTGTAGAACCAATATTAATAAAAATTTTAAATTACCGCGCTTATGCTTTCGTTTCGAGTCGATTTGAGTAGCCAATCCTTCGTTCGAGTAAAAGTGTCAGTGCTGATAACCTCCAAAAAATTAAATATTAAAAAATAAAATAAGGGAATAGGTTCGGTTGTGGGCACCCTTTTTGTTTTTGACCCATAACTTGTGCCTAATAAATATGACATGGTCATTAACGTATGTGTGGAAAGCCAGAGACCTTAGCTAACTTCTGGCAAAGAAACTAAATTGATTCCGTCGAATAGAAAAATTATTTTTATAAATTTAATAAAGTGGTCATTTTTTGCAAAAATGAAATTTTGGTTCGGTTGTGGGCACCCTTAAAAATTTGCTAAAAATGGGGAAAATGAACTTAAACCACCTCAAATATGAAAAAATATCAATTTAATTATTAATTAAATGAGTATACATGAAATTATGTAAATTATTTAAATTATTTTAAGTTTAATTTCAAAACTAAAACTTATTTATTTCAAAGGATTTCAGCGGCAAAATTACCGCGTAAGATAAAATTTTTTACATCCACTTCAGTCCCCCTTCAATGTAATTCACTTCCACTTTACTTCCACTTTACTTCCACTTCACTTCCACTTCACATCCACTTCAATTCAGCTGTATATCCACTTTACTTCTACTTCCTTTTTAAGTTCATTTTAATTACACTTCACATCCACTTCAATTACACTTCATTTCCATTTTACTTTCATTTCACTTTCACTTCACATCCATTTTGCTTCTACTTCACATCGATATACCGTCTATCTTTGTCTCTCTTTGTCTCTCTCTTTCACGCATCGAACCTAAAATGCACAACTATTGTCATACACAACGGACGCTTAATTCTCGTTATAAAAATTTTGTCCCTAGATCACTCCCAGAAACCACTGGAAACCCTTAAAATTTGTGAAACACTAATAATAGTTGTGAGAAATTACTTATGATTTCATCCAACACGATATTTCGCGATTTATCTAAAAAAATATTGGTGCCTACAACCGAACTAATTTGAATGCCCACAACCGAACTTTGCAATCATGTTAAAACGTCATGAAAAACATTTTGGTTGTAAACATTGTTGTGATACTCGGTATTGGATTAAAAAATATATTATATTTACTGTGTACATATGCATTAGACATATATTTTTAATGGATTCGCTTTAATTTGTGCCACTTTTAAAAATATTTAAAAAAACTTTTATTTTAATTTCAACTTGAAAAAAATTAATTTCTTTGCAGCAAAAAGTACAGGTGTCCGTTTAATTTTGTATTCTCGCAAAAAACTACGTGCGGTCATACCACATACTTGACATTTGTCACATTTGACAAATATCTTTTCTGTCAAAAGTTTCGCAGGGATGCCCACAACCGAACCATGCCCACAACCGAACCTTTTCCCCTACATTTAGTAACAATACACTAACAATCTGCAATAGAAAAAATGATCGAATTATCAAGGTTTTACTAAAAAAATTTGTAATTCAAATATTAAGATAATGAAAACTACTGTTACGTGATTTGATTAAACAAGATTGCTACTAACAGTTACCAACCTTGCATTCGAGACAAATTCGACATCTTTATAAGAACATTTTACAAAGCGTGTCAAAATATCTTATAATGTTAGATGCAAATTAATCGAAATTCTTTACGTTGATTCATTATTGTTTGACGTAAGTACTTTATTTAACAATATTAAACATTTGTTTTTAAAATTGTTCTTTATTTATTTTCTTGTATGCCAAGAATAATTAATGCAGAAAGCTATTAAAAGTTTTTAGTACATTTATCTTTAGTAACTTGATATCTTCGTGACTTTATTATATTTCCTATAATATAATAATATAATAATAATTTCATGATTTTTTCTATTTTTTTATTATTGTAGGGTGTCTGATTACAACGAACAATATAAGTAAAATAAATTGTACTTAATTTTGATTGTTGTTTCTTAGAGGTTAGAAAATTTATTTAAAGATTTTTGTCATTTTTTCAAATACAGTAAATTGATACTCATTTGTCTTTTATAGAAGTAACTCTCGTTTTCTTAAATAAAAATTGTTGTATTTTCCGAAGTATGGGACTTTATTTGGATAACTTTTGATGCTTTGTACATTATTAAATAATTGACAGAAGTTATATATTCTATTCAATATTTAATGTCTCACTTTTATTATTTATTTGAAATACGCATAGCAATATTTTATTAATTTATTTACGTTATTAGAAATAATATATTATGTATTTTATATGAAGAATACTATGTCAGACTTAATCCTGATCACAAAACCTTTCCAACTGGTTAACTTCCTTCGCCCGGGTATAGACGTCAGAAGACGCGATCAGTTGATCTATTTTCATTAAAATAGATTCGATTCGACAAGAATAAAAACAAATTTGTAACTAAATATATGGCGAAATAATACACCGACGAAATGAACGACATGCTGTATGATTTAATAAAAAATAATGTAGTAGACAATGTAGCCAATGAAGGTAATTATTTTTTGAAAATAGTAAAATGTTTTATTCAACATTCTTAATATTTGATGTTTTATGTTTTAAACAAAATTTCTGTTTAAATTATAATTTATCAAGCTTCATTTTGTTAAACAATAATTTAAAACTCACATGTTTTCTAACTTCATTTTTTTCTCAAACCTGTGTTAATATAGTAAATGTTGGTAACTTATTTTTTGTAGATGAAAATTCTGAGAATGATTTCAGCAATAAAGAAACTGAATTTAAGAAATACGGTAATGAAAAATTTATTTTTTAATAAACTATTTCAAATTAAAAATATTACAAACAAATTCTTTATCTTTTACTTTATTTTTAGATGCAGAATCAGAGGATGATTCATTTGATGAAAAAAGTACTTCAAGAAAAAGAAAATCGGGCAAGTACGAGTTACACCCGTACTAAAACCAAGGGTTCCGTACCATTATTGTTAAGTATTGTTAAATATTGTTAAAACAAAAAGTGTATAAAATTTTTTAAAATACTAATTGTAATTTTCAATTATTTCAAAAAACATTTTTATAATTTTTACCATTTTGTGGAAAAAAATGTATTTGTGTACGCTGCCGAATATAATATTACATAAATTAATCTGACTAGTTCGTACCCTACTGTAAAAACGTGCGTGTGATCTGTCGTAAGAAGGTAGGTATGTACTTACATGTGTACACATATAAGATCTCAGGTGGCACAGACGAGATCTTGTGTAAGATCTTATGTGAGAACGTAGGTACGAACGCATGTAAGTTCTTATATTACACTGAGAAAAAACTTTGTTTGAATCAAACATAATATGTTTGATTTAAACTTAATTTCACTTTGTTATACAGTCAAACATAATTAAGTTTGATTCTAACAAATTTAGTGGTTGATCGTCTATGTTTGATTTAAACATATTTTTTGTTTGATTCAAACAAAAATTTTATTTACTTTAAACAAAATATAATTTTGCATTTTAAACACAGTAAATTTTATTTTAAATAAAAGAAATTTTTATCCTTATCATATTATTCTTTTATTTTGAACACAAAATTGTTTTATTTTAAACACAAAATATGTTCCACGATAGTTTAATTTTTGTTTCTTGCTTTTATATAAAGCATCCTTTATGTTTGAGATTACTTCAAGTCTTAATATATAAACTATGAAAACCGAAGAAAATTACACTTTTCACTAACTGCACACAATTCTGGAAATGTGGAACTTTGAATGAGTCTAATTTACAAGAAAAATGCACAGAAGAAATAATATCTTTAGTAAACTCACTTGTGCAGAAAAGTTTTAATCACTTCAGATATATCTAAATTTTTCAATAAAACGATAAGACTTACACATTTAGGAAATAACTTTAATAAAAAGAAAATCACGATTGTAAACATTTTCTTCCAAAAAAACGATAAACACACGTAACTACTAGAAACAACGCGTACACGTTCTACAGGAAAAGTAAACTAACGTCAGAACAGTAACGACGCCATATTGAATGCGGAAAGACCTCTGCGCATTCAATATGTTTGAATCAAACATAAAATATATTTCTTTCAAGTATAAAGACTTTGAACATAAATTTGGTTTAATTTGAGCAAAATTTAGTTTTTAATCAAATAAACAGTAAATTATCTTCAAACATAAAATATATTACAATTAAAACTACAGATATTTCTAATATATTGAAATTAAACTTAAAAACATTATTTATTCAATCAAAATCATTCAAACAAATAATTATATTTAAATCAAGAAAATATTTTTCTCAGTGTAAGTTCCGTCATGCGCCGCGTATAACGTTACTCAATATAAAATTGAAACAGCGTTCATATATGAGTTCTCATCTGCGTACGTATGTAAGAACACAGGCGCGAACACTTTTACGAACTCATGTGCGAACACACCTAAGTATTAAATTAAATATTTTAAATTAAATATAGTATTAAAAAAAATTCTCGCCAACGGGATTCGAGCCCATCTAACCTGAGCCTAAGTACGCCTTAAACCCCTCGTCCACCGTAGTTATAGAAACAACTTTACAAAATCTTATTGTTAGTCATGTTTAATACATAAATTTCTCCGGGAAGACATGACTAAAATTTTGTAAAGTTGTTTCTATAACTATAACTTCTATAACTTTACAAAATCTTCGTCATGTTTAATACATAAATTTCTCCAGAAAGACATGACTAAAATTTTGTAAAGTTATTCTATAACTACGGTGGCCGAGGGGTTTAAGGCGTACTTAGCAGTACTTAGGCTCAGGTTAGATGGGCTCGAATCCCGTTGGCCAGAATTTAAATTAAATATAATATATTTAATTTAAAATATTTAATTTAATACTTAGGTGTGTTCGCACATGAGTTCGTAAGTGTGTTCGCACCTGTGTTCTTACATACGTACGCAGATGAGAACTCATATATGAACGCTGTTTCAATTTCATATTGAGTAACGTTATACGCGGCGCATGACGGAACTTGATATAAGAACTTACATGCGTTCGTACCTACGTTCTCACATAAGATCTTATGCGAGATCTCGTCTGTGTCACCTGAGATCTTATATGCGTACACATGTACCTTCTTACGACAGATCACACGCACGTTTTTACAGTAGGGTAGTTTATCAAAAAACAATTGTTTAATTATTAAATATCAATTTAACAACCTTATTGGACAAAATTAGAAAAACTCTGTATCAAAATTGGATAGTGGGATAGAAGGTATATAAGAATATTTACTTATTATATTTGAACTATTATTTATATTAGTAACATATTTTTGTGCAGCGTACACAAATACATATTTTATTCCACAAAATGGTAAAAATTATAAAATTTCTTTTTGAAATAATTGAAAATTACAATCAGTATTTTGAAAAATTTTATACACTTTTTATTTCAACAATATTTAACAATAAAATTGTACGGAACCTTTGGTTTTAGTACGAGTGTAACTCGTACTTGCGTGATTTTATTTATGCATTTTTGCAAATTTAAATTCTCTAATTCTAATATTTTGACAGATAAGGGGGATGGGAGATATGATCATTTTTAACATTTTTTAAGTTGTGGTTATTTGCTCGAAAACAATATGATAACAGCCTGCAACAAAGTTATCAACCTTTGTTACTTCCTTGACAACGCTATGACCAAGCCTTATAATCATGATCTCTATAATTTCTCTGTAATCTACATGTGAAAACACATTTGTATACCAAATTTGAACTTTCTAAGACAAATAGGTTGGAAGTTAAGTGGGTGGGGCTATAGTAATTTTCATCATTTTTTAAAAAAAGTAGTGATTTTTTGCTAAAACCACAATGATAACAGCCTGTAACAAAGTTCTCTTAAGTCTTTCTGTAATCTACACGTCAAACTACATCAGTGTACCATTCCCCCCCCCCTGATCTTCCAAACTATTTGACTTAGATGGCTCAAATTTGGTACAGAAATGTCTTGTTATGTATAGATTACAGGACAATTATAGAGAAGGTAGTGGCCATAGCGGTATCAAGGATATAGCAAGAGCTTTCAGCACAAGTACTTTAAAAACGCTCAAAAATCTTGTTATTTTCTTGACAACAAGATTTCAATTGTTGACAACAATTCTTCCAATCACGTTCTCTATAATTTTCCTGTAATCTACACGTGAAAATACATACGTGTGCCAAATTTGAGCTTTCTAAGTCAAATAGTTTGGCGTCTAGGGGGGGATACGATTTTTGTCTACGGACGCACGAATCTCGTCATAAGGGTTCCGTTTGTACACTTTGTGTACGGAACCCTAAAAATGAAGACATTCTTAAGTAAGAAGTTTGTATATACATAGATCAAATAAAAATTCAGTATAAACTATTTATATTAAAGATTAAAATAAGATTAAAAAAACACTCGCGGAAATTTATTTTTCTGAAAAAATAGCAGAATTTCGAGTATCTTTTAATAGTCCAAAATTAAACAGGTTACAATGTAAACACCTAATAGCATTGCATTTATAAACGTCTAAATGCGTTTGGAAATAAATGTATGCCACAGCCGAAATTACAGATGAAAAAAAAAATTTTAAATTATAAATTTTCAGGTTCTGAATTAGAAAGTGATTCTGTTTCTGATACAGACGAAGGAACAGACAAAAGAAAAAAACTTTCTGAAATAAATTTTATTTAGGTAATTTTTTAATTGAATTTAATTTTAAATTAAATTTTTCTCAATAAATTTAATCTGTTTTGCAATTTCACTGTATGTAAAAGTTAAAAATTAACAGGGTTTCGTTTAGAACTTGCAAATAAGGATAATTAAATAATTTGTAAGGAAAATGTATTTTTCTTTTTTTTTCAATAATTTTATGTAAATTGTTTTATTCAAATTCTACAATAAGTATAACAACTTTTGTAATTTAATGACAAGACTTTAAATACTTAAATATTTTTAAATCTTTAGTTAGTTTTTTGTATATTAAAACATTATTTTCTTAATTGTTTTCATTTTTATTTAAGAGATTTAAAAAAAAAATCTGTTAACATGAAAATGCTTATAATCAAAGGCAAAATTTCTCAGAGGTTTTTTTTCTTAAACTACTGAATATTTTTAAATGGAACTTTGTAGAATTACCTAAAATATCATCTGGATGGTCCGTCAAGCCTTTATTTATTTTGAATTTGCTTGAAAATCAAGTTTTTGAATTTTTCTTATTTTGAGCAATCTTACAAAATTAAATTTAAAAAAAAATAAAAACAAACTAGGAATAGAGAGTCCTTCGAGAAAATAATTAAAGTAATTCTATAAAGATAAATTTAAAAAAATTCAGTATTTTGAGAAAAAATTGCTGAGCATTTTTACCTATGGATCATGTAATCACTGATGTCATTCTCCATCTCATGTTGTTAATTCAGTATTAATTTTAAAAAGTTTGGTTTGAAATTAAATAATCAATTACTACACTGGAAAGGAAATAAATAAAGAAACAATAAATAGAAAATAATATACAATTCTTAAAATAAAATAATTTATGCTACTTGAAAATAAGATTAAAAATTTCACTGGAGTTTTTTTTTAATTTTATCCGGGAAAACTGGAATAATCTTGGAATTTCAAATTCAGATTATTCTGTAGAAACCTTGAATTAATTTTTAACTAGTTTTTTTTATAAATATTTAGTATTAATATTAATATCTGTAATTTTGTCAGTCAATGGTATAATAATAATAATAATAATAATAATATAATAGTTTATTATTATTATTATTATCATGTTTTTCTTTTGAAATAATAATTTAATTATTTCTGTTTCAGAAAGCCATTGTTGGATTGTCGTTAACCAAAGCCGGAAGTCGAAAATGTCTTAACAACATTTTCAAAAAAAATTTTATCAGAGATGTCATCATTCTATTTACAGCCGTAGAAAAGGTTTTTAAAAAAAAATTATTGAAAGATTATGATTTTTGCTGTCCAATATAGGGACTTTTAATAACTCAAAAGATTGGGATGGCCATCGTCTGCAAAGATTATAAACATTCAACCGAAAAGTAGAGCTTTAACAAACCGAAAAAAATTATAATTTTTAATAAACATATATTTAATAAATAAAACTTTGTAAATTTAATTATTCCGTATCAATTTCTTTTACCGAAACACTCAATTTAAAAAAAATATTTTAAATGGTTTTTTACCGGAAAATTATAAGGGCCTGACAAGGATCGGACCCGGCAGCCGGATCCGGTCCCGTATCCGGGCCAAATCGGGATTGGTGTTTCATCCAGACCTGGCTCTGATCAGGCAATCCTATCCGGCCCGGATCTTTCCGGATCTGGACCTGATCCAAACCATGTTGAAATTTCTTCACGGGCATTTAGACCGATTCAAATTTTAAACGTCAATACGAAGAAGAACTTTAGATTACCGACTCCGATTCAAAACTATAAAATGAAAACTATCTCAATTAAAATTTACCGATTGACATCAGACAAATTTCCCGACCAATTCAAATGATTAAAAAAGATTCAATAAAATCTATCGCGTAAGTTCGCATTCTAAAAAGTTTAGATTCACAAAAATTTTAATCAATCGGTTTTTGTTTCCTGGGTACCTCCATTTATACATATTTGACCATTATTACGTCTTACGTATAAATATATTAGAGTGATCCAAAAAACATCAAAACTTGAATTTTCAAAATATTCTCCCAGATTCCTATTCTTGAAGGTTAAAAAATGCATCTACCGTTTTCAAAAATTCGATTGTTGTTATTTTCAATTACCGCCGAGCTGCTAAAGTTTGTTCAAGATTCCTCTAAAAATGAACACCTTTTTAGATAGTTTGCTTCACGGTGATCATGGAAATCATAGCCTCTATGGACTTCAGAGTTTAAGGGGAGGTTTCAGTGATTTGAAGCTTTTTTTCAAAGATTTTTTTTTTATAGTAAAAAAAATATTTATTACATAAATTTTGTTTACAATAAAATACAACTTTTAAAGTTATTAAAAACATTTTTTTTTTAATGGAGTCTTAGAAAATGGCTGCCGAAAGTCGTCCTCTCTAAAAGTTGTTTACACTTTTTTTCTGCAACGGTTTATGTGAAATAAAAAAATTAAATAGTTTCTTAATCTGTACCATTTTGGCTATCGTGTAAACTAGGATAAAAAATATTTATTGAAAAATAACCGAATGACAGACTTTTGAATTTTTGTAACCATAATTTTGTAACTTAAATTGTTAATAACTTTCTTAAATATTAATGGATCTTAAAAATTCTAGTTTACACGAAAACTACACGTTCAAGGAACATGCTGTCCAAATTTCAAGTTATTTTCATGAATAGTGTCAAAATAAGAATGTAAACAAGTTGAAGATATGCAGTTTCGAGAAAAATGCGTTTAAAGTTTGAAGGACAAAATTTACAGAAATTTAACTTAAAGTTCAGGAATATTTTTAAATAGTAAAGCACAATAAGAAAAAATTATATAAATAGTTATATACATATAACCCTACAAATGTAACAATGTACATTTCTTATAGTTTAAAAATTGCTCTTTCAAGCGGTGCACCAGAAAAACTGTTAATTTAAAAATTAACATGCTACAGTGAGTTAATTAATAAAAAATACAAATTTTTGAAGTTTTTTTTTACTTCAGATTATTTTTCCCGTTTTTTTAGATAATTATACTAACCAAAAATGGACAAAAAATAATTTCGATTGTCTGAAAAAAAATCACTGGAACCTCCCTTTAAGATAGCTTGTAGATTTATGACCACATCAGTATGTTTAGAAAAAAATTTCTTTAGATTGACCTTGCAGTTTTGATTATAATTACCTGAACACTTTTTAACGGAAGACTCATTGTATAGGGGAGTATCTCAGAAACCTTAAACTTTTCAATAAAAAAAATTAAAATTATAATTTCGTAATAATTCTTATTTTTTGTAATTTAATTAAATTAAGATTTTTTGCAAAACAAATACCTTTAAAATATCTTAGAAAAGTTAAATTTAATAAAATTTGTTTTTTTGAAAAATGTATTTCTAGGCAAAAATATGAGGGTTGTATTTGTGCATTTTCTGTTAGTCTAGCTTTGTACTAAAATATTAATAACTTTATTGACGCATATTTAAGCGGACCAGGGGCGGCTTTAGACAAAGTGTTCGGAAGGGGCGATATATGGGATAGAAAGAGATAGCACCATAGTGCTATCTCTCTCTCTCTCTCTCTTATACAAATATAAGATTCTTGGGGGGCGGTCGCCCCAATCGCCCCCACGTAAAAGCGCCATTGAAGCGGACAACTTGGGACGGTTCTTGGGTGCTAATAAATACCTAGAGAAAGTAACCTCAGTACACGAAATTTAAAACTTGCTTCAAAACTATTTTACCTGTTTACCTGTATTTTACCTGTTTTGTAAAAATGCCTCAGTATTTTTGAAACTTTTGAAACGAGAGGATGTCTCTGCGCTTAGTAAGTGAAAATATCTTTACAGTTTTAGAAATTAATTTTTTTAAAAGAACGTCAAAAAATCGCAGTTCTAATAGTATTTATTTAGTGGGTGTAGAAAAAGTTGATCTTCCGTTAGACAAATTTCCCACTAAAAAACAAGTGCTCCAGTATTTCTTTCATCAACGTCGTACGCTAAGAAAAGGAATACGTGAAAGTGCTCGTTCTACTATAAGGAAATGCAGTCAAATTTGGGAAAATGCAAAAATAGCAACTGGGGCGGAAATAAATTCAATCAAAAAGGTTGAAAATTTATTTAAAGAATGGTAAAATCTTCTTAGATCTAAAAATCGAGAAAACACTTTTAAGCAAATAAGGGAATTTGAATTTTAAGAAAAATTGAAAACCCTATTTGATATTTCAGCAAAAGCTGTGAGCAAAAATATAGTTTCTTCACAATCTTCATATCGAAATAATAATATTGCAGTAATTCAAGATTTAAATAGTTATGTTTGTATAGAATCTGATACAAAAGCAGCTCAAATCACCACAGACACAGAAGTAGAAGATTTAGAAGAATTCAAGTGCAGATCGTTTCATTTAAATTCTTTAGAGTCAAAAAAAGTTTCTATTCTTAACCTAGAAGTTTGTTTAGCATTAGATCGGACAAAGACATCCGATGGCAAAGCTACGTACGTTCTTGCTGGTACATGTAATGTTTCTATAAAAATGAAACGAAAGGTATTATTAAGACGACAAACTATTCGCAGATTTCGACAAAAGGTTCGCAAACAAATTGTACTTGAGAAAAAAAAAGAAAATGAATCAGACATCAAAATTAGTTGTGCAATGGGACGGTAAACTTCTCCCAGACTTGAATGATAGCAATAAAAAAGTGGATCGTCTTCCTGTTATAGTCGTTGGTGAAAATGTAAATCAGCTGCTGGAGTAGAGAAATTGATAAGTGGCATTGGTGAAGCTCAAGCCAATGCAATAGTTAATTTTTTAAAAGAATGGGGTTTATCAAATCGAGTAATAGTTATGTGTTTTGATACCACATACACAAATTCCGGAGTCAAAAGTGGAAGTTGTATGCTACTAGAAAAGAAACTGAAGGGAAATTTACTGCATCTAACTTGTCGTCACCATATAGCTGAAGTGTTACTCAGAACATCTTTTTAACAAAAAATTTATTTATTGTTCTTCAGATGGAAAAACCTCCACGCGATGATTACAAAGAGTTGTTAGAGCTTGTAATTATTTTTCTAGGCGGTATACCAACGAATGATGTTTCTTTTAAAAAACCTGGAGCAACTCATCATGCCAGATGGATGTCCAAAAGTTTATCCTGCATTAAAATGTACCTTTTCCGTAGTGAATTTAAAGAGACTATTGAAATTAAAAATGCTTTGCGTGAAATTAGTTTTTTTATAGTAGTTTTATATGTCAAGTTATGGTTCACGTCACATAGAACAGAACAAGCTCCTTCTGATGATTTGATATTCTTACAACAAATATCAGATTTACATTTATAAAAAAAGATATTTGTGAGGCTGTTTGGCTAAAATTTCAAAATCACTTTTGGTATTTGAGTGAGGAGTTGGTTGGTTTGTCTTTTGTTGATAAAGCACTTTCTGCAAAAGTAAAATGTAAAATGGTAGAAGCTCTTAAATCTAAATGTAACAATCAGATTTCAATACGACGCATAAAAGGACAATTAAAGACATTAAAAGAATTCATAATTTGTCTCTTGATTACTTTGTTACGTCTAACACACGTAACTTTTTCAAAATTTTAGACTTTCCTACGGATTTCTTAAATGTTCATCCGACAACTTGGGAAGACAGAACTGATTATAGAAAAGCAGTCCAAATAGTACAAAATTTACTGGTTGTTAATGACAATGCAGAGCGAGCAGTTGCATTAACAACCGATTTCAATCATCTCATAACAAATAATGGAACTGAGAAGCAAAATTTATTACAAACTGTTAGTCATGAACCTCGTATGAAACCTGACTGTGATAAAAAAACGTTAGAATTAAAATAAATTGGTTATTGATACGATGACTGAATGTCAGATTAAATTATTAATAATAATTAATTGATCTTGTATAAAGGATATTAGAATATTAATACCTAATAGTATGACTGCATAATTATTAAACATTAAATATATAATTAATTAATTAAATAAATGTATTTATTTTTGCAAATTTTATTTTTCACTGGAAATGTAACCCGTCATTTTTTATATTTTTTCACAAGAAAATTAAGCTTAAAATCTCCGAAACGACTATTAAAAAATTATTAATAATAAATGAAAATAAAAAGATACAAAAATTAAAGAGTTTCATATATAACTTATAATTAATTTATGAATAACAATTAAATATTAATAAAATATATATTTATGATTAGAAGATTATGATTCCAAAGAATATAAACAAGAAATTAAACAGAGAAAACTTTTTTAATTTTTCATTTTTCTCGTTTTTTTGTATGAATTCTGTAACCTTTCATAACAATACATTTTTTTTTCTTTTAAAAGAGCATTCTGAACCCTTCTCAGTTTCACCAGTAGCAGTCGAAAGAGGTATATCAGTTTCCATGTTTATGACGGAAGCAAAGTCATAAACTTTCTATCTATTGTACGTTTGAAGAAGCAAATCCTAAAAGGTCTTAACTTCTTTTTAATAATATTACCTTTTATTATATTTCAATGTGTTTCAACTTAAGGTTCAACTTAAGCCTCTTCTACAAGAAATAAAGTTTCTTATGATGTAAATTTCAAGTTAAAAAAATTATAATTAGTCATAAAAAACTGTCTCTGAAAAACGTGAAAATAGTGGTTTTTCGCAATCTTCGACACTTAATAACATCTGTAAATATTAAAA
The DNA here is from genome assembly GCA_037103525.1 of Ganaspis brasiliensis. Lineage (NCBI taxonomy): Eukaryota > Metazoa > Arthropoda > Insecta > Hymenoptera > Figitidae > Ganaspis > Ganaspis brasiliensis. Next base: position 1,163,315 of record JAZKLR010000434.1, read on the forward strand.
TATTTTAATTTGCGTTTTTGCAAAAGAAAGTTTAGTATTTTCTTAATCATATTTTAAAAAGGTTTTACATTATGATTGTAATGAAAGTACGAAAAAACAATTTGAAAATAAAGTGTTTATTTTACGTGTTAAATTCATGAAATTCCCATAAGAGAGAAAAACGCTCGGCGGTAGTTGAAAATAACAATCGAATTTTTGAAAACTGTAGATGTATTTTGAAAATTCAAGTTTTGATGTTTTTTGGACCACCCTAATATATATATATGTATATGGGGCAAAATTTCCCAAGTTTACAGTAGTGTTCAATGACGCTTTCCCATTATTGATTCAATTCTATACTTTTTTCCTTGTTTTGTGCATATGTTTCTATGAACAAAAAAAGAACAGAAAAAGTTAATAATCGAATCGAAAAGGGAAGACGTCATTGAACACAACTATACCAATCGAAAACATGAAAAGGGCTAATATTTGCACAAAATGTAATATTGTAGGTAAGTACTTAAACCACCAAGTATTATGAAATTTTAATAAAAATTGTTGAAGGGGAAAGGGGAAAAAAGATTCTGGTCTTGAAAAACGACTTTTTTTTTTTTTTTTTTTAAATAAAGATATATATGTGCACTTTCAATATAGTAAAAAAAAAAAATTTTTTTTGTTTTCAAATTATTAATTACACAGGCACACAAAAAAAAAAAAGGTCAAATACCAGAAGGCAGACCAACATATTCCTAGGTTTTTGGGGTCGCTGAAACCGAATATGGCCATGAAAATATTATCTGCTTGCCCATTTTCCCCCTAGCCCCCCCCTTACACCCCTCGGGGGGTGACATTTCAGTTTTTCCAAAAACGTCAAAAAGGCAGTCTATTCCTATGTTTTTTGGGGCGCTGAATCCGAAAAAGACCACCAAAAGCCAATCCCCCCCCTCCTGCACCCCCTGGGAGGGGGTTGGAATTTCGAATTTCACGAAAAGTCGAGTTCGGTGGCTATTTCTATGTTTTTTGGGGCGCTGAATCCGAAAAAGACCACGAAAAGAAAATTCCCCCTTTCCTTCACCCCCTCTCACCCCCTGGGAGGGGGTTGGAATTTCGAATTTCACGAAAAGTCGAGTTCGGTATCTATTTCTACGTTTTTTGGGGCGCTGAATCCGAAAAAGTCCACTAAAAGCCAATTGGCCCTCCCCTTCACCCCCTATCACCCCCTGGTAGGGGGTTGGAATTTCGAATTTCACGAAAAGTCGAGTTCGGTGTCCATTTCTATGTTTTTGGGGGCGGTGAAATTGGAAAAGGACACCAAAGGTAAATTCGTTCCGTTATTCACCTCTTAGCATCTAGTTACTAACACTGGGAGGGGGGTTGATATGTTCTCTTTTATGTGTAATTAAGAAGAATAAGCAATATTTTTTTTACGCATTTGAATAAATAATAACTAGGTAGGCACCGATGATTACACAAGTATGTACCAGCACAATTTGATGGATCTTGATTTTACTACACTTAGCGCGACCCAGGAACAACGGCGTAGACATGGTAGTTTTTGTTCCCTTTGGGGTGCTTTTTTAACGTGAGTCCCCTTGCCTCTCACGATTGGTGGCGCTGCTTTAATGTGTTTTTCCTTAGAACGAATTTCGCTCATTTAGTTTTTTTATAGTGATGCATTTGAGCGAGATCTCTTCTCAAAAAGTCTCGAAAAAATGAGAATCTCGTGAAAATTACATTGGAAACAAATGAATGTACTGTTTTCGTCTCTTTTATCTTTTATGAAAGGACAGATTCTCGAAATGCATCACTAGTTTTTTGGCATTCATTTCTGCCTATGGTACCGTACTCGCTTGGATTCGAATGACCTTCTGAGAGGTTTTCTTTTCTGAGCCCTTTTTGTTTCTGGTGAATCCCTTTTTAGTGTCCAACAGTAATCGGCCAGCATATTCACATCCCACTTCCCTTGGTAACGACGTTCCATTTCTTTTAGATCCTGGTGAAACCTTTCACCTTGCTCTTCGCTATAGTCCCCTAAATTCGACGGAAAATAGTCTACATGGGACTCCAGGAAATGCAGTTTCAGATTCATCAAGCATCCAAGTTTTTTGTAGTTCTGCAGCAGCTTTTTTATTTCCTTTTTGTAATTTGGACTTTTCTTATTGCCAAAAAAATTTTCTGCTACATTTACAAAGCTAACCCAAGCATTTCTTTCCACAACTGTCATTGATTTTTTAAACTCAGCGTCGCGCAACAACTTCCGAATCTCTGGCCCATCAAAAATCCCTTCTTTGAGTTTCTGTTCCGACTTTTTCGGAAATTTCTCCTGGAGGTATAAAAAAGCTTTTCCCTCTTTGTTTAAGGCTTTTACAAATTGCTTCATCAACCCAAGCTTTATATACAATGGAGGAAGAAGAACCTTTTCCGGTGATACAAGAGGATTTTTGAGGACATTTGCCAAGCCAGGAACAAAAGAGGTTCTAGCAGGCCATTGGAAGTTATTATAATGGTTCTTTCGATCTCGACTATTCCAAAGGCATAAGAAGCACGGATGACTTGTGAACCCACTTTGTTGACCCAAAAGAATTGTTATTATTTTCAGATCCCCGCAAATTTGCCAGTTATGTTCCGTGTACTTTATTTTTTCGAGTACCAGCTTCAAAGAATTATAGTCTTCTGACATATTAACGGAATGCGCTATTGGGATCGAGGCTAATTCATAGGTGTTGTGCAAGAGTACTGCTTTTAGACTGCGGGTGGAAGAGTCGATGAAAAGCCTCCATTCTTCACTCTTGTAAATGTTTGGTTTCAAAGAATTTATAAGCTCCCGAATATTTGTGCAGTAGACAAGACTTTCTTCTTTTTTGAAAAAGGGAAGAAATTCTTTTTCCCGATTTCGGAAAGAAGAAACCTTAGTACTTTTAGCCAAATGACCGTCCTCCTTGAGACTCGACGCAAGGTACTCAGCTGCATCTTTGGCTAAACCCAAATTTCTTACCACATCATTGACCTTTTTTTGATCCCATAGTTTTATAGGTCGATCTCGTTTGAAGCGAACATCTCCTTCATCACTGTCAGAATTCGAGTCAACTTCACTTCCGGAATAAGTACTGTTGGAATCCACAGTTGGCTCATTAAGGTCCATTTGACTTTCAACTTCCACTGTATCAGCAGTGACATCCATCTTGACATCATCATCTGAAACATCATCATCGTCATTATAAATTGGAGGGGTGAAAGATGGAATACTTGGATATATAGCGTGATTAGGAGACATCATACCTTTAAATTTGATGGAGCAAATGTAACATTCCACTTGAGTTTTGGGCTCTTTCCACATAGCAGGAAACTTCAAAAAATTCTTGCCGCTTGAATTGGATGACCCGCGCTGTAATGTACCCCTGCATTTGTTACAGATACTGCTCGGTACCCATGAATTTCCCCGACCATTTTCAATCTGCAATGAAAAAAGAGAATTGTATTTATCCTCATATTTAGAAAAGTCTCTCCGATATTTTTCTATTTCAAACTTACCACATACGTAACAAAACATGGATCTGTCTTTGTTACAGGTGTGAATGGTATTATCTTGAATATCCATACCATTGTCCGTAGGACCATCAGAAGCGCCTTGAAGATTTTCACGATTTGAACGCAAAGCTCTATTTCCATTAATTTTTCTTCTTGAAGCATTTAACTCAAAAGTAGCCAAGTTGCCCACCACCCTAGAGCTGCGGTTGCATGATGACGACGCCTGCGGGCCCGCTTGCTCACCCTGACCAGCCGCCGATACTGGGGTCTCCCTCCCCTGCATCGTAATCTTCTTCCCTACTTTTGCCATGAAGGCATCTTTTTTACCTAGGAACTTAGCCGGTTAACCGTTATCCGCCTTCACCGCGTGGAGGTGTCCTAGTTGCAAAAGTAGATGTGGAAGTAATTCATGAAAATTGAAATTGTAAACCCATCCCATGGGAGGGGGTAAGAGGGTGCTAGGGGGTGAATGAGGGGACGAATTTATTTTTGATCCCTTTTTTCAGTTTCATGGCCCTAAAAAATATTGGAATAGACTCTAAACTCGATTTTTCATAAAATTCGAAATTCCAACCCACTCAAGGGGATATTAGGGGCTTAAGCGGGCGGGAATTAGCTTTTGGTGGTCTTTTTCGGATTCAGCGCCCCAAAAAACGTAGAAATAGACACCGAACTCGATTTTTTGTGAAATTCGAAATTCCAACCCCCCTCCTAGGGGGTGATAGGGGGTGAAGGAGAGGGGGAATTGGCTTTTGGTGGTCTTTTTCGGATTCAGCGCCCCAAAAAACATAGAAATAGACACCGAACTCGACTTTTCGTGAAATTCGAAATTCCAACCCCCTCCCAGGGGGTGATAGAGGGTGAAGGAGAGGGGGAATTTTCTTTTCGTGGTCTTTTTCGGATTCAGCGCCCCAAAAAACATAGAAATAGCCACCGAACTCGACTTTTCGTGAAATTCGAAATTCCAACCCCCTCCCAGGGGGTGTTAGGGGGTGCAGGAGGGGGGGGATTGGCTTTTGGTGGTCTTTTTCGGATTCAGCGCCCCAAAAAACATAGGAATAGACTGCCTTTTCGACGTTTTTGGAAAAACTGAAATGTTACCCCCCGAGAGGTGTAAGGGGGGGGGGGCTAGGGGGAAAATGGGCAAGCAGATAATATTTTCATGGTCATATTCGGTTTCAGCGACCCCAAAAACCTAGGAATATGTTGGTCTGCCCTCTGGTATTTGACCTTTTTTTTTTTTTGTGTGCCTGTGTTATATAATTAATTAATAAAAATTCGTAAAAAATAAAATATTTAACGAACAAATAAACTTTTGGAAATTTTGGGGCTACTAACATAAAGCTTATCAAATTCCTGATCCAACAAACATAATTTGAGGTATTTCTTATAAATGGATACTAAATAAATACACATATTTTAATTAATTATTTATTAACATTCATTTATCAAAAATACTTCAAATTAAGCTTGTTGGATCCGGAATTTGATAAGCTTTATGTTAGTAGCCCCAAAATTTCCAAAAGTTTTTTTGTTTGTTAAATATTTTATTTTTACGAATTTTTATTAATTAATTAATAATTCAAAAACAAAAGAAAAAGACATTTTTTCTGTAGCCTGTATTGAAGGTGCACATATTAATCTTCATTTTAGAAGAAAAAAAAGAAAAAATGTCGTTTTTCAAACAAAGTCAAAAAAAGTTTTTTTTTAAAAAATCGGTTAAATTTTAAAAAATTTAATAAATGTTTTGCACCATTCGCAAGAGGAAGAAAAAACCTTTTGAAAACATATTGTCCAAAATTTTTTTCACCCTGTTGCAAAATAGTTATGATTTTTCAAATAATTCCCTCTTCACACTTGAACAGAAGCTTTAACCCCCTCCCCCTTCTACAATTTTTATTAGAATTTCATAATACTTAGTGGTTTAAGTACTTACCTACAATACAACATTTTGTGCAAATATTAGCCCTTTTCATTTTTTCGATTGGTACACTTGGGAAATTTTGCCCCATATAAGTGATTATGAGTCTGGTATGAAGTTTAATAATGTTGAGACCTCATGCATTTGTCTTTTTCGCCTTACCAGGCGAAAGAAAATAGCTAACTAATTTCTTATACAGGATAGGAGAAAACTGGATGCAAATTTGTAAGGTGTACTGAATCAGTGTGAATGTGTGAAGCACACATTCACCTGCAGCTTCTACGAATCTTGCTCCCCAAAATGGCATTTAGGGGGGCGAAAAGCTTATAAAATAAGGATCATTTTTAGGTAGTTTTGAAAAAATCCGTAGTTCGCAATGTTGGTCAAAAGTTAAGAAAAAAACTTTTTTGGCATTTTTCTTGTCAAAATTTTTTTGTTGAAAATAGTAAGTAATTTTCTTTGAAAGTTTCGGAAAATCTGCACAAAAAACACCCATAAGATTTTTAAATCCATAGATCTGGTTAAAAGTTATTGGCAGTTGAAAATTACGTTGCAATAAAATTGGGCCCCTATAATAACATGGCAACCACGCATTACACAGTCTTATTAACCTACTTAAAATTTTTGTTTTTTGAATACATATCATTGACCACAACATAACACAACTTGTTTTTTGGTTGTCTTTTTTCTGTGAGTTCGTCATAGTATTATTAAAGAAATACCGATATCTTTGAGACTTTCCAATTATTAAACATTTTGCTTATTTCTCAGAAATCTTGGTCCAGTATGAGGCGACAATCCTTTTGCTCAAGCTTAAGCAGTAGTAGTGGTGGAGGAGAACCTTTAATCGTGGTGGAAGAAAGTACTTTAGGAGAAGAAGAATTAGAGCAACAGAGAAATGAATCACCACCTAGTTGTTTGAATCCTGATTCACCATCTCTAAATCCTTATCTTTTATCGCCTTGGCGAGACACTCGAAAACATTCATTGCCAACTCCACAGTGTACTTCTGGAATTACTGCGTCTCAAGTAAAATATACTTTCTCATATATAAACTAAAACAAATATGGACCAGATCGCGAAAATTGAAACCACGGAAAAAAAATTTTACTTTCAAATTCCATGGGTTCTTGATTATTTGCAGTCTATATACATCTCAAAGTATTGAATGAAATAAATATTAACGCGAAGTCAGTTGTCTGTTCAAAAACTCAGGCCTGTTTCTTTCTAGTATCGATATTAATAAAATTGAACAAAAACGTAACACGACACAAAAAGTTGCATTTTATTGAATAAATGTTACTTTTTACGTACTATCCGTTATTTTCGGATAGAGTTAGGTTAACTGAAAGTAACTAAATTAAATACTTAAAAGAAAAAATTTTTTATAACATTTGTAATGCAAAAGAATTCGACCGCTTTTTTTAATGTAACGTAACAGTCCAAAATCCCAAAAAGTTTTTTAAAGCAAAATCTATCACGTCAACTAAATACAATGACTTAATTTTTTTCGAGCATTTTTATGTTATTTTCTAAATAAAATATAAAATCAGCAACATATTCAATTCTTTTTGTTTTCAGAGCCAAAATCAATTTGTAACGTAACAGTCTTTTTTCACCCATGTCACAACATCCCGAAAAAAGTATCTTGATCTGTGAATAAAAACCATATATTCCTATGTATTAGGATACACTGAATCTGAAATTGACACAGATTGTTTGAATATTAAAAATATACATTCATTAAGTGCATGTGATGGATTATGACGTCACTGGTATAGGCAAACTTTGTCTGTAACTCTTCTCTTAAAATATTGAATATTTTGTAACGAAACTTGGTGCTTTTACTTAAAACATCTTTAGGAAGGTCTCTCTGACCTAAATTTGCTTGAATTTTGGCCCAAAATTAATTTTGGAAAATTTTTAAAAAAATTGCATTTTTTTCAAAACTAATTTTGATTCAGAAAGATCTTCCTAATAATATTTTAGGTAATTCTACCAAGTTTTGTGACAAAATGTTCAATATTTTGTCAGAAAAGTTACGGAAAAATTTTGCCTAAACCAGTGACGTCATAATCCATCACATCCCCTTAAAACATTATATTTAAAAAAAGCGACGCGTAAATAGCGCAAATTGTACAAAAAATAGAAAATGTCATCCATGTTGGATCAAACTTTATCTTATTGATTAAAATTAATAAAACCAGTATATGGGGATTTTTGGGGTCGGTGATAATAAATTCGCTCATAATTTTTCAACATTCAAAATAGCTGTTGTATGGTGGCGGACAAAAAAGCATAATTTTCTATAAACTTAATGAAACACAGTATTTATGGGTTTTTGGGATCGCTGATAACGAATTTATTCATGATTTTTCAAAATTTTAAATGGCAGATTCAAAATGGCAGACAAAAATTTTAAATTATTGATTAAATTAATGAAACTTAATATAGATTCTTATCATACTATTTAAGGGCAAAATTTATTCATAATCTTGAAGCGTTGAACCTAGATTCAAAACGTACATCCAAATTTGAGTTTTATTATCATTTTTAAAAAATTTAATTTTTTTCAGACATTTTGATTTTTTCCATTATCAACTTTAAAAAGTCATGAATAGATTTGTTATCAGCGACCCTATAAACCCCCATATAGTGAGTTTAATTAAGCATTTCTTAAAAAAAATTTATTTTCGTCTGCTATATTAGCGATTTTAAATTGTTTTTTGAAGGTTCTAACTCAGACCCGTCTGACCAATTCTGATCTCGAATTCGGATTTAGCTCTTCAAAATTCGTAGGAATATATAGGTCTTATTCCCAGATTAAGATATTTTTTTGTGTGGCTGTGTATTCAAAGTGTTTTTGCTTGCTTGAAACTTTATATATTCCATTGTAATGTTTTAATTGTTTAGTCGTAAGACAACCGAATTAATGTTCATTATGTAAAATAAAACAATGGAAGACATTCTTAATACCTAAATTCACTTTTTACATGAACATAAATTGCACAGGTAACGTAACAGTCTTTTCGTGTAACGTAACAGTCCAAACATTTTTGTTTCTAAAAAATTTAAAAAAATTTTTTTTAGTGTTATTGACATTTATTTTATTACTTTCATTCAAAAGCTACGAAATTATCTACTACACGTTAAAAATAGTCCACTAGAAGAACAGGCTTTTTCAACAATGTAGGACAGCTCTAAAGCTTACTTCCAAAACTATGTAACGTAACAGTCCGTACTAAAACATTCATAATTCTTAAATAACAAAACATACGGAAATGTTTATATTAGTAAAAAATGTTATTAGAGAAGCATACTTTTAGATGCATGCATAAAAGATATTAAAACAATTCTATTTCGTGTGGTTTTGGAAACTTTTTGTTGAAATGTGCGTACAAATGTAACGTAACAGTCCGCGATCTGGTCCATATAATGAATGTAATTTTATTGCGGTAAGCCAACATTCTTTTAGAATTTAAGGGAAAATGATCTTTCCACTTTTTGATTTTGGAGAAAGTATAATGTACCAAGTGAAAAAATAAGACAAACTATGTATGTAAGAGGCCTCTTAAGTCGATGTTAAGATAAGTGAAGACACAAGTCAGCCTTCTACAAAGGCCTTTTAATATTTCATATATTGATAGAGTTGTTATGTCCGGAAGGGACATTCGCAGTCTACAAACTTATTTATTTTAATATTTATCCCTGATTCATTTACAAAGCCAGCGGGCTTTGAGCTAAGGGAACAGGGCAAAAGAAAGTCCACCGAACAATGTGTTAGGAAGCGTGATAAATTATTTTATTTATCCAAATTACATAAATCGTAAAGTTGAAATAGGATAAGAGGAAGAAATCTTCATAAGAATCTGAATCCTTGTTTTAATCGTCAGGACAACTGGAACAAAGCAAATTGTTAGCTTAAGGCATTCAATTTACGGGCGACAGAAAAATAGAATGTAAATTGTTACTTTTTTAATGAATCTGAAGCGTGTGAGTTGACCCCTCAAAATCTCCAAGTGCAAGTTCGTGCAACCCCCAAAGGAAATTTATGGGCTGCAGTTGTCAAGGGTCTCAAACATACGTGGCAAGTGAAAAAGGTCCTAGCCAGTGGAAAAGTACTCGTAGAGACCCCAATTCCAAGTTACAATGCCAGACGATGGTTTATGTGTCCTAGTCGTCTCAAATTTCAGGGTCAAGTTCTTTTTCCAACCAGAAGTCGCTCGATGCAGATAAGTATATTGATGAGGGGTCGTTGATCCACAATTTCTCGTTTCATGGTTTCTTAGAGACGAAGATTCAGGATAAAGGGTTAAAGAGTTAAATTTGATAAAAGGATAAAGGATCAAAATTAATTGCAGGGTTAAAAGGATTTAAACTGATGAAAAGGGTTCAGGATTTAAGTTAGTTGAAAGGGTTAAATGATTGAAAGGGTTAAGGGTTAAAATGGGTTAAAAAGGGTTAAAATGTTTAAAGGGTTAAGGATTAAAATAGTTACTGACAGGTTATGCCAGGAGTTCTACGCTTCACTTTTCTTTCTCTGTTTTCAATACAATGTTTACAAATACAATTTTACATTTAATTCGCACACTCACTACAATATACGTAAGATTCTTCACGACCGATACAATTGAAATCGATGGTTTATTCGCAAAATTATTAACTCGAAAGGAGTGTATACAGTGCTCAAATATAAGACTTGATGATTGTTGCCGAGATACAAGATTTAAATTGGCGCGTTACAAGACCAATACTGGGGAGATACAATACTCGCGAATATAGAACCGTTGTAGAGCTTTTAGAGAAGAGAACCGTTTCAGATGATGTTGGACGAAGAACTGATTTTAGTTTTCATCGAATTTGTAAAGAAACCTTCGTTTCCTGTATTTTCATCCCTTCCGAAATTTTGCGTGGGCTACACATCGCATCACCGAGTGAAGGGTGCAACTTTCTCGCAACGCCGAGTGGAAAGGTCCAACTCGCCGCAGCGCCGAGTAGCGTAACTTACTTCCGGATTTCGGGTGATTACTCGCGATTTTGATTAAATTCGAGGGTTATCAAAAGCTCGAATGTAAAGCTTCCACCCTTATGATAATATCTTATTCATTTCCCAAATTACACAATAGAGCTTAGGGCATTCGAAAGCAATTCTATTTATCGTCGCTTCCAGATTTCGGATTGTTTAATCATAATAAATTTAAGAGATTTTATAAACCCTAAATATAAGGTTGACATCCTTATAAAATATACTATTGATTTTATATAGTACGTCACGGGAACGTGACACTTCCTCCCTTTTTAATTCATAAAATAGAAATGAAATTGATAATTTTTCTAATTCAAAGATTTTAAATCCAGTTTCAAAATTTTGAAAATTGAACAATTCGGATGAAAATATCATCAATAGAAAATATGATTAACAATGTAAAATATTCTACGTGTTGAATATTGACATAATAACGGCGCAATACTGGCGCAGTACTGCCACAATACTGGCATAGTATTAACATAATATTGGTGTAATACTGACGTATACTGGTATGATTCTGGCCCTATACTTCGCATAATACTGACCCTATACTAGCATAATAATGTGCCTATACTTCGCATAATACTGGCTCTATACTGGCATACTATCAGATTAATGCTGGCGCAATGAAAACATTAGTTATTCTAGGAATGACATAGTGTGATCACAACACAGATGATATTTTAAATCCATACATGGAAATATTAGATTAATTTAAATAATTAATAACTTATAAAAGACATTTAGTAAATATTATTATTGATGTTTAGAGAAAAATTTTTTTAAAAGTTTTACACTTATCATACTGAAAACAACAGCAATCTTTTCATTGAATAATATTTGTTAATACTTGAAGTACCACACAAAACACACATTATGTTGACAAAATTATTAAATTCTTTTATATTTTAGAATAATTTTTTGCTCTTACGAATACATAAAACAGTGCAGATACTCAGTATGCTTTTCAATTGTAGCAATACAAAGAGAAATATTTTGTGTAAAAACTTGAAATAGTTTAAGTGAATTCATTTAACATTATTAAGTAATTCAAAACGCGTAAATTAAGACACCCTTCCCCCCTTACGAGAAGAATACGAAAGGGAAGCTTGAGTATTCGATAAGCGATAAAGTTACGGAGAATTTCGTATACATAATATTAGAGAGATTACCTATGGATACATTTGTAATTCATTACTTGGCGTCAATTTTGAGAATTTGATAACATTGTGTTGGATATCGTTTATTAATTTAGAGAAAAGGGAAGATACATATAAAGAATTTTCAATATTCTTTGATTCTAATAATTTTATGACAATATTATCATTAATCGAATTTGTTCGATATTTGTTAATATGGTGAATATAATCGTTATAACTAGGTTTCATAAGGCGTAGCATACATTTTACTGGATTATATTAGTTAGAAGTATTTTTCGTACACTTTTAGTCAGGAAATTGTATTAAGGTTTTACTGTTTATAATACTTTTTTATAATGTCAGTTTCCATAAAAAGTACTATCTAAATAGGATTACAATAATATAGTTCTCCCGAAGATATAATTCTGATATAACAAACATCGAATTGCTATAAATTTTGAACAATTCAATACTGCAAGCGATGCATCTTAAATGAACAAGCATGATGGATAATGATCAATAACAATCAATTCTGGTAAAATAGTTAAATTAGAATGTCAAAATATTTTAATATTTTGTCTTTAAAATTATTTCAAGGATTTCAGGATATTTTTAAATACTAACATTGCCGTATGTCTTCAAATAAAAAAACATTCCTTTTGCGAACGAAAAGAAAGACATAGATCTTTTATCGAAAAAATATGAAAGACAATATTAGCTTTTCAACGAAACATAGATCACGCAACTGTCTAGATATCATTCAAAATAGCCCCGTGTTACGGAGAGGAAGGATTTATTTTGGACTACGCACAAAAATTGGCCAATGAAAATTTGATGAACTTTAACCGAGTCGTAAAAAGGTTTTAGAACATGAAAACCCTTACTTTACTGTCTTGAAAGGATTATATTTTTATTTTTCGAGACTTAGTACTCTTTGTTTTATAGACGAGCAAGACCACATTCCCTTTGCTACGAAAAATGTCCTTATTCTTAAAAGAAACTTGAGAACGGGAGTATCTACTTATTTTTACTTTTTATTCGAGTTCATATAAAAAAAAAAAATATTTGCTTTTATCAATAACTATATTTAATTGTATAGTTACTTATGTAACGATGTTCAATCTTTGATAAAAACAAAATTGAAGGAAATTCTAGATAAGTGAGTGATAAGATTGAAATTCGTTTTCGTTTAAAAATAAAAGAAAGCAGAGGGTGATTTAGGAAATTTTTTTAGGAGAAAAAGAAGTTTCATGCTGGAACTATAAAAGTTATTTAGGTTTATGCTTCTTCAATTATTGTTTCTTGTTCATTGATAGAAATTACTCTAATAAGGAGTATTGACTGATTAGAATTTTGGAAGTGACAAGCGTTTTCTATATAGACAGTATCTGCATGATTATGCCAAAATGATATATCTTGAATTTGATTTCGTGATATTTTATAAAAAATTATTGCTATAATAAATATAATTAATATAATGAATGTTAAGAAGCAATAGAATTTTATGTTCTCTGAGTTGTTGTTTGCAATTTTAAACTTATGATTATATAATATTTGAGCAAAAGATTCTAATTCTTTTATAGTGATTTCTTTGTTTTCTTTGATTTGTCTTTGACAATTTGCTAATACTTCTTCTGAGAGAAATGATTTTTCACTGGATAATTTATGAAAATAATTACTGATAATTCCTGTAATTGGAATGTAGTTTGAAGGAATTTCTCCTGTTTTGGAAAATTTAAAATTTTTAACAGTTTCTGTAAAAAATTTTTTAGATTAGTTTATATAAGACCAAGAATTGTTTGTATTGGTGTCGTTAATAAAATATTGAAATTACAATTACTTCCTAAATGCTAAAAAAAAAGAGAACTTTCACAAATCTGCTCTATTTTGGGATTCTTAATTATTGTTGAAGTGTTGCACATATGGTCTTTAAATTTAAAATAGCAGGATTCAAACCATGGATCATTTAAAGTTAAATACGTGTTGTTACTAACTGCAATGTATTTCTAAGTATTAATGATCTGAGTTAATATTTTATAATGTGAACCTAAATCTTTGTATCCTGGAATTGAATGGATTTCATAAACCCGGAATTTCATTCTAGATGGAAGTAGCAGAATTGACATAAAGAATAAATGATTTTTTAGTTGGAACATATTATTTAAATATAATTTATAGAATTCTGAAGGTGGAAGGTTGTTGGGTATATAAACATTTGGTTTAAGTAATTTTCTTTCACGAAGCGTTGAATTATATTTGTTTAGTAATAGGAAAGAGTTCCAAATATTATTTATTGGAAGAGATAGTATTTAAGAAAATTTTTCAAGGATTGTGATATATTCTTTTGTAAAATGCAAAATGCGTAATAAATTTTTGACTGGATTTCGTTTGTTTAAATTTATTTTGAGAATGTAGCATTGTTTGATGATATCATTTATAGGTGATAAGTAAATGTGTAATAAATATTGATTCCAAAGAGAATTTTGAAAATGGTTTGCTTCAATTTTTAAAGTTCTGTTTATTTCAGATCGAATATTTTCTTGCTCTGTGTCTACATTTTTTGTTTGTGTGTCATTGCTAAGTATAGTTTTGATTGTTTTAATTAAATCTTTAATTTTATTTTTATATAATAAAAATTCTGATTGAGAACAATGTATATGTGAATCTTTGCAAAGGTATTCATGACTATCTAATGGTTGATGGATTTCAGTTTTAATATGTAATATTTCATTAAATTTAATGTAAGTTGCAATATTCCAGTGATCCATGAGGACTCTTTCTGAAGTTAAATATTCAAAATAAAGAGCGGGTAAGTAAGATAAAGAGATATTTGTTCGTGAAAAGTCCTTAGTAGCATCCATGCTACAAGAAAGAAAAATTGTAAAAGTAAAACATATTAATATTTTCGTCGCTTCTAGTCCAACTTGCAAAAGAAAATAAGCTTTATTAGTTTGATTGTCTTATTTTCATTATAAAGCATTAGAAATTAAAACTAAAGCGATAAATGATGAAGCATGCAGATGATAATTATTCTTAGATTTCGTATTACACATATACCTTTATAATCAAGATTCTTGAAAAAATTAAGTTAAGTTTATCAAAACAGAAGACAAATAGATTATAATAGTTCTAACGCATTACAATAAAATAGAAAATTTTATTCTCTTTTTTTATATTTATTTATTTTTTTTGTAATTTTGGTTAGAATGCTGAATATGTGATAATCTAAGTCTATTAATATGAACGATTTTGGGTCCCTTATTTAGTTTAACTTTTATGTTACCCTTGCCTAAAATCTCTAGAACTTCGTGTGGACCAGTATATTGGACGCCTAATTTACCAGGTTTAGGTCCTTATAACAGAAATACACTATCTCCAACCTTAAAATTTTGTGGATTAATTTTTCTATCGTAATACGTTTTTGACTTTTCTTTTGCGCTAATCAGATTGTTTCGAGCTAAAAATTGGATTTTATGTAATTTCGTTACTAGATTTATCAAATAATCATCATAAGTTTTTAATTTTTCCTCCGGAAGTAAAGGTTGACTTGAGGGCAATCTTGCTAAACGACCAAACACTAATTCATATGGAGTGCATTTAGTTCCTTCGTGAACACTTGTATTGTACGAAAATGTTGCTAACTCTAACCAATCATCCCATTGCGAATTTTTGCGACCAAATTGTTTTAAATATTCTGCTAATACATGATGCGATCTTTCTAGAGAGCCATTTGATTGTAGATGAAAAGCTGTTGTTTTAAATTGGCGAATACGAAATCTTTTTGCTACTCGTATTAAAAGATTACTTAGAAAATCACGGCCTTGGTCAGTTAATACAGCTTTTGGTGCGCCATAAATACAAATAAATTTTTTAACAAATGCATTCGCGATAGTACTTGCTTGATGATTTGAAAGTGGTATTGCTAAGGAGTACTTAGTTAAATTATCTTGAATCGTAAGGATATACTCATTTCCATTTTTAGTAATAGGTTTTAAAGGTCCTACAATGTCTAAACAAACTTTTTCGAAAGATATTTCAGGTGTATCAGTAATAACCATTGGATTCTTTGTTTTTACTCTAACAAGCTTCTTTAATTGACATTGCAAACAAGTTTGTATATATTTTTGAATGTCTGTTTTCATGTTTTCCCAAAAATGTTTTTGTCTGATACGATGGTAAGTTTTACTTACTCCTTTATGACCGCCTAATGCTGAGGAATGTGCTTCTTCAATTAAAATTTTCTTTTGTTCGTTTGTTACATAATGAGTATAACCATTACAAATTATTATTGTGGTTCTACAATTTTGAAAAAATTTTCGGATTATTAAAACAATTTCATCCCAATTTACGTGATTTATAACCATAGTTCTTGCAATGCTAACAGAACGAAGTTGTAGTTTTTCAGCTAATGTTTTAAAAGACTGAATGCATGATTTTATATTTTTATCAATTTCAGTTAAGCTAACGCTAGATTCTGATATAATTGGTAATGCGATATGATAAAAGTTCCCTTTTTTTAAACTCTTTAGCTTCACTGATTTCGAGATTTTTAAACTTAGGCAATTCATTTTGCTTAAACAGACTCTTTGAACCATTGTCCTGAGGTACGCATGTCGACGATAAAAAGTACACATAATTATCCTTTCTCATTCTTAATTGATCTTTGCATTCAACAATATTACAAGAATGGATATTATAGGCAGAAGTTGAAGGACTGTCTAAGGGTAGGGGTTCGGGAGTGGGTCGTTTGTTACTTCCTGAACCGAAATCAACTTCTTTTATATCATTATCTACATCATTTTCATCATCTTCAATTTCTTCATTTTCTTTATCCTCTAAAAAATCTTCATATTTTTCAAATTTTTCACTTTCTTTGATTTCTTTGACCTCTTCATTTTCTTTAATTTCTTCAAATTGTTTATCAGAATTAAGTGCTTCGTTATCTTGATTATCTTCGTAATCTTCAATGCTATCATCAGTTTCGCTAAAATCTTCATTATTTTCATTATTTTCATAATCTTCATAAAGGTTTCTTGGTACTTCATAGTTATCATTTTGAACAAAATATTCTGGATCTGAGATTTCACTATCTTCATCTTCTTCATGAATTAAATCTTTCTTGGGTCTACCCCTTTTCTTCTTAATTGACGAACTTTCTTCATTATCATAATTCATTTTACGCGGTCTTCCTCTTTTTCTCGATTGATTTTGTTTCACAGGATTTTGAATATAATCAGGATCAGAATCTTCATCAGAATTTTGCAAATTTTGCGAACTTTGATTTTTACCTTGAACTTGAATTGCTTGATTTAGTATTTCTTCCTCATCTTTTTTATTATCGACTTTATAATCTGAATAATATTTCTTATTTCGAATTTTCTCTAAATGACTTCGACTTCGTAGATTTCTTGC
The DNA here is from genome assembly GCA_037103525.1 of Ganaspis brasiliensis. Lineage (NCBI taxonomy): Eukaryota > Metazoa > Arthropoda > Insecta > Hymenoptera > Figitidae > Ganaspis > Ganaspis brasiliensis. The sequence goes on from JAZKLR010000434.1 coordinate 1,180,323, forward strand.
GTTACTCCGACTTTGAAAATTTTCTTCGATTTTTGACTTTTTATCTTTATTTATTTCAGGATTCGATTTCGTAAATTTCATTTTTAGATTTTCGCAGTTGATTTCACTTTCACTTGATTTAGTATACACAGATTTAGTATTTTCACTTTTTAGATTTTTCATTATTTCACTTGATTTTGTACCCGATTTAAGATTTTGATTTTCACTTGACTCACTTGACTTAATATTATCCGACTTAGTATTTTCGCTTGATTCACCCGACTTAGTATTAACCGACTTTGAATGTTTACTTGATTCACTTGACTAAATATTCACTGATTGAGTAGCATCACTCACTAGATTTTGGTTACCACTTAATTCACTTGATTTAGTATTCGCAGATTTAGGATTTTGATTCATTAGATTTTGTTTCCGACCCGACTTACTTGACTTATTTTTCACAGATTTAGTATTTTTATTCACTCGATTTCGATTTACACTTGATTTATTTGACTCATAATTTTTATTTCTCAGATTTCGAACACTTCCCCGATTTAAATTTTCTTCATACTTACCCAATTCATCTTGATTCTCATTTTTTCCTTGATTTAGTTTTTTCAATTGTCTTCTAGTTACCACCTTAAAATCAGAATTATCTCCTTTACTATGAAATTCTTCGGAGAGATCTTCATCGATTTCCTTATAGCAATTTAAATCTTCGTCTTCATTTTCGAATTCATCTTCTTCATTTTTAACATCATTGTCATCATAGTCATTATCATTATTCTCAATTCGCCAACCAAATATTTCATCCTTATCTTCATCTTCTTCTTCTTCTTCTTCTTCTTCTTCTTCTTCTTCTTCTTCAAATAAATATTGAAATAGATTATCTATTTCATCTTCTTCTACTCCAATTATTTGCTTCACATCATCATTATCATTATTAAATTCTTTTGGAATAATTCTTCTTGAAATATTCACAGGGTTTCTAGATAACGCATCCGCATTGACATTCATTTTTCCTGCTTTACGAATCATTTCAAAATCATATTCCGCTAATTTAAGTTTCCATCTTTTTACACGTGAACAAGGATCGCTTGAATTTTTAAACCATAGCAGAGATTTATGATCTGTGAAAATCTTAAATTTCCTACCATACAAAAAGTGTCTAAAATGTAAAACACAGTACACAATTGCTAAAGCTTCTTTATTATACGTGTCATATTTTACCTAGTGCTCATTTAAAGATCTAGAAGCGTAAGCAACTGGTTTGTCCTTTCCAATTTCTCCTTGGGATAAAATGCCACCAATTGCAAAACCTGAAGCATCAGTAGTTAATATAAATGGTTTGTCAAAATCAGGTCTTATTAATAAAGGTTCTTCGCAAAGTTCATCTTTTAAAATTTCAAAAGCTTTTTGTTGTCTATCGCCCCACTTAAAAGGCATATCTTTCTTTAATAATTGTGTTAAAGGTCCTTATTTATTTGAAAATTTTTTAATAAAACGCCGATAATAACCTGCCAATCCTAAAAATTGTTTGATATTTTTAATGGTTTTTGGAGTTGGAAAATTTCTTACTGCGCTAAGCTTTTTCAGATCTGGTTTTACACCGTCTTTATGAATAATGTGTCCTAAATAAACCACTTCCGGTCGAAGAAATTCACATTTGTCTGGCTGTAATTTTAAATTTGCTGTTTCTAAACGATTCATAAAATTATCAAATTTTTCCTGATGTTCCTCTAAAGAATTTGCGAAAATAACGACATCGTCTAAATAAACGAATAATTCTGTTCCAATTAATCCAGATAGACACGAATTCATTAATCTTTGAAAGCAACTTGGAGCATTTTTAAGTCCGAATGGCATACGATCAAATTCATAATGACCATAAGGTGTGGAGAAAGCAGTCTTATGAGAATCCTTTTCACTCATTTTAATTTGATGAAAACCAGAAGCTAAGTCAAAAACAGAAAAGTATTGCGCATTTCCAAGAGTTTCGAGTACTTCATTTATATTAGGCAATGGGAAAAAGTCAGTTATTGTTTTTTTATTTAATTTGCGAAAGTCGAGTACCATCCGCCATTTTTTATTACCTTGCGAATCATCTTTCTTTGGTACAATCCAAACAGGAGTATTGTACGGAATAAATAAAATCTTTTGGAATATTTCCCAATTAAAGCTTCCACATGTTTTAATTCTTCTGATTTTAAATGGTCTAAACGAAGTAAATCTAATATTTGTTCAACTCTTTCTTTACCTGTAATCTTTTTAAACGCATATTTTTGTTGATTTGAAATTGAAGTAGAAAATAAACTATCTAAAAGTTTTTCAACTGAATTGCAATTGATTCTAGATTTTTGTGGTTCGGTTTGACTAACTTAATTTTTTATTGCTTTAAATTCTTCGAATTCTTGTAATTTTATTCTTGGTATTTGAACTCTAATTGGTTCGGATTAAGTATTCGAGACTTTAATATAAGCTTTTCCCTGATTATTTGTAACAATTGCATTACCCATAAATACACCTGGATTTGTCGTTACTAACGGTACGTAACCTTCTTGTACTTCTGTATTTTCGACTACCATGTACATACTTGTGATTGATCTAGGTGGTAAAATTATTGTTTCTTGGGGTGAGAAAAGATAAAATTGACCATGCACTTCTAAACATTTTTCCGCATAATTAATTTTTACTTTGTTATCAGTGGAAAATTCTTAACCTAATACTCCATCTTCATCGACAGGTACTTCATCAGGTATTATGTGTAATGTAGTTAAATAGCCGAAAATTTTTATTTTAACCTGACCTAAAGTATGTACAGGATGTTCATTAATTCCGGTGAGTTGAATTTTCCTGGAAGAATTAACCTGCATTAATAAATTTATTGTTTTATTTTTGATTAAATTTAACCCTGCTCCTGTATCAATCATCATATGAACAGGATCTTGAACTTCTTTTATGTTAATAAAAATTGTTGGTATCATATTTCCTTTACTAAAATTGACTTTAACACTTTCTGTTGACTTTAGTAGGAACGATCAGAGGAAAGCAGTGGAAAAAATATTCTAAATTTTTTGTCGTCTAACAACTTTGCGACGTTTCGTTGCCCTGGTTCGGCAACCTCATATATGGAAGGGATAAATTCTTTTTGTTACTACTTTCTGTTGACTTTTCACTTTCGTATTCAGGTGCATTTAATCCTGGGTTACCTGTCCCACTGCACCTTGATTGGGACGGTTCTGATCGTTTCCCTGATTCATTGGAGATGGTGAAAATGAACGCCGATTATTTTCTCGGTATTGATTATTTCCTCTGAATGGACTATTTTCCCTGTATTGATTATTTTCTCTGAATGGGCTATTTTCTCTGTATCGACTATTTTCCCTGACTTGGTTACTGTTACCCCTAAATTGATCATTGTTTTCTCTTAATTGATTATTACTTCTGAACTGATAATTATTACCCCTGATTTGATTATTTTGTCTGAATTGATTATTTTCTCGAAATTGATTATTATATTCTCTGCGCCTACAATCTTTCAATAAATGCCCCGGTTTTCTACAATAGTTACATGTTATATTGTTTCTGTTATTAAAAGATTAATTTGAAAAATTAGGAGAAAGATTTGTTCTAAAATTTTGCGATTGTTGTGTAGGTCTCCATGAATTTCCATCGACCTTGAGAAAATGAAGAATTTTCTCTATTTTGAGAGCTTCTTTCCCCATTTCAGGGTGAAAAATTCCTACCACGATTTTGAGAACCTTGATTATTAATAAATCTTCGACAAGTGGTAGCGATGTGCCCTTTTAAATTGCAGATTTGACAAATTAAAGCTTCTACTTTTGCAAAGGTTACCGTTGATTCCTTGAATTCACTCGTTTTAGATTTCCCTTTCCTCAGCTCATTACTAGCATTTATTCTTTTTTCAACTTTGATAGCTTTACTCGTAGTTTCTTTAAAAATTATTGTTTCTGGAATCCGAATTTCAATGTCTGGTTTTAACCCTCTACGAAAACATTGAATTAAATGCTTTTCTAGGGATTCGATAAAAGTTTTGTCTAAAGCCCCTTTATTATTTATTCAATGAGCATCATAGATTTGGTCAGCAATTTCTTTAACGCGATTCGCATATGACAATACCGTTTCATTTTCCCATATGTAAATATTCCCTAATTCACCTTGTAACTGGTAAACACTTTTTCACGGCAAGTAAATTTTTCTTAATTGATCCGTTAAATCTTTAATGCTTTTAAATGTTGAACCATAAATTCCCCGTCTAGCTTCTCCTACTAATTTTCCGTGAATTAATTTTACTAAATTTTCCTCTACTTGAGGTGTATCTGGAATCATTTCCTTTGCTTCATTGCACCCCTCTATGAAAGCCGAAAGAGAGATATTCTTACCATCGAAAACTGGTACTATTTCTAAGGCGTCCCTTAAAGAGACTTGCTGGTTATTCGGTACACTCATTTCGTCAAAAGTAATGCCTGTTAAAGAATTATTGATTGCGGACTTATGAATATTAGAATTTTTGGTTTGAAGGTCTTTTTAAAAATCTTGATTTGGATCCGTGATTTTTATTGAATTTTTTGTCAAATCTTTTAATAAATTTATTTCACCAGTTTTTTCATCAAAAGTGTTATCTTTTAATGAATCTCGCAAAAGTTTCCTTAATTTGGCTATTTGTTCTAAGGAAGATTTATTAGAAGTAGAAAACTTTAAACTACTATTAGGATTTAATATTGTTTCATCAAATTTTTCACTTGAGAAACTACTAGATGGTTCCCCAGAATCGAAATTATGATGTTCTACTATTTTTACTGGCGGTGAATGAACAACCTTAGGATTTGTAGATTCCCCAAAATTTATAAATGTTTGACTTTTTTCCTGTTCTGTTAGTGCTTTAGGTCTACTTCTAGTTAGGTAATCACCAAGGCCGTAGCCAGGGGGGGTGATAGGGGTGTTCGAACCCCCCCGAAATTTTTTTGACAGCTGCTCAAGTTTTCAAAAAAAAAAAAAAAAAAGGTCATCACTTTGACTGTTTGTTGACAAACCCCCCCCCCCCGAAATTTTTTTCTGGCTACGGCCTTGGTAATCACTAGTCGTTTTTGATTTTTATCGTTCATGAAAATACATTTAAATGAGTATACAACCAAGGATTCAGATTTTATTATAAAAAATTAATTTTCTTATAAACGACTTAACAAGTTTACAAGTTTGATCATCAAGACAAGATCTAGTACTTAAATACTATAAACAATATTTTTAATACTTTCCAATAAATATAGAATCGTATAAGATAAAATATTCAAAACGCTTCAGCTTTAAAAATTTCCTACAAATAAAATTTTACTCAATTTTTTTTTCCTTCAACTTTTGGTTTAATAAATTTTCAAAATATTTGGAAAATTCTTCTTGAGTTTCAAATTCTTGAATTTTTATCTGGTTTATTATACTTATTGAATTATATCGCTTTTGTGCCTTTTTTCCACCTCGAGATCTAAACGGTATTTCTTGCTTTTCATTGAACATATGTACTAGAAAACATTTTATATCAATTTTTTTAGAAATAATAAAATTTTGAAAAATCTATTTACTTTAAAACCTTTTATATGCACTTCGATATTCTAGTTCTGGAATATTAAGTAAATTAAAATAAAAATTTCTCAAATATTAAATTTTACAGAAAGAATATGCTATTTTATAAAAAGAATTTGAAATAAGAATTCAATACAAGCTGAATGCACAATAACGAGATAATCTTGTAATTTGAAATTTACAACTTGAATATTTACTAATTTTCTTTGATATCAATTATGCTAAAATTTGAAAATTTAGTTACACACTTGATTTTAGAATTCGCTAAAATGTTGTTTATGCTCAAATTGGAAAGATTAGTAGTTACAGAGAAAATCAGAATTAAGGATCAGCAATTTCTCTCAAAAGTATGTCAGATTTTTCCTCTTTTTATTTTTTTTATTTAAAACTTTTAAAATGATTTTAATGTTAATTTTTTCGGATTTTTCCTCTCAACCTTTTAGCATTGTTCAGTTTCTTTTCTTTCTTGTTTCCCGGCCGATGCACCAAAAATTTGAAAATTGTATTCTGTTATGTCCGGAAGGGACATTCGCAGTCTACAAACTTATTTATTTTAATATTTATCCCTGATTCATTTACAAAGCCAGCGGGCTTTAAGCTAAGGGAACGGGGCAAAAGAAAGTCCACCGAACAATGTATTAGGAAGCGTGATAAATTATTTTATTTATCCAAATTACATAAATCGTGAAGTTGAAATAGGATGAGAGGAAGAAATCTTCATGAGAATCTGAATCCTTGTTTTAATCGTCAGGACAACTGGAACAAAGCAAATTGTTAGCTTAAGGCATTCAATTTACGGGCGACAGAAAAATGGAATATAAATTCTTACTTTTTTAATGAATCTGAAGCGTGTGAGTTGACCCCTCAAAATCTCCAAGTGCAGGTTCGTGAAACCCCCAAAGGAAATTTATGGGCTGCAGTTGTCAAGGGCCTCAAACAGACGTGGCAAGTGAAAAAGGTCCTAGCCAGTGGAAAAGTACTCGTAGAGACCCCAATTCCAAGTTACTATGCCAGACGATGGTTTATGTGTCCTAGTCGTCTCAAATTTCAGGGTCAAGTTCTTTTTCCAACCAGAAGTCGCTCGATGCAGATGAGTATATTGATGAGGGGTCGTTGATCCACAATTTCTCGATTTAAGGTTTCTTAGAGACGAAGATTCAGAATAAAGGGTTAAAGGGTTAAATTTGATAAAAGGATAAAGGATCAAAATTGATTGCAGGGTTAAAAGAATTTAAACTGATGAGAAGGGTACAGGATTTAGTTTGGATGAAAGGGTTAAATGATTGAAAGGGATAAGGGTTAAAAAGGGTTAAAATGTTTAAAGGGTTAAGGATTGAAATAGTTACTGACAGGTTATGCCAGGAGTTCTACGCTTTACTTTTCTTTCTCTGTTTTCAATACAATGTTCACAAATACAATTTTACATTTAATTCGCACACTCACTACAATATACGTAAGATTCTTCACGACCGATACAATTGAAATCGATGGTTTATTCGCAAAATTATTAACTCGAAAGGAGTGTATACAGTGCTCGAATATAAGACTTGATGATTGTTGCCGAGATACAAGATTTAAATTGGCGCGTTACAAGACCAATACTGGGGAGATACAATACTCGCGAATATAGAACCGTTGTAGAGCTTTTGGAGAAGAGAACCGTTTCAGATAATGTTGAACGAAGAACTGATTTTAGTTTTTATCCAATTTGTAAAGAAACCTTCGTTTCCTGTATTTTCATCCCTTCCGAAATTTTGCGAGGGCTACACATCGCATCACCGAGTGAAGGGTGCAACTTTCTCACAACGCCGAGTGGAAAGGTCCAACTCGTCGCAGCGCCGAGTAGCGTGACTTACTTCCGGATTTCGGGTGATTACTCACGATTTTGATTAAATTCGAGGGTTATCAAAAGCTCTAATGTAAAGCTTCCACCCTTATGATAATATCTTATTCATTTCCCAAATTACACAATAGAGCGTAGGGCATTCGAAAGTAATTCTATTTATCGTCGCTTCCAGATTTCGGATTGTTTAATCATAATAAATTTAAGAGATTTTATAAACCCTAAATATAAGGTTGACATCCTTATAAAATACACTATTGCTTTTATATAGTACGTCACGGGAACGTGACAGAGTAGAATGAGGCAAAACCACAAGGCCAAGGGGTAAAACTACTAATTGGCTTTTATTTTCGTGTTGTTTGGCTTAAAAACTCAACATTTATAGTGAATGATGGTTTTGGCAGTCTGCACATACTATAGTTTTAAGATGATGGAGAAAATGGCTTTTAAAATACAGCGTTAACATTAAAATTGGATCATAATATCTAAGTTTTTTCTGTTTGATCAAAATATGATTTTAAAATAATTAAGTTCATAATTTAAAATGAAAGATCATTGTATTTTATTCATTCAAGTGTACACTCATTTGTTCATTTATTAGTACTAATAGTTGTTGCGTAATTATTATTCAATAATTTTGATGTTTTTTCCGTAGAAAAATGGTATTGGTGGTTTTACCCCAAGTATTGGTGTAAAACCACCAATTGGAAGGGTTATATAAAATATATAATGTTTGATTGCTCTTCATTGCTAAGGACTAAAAGTAAATTCGATCCGTAGGAGCAAATTGTGTAAGTTTTAAATGTTATTAAATTATTGGTAGTAAAATAAAATCCACATTTATATTTATTTATTTATATACTAATGTTGTCCTTATGATAGACAAATTTTGCATTCGTACAGCATAATTTAAATTAAGTCTTCATAATTAAATGTGCTTCTATTCTAATACTAGTCCACTTATTTAAGTCTGGTATAGTCTGGAATTTGTCCAGTAGTCAATTCCGAATTTAATTATAGTCTAAGTGAAATCAGTTTTTCGTCCGTTTACATCCGAAAGTAATCCGGCAGTCAATTCCGAAAATATTTATAGTCAAAGTCAAGTCCGTTTTTTGTAAATAAATATTTAATATAATTCTTTAAAGTAGAATTATATATTTTATACGTAAAGTAAATAAATTTGATTGTATTGTCATAAATCGGTATTTTTTTCCGAATGTTACTTATATATTTATTATCATTTTCATTAAAACGACACATCACGACATAACCAAATATTTTCAAGGGGTCATTCACACATTACGTGATACAAATTTTGGCTAATTTGAACCCCCTCCTCCCCCCTCGTGATATTTTTTCTATCGTTAAAAAATTTAATTTCCATGGACCGTGATATTTTGCCTACCCCCCTCCCTCCCCCAAAGATATCTCGTGATATGTGAATGACCCCTAAAAGAAAATTGTTTAAAAAAATGTGTTTCTCATTTTCTTACTAAATCGTACTATAATCTAGATTTAAAATTTGTGACAGATAAAAACAGTATTTGTCTGGATTCTTTCCAAATTGTAAAAATAATGCAGAAGTATTTTTGTACTAAACACGACTCTTTCCGGATATGAAAAGAGTACTGGTCAATTTTCGGATCTGAACGGACAAAAAACGGATTTCGTTTTGACTATGAATAATTTCAGAATTAACTGCCGTACAAATTGTAGACTAAAACAATATAAAAACGGATTTTAAATTTATGCCGGACAACTTCCGGATGTAACCTGACTAAAAACGGACTTCACTTTGACTATAAATATTTCCGCAATTGACTGTTAGACAAATTCCAGACTAAACCAGACGTAAAACAGATTAAAAATAGATGCCCGAATACTGCCGCATGTAAAAGGACTAGAATCGGATTTCACTTAGACTATAAATAATTTTGGAATTGACTGCCGCACAAATTTCAGACTAAAACGGACTGAGAAAGGATTTAAAATTTATGCCGGACAATTTCCGGATGTGACAGGACTAGAAACGGATTTCATTTAGACTATAAAAAATTTCGTACTTGACTGCTGGACAAATTCCAGACCAAAACAGACTTAAAACAGATTAAAAATAGATGCCAGACAACTGCCGGATGCTAAAGGACTAGAATCGAATTTCACTTAGACTATAAATAATTTCTGATTGGCTGGCGAATTATTTTTAGACTAAACCAGACTGAAAACAGGTTTTAAATTTATGCCGGACAACTTTCGGATCTGACCATACTAGAAACGGATTTCACTTTGACTATAAAAAATTTCGGAATTTACTTAAGGGGAGATTCCAGTGATTTTAAGCTTTTTTCAAAGATTTTTTTTATAGTAAAAAAAATATTTATTTCTTAAATTTTTTTTACAATATAATGCAACTCTTAAAAAAATTAAAAACATTTTTTTTTAATGGAGTCTTAGAAAATGGCTGCCGAAAGTGGTCCTCTCTAAAAGTTGTTTACACTTTTTCTCTGCAACGGTTAATGTGAAATAAACAAATTAAATAGTTTCTTAATTTGTACCATTTTGGCTATCGTGTAAACTAGGATAAAAATATTTATTGAAAAATAATCGAATGACAGACTTTTGAATTTTTTAACAATTATATTGCAACTTAAATTGTTTATAACTTTCTTAAATATTAATGGATCTTAAAAATCCTAGTATACACAAAAACTACATATTCAAGGAACATGCTGTCCAAATTTCAAGTTATTTTGTTAAATAGTGTCAAAATAAGAGTGTAAACAAGTTGAAGATATGCAGTTTCGAGAAAAATTTGTTTAAAGTTTGGAGGACCAAATTTAAAGAAATTTAACTTAAAGTTCCGCAATATTTTTAAATAGTAAAGAACAATAAGAAGAATTTATATTAATAGTTATATATGTTACGGGCAATGTCCAAAATTGGGCATTGTCAACAATGCCCATATATTTCGTGCAAACTCCAAAATTATTCATATTATACGGCTTTATCGGCCATTGTCGACAATGCCCAGGGTAAGTTGGGCAATGTTGATAATCCATCATAAAACCTAATTAATTATTATATTATTGTAAAAAATGATTAGTATTAGTATTAAAAAATACGTATTTCTTATTTGTCACATAAAATTCGAAAGAATATTGTAATTGAAAATAGTTTTTGAAAATTGTAGTCACAGAATGATAGTCGTCGAAAGTCAAGGAAGCGATAATATAAACACAGTTAATATTATTTACTTTGCAGGGCCGGCGAAAGGCGTGTGGAACGTGTGGAAGCTTCCCCACGCGAAATCCAAGTGGGTGGGGAATTCCACATGCTTAATGGAGCAAACTTATGTGTAAAACACATAGAACCTTATTAACTGTAGAGCAAAAATTTTAAGTTTTTCCATTGCTTTTTGCTACGAATTCTCAGAGTACGTAAATGTGCCTTTATGATATAATAAGGGTGGAATCATGTGGGATCGTCAAACGTTACGTCGTAATGAGAAAGAGAAAGACGTTAATATATCTTTGTCTCCCTCTCTCTCTCTCATCACGACGCAACGTTGAAGCATCCATGTGATTTCACCCTAATAATACAGCATGTTACCGTATAATAGCTTATGTTACCTTAGTGTTAGTGTCATAGTAAACCTCGCATGCCGCGTCATGATCCATGCTTTGCCAAGCTCTGTGCTCACTGCTAGCTTTAGCTATTTTGTGTTGATAATATTCTACTTATGGATTTAAATTTAATTCGAAACGAACAAAGATGGATAAATTTGTTATAAAGCGTGCGCATAAAAGTGAGCACGAAGAAACCCCTGATGAATTACGTGATAGTTGTAATCTCACAAGCGAACTTCACGATCCTAAAGTTGACGCATCTTTAACCTCAAAAAATTCAGTTGAAAGTGTTTCAAATGCTAGCAGTACAAGTAAGAATGTCAAGAATATGTTAAAATTAGAACAAAAATAGACAAAAATATCGGAAATAAAAGCAAAATGTACACAGAAAAAAATTCGAGTATGCGAACCAACAAAAAAGTAATAAAGAGTAATCATTTGAGTAAATTACTTTAAATTATTTACAATTTTAAAATTAGATTTCAAAGAATTTGAAAATATGTTTGCAATAATACTGTCTAAGCAGTTTTATTCCTGTCATTTAGATGATAACTGAGTGCAAAACGTTTTGAGAAACAGGATAAAAAATAAAGTTTGTTTTTAATTTGTCATTATTAATTTACGTAAATCGACCTAATGTTTGATAGTGTTTATATTGCTATTATATGCACATACATTATTTCCAATTATAATATAAATTTAGAACAAAAACTGAAAAACAAAATTTTTTCTCGATTGTTTTCGCTATAAACGTTGTGCACTCAGACATTCATTCATTTAGAGAACGTTGATTGTACCGTGAAATTTAATTCACGTAAATTGAAGATTATCTTAATATCTCTCGTTCGTTTTCAGCTAAATGTAAAGCTGTTTTGAAAAATACGCAATTTTAGGCGAATTTTTTTCCGTGTAAATATCACGTGTATAATACTCTCAAAAAATATATTTATAAGTGCAATTCTCTTCACCCCAAAATTTTTACAGCACGACTAAAATTGAATACTGTTTTACAATCCTGGTTGTAAATCCGTGTACAAGATCATCTACTGAACTTGTACATGATTCTGGATAAAATCATGCACAGGTGCATTGACTTGCTTTGTGCATGAACTTGCGAATGGTCAACACATGAATTTGGAACAACGAACGTGCAAAGGAACATGCACATGTTCATGAATGCTTCTAAAGGCAAATAATTTCATGTACATGAACATGCACACGAACATGCACATGAATCTGTACACGAAAATGGATAATTATTTATTTAACTTTAAACGTTGCGCATTAGTTATCTATGGGAGTGAAGGCTGTGCAGTAGATTTTAATGGCTATAAAAGGTAGAGGACCACTATCAAACAAGTAACATTTGTTAATAATATTTAAAGTATGGAAAATTATGTGCATGAACGTGCAAATGTTCTTGTATCATGTTCACACATGTTCTTGTATCAGGTTTTATTGTGCGGTTGATGCAGGGTTTTGTAATTGGAAAAACGGAAGAGAGAGAATGAGAAAACACTCAACAAGCTCTTTTCATATATCATGTACAGATGCTTTGCATAATTACCGTAGTGTTAGTATTGTTCAGCAATTAACAAACGTAACAAGTAAACAAATGTTGGATAACAGAAAAGCACTTCTCAAGATGTTTAGCACCATACAGTTTTTCGCTCACCAAGGACTAGCTTTACGTAGGAGTGATAATGATGATAGGTCAAATTTCTTGCAAATGCTTAAAAATCGCGCCGAAGATGTTCCGGAATTGCAATCTTGGTTACAGCGAAATGGACATAAGTGGTTACACCACGATATTCAGAACGAGATTCTTGATATCATGGCAAATACAATTTTGACACAAATATATGGAGAAATATGCAAATCAGAATATTGTGCTTTTGCGATAGATGAAACTTCTGACTTATCTCGCGTAAAGCAAGTCTCTATTTGTATTAGAGTGGTCTCCAAAGATTTTGATGCGTCTGAATACTTTATTGAGTTTGATTCTACAGAAAGAACTGACGCGGGGAGTTTATTTGACATTGTAAAACAAGTTTTTAACCGTATTGGATTACCAATGAGTAAACTTAGGGGTCAATGCTATGATGGAGCCGCCAATGTATCAGAAAAGTTATCAGGGCTACAGGCACGCATAAAAAAAATAGAATCTCGAGCTTTGTTTGTGCATTGTTATGCCCACAAAGTTAATCTTACTGTTCAAGATGCATTAGAAAATATTCCAAAAGACAAAAATTTTATTGGAATAGCAAAAGAAATAATAAACTTTGTTCGAGATTCTCCAAAACGACTCGCACAGTTCAAGAACATTCAGGAAGAATCTTCAGAAAATTCAAATGTCAAGTCTCTCTCTCTTTTGGCTTATTGTCCTACGAGGTATACATTTATTTTCTAATATTCAAATTTCTTTACTAACTCTGTAGTTCTTTTAAGGGAATCATTTCAAGTAAAGGATGCTTTCTTGCTTCGTTTGAAAATTCTTTTGGCTAACTATAATAAATATATTATATGATCTTCAAAGTTATATGATTTTATAGTTTGACAAATAAGCGAGAAAAGCAGCCTTCACTTGGAATGACAACTTAATTTAAATTTTTTTTAGATGGGTCATGCGAGTGAGTTCTTTAAAAACTATTCTGGCAAACTATAGTCAATTGATGGATTTCTTCGATGCAAGGGCAAATGATAAAAAAGTAGACAGCACGGTATCTGGTAAGCTGACGGTTTTCTAAAAAACATGGAATCTTTTGAATTTTTCTTTCTTCTAACAACTATGATTGAATTGCTTGATAGGGTTGAGATTCTTAACAAGGATCTTCAAAACTCAGAATATTGTGTTATTGACTCCTACCAAAAAGTTGAAGTAGTCATTGACAATTTCAGTAGTTGCCGAGATTCAAAATTCCAAACCATCTGGCAAAAAGTTTCAGATGGGGTTAAGAAATTCGATATCAAAGAACCAACTTTACCAAGACATAGAAAAATTCCCAGATGTCTTCAGGCATCAAATTCTAAAGTCGATGATTATATTTTTGAAATGCCGGAAGACATGTATCGTAAATTACATTATGAAATCTTTGATCAAATTCTCTGCTCTCTTAATAATTGCTTTAACACAGAGTCAGCCAAATTTGTTCAATTATTGAAAGCTTTTGCAGTTGGAAAATCATCAAATTTAAAGAAAATAACTGATTTTTACAAAGACGATTTTGATGGAACAAAATTATTGGATGATAGAAATATGTTTCTTAACATCATCAAGAAGAAAAACGTACAAGTTAAAAGACTGAAAGACGTCATCTGTTTTTTTGCGCAAAAATGAATGGTGTTTTGATATACTTCCTGAATATGTTAGATTCATCAGATTGTTAATGACAATACCAGGATCATCGTGCACAAATGAAAGAAGTTTTTCGGTTCTTAGAAGGCTGAAGAACTATTTGTGTTCAACCATGTTGCAAGATCGCTTGAATAATATTGCAATCTTACACATTTATTCTGAGTTAACGGAAAGACTAGAAATGCCAAAATTATTAGACGAATTTATTTCTAAAAATACTAAAAGAAGAGCAGTTTTTGCTTTGAATGAAAAATAAAAATTTTATTATTAGTAAAGTTAAATCTATTACTCAGTGTAAAATTTTTTGTTGAACAGAAAACGTTGTAAATGATTGCAAATAAGTGTTACAAATAGATGTTTAAAAAAAAGTGTTCCCAATTAGCTTTCAAAAGAATACTAAGACTTATTTTTCATATAACGACTTGATTAAGAGCTTTTTTAAATAGTTGCTCAAAAATAAGAAATATAAGTGTTATTTATTTAAAAAATAAATATTTATATTTACTATATTTATTATAAATAAAAATTTATTAATGGTAATGAAGTTTATTTAAAAATGACTTATTTTCCTACTTAAAATAAATTTTTTTATAATTTATACAGGTGGTAGGGGGTATAGAGGGGGGAAGGGGGAATTCCCCACATAGAAAAAATCAGTTCTGCCGGCCCTGTTACTTTGTAATCGATTCTATAAATGTATTAATTACACTTATATCAGTATAAACAAAGTTTAGTTTGCAATCAATTGTCCATAAATTCATTTCTTGTGCGTTTCTGGGGCACAAGGGTATGAGAGGTGCAACTGTAAAACCGGATGCGACCATAATAACTGCAAATGTTTAAGAAAAATAAAAATGCACTTTGAAATGTCACAGTAGCCTGCCTTGTAAAAATAATTAAATCGCTTCTTTAAATATTATTTTCTGGTAGTGAATAACATGATAAACAACATTGCCCAAGCATGAGCGAGCATTGTTGACAATGTCCGGGCAATGTTAAAGATTGCCCAATACCGGTGAATTTTTCAGGGCATTGTCGACATTGCCCGATTTCAGTCATTGCCCGTAACACATACATATAACCCTTCTAATGTAACAATATACATTTCTTATAGTTTAAGAACTGCTCTTTCAAGCGGCGCACCAGAAAAACTGTAAATTTAAAATTTAACATACTACAGTAAGTTAATTAATAAAAAATACAAATTTTCGAGGGTTTTTTTTACTTTAGACTATTTTTCCCGGCTTTTTAGAAAACTAGCGCATTCGACGGCCGTACGGCCGTCTCTTTTGTTTTTTTCAATGTACAATTTACTGTTGTACTACAAATTGAATTTTTTTAATGCATTCAAGAATCCTATTTCATAAATATATTCCTTTATTAGCCTCAATTATGTTGAATCATTTGATTTTTTGTATGATTATTCCTGCAAACTTTTATTAAATGTACATATATTACTTTTTGTAACTGTTCAGTCTTTAGTGTATTGAAATCACAGAATTGGGGTTGGCTCGAATTTACGACTCGAGGCCAGTTGCCAGTTCAAATATTACCGTTAAAAAAAAAGTGACGTGTTTGGGAAGCGTGTGGTGGCAGCACCTCTCGGTGGCCAACTTCTCAGCTGCTCGCCGGTCGCGTCTATCAACACGTGTTTCAGTGTTAAAATTTCTCTTTGAATGTAAGGCTATTGTCTCATGTAATTTTCGGGTTTTCTCAAGGTTTTGTTCTCAAGGTTCATCTCATTTTGTATTCCTCAAAAGGACTACTCAAAATTGTATTGTGTGTGTTGTGTGGTGCGAGATCACCAGAAATTACAGGTGTAATTTCTGAGAAAAAGGAATGAACTCAACTCCAAAGGACATAATTTGCTGTGTGTGTTTGTGCTTTTTAATTGCTTGACCACGGATTTACTCAATAAAACAAGGTATTTCTTATAATTAAAGGTGTTCTCATTTTATTGAATTTTTATTTTATTCTCAGAAAAACTATTCTCCGTAAAGTGAAATTCTCAAACCTTTTCCTCACTTCCCGGTACTGCTCAAAATATTTGGTCCTTCGAGCCGGATAAAAGGTTGAGAATAGTGCGCAAGAATTAATTGAGAATAAATTCAGTGTTAAATTCTGTGGCAAGTGCTTCTCTACACCTAAGGACGGACTCATAGTGAAGGAAAATCGCCAGTTAGTGTGAACACGTGCTCGGGTTGCGGTAATTCTCATTGTCCGCCATATTTTCTCGACGCCTTCTTCTCCACCTCCTTCGGTCACGTTCGGCGGTGCCCGGCAGTGTTCGCGACCTCTCACTCTCGGACTCTCTCACTCTTGCGCTGCCAGAGACGCGGTGTGCTATACTGCAGTGCTCGTGGCCTTTTCTCTCTCGGATTCTCTCTCTCGCTGCCAGCCAGACTCGGCGTGCAAGTAATAGTGCGCGGTTCTCACCATTCAGACACTTCTCTCTCGGTCTCTTTCTCTCTCCGAGCCACCTCTCTCCTTCGACTCGACTCTCTAAGCGGTCTTTATTTTTTTCTCTCTTTCACTTGTCGCTTCGTTCTCATTTCTCTCTCCCCGTGTAAATTGACAGCAGAGAGATGTCGACCACGGACAATCACTCGGGAAGCGACGACGAAAAATACAAAGATGTTCCGGAACCAGAAAAAACCGAGTCAAAGGACAAACCTGCTTCGGATAAACCGGATAAGGAGAACCCTTTTAATTGTTCGGATGACAAGGAGGGCAAGGCAGGACCGAGCCTAAAGGTCCCCCTCTCGGGCAAATTCAACAAAGTCGGACAAATCAGACCAGCCCTCAGTGAAGGAGGGTGGTTCAAAACGGGGCGAGTATGCCAGTTCTTCGGCTAAGGTGGAACTCAAGGTCGCAGCTCAATTAACTCGTTTACGGTTTTTTACGGACACACTCAATGAGGCAAGAGGGGGGGGACATGCCCAAGGATCCAGTGTTTCTGCAAATCACGGGCGACGCTCTTCAAGAACACTGGACCCAGTTCTCTCGCGCTCACGACCAGCTGACAGGCGGTTGCTCATCTAAGTTTCTTAACCACCCCTACGTGCTAGGGGAAGTTTATGACAGGGGCTTCAATGCATATATTGATGCAAAATCTCTAGTGCTGCAATTGCAACACAAGGCCAAGGAAGCGCGCGCCCCACCTGCTCCCACTGCTCAGGGTCAGACAAGACGGACCCTACCGGACATTTCTCTCCCCACAATTTCTGGGGACTATCAAGGATGGCTCTCTTTTAAGGATCTGTTTACGTCGATGGTCATCGACAACATGGATATCTCTTATGTCGAGCGAATGCACTATTTAAGGACCAGTCTCAAGGGAGAGGCAGCAAGGCTCATCTCTAACATCTCCCTCTCCCGGGATGCAATTGCTGCGGCGTGGGAAACAATTGTGAGTCGGTACGACAACAAAAGGCTCCTGATCTCCTCGCAGTTGGACCAACTCTTCTCAACTACGGTGATCTCATCCAGAAACTCAGACGAGCTGAACTCTCTCCTCAGTGAGACCACGGAGGCACTCAACGCCCTTAAGGTTCTTAGAGCCCCAATCGAGGAATGGGACATGGTGCTGGTGCATCATGTTACTCGAAGGCTGGATTCTTGTACAAGAGAAGGATGGGAGAATAAATTGGGATCCAGGACGGACCCCCCCCCCCCCCACCTTCAAGCAACTAAAGGATTTTCTCACTGGGCGGGCTAGGGCGATGGAAAATATCTCCTCTTATTCTCAGTCGACACGATCTCAACCCGCTCCGACAAAGGCTCAACCCAAGTTACCATCAAGGCCCTCCTCCTCTAAGGCTTACTCAGGTGCCACTCAATCAACAGACTTGGGGCAAAACTGTTCATCCTGTGGAGACAATCAGTATATTGTCGTTTGCGACAAATTCAAGAACTTGTCTCCTAGGGCTCGCAGGGAGCTTGTTATTCAGAAGCGTCTCTGCTTTAATTGTCTTGGTAGGCATAGCGCAAAGGCGTGCCAGTCTCAAAAAAGGTGCAACAAGTGTGACGGAAAGCATCACACTATGATCCATCAGACGGACGGGATAAGCTCATCAAAGGATCAAGGAGCTACTCCCAATCAAGGACCCTCTCACCAGCAAGGATCATCAGGAAAGCAAGGAGCCTCTCAATCCGGTGCTCATTCCTCCAATGCGGATTGACCATCAGGAATTTCTCACCACAAGAGCCCAACTCACTCAAGGCAGACGGTTCTCTTGGCAACTGCTCGGGCTCTACTCATCTCACCTCAAGGAACTTCTCACCCAGTACGCATGCTCATTGATCCAGGATCTAAGCTCTATTATATCTCTGAGAGCATGGTACATCATCTCAATCTCCAAAGGCAACGCTCGATCATCGCAATCACTGGGATTGGGGCTACTCACTCAGGTATCACACGAGGGGTAGTTTTCCTCACTATTAAATCTATCCACTCCTTCCACTCCATATTTATCAACGCCTATATTCTCACTAAATTGACTCCTACACTTCCTACTACCCCCACCTGGCCTCACCATTGGCCCCACCTCCAAGGTCTTCAACTAGCTGATCCTGACTACTTTATCCCAAATAAGGTCGATCTCATCATTGGAGCGGATCACTATGGGCAGATTATTTTGCCAGAATTAATCAAGGGACCCATTTCCTCACCAATCGCTCAACTCACCATTTTTGGATGGATAATCTTGGGACCAACTAAGGATTTCTCCATCAATGTCAGCACCTCTCATCATCTAGTTGTTGATCAGAGCTTGACTGACTTGCAGGACTTACTCACGAGGTTTTGGGTACAAGAGGAAGTGCCATCTAAGGAAACGGACTCATTTTCTACTCAAGAGCTGGAGTGCGAGGAGCACTTTCAGCTTACTCACTCTCGGGACGAGGAAGGTCGATACATAGTTCGACTTCCTCTCATCTCTTCTCCGAGTCAACTTGGCGACTCGTATATCACGGCTCATGGGTGCCTTCAGAGGCTGATCAAAAAACTTTCTACTCACGACTCTTATAAGGAATTGTACTCTGCTTTTCTCACGGAGTATGAGGCCATGGGACACATGGTCCCAGCTCCGTCTAAGGATAGTAGATTTACGACCTACTATCTTCCCCATCACGGAGTACTCAAGGAGCAGAGTACCACCACCAAACTCCGAGTCGTTTTCAACGGTTCCAGCTCAACATCATCAGGGACATCTCTCAACGATTTTCTCCACACCAGAGCCAAGCTTCAAAAGGACATCGCCGATGTATTACTCTGGG